>JAESUZ010004607.1:1200000-1800000 GCA_017311185.1 Proteles cristata cristata
TTTAAAAAAGCCAGTGGCCAGGTGGCCTTAAGTGAAGTTCCAGCTTGATTCCTGGATACTTTGATGAATTATAAGTATATTCAGATGTACAGTGTTAGAGACATAAAAATATGCATAAAATACCAAACAGATAAACCAGGGAGCATCTGCATATATCACATAATTGATATTCAACATGTCAAAGGATTCCATACATTGTTCCCTTCAATACTAACCTAGGTACTTCATCAATGCTTATAAAATAAGAGGTAGGTCACAACTTTCAGACTTATGCAGAAAAACACTTGAGTCAGTTTCCTCTGGGAAAGTAGAGAAGTGGCAACATTTCTGATCAACACAACTTCTTAAAAGGAATATGGTGACATTAATTTGGCTCTCTGGAAGGAGAAAATATTCAAGAAAACAAAATAATAATGTGCTGTAATCAAATTCAGTAGTTAAATAATTGTGGAAAAATTGAAACAACAAATCTCAAGGAGCAAACCTGTAAATAACACATCTTGAAAACCTTAAGAGTAAATAAATCTTGAACAATAAGATTTATAGTGTTCCTCTTCCTTACCATCTTCCAAAGACTCTAAACCATCTCCTTTGAAACTTTTTGAAACTTGGGTTTTACTATGATAAAATCCACAAAAAGTAAAATTTATCCTTTTGAGTTGACATATACTTTGACAAATGTATACAACCATGTAATCACCACGGCCACCATCATAACAATATTCCAATTACCTGCAAGAATTCCCTCATGCCACTTGATATTTAATCTCCACTCCCCAGGGCCAGCGAAGGCGACCTATCATTTCATTTCTGTCCCCCTGTTTTTCATTTTTCTAGAACACCACATAAATGGAGTCATATAGTAGGAGCCTTTTGTGCCCAACTTCTTTCGCCTTTCATTATGCTTTTGAGATTTATTCATATGGGGTTATCTAGCATCAGTTTATTTCTTTTTGTTAGTGAGAAGTACTCTATTGTTTATCTAGTCACCAGCTGATGGACATTTAGGTTGCTTCTCATTTGGGTCTTGATAAATAAAGTTTATGAAATCACTGTCAGGTATTAATATAGACATGAGTTTTATTTCTCTAAGGGAAAAATCTAGAAGTAGCGTTTCCAGGTTGGATGTTAAGTGTATTTCCAGCTGTGTAAAAAACTGTCAAACCATTTTCCAAAGTAGCTTTACTATTTTACCCTCCTAACAGCACGAAGGAGGGTCTGCTTGCTCTGCATTCTCACCAGTGTATTTTTTTTTAAGTTTATTTATTTATTTTGAGAGAGAGAGGGCATGGGCAGGGGAGGGGCAGAGAAAGAGGGAGAGAGAGAATTTCAAGCAGGCTCCACACTGTCAGCGCAGAGCCTGCTGTGGGGCTTGAACTTAGGAACCATGAGATCATGACCTGAGTTGAAATCAAGAGTCAGATGTTTAACCCACTGAGCCACCAAGGCACCCCTTGTTTTGTTTTTAATTTTAGTCCTTATACTAAATGTGTGGAGATACCAAACATGGTGTTGGTGTACCTAATGTTGAGCTGACTTGCCATCCATATCTTCTCTTTGGTTGTATCCCTGGAAATCATTTGTTCTTTACTGGTGGGTCACCTGGAGATGATCCATAAAGACTGAAGCAAGTCATTCTTATGCCCAGGAATGGACACACCTCTGCTTCTGTGAGGCAGCTAAGGGGGCGGCTGGAGTGTATTTGTTCAGTAACTGAGCTTTTGTTGTTTGTGTTGACTTCAGTCATCAGTGTGCCAGAAACTTCAAGTTCCTCCAGCTGTAGGCTGCCATTGACTTGCATTTTCTGTGGAACTTGGACAATAGTTTCCCCAGTGTTCTTCCATCCCCTGGTTTTTTTTTTTTTTTTTTTTTAATTTTTATTTATTTCTAGGAGAGAGAGAGACAGTGTGAGGAGGGTCAGAGAGAGAGGGAGTCACAGACTGAAACAGGCTCCAGGCTCCGAGCTGGCAGTCAGCACAGAGCCCGACGCGGGGCTCGAACCCACGAACCGTGAGATCATGACCCAAGCGAAAGTCGGACGCTTAACCGACTAAGCCACCCAGGCGCCCCTTCCATCCCCTGGTTTAAACATCCCTGTAACTTGGGTCAAAGACGCAAGGTGTTGTCTCCTCTTGTTCCTCACTGCGCAGCAGTGTTTTGGTTAAAAGGAAATCAAGAAGGTCAACCCAGAGACAAAGTGCAGACACATAAACCCCACTTCTCAATGGGAGGAATATCAAGAATTTGTGCACATTTGAAAACTGCCATAGTCAGGGCACCTGGGAGGCTCAGTTGGTTAAGCATCCACAGTTCAGGAGTTCGAGCCCCTGTCGGGTTCTGTGCTGACAGCTCAGAGCCTGGAGCCTGTTTCAAATTCTGTGTCTCCCTCTCTCTCTGCCCCTCTCCCTCCCTTGCTCATGCATGCTCTCTCTCGCTCTCAAAAATAATTAGACATAAAAAAAAAAAAAACCCTGCCGTAGTCAGTGTGACATTGTACTCAGTAGCAGAGAGAATTTGAACACTGATCTCTCTTCCAAACTCATTTTCTTTATACTATGTCCACTTCCTTTATGAAAATATAATGTGTGTGTTTAATTATGCCTTTCCATATTAGAAGCTCAAAATCTGAAAGGGTTTTGAAAATGCCACTTCAATCTCACATTAACATCGCTTTTCTAATCACTTGATTTTGGTAGCACAATGTGTGCATGCATTCAAATGCAAGCGACGCAAAACGATCAACTAATATCATTCCATCGACAATATGTACAATCTTTACTCTCCTATACTGTTATCTGACAGAGATTTTATAAAATCCTCCAGAGATTTTATAAAAGCTTTTCTAATCATCACAAATAATCCAAAGCTGTCTTTGGATTTATGTATTGTCTCTCTCGTTTCTTGTATTGAAAAGGTAGCTTTCATTTGGAAAGTTACGTTGCATACTCCTTACAAATTAGCCTGGTCACTAACAAACATCTTCTGGTCAGTTTTCGTAAAAAAGACAAAAATCTGCCCTAACATGAAGGCTGTATACATGCTCACCTGATAATTAAAGACTGAGTTCAAAGAACACTCATTTGAGTTCAACGGTGTATGTTTACATTAAACGTATACCTGTTTTCCTTGAGAAAGATACATTCTGATGAGATGTTCTGTCACTGTTGACAAAAAAAAAAAATCCTTGTAAAATACTGTTGTAAAAAGTTGTACAAAACCAAAGACAGAGTCACATATGAGTCATTGAGACTGATTATATGGTCTTTGTACAGCAATGGTGAGGATGGACTTGTCATAATTTGCTGTAAAAATTCAAGTGATTAAGATATCCGTAACTTCTCTTAAATTACTATGGTTCCATCTAAAGAGTGCAAAACTGCTTTTGCCGTTGTACTCAGTGATCTGAAGAATATAAAAATTTCAGTAGCTGAATGGGATATTGTGTCACTGACTCCACCATTACTCACCTGTTGTAGAAAGGAGTATAGTGGTCTTGAGTGGAGGTTTTAGTTGGGTTCTTGAGAATTATGAAAACTATGGTGATCGCCTGAGTCTCTGGGCATTTCTGGTTGCAGGACACGGAGTCACTAACTTCTCATGCTTTCTGTTTCACAGCTGATACCTTATTAAGAAGAATTCACAGCCAATTGAGATTAAGAAGTAGCTACAAAATTTAAAACTGACCAACAGAATATTAGGACTGGATGCCTGGACAAAACCTGAACCCAAATAGATAGTGGCAGAAACAAAAATTGCTTCTTTTCCAAGAGTAATTATATGGCCTTCCTGTAAGGAGATCTTCAGTTTTCTTTGGACAAAAGGGTGTTAATATGTCAATCTTTCCAACATACAGGAGAAAAAAAATCAAGAGAGGAGAGAAATATTGGCTAATGTATTAAGGCTTTTTTTTATTTACGTACAGATTTTTATTTTGCCTTAAATTCTTTTCAAAGTGATTGCTTATATAATATCACAAAAAAAGGAGAGGATGAAGGATGAGAGGAAGGAAGAGAGGAAGAAGGGAAGAGATGGAGAGAGGAACCAAATGTACGTTGGTGAACACTAGTAGTTATTTTTATTGCTTTGGTTTCTCTGTTTTTTCGTTTGATCATATTTTGTAGGTCAATTTTCTGTGTTGCCCTTCTTTATTTTGTGCGGGAGTTTACTACTGAATCTGTAATATTAGTAAACCCTTTTCTACAGCTATTAAAATCTCTGAGCCATGTATCAGTGTGAATCTGAGGACAAGGGCACTAAGAAGATTGTCAGTATCATTTATTCAACATGTCCCAAATCCAACACGATCTGTTTTCACAGATCTCTCTATGTAGAAAAGTGTCCACATAGAGAACTTTTGTGCCTCAGAATATGGAACAAATCTCCAAATTATGGGAAATCTAATTAAAATATTATCAACAGTAAGATTTTCCCCATATGTCATCATCAGAGGACTTAACAATAGAAAACTAAGTTGTCTGGCAGACAAGAAAAAGGGAACTTCGCGATAACAAGATTATTCCAAGCGTTAGGAAAACAAGATAGTCCAAGGCCAAGTCATTTTGAATCTTCTCTATTCAAGTTTTGAAGTAGTTTAGGAAGCCATACTTTTAACTTGGTTTGGTTTATGGACATATGTGTAGGGTGAACAAATGGGTTTTAAGGGAAAATGTAGACTTTTAAAAATCTTCTTCAGATGAGTAATCACAAACATACTGGTGTTTTGGAATTCCTACCCCATATGGATTTTCTCTTTTTTTTTGTCCCCAGCAAAATGACATCAGGTGGCTTTGTGAGACAGCGTCCTAAGTAATGTATGCATTGTAACTGAAACTTATTTATGTAAAATAACACTCTGTTCTCTTTTCCTGAATCTCTCATAATCCCCAATTTATGATACATTAAGTCGCCTCCTTTAATTGACATGTTGAATTATACTGATACAATGGGCTTCTGATCTTAATTCTCTGGGACCTGCTTTTCAAATTTTAGCATGCATTAGAATCACCTGGAGAATTATCTAGAACACAGATCTCAGGACTTCATCCACAGTCAGACTCTGTGTGTCAAGGGTGGTACTGAGCGCTTGCATTTCTAGGAAGTAGGTTTAGATGCCAACCGAGGTCAAAGCTTCATGCCCAGGGACTTCTCTGAGTATCCAAGCTCTACATCAGTTAAAGAAAATCTTCAGTTTTCAGTAAAGGCACTGAGTCTTATTATATCCCAAATGTAACTTTACAATAGTAACAGTTACAATCCATTTCATTGAGAAGAAATGCCTGCATGCATTTTAATATTTTTTACATAAAAAATTAAAAAGAAATAAAATCTGAATGTGAAACTACTTATTCCTTACTTACTCAAGTACATATTTACATAGAAGTTTTCTGAAATACTGGCCTGATTTATATTTTGTATATACATTAAGATGCAGGTATTCATACATAACTGTGTCAAATAAACTTTAGCTTTAGGAAAACCACATAAACTTGGTCTCTGGATAACATACTGTTAAAAAATATCCTACACGTCTGATGTCTATACTGATGTCAACTAATACAGCACAGAAAACCGGCTGAATGAATAATTTTACCACTCATGCCTTCAGATATTTTCTGGAGGCTTTACCATGTCTTAAAGACAATGTTGTGCTTCTTAATGTTTTTTATTTTTAATCCGGAAGTCTTTATGAAGCACTTACTATGTACTGGACACTCCTTAGACATTTTGGAGACTAGAAACTCTGACAGACTCTTGGGAAGATGCTGACTCATTCAGGACAATATAGCACCTCTATCCATAACTGCATCCCAAGCCCGGGAAAGTGAAGAGAGTAAGACATGGGAATGTAAAGAGGTACTAATATTTCAACCTGGATAAACAATTAAAGCACTATGTTGGCACACAGAATCTGAGACATAGGAGGTGGTCATTAAGCCACCGCTGAATGGAAATGCCTTATGGCTTGGATTCTTAAGGCCACATACAGGATCTGGCCACAAAGAGATGGAGAGGTTAGCTTTCCAGGAGTAGGTAAGAGAGTGATGGAAGATGGCCACTACAGCACAGACTTGTATGGAGGAGTTAGCTTGATGGCACACGAACTAAAGATAAAGCTGGAGACCAGCTGATATTAGATCAAGGGGGGATTTCAGTTCGGCTCTAAGAATATTGGCCTTCATTCAACAGAAAATTGGAAATTCTTGACTGTTATGAATGAGGGCAACTTTCATGAAGATTAGTCTAGCAGATGTATAAAATGCTTTAGCAAGGAGAGAGAATGGAACCAGAAACAGTTAAGGAACTGTGATAATAATAGACTTCATAATAAGGTAGAGATGTGGGAAGGGCAGAATGGAATTGACTAGTGCCTTACGTGTAGGATTCACAGTATGCAACACTGACATTTATGTGTGACCAATGAATGACCTAAGAGTAAGTGCCAGGCTTCAAGGCTCTGTCACTAAGAGATCTGAGACTGGTGTGATGGGGAGTGTGTTAATTTGGGGACATAACTATTTTGAAGACTGGCTTAGTAGTCTTATTTCTTTTGTGCTTTTCTCATGAATGAAAAAGTCTCCTATACTGTTTGTTTTCTGTCCCTACCTAAAATCAGGTCTCAAACGTACGTATCCATCACCTGCAGCCTTCTTTGACCAAGACAGAGTGAAAAGTAATTATATTCATCACTGTTCAAATTTGCTGGCGATAAAATCACTAGAATGAAATTCCTGGCAAAACGATGCATTTGCAGTAATAAACAAGCACACTGTACTTCATACTCATTGCCGACACTGTGGTGGGTTGCAATGGCACACTAGTCAAATTGCCGCTCTGACAATCTGTTCATTTGGTACTTTCCAGAGTCAGTGGAGTGGAATCATTCATATGGTGCTTGTCACTGAACATGAGAATGACAGAAGTCAGCACATTGGCAAAGCCATCACCCATTCATTTTCCTTTTAGAGAAGTACCCTATTTGGCTTCTGTAACTTTTTTTCTCTTGATTCATTTGTTTCTAGTTTATTATTCAAATCAAGGAGGTAGCTCAAGTACATCTAAAAACAATAGATGCATTTATTTGATCAATGTGTAATTTTGGATTTGAGAGATTAAATGATATGGAGCAGGGGTTCTTAAGGATCAAGAATTTGGTTGAGATTAGCGTATAGGACTAATGTGTTCTGTGGGTATAACTAATTTGAAAAATTTAATTGTGGACCCTCAAAGGTAATTTTTAAGACATCAATAGTTCTTTTCTTAAAGTCAGACAATAAAATTGCACTAAAATGTATGCTTTCTTTGCTTTGGAGAAAAGCCTTTCTACATAAGAATTATAAACTTCTTGAAAATTCTAAGCATCTCCAGGGAAGGAGCAATCTCACATCTCTACCTCTAAGATAACACTGATACCACAGAAAGAGGAAGACAAGGTGAGCTTAGAAAAACTTTCAATATAATGGAGTTGTCACTGATTATACCTTTTGTCTATGGATCATAAAGCACTGTACATAGTGGTATTCTTTCTCAGTCCTCATGAGGTAGGAATGCATTACCTGTATTTTACAGTTGGCTAAACAGGAACTCAATCAAGTTTAAAATCACATGGTGGGCGAGCTGGGAAAAGAGCCCAGAAGATCAGATTCCCAGTTAGTGTCCAGAATCATTAGTGTTGCTCTAAATATGCTCTTCTCCTTGGCTTGTCAGTGAACAGTGATCCCAGAAAATGGAGAGAGAAGAGAAAAAGGAAGGGATGAAAAGAGAGGGAAAGAGGGAGGCAGAAATGAAAATGGGTTACAGAGACACTTTATTTTTGTACAAGTACCTACTGTGGAAAAGACAGGCATGTGGGCCTATCTGGCAATGTCCATAGATAGCATGAAGCATTAGTATCACACATGCATTCATTCATACATACAGACATACATACATGCATACATACACTTTCTAGTAACAACAGTTAAAAAATCACAGCACAGTGGAGTCACGTCTGCTTATGTTTGTTGTCTTATTCTGATAATTTAGGCAAAGTGATCTTGGAAAAATTATTCAAAATTTTGGATATCAGTTTACTTCTCTGTAACACTCAGATGGTAATTCCTACCCGAAATAATTGTTATGCAGACTAAAAAAGCTTTTTTCATATGTAAAAAATATGAGTTTTACTACTGTCCTGTTTAACCAAGCACATAGGCCCAGGATTTTCCCAGCCTTACCACCACTGCCTTTCTAGATTTCAGACATTCCGCCCTCCAGTTTGAACCTGCAGCCAAGACTTTAAAAGTGGGCATGTTCTTGCTGAAAAGTTTGGATGGGAAGTTTGGAAATGCACAGGTCATAGCTGGGAATCACTTCTGCTGAAGGACCTATAGGAGATAGAAAGCTGCTCATGGGAGATCTTGATGGAATCATAACAAAAAAGCAAATGTGGGTGAGCCTAGGCAAAGGGAAGGACCCCTGACCCCTTCTGGGATATTCCAACTGCTGAGACTCACCTGAGAGGCCCTGCTACCAGAGAGGTGGAGTTTGACAGGGTATCAATGCTGACCTAAACCTCCCTTTTTGGGTCTCCTCGGATTCTAACTCATTAGCCTCAACCACCATCATGCCTCTGCCAGGTCTCCCCGCTGTCTCCTGACTCAGCCCAGTTAATTCCCATTTTGTCTTTCTAATCGTGAGCTAGGCTGGGCCTTCTTATATTCTCTTCCTAATCTATTGTGACACAAACTCACTACCTTGCTTCCTTTGGGGCTGCTATCCAAAAAGTATTTTTTCTTTTCTTAAAAAAAAAAGTCATTTTATTTCAAATGGGGACTTTGGCTCTCAGGATGTTATTCCCCTTATGGCACCTAAGAGCCTGGTTTTAGACGTTTCAACAATCAAGTATAGTTTCTTCCCTCTTTTTCCCCTTTCATAATGATTCCAAGTCTCCTCAAGGAAAAATGGATGCCACTGACCCAAGGAGGGGAAGAGTCAAGTACAAGAAATGCTGAATAGCAAAGTACAAAGATTAATATTTCAGAACATTATTTGGCCTCATACATGAAGAGCCTAATGCAATGTCAGCTGCATATTAAAAATTTAATAAACACTGGCCCTGTTGCTCTTAGGTCTGCTGCAGACTGATGTAACTCTGATAAAGTTTTGTGCACATCTTTATGGTTCCTTGGATCATCTATGAACATAGTATTGTCTACTAAGGGTTTCCCTGTGTGCCAGATGCTGTGCTTGTTGCTGGAGATTATTAAGATAGACGCTATGGCCCCATCTTTCAAGATCAAAATTTAGTGTCAGAGACAATCATGGTGACATGACAGGTTGCTTAAAGGGACATATTAAGAGAGGTCATAAATGATTTTAGGCAGTCCAGGAAAGGAAGTGATGATGAAAAATGGAAGATGTCAGGCTTGTCAGAGGAGGTGATGTTTGAGCTTGGCTTTCAGAGAAATATGTTTTCCAAATGGAGACAGATAAGAGGGTAACACTCAGGCACAGAGGTCAGCATGGGCAAATGTACAGAGGTTCTTAAGACATGAAACTATGAAAAAATTGGTAAAGACTATAACAGAAGGAGAGGCAGGTGGTGATGGGAGCCAAGAAGTTGGGAGGACTTGGGTCCAGACTATGAAAGCCCTAATGTATAAGAAGGGGTAGTTCCTTAGTTCATCCCCAGGGCACATGGGAACCAATGCAAATGAGGCTTTCATTAACCAACTGACGCATCCCTCCCCCCGACAAATATTTCACCAAAACCCATCAACATCAAATACTCATAATTCTCTCCCAGTATTTAAAAAGAATGTTAATACAGATCACAAGAGTAATATTAAAAATGATTTTTTGTATTGTCATAAAAGTTTTTGCTGATAAAGGTAAAAATATATATTTTATAAAGTGTCGTTAAAGGGTAATTCTGCCAATGTGACCATGGGCAAGGAAAGCCAACAGTTTTGACCTTTTCATTGGTAGAAAAATTGAAAAATGAATGATGGTTTTCCCAGTGGTGAGTCATGGTTATTACAAGTCAGATCTCATAGTTTTCAGTACTAGTTAGGAGAAGGGCCTCAGACCTTTGGTATTTGTAGATGGTTCAGTATCTTCACTGCTTTTGATGCCTGGTCCAAAAGCTGTGTCCCAGGTTAGTGACTGGACCACAATTAGTCCATAGGGTTGATTCTGTTGTTTTTATATTACCTCTGCTTCCAAATAGCTGTCAAAAATGGGGTTCTTAGATTCTGAAGACACTCAAAAAGGCAAAAAGTAGGAATGCAAGAGGGTTGAATGATATTGTTAGTCTTGGACTGATGAGCGAAGATTACACATAGACTCTGAGAGTCTGTCATACCTTTTTGGTTGAGGAAACCCTCCAAAAAAACACAATTCCTATTCATGTACCTGACTATATTAATTTTTGAAAACTAGCAGAACTCCATGTGGCTAATCCTTTTATAAATGTGCACATTTCTTTTCTTACAGTGGGTATGAAAATTGTTAAAAGAATAATATATTAACCATTAGTAGGTACAATGTGATATTTTTTCCTTTATTCATTGTTGCCTTTGGCCAATTATAAGCACAACTAGATTAACTAGTATACTGTTGAAGTAATTGAAAAAATCAATATAATCTCTTAGACTGACAAACATAACTTTACTTGATTGCTGTGTATGGTTACTGTAGTAGGGGCTGCCCATGTCTTATGGAACTTACATCTACTTGAAAGCCTGAAGACTGCTTACTGCAGATGCCCTTGACTCTGTCTGACAATATATAATTTTTTCTGGCCAAAGAAATACAATCACCTAGTACACAGGATAATCTTTTAAAAAAATTATACATTCAGATATGGATGTCAGATAAGATATAGACAAATGCATAGATATGTATAGATATAGGTATAAGATAGTATGAGATATATAACAGACAAAAGATATGAAATATAAGATGATATTAGGGAAAAGATGATGTTACATATATTAACATCATTATTGTTGTTATTGTTATCTAACATATTTATGGGGTAGGGCAGTTACCAACTGAGTAAGCCAATTTATGAGCGATACCTATCTCCAAATACAATAAGGGAACTGAATGTTATATTTTAATTATTCATTTTTAAGTCATTAATTCATACTTTCCAACTAAGCATTGTTTTTGGCAATTTTAGTTTTTTGCTATTTCAAAAAAAACCTCAACATCAAGCATTCAACTTCTATTCCTTCCAGAAAAAAATTAGAAATATACTTAGTAATTTCTAGAAAGCACGAGATCATATGATATAATCTACGTCCTCCAGCCGTGGAAAACAATGAATGGGTTGGCATATCATATACAACTTACATGGCATATCATATACAATTTACCATGTGTCTGGCACATGGTAAAACCTACATGGGCACCTGCTGTGTTGATTCTGTGCTGCTTATTACCATAGGAATGAAGGTGAGGTAGAGGAAAAATTCCTGCAGCTATCTAATAACATAGCTAATTACTGCAGTTATTTTTTATCCTTCATACAGGCCTTCTAATTCTGCCTGGAGCACTACATGAAGAGAACTCTGAGTAAGCTCAGTGAAAAGAGCATCATTCTTGGACACCAAAACACACTGGTGAAGAAGACAAAAGAACGTTGCCTTCCGATGATTAGCCAGTAGAAACAGGGATTTGAATTCAGCTCTGTCAGACCCCACAGTCCCAGACTTCAGTGGTCACATGGTTCTTCTTGATTAAAGGGAGAAATGGGCCCTGGGAGATCAGATTTCACTGTGATCAGCTTCTGTATTTAGTAAATGCAAAGACAGTCTCTTTGGGTAACCAGCCACTGTCAAATCAGTACTTCATTCTGGAAGGAAACTTAGGCAACAGCTGGTTGACTCCTGCACCATTAAGTCCGATTTCTCTGAAATCTCCATCCATTTATTTTGACTGCATTGTTTAGAAAATTTGGAACACACTAACAGCTTATAATAAGGCAGAGAGGTTATATATCACATAGAATTCAAGGTTGTATTATTTGCTATCTTTCTTGTTGTCTCTTACTTCTAGTAAAAAGAATAGAAGGAAATCCAGACTGTGTATCTGAGGGAATGGTTTTAATTTACCCTACCAAAATGTGTTAAGGTACTGAATGTTATGATCCTGAATATTCCCTAATTAAAAGTAATCAAATGTAAACTTCAGTTTTAAAAATGACTGGAGACACAATTGACTCTAGAAAAAGATATATTTATACTCAGTTGAGAATTGCACCAATTCTTATTCCTTATTTCTTTCTATTCTTGTTTCCTTTTGTGTTAGATTTATGATTTGTACCTATGTGGCCTCATTAGTAGACATTCTGATTCCTCAAAGCTTTAAATAAATATCCCACCTAGCTACTGATGGTATACATTTGGCCAAATATAAATATAGTGCTGAGTAGATGGAATTATGTATAGGAATAAAAATTAAAAACAAAATACCTTACAAATATAAATAAGAGTAGGAGTCACTACATTAATAAATACATCCAGGAAAAAAAAAACAAAACAGAAAAGGTGTGAAATGCTATTAGATAATTCTAAGTATACATGAGTCCAGGAATCAAATTGTGTTAAAAATACTAAAACATAAGATAATTGAGATTAGCTAGAAATTGAAGGAGAATAGTTGTAAGAACTGTAAGTGTAGTGAAGCCAATGTCTATATTATTTGAAGTAAAAATTATTCCTGTTAATGGAGATTAAAACACTTTGGAATTTTCCCTTCTGACTACGCTCAAGTATCAGCCATTACCTAGGTTAGAATTCACCCTGATAAACCAAACTTTCCCTATGACCTCACCCAGGACGAGACATTTTTCCATTTCTCACTACAAATTCCAAGTGGTCTTTCTTGAATGGAGTTCATCCTGTTCCCCTCATAGAACTGTTTGATCATGATAACTACAGTATGATCTTGGTATTTAATGGGTCTCTCGGTAAAGAATGGTTTTACCCAAAAAACCAACTAGACCTCATTGAAAAACACTGGTGGAGGCACCTGGGTGGCTCAGCTGGTTAAGCGTTCGGCTTCAGCTCATATCATGATCTCAGGGTTCGTGAGTTCGAGCACCATGTAGGGCTCCGTTGCTGAAGCTCAGAGCCTGGAGCCTGCTTTGGATTCTGTGTCTCCCTCTCTCTCTGCCACTCCCTTGCTCATGCTCTGTTTCTGTTTAAATTTAAAAAAAAAAAAAGAAAGGAAAAAGAAAAACACTGGCAGAAGAGCTTTTATTCATTTCTCTTGAATGATCCTCTCTCTTTTTTATAGTGAAATATCTTAAAGAACTGTATCTAGCTTCATTTAGGGTGCACAGCATAGTACCACTCCAACAAAGTAAAACAAAACCAAAAAAAGCCCCTAGGAGAAATAAAAGAAATGAAGAGAGATTAGTCTCATCTGGATTTTTGCTTCCTGTCTTCAGCGCCATAGCTTCCCAGAGAATTTTCAATCACTTAGTTTAAATGGCTTCCCCCCCCATTGACCCTATTAGTTAACTGATAATGCAAAATATGTTCAGTGTGATATGACTTCTCCTTGACACTTCTCACACTGTGAACAAATTAAGAGAGTTCTCTTTCCACCATTGTTTACTATGGGCATAATAAGCTTAGGAGCTCAAAATGCATTTTTATGTACTTTATGGCATAAATCATTCACAAGTGATATTATGTCCGGATCTGTCTCCTCTGACAACTGAGTGGTTTGTAGCGCTGCAGACTGGAAATGACGCGGAAAGCCTGCAGTGATTTACGGGGCTGGCTGACTCAGGCACTTGCAATGGCAGAACTGGCAGGGTGCTCCGGAGGTGAAAGAGAGCTTGGGCTATCTGCATATTTCCATTGCACTATGAAGACTAGGTAGAAAGGGTTTAAAAGAAACTTTTGTGCATCCACTTATTCTTGACTTTTTAATCACTTAAGACACAGTGAACCCATGAGTCTTCAGCCTTATCTTAGCCTTGAAAACCCATCCTTATTTTTTCCTGTTTTGACAGCAGGAAACTTGCCATGAGCTGCATCGATACTTGGTGGTAAGAGAGTAAACAGTGCAATAGATAGCAGAAATCCCCCCAGAGACAGCAAACCTAGACAGTAGGCCATTGGGAAAGGAAGTTATGTTTCCTAAATTCCTGTAAAGTTGCCAACCAACGCCTGTGCTCTATCGCTCCCTCTGCTGGCTGCTGAAAGAAACAGCATCGGATCTTAGTCCAGGACGCTTCCATCAATAGCATCAAGTCACCGCGTAGAGTAATTGGTACCCATGCAGTCAGGTCTGAGTCCAACCTTGGGTAAAATGGTTGTCAACATGAGTTCTAGGTGTCCTTAGCTCATCTTCTCTGTCACATTCGCCTTGTTCTTGACACTTGCTCCACCAGAATTTCTAGTTTAAGGAAAAACTCAATTAGAAAGCTCATTGCTGCTCTTAGCCTCCTTCCTTTGATCCTTCCTGCTTTTATTTCTTTTTGATGCATTAAAAGTCACAGGAATAATGATTTTACACATCATACCTATAATCTGTGCAACATACATCAAGCATTCTGTGCTGCTGCTGGACAGAGAATTTAGTAAAGTTTATCACATTTCAATAGTCTGATGTTAAGTACAACCAATATTTACTAAGTGCAAATGTGTTCCAACTTCCATGTTAGACATGCTTCATCATCAGTATGACGTCCTCTTACTGTAGAAGAGCTTCACTCTATAAGGCAGATAGGTGAATAAAGAATTTTGAAAGAGTGGAATAAATGGTATAATAAGGACATGATCACTATACAAAGGAAACCCAGTGAGCTTACAGGAAATGGAGGTAATAGAGGCAGGTTTTCTGGAGAACTTTTCTGTTTGAATTGATGTGAAGGAATTGAACAGATAAATAAATGGTAAGAGACTGCAGGTAGAGGAAATACTTTATATAAATCCAGAGGTAAAATTAGTATGTTGTGAATGGGGCCTATGTGAAGTTCAGGGTTGCTAGGTGAGTTTTTTGTTTTTTTGTTTTGTTTGTTTGTTTGTTTTAGCTATCTCATTATTTTTTGAGAATAAGGTGTGGCAAGGGATAAGGTCAGAATGAGTCTGTTGATTTGACAAAGCTCATGCTTCATCATGTAGGCCATGTAGAATCACTAAGAATTTTTGACCTGGATGGGATATCACAAGATTTTTACTTTAGCTAGAACACCCTAAGAATTGTGTGGAAGCAAGATCTGAAGAGAAGGGGAGGTACTGGTAAGGAAATTGCATTGATTATAGTGCAAATGATTATAGTCTGTACAAGGGAGAAAATGCATTGATTCTGGAAATATTTGGGGTTTCACAATTGATTGGGCATGGAGATACTAGATGGAGAAAGGTCACAAGGACAACTTCCAAGCTTCTTAGCTGAATAAGATATTGGTTCTTACCTGAATAAGATGTTGGTGACAGGTAACATAAGAAAGCAAATAGGTTTAGAGAGAAAGATGATGAATTCAATTTTGATCCTTCAGACTGGAGAGTCTCATGTAGTATTCATGTAAAAAGTGAAAAAGATGGAGGCAAAAATATATACTTGGGCAACATTCTCATTTAAAAATAGATCATTAAAACCACGTAAGTGGATGACATTGGCGAGAAGAGTGTTATAATAAAGTGGGAGAGATTTGCTGACATGATCACATTTGAAAAATGGATAAGTGGATAGAAGAAAAGGACCACAGAAGAAGGAAAGAAGGTAAGTCACACTTCGTAGAAACCATAAAACCTGAACATTTTGAGGAGGAAATGAATGATTCTATCCTACCTATGTATATCTACAGATACAGAGTAGATAAGTATTATAAATGTTGAATTTTGGACACCACCAGTGCTTTGAGTTAGAACAATTGATGTGACTGAGTGTGGGGGAGGGATGGGTGAAACCACCTAAGAAGTGAATGGGAAATGAAGAATGGGAAAAAGCCCAACAAACCAAAAGGGAAAAGACTCTGCCATGTGTAAATGATTCTCTAGAATGCTGCAGGAGAGAAAGATGTGACAACAGCAAAAGAAGATGTCAACTTGAAAGATATTTGTTTTGTTTTGTTTTATTTTAGTATTTTTTATTTTATTTTATTTTTTTAATTTAATTTAATTTAATTTAATTTTAATTTTATAATTTAAAATGACCAGAAAATGTTTAGCACAGAAAGAAGAGATTCAATATGAAGGCAAGCTATGCTCCAGACAGTTCCGCTGATGAAGGAAGTCCCCGGAGATGCGAGCTCTGGGCGCATGAGAAAAACTGAAGGAGCTGTCTTCAAACAGGGTGAAAAAATCCTTCCTGCAGTTGAGAAGATCGGAACATAAGACTGATGAACTTCCCCAAAGGCTTCCATTTTCTTGCCGATAGGAATGTCAAGGCTTTCAATGCTTGTGATGGTGATGGCAGAGGAGAGTGGGCTTAAGGAGATCAGCTGAGGTTTCTAGTGGTCATTAAATGAAGATCCAACAGAGCAGAAGTCAGACTGTTCATTAGCAGCGTTGAGGACCCAACAGCAAGGAGGTGCTAGGCATTTCTAGAGACACCATTTTAACTAACTGAGCCCTTGTATACAGAGCTCTCAGAAATTCAGATTTAAGTCAAGGAGTAGATGGCTGTATTGATGCCAGACCTGAAGTATTGTTGGCTGGAAACAGGTATAAAGTTGCTGATACAAGAGAATGTTGCCTTCTAAGAGAATGAACTTTGTGTCATCACACAGGAAGTGCAAACAGGAAGACAGCAGAAAGAGGCAATAAATAAGCTTTTTCAGGGAGAGAAAATGAAGGGATTCTCACAGGGCAGGCTGGTACCCAGGGGCTAGCAAGAATTGATTGTGCACCTCTCTTTTCTGGTCTGTTTCAATGACCTTATGTTGGTGGTTTGAAAAAAAATTTTTGCTGGGAGTATTTATGCCACAGAAATTGGCAAGTACTGTGAATTGGGTGCCAGTTTACCAGCATGTCCCTGGATTAAAGGGACGAAATGTGGGCATTAGTGATTTAGAAGGATAGGAGGCCACCGTCAGAGTGTAAAATGTTGGCAATTAATATCTATGACATAGGAGGTAATGAAAAGCCAGGCTGTTTGTCTTTTGTTAGTTAATTTGTTTTAATAGGTGTAAGAAGAGGTGAAAACACACACACACACACACACACATAAGTGGAGTTCAAGGCTATTGTAGTAGATGGTTCATAAATGTAATTGTTAAAATTTCCAGGGTAAAAGGCAGAAATTTGTTCAGACATCCAAATCTTCCACTGATTGGATGGGACAATCAGAGATTACAGAAGTACTCTCTATGAGGAAAAGGACAGAAAGGACATTATGAACCACAGAGACTCATTTTTATGCAAGATATTTCCTCTTGCTGTTGTAACAAACTACCAAACTTTCTGGCTTAAAACAACACAAATTTATTATCTTACAGTTCTGGAAGCCAGAAAATCAAAATGGATTTCACTGGGCTAAAATCAAGATGTCAGCAGGTCTATGTTCCCTTCTAGTGGTTTTAGGGGGGAGTCTCTTTTCTTGCCTTTCCACTTTTCTAGAAGCTGCATATATTCCTTGGTTCATGGCTTCCTTTCATGTTGAAAGAAAGCACTGTCCAGTTGAGTCTTTCTCATGTTGTCAATTCTCTGGTTCTGTCTCCTCTGACTTCCTGTAACCCACTTATGGGCCCTTGTGATTGGGCCACCTTGAATAGTCCAGGATACTCTCTCCATTTCCAGTTCAGCATGACTAGCAACCTTAATTCTTCCTGCAACCATATTCCCCGCTTGCCTTGCAAGATAGCATGCAGTTTCCTGGAATTATGAGCCGGACATCTTTGGGGGAGGGGACCATTATTCTGCCTACCACACAAGAGAAGATGAGTACTGTTTCTTCTAGATTTTCCTAGATTTAAATATTTAGTAAGATTCAATTTAGTGGGTATTTATTGTTCACAATATTATGTTAGACATAATGATGAGAAGGAGCACTCGATAAATGAATAATTTAAACCTTTATCAGGAATGTTATTTTATTTCTCTTATAAAACACTTAAAATGAAAGGCTTAGTGGCAAAAGGAAGATGCTTTTTCTTTTTCTTAAAATTCACCTCTCTGGATCGCACTGGAGAAAGCTTGCTCATTTGAAGGTTGCTAGGGCGTTGCTAAGGGATATTGTATAGAGAAATTTAAATTTTGCATTACCTGTGATGATCAATGATGAAAGGAAAGGACCCTTATTTCTTTCTTCAAAGAGGTTTAAAAACTCACAGACTGAGTGCTTGGTACCTACCTGGTGTCCAATAAACATTTAGTGAATCAAATTGAATGTCATTGAATGTCTTTCTCACTGAAAGATTTTTTTTTAAATTAGCCTTTAGTAATTTTTATTAATTAGACTTAATTTTTACTTTATTGTGATGCAGTAACCTTGGCTGTAACCATTCTCCTCTCTTCTTTTCTGTGGATAGAAGGACAGGACAACTGAGCAAAGAGGAGGAAGGGAGATAGATTCTCTTGGCTCAGTAAGAAAACTATAAATGCCACCTCCAATAACAACATGCAGACCGTTGTTTTATTATATCTCATTAGAGAGCTAACCTCAGGCCAGAGGTTCTTCATCGGTTTTGGAATGTGCATTAATTTAATGACATGATGAGTACTATTTATCCAACTCCCAGTAAAAAATAATTACACACTTTAGGGGCGCCTGGGTGGCTCAGTCGGTTGAGAGTCCGACTTTCGTTTAGGTCATGATCTCGCGGTTCGTGGGTTCGAGCCCCGCGTCGGGCTCTGTGCTGACTGCCAGCTCAGAGCCTGGAGCCTATTTCGGAGTCTGTGTCTCCCTCTCTCTCTGACCCTCCCCTGTTCGCGCTGTCTCTCTCTCTGTCTCTCTCCTAGAAATAAATAAAAATTAAAACAAGATAATAAATAATAACACACTTTATAGAAAAAACCCCTTCCCTTTTATGGGTTACCTTTAACCTCATCTACTCTGCCCTTGCTACTTCAGGACTCAACTCCTGCATCCGGGTCCATTCCCCTCCTCTTGAAGTCACTCGAAGGCACTGCTCCACACTGCTACTGCCTTTGGTGTTTTTTGTACTAACACACTGATTTCCACATGACAAACTCTGTCCCTCAAAGCAGCAGACCTTCTAGGTGCTAACTCACAGGACTTTCCACTGCCAAGATGTCAGCCAGGCGTAGGATGTCACAGACCTCCCTCTACTCTCTCTCATTAACATACTGTCACTATGAGCCAAAATGGATCTGGCTGTAGGCCCTTGCCTCACAGTTACCCAGTGAAAAACAGTTCCTTCAATGTCTGCCTTCACTTGTTTTCAGAGAACCAAGGGCCAGTATCTAAGACAAATAGCACTCTATGCACCATCTTTTCCCAAATCACTCTAAAATCATTTCTACCTCTTACCTCAAGACCCCCCCAAAGATTCCATCATTATGAAGAAATTGATATGAATATGAAATTTTCATATGAAAAGCATGACAATATGACATGGAAAAGCCCAAGGATAAACATATAAGCATACAGGAGAAAGTTTTACTGAATTCTTTAAAAAAAAAAAAAAAGGTATGCTTCTATGCAGATGAAAAGCCTAATCTGAAAAGCTTGATGTATTTCCTAAATTCATGTGTAAGGCTAATACTGGAGTGAGAAATGTCAAGGAAAGTCTCAATGATACTTAACAATATCACTTTAAATTTTACCTAGAACTTTAGGCACCAATAGAAATCAACAATTGGGGGCAAAAAACATTATGATGAGAGCAGGCTTATTCTACCATATACATAAACCTTTCAAAATGCAAAAACTAAGTATTATCTCAAATTTTTGTCTGTTTTGAAAATAGGCAAGAGGTAATCGTATCTCCATTATATGAATTCTAAATGAATCATTGATGAGGAAACTAAGAAATTATCTTGTAACAGATACTATTCGTCCTTTATCCTATCCTCTCTGCCAACACTATTTGAATAACATCTGAACCATTTCTGAAGGTCAGCACCTTCATCAAAGACTTCCTCTCTTCTACCTGGTGATGGGTGGAAATTCCAGGGGATAAAATCCGGTCCCCTCAGTAGCCAGCAGTAACGTGCAATGGGAGTTTGTAATTATTCCAGCTCTCTAGTCTTGTGGGTGGGCTAACTGTGAATGTTTCAGTTCCATAATAGATTAAGCTCCACATAGCTGTGTTAATAACCTGCCTCCAAAATCACACGTTAGAGGCTTTCTTCTCTCCCCATCTCTCTCTTGTACTCATGTTTTCCAGGACTATCAACCAAATGAATTACTCCTTCTCATATTCTGTCTCATGGCAGTTTCTGGGGAACTCAAGTTAAGACACATATCCCTTCCCCCAAAAAAGGGTATGAAAACACACATCATAGAGAAAGAAAATCTATCAACATGAAAATATTTGCCTCCCAGTTATCACAGAAATAACCAGGAAAGGAAGAACTAATCTTTTCTACTTTATCAGATTATCCAAGAGTAAGAAATAATCTCCAACATTATAAAAGCTATATTCAGAGAACCTCCCAGACATGGTGATGAGAACACAGATTGATAAAATCAGGGGATATTTGACAAAACATATGGTTTAAAATGTTTATGTCCTTTTGCTCATTGGGTCTGCTATGATTGCTTCCTTATTAATTTATTCACTGAATTAAGTTAAATTAATTACAATGTAACTGGATTGATAGGATAATTTTGCTGAGTTAAAATAAGAGAGGAGGGGCACTCAAGGAGGGGCTCTAGAGTATTCCTTATGTTACAGGGAGCTGTAAGAGTGGAAGAGACGGGCTGAAGGAAAGAATAGACAGAGGCTCCCTGGATTCTCTTACCTTTCTCCTTCAGCCAGTCCTCTTGGCTCTGATGCTGTGCTGGCCTCTGGGCCTGGCTCCGACGCTCACCGCTGCCTACGTCTTGGCATGTCCTTCTCTTGGCCTGTTTCTGATTCTCGACTCTTTCTGAGCTATGATATTGAGTCTGGCATTAACCTACTTATTCTTTCCTTAACATTTGACTTGGACCTCAGCCAGTTCTGTCACTGCTCCCTCATTTCAATGGTCACCCATTCTATTTTGTGACTCCCTATCACCCAGACTGTGGCTCCATTTTTAAGAATGCACTACCATATTCCATGTCTAAATATTATGTGCCAGATGCACTTTTTTGCAATTCATGTCCTCAGGGGTCATGGAAGAAAGATAAGACTAAAGAACCTCACACATGTATATTTCAGAGTCTAAGAACTAGTTTTTCAAAACACTAGGTGTCAGTTTAATTTTTCTGCAAAAGTTTATTCTGAACCATGAACATCACCAATAAATGGTAGGAGCTCCTGATTTGTTTACTTGTCTTTTTATCAGGAAATTTTTTGTTTTTCATAATGGTACCTTTCCATTTGAGTTTTCTATACACAACAAATGGTATCAACGATATAATGCTTTCTGTCATTCTCAGAACATTAATTATGAGAGCTCTTTAAGATACTTCAAAGCTTTTCTAGGTTCTCATGTAGGAAAATGAAATTTTGCTGAGTCCCAGGTTTCAAAATGATGAACTCATTTGTGACAGCCACATATCCCAGGGATTCACTAGTGCATGATCAACTGGCCACCTGCCAAGATGTTGTAGTGTCTACAGAGAAGTTTGGAAATGTCACAAGACCAGATTTACAAATGTAATCTCAGCTCTTGATCAGAGCTGCTTCTGAAGTTCCAGTCAAAGAAATGCCAGGCTTGGACTCACATTTTAGTGAACAGAAAGTTCTGTATCAGTCAGAAAGGATAATAATTCCAGAATGTAAAAGAAGAAATAAATCCTTCATGGAAAATAAAGTTTTTATTAATTTATTGCTAGCTATTTGAAAAAGAAATTTACTTTCCATTATATGTAAAAATATGTGTTAAATTTAACAGTGTATAAACTGGGCAATAAAGTATATCGATGTTCCTGGTATAAATATATTTAAATGATCTCTTTGGATTAGTGATGCATTTGTGAGATCAAATTTCTACTCTGAAAGTGTGTCATTTGTGGGGTGCCTGGGTGGCTCGGTCGGTTGAGTGCTGGACTTCGGTCAGATTACGATCTCCCAGCTTGTGAGTTCGAGCTCCACGTCAGGTTCTGAGCTGTCAGCTGCTTCTGATTCTCTGTTTCCATCTCTCTTTGCAGCTCCCCCACTCACTCAGTCTCTCTCAAAAATAAATAAACATTAAAAATTTTTTATAAATATATTTAAATAAAAGTATGTCATTCTAACCTAAATTAACATCATAAAAAATCCCAATGTACCTAAAGACTGCATTTGACTTCATGTTTTCTTGTTTTAATTTATCTAAGTTCTCTATTTTCTTTAAAAATTTATCTATTTGTTTTGAGAGGAGGAAGGGGAAGTGGAAGGGCAAAGAAAGAAGGAAAGAAAATCGTAAGCAAGCCGATTGTCAGTATGGGTCTTGATCACATGAACTGTGAGATAATGACCTGAGACAAAATTAAGAGTCAGAAACTCAGCCGACTGAACCACCCAGGCACCTCTGACTTCATGTTTCAATATATGATGCTCAGTGTATGTGAATTTAGATCTTTTCCTTTATACCTATGATAGGACTATATGGTTTGAGTGGCCTTCAAAGATTAAAAATGATATATAATACTGCTCATCAAAGAAAGTATTTTTATAAACTTCTAAAAATAGCAAGGTCTGAGTGTCTTATGTTTATACAGATTTCATGGTTTCTAGGTATTTTGGCTGAGTTATTTGCACTTTATGTTTTTACAATATATTTGTAAAGCTAACGGAGTCAGCAAATTCAAAATCCCACTTTCCAAATAGGCCAGAGCAGAGTCAGGAATTTGTTAGAGGTAAAAACAACAACAACAACAACAAGAATTTTGTGATTCAACTGGGCCTCGAATCAGTATGTCTTGCTGCCTCTTCTTCGTGCTTTTCAACACAGGTGACCTTGAAAGAGGTAATCTCCTACTGACAGAATTTTGTATTTAATATGAATAATGAATATGTATTGGTTTTCCAGATAGTATTTTAGCAAATCAGCTCTGAGTGAGACAGTTATTTACTTTACGGTGGAGATAACCTCTGCATGTGATTTATCATGCCTTATAATTATAGTCTGCATGTAATGAGTTCATTTTCACCATGTACCATTGAGTTGTTTATTCATAATACTGTTTTAGCGCAGCAATTCAATTAACTATACATATCGCTGCTGATTTCTAATGATTCTCCACTTTTAAAAATGAAAAACAGTAGTTCTTTGTATATTTTAATATATCAGCAGAAACAAAAAGGTTTACTAAATGGTATTAGTCTATTTTCATGCAAGGCAGCAAGAAAGAAATCAAATGCATTTATGATTACTTGAATAAAAATAAATGGAAGCTCTACCCTATGACCAATATTATGAAAAGTTGTTCAGTCCCTCTCTAAAAAATAGAATCGTCACACTAAACTCAATAGTATAGAAAATATCACAAAAAATCGTCTACTGATACACTGATCCAAAATTTGCAGAACACCTTTACATGGTTAATTTCATCGAAGTTTCACAATAGTGGAACAGTAGTTAATGAAGGATGAGGGGTGGTCTGTCCTGGTACAGGCAATACGGAACCTTACCATTTATTAGTGATTTTCTTGGTTTTAAAATGAATTTCTGCAGAAATGTGAAGCAACATCCAGTACTTTAAAAAAATAATCGGCTATTACATTCTGGAAAATATATGCATGAGGTTTTTCTATTTATAGTCATCAACCTTTAACCCACCCCAAAACCATTTACAGCACTAATTGTAAAATATTGAAATGATACATGATATTCAGACATGGAACATGGTAGTGAGTTCCTAAAAACGGAGCAATAGTCTGGATGACTGTGAGTCACAAAATAGAATGGGTGACCATTGAAGTGTGGGAGGAGTGACACTGAAAACTGGAGGAGGTCCAAGTGAGACATTTGGGAAAGAACAGGTCAGTCCATGCCAGAAATTCAATATCATAGCTCAGGAAGAGTCAAGACTCAGAAACAGGCCAAGAGAAGGACATGCCAAGACGTAAGCAGCGGTGAGCATCGGAGCCAGGCCCAGAGGCCAGCACAGCATCAGAGCCAAGAGGACTGGCTGAAGGAGAAAGGTAAGAGAATCCAGGGAGCCTCTGTCTATTCTTTCCTTCAGCCCGTCTCTTCCACTCTTACAGCTCCCTGTAACATAAGGAATACTCCGAGAATCTCTCCTTGGGTGCCCCTCCCCTCTCCTTTCATACTTAGGACAAAGGATGCAATTAATCAAGGGGTTTTTTTTCTCCAACTAATGAGATGCCATTTTTGAATAGACCAATAAAGAATGGGTAGAAAAAGTTCAATTTTGAATTGGTTGGCAGAAACGTTTTTGAAAGTATACACATACATATTTTTTCCAAATCTCTTTCTTTGATGACGTATTGTATTTCCATCAGCATAGTATTGGTGAATTCTTTAAATATATTCTTTTTACAGGGGTGCTGGGTGGCTCAGTTGGTTAAGCCTCTGACTTCAGTGCAGGTCACGATCTCATGTTCATGGGTTCGATCCCTGCATCAGGCTCTGTGCTGACAGCTAGCTCAGAGCCTGGAGCCTGCTTTGGATTCTGTGTCTCCCTCTCTCTCTGCCCCTCCCTCTCTCATGCTCTGTCTTTCTCTATCTCAAAATAAATAAAAACATTTAAAAAATAAATGAGTATATTCCTTTTACATTAAAAAGAATAATGTTTATTTCTTTTTAAGAGACAGAGACAAGCAGGGGAGGGACAGAGAGACGATGAGACACAGAATCTAAAACAGGCTTCAGACTCTGAGCTGTCAGTACAGAGCATGACCCAGGGCTTGAACCCATGAACTGTGATATCATGACCCGAGCTGAAGACAGACACTTAACTGACTGGGCCACCCAGGTGCCCCATGAATATATCCTTTTCAAAATGTATTTAATCAAATTTTTAAAAAAATTTTCATTCCATTTAGTTAACATATACTGCAATATTAACTTCAGGTGTCCAATATAGTGATTCAACAGTTTCATGCTGGGTGATATATGGGAATGTTTGACTATATCCTTTATAACCCTGAGTTTTGTTTCTTCACTTAAAAATTGAAGTGGAAACTAGAATTTTCCTTAAATGTTCATTTCTTGAATAACTGAAAAGATTTTATTCTTCTCCTCCTCCTCCTCCTCTTCGTCTGTCTCTTCCTTCTCCCCCTCCTTTTCCTCTTCTTCCTTCTCCTTGTTTTTCCTTGATCTATAGTGTAAGGAATGACGTATCCAGACAGTAACCTGTATACAGAGCACATCCAACCTCCTAAGACTTTCGTCAAGGTAGCAATGTGGTCAATATGTAGTATTTTAATATATAATATGTGACAGCTGGGCAGAGGATGAATTCCAGCCCAAGGGCTGTAGTAAGACCAGGTGACAACACATTGAACAGGCTGCTATTAAATTCAGCTAGAAAGGTGTGCAAATCAGCGTTATACACAGCAGGTCAAACCAAGCGTTGAAGCACAGGCAGGGGAGGGTTGGGTTTTGTGACTGGTTTATTCACCTTTTAAAATAAGGATCAAGGTGGGGCGCCTGGGTGGCTTAGTCGGTTAAGCGTCCGACTTTTGCTTAGGTCATGATCTCGTGGTTCGTGGGTTCGAGGCCTGCGTGGGGCTCTGTGTTGATTGCCAGCTCAGAGCCTGGAGCCTGTTTCAGTCTGTGACTCCCTCTCTCTCTGACCCTCCCCTGCTCACGCTGTCTCTCTCTCTCTCCTAGAAATAAATAAAACATTAAAAAAAAAAATAAGGATCAAGGTGTATCTTCTCTTTGCTTCTCATGGGAACTCCTCCAGAAAGTGGGATTTGAGTGGAAGAGGTGGGTTTGGTTGGTAGTCCCGGGAAACCCCAGTGTGAGGGAGGGAAAGTGAGACGGAGGAGCGAAGGGAGTGCATAAAGAGTAAGTTCCCACTACAAATTATTCCGCCGATGGCCTAGGAGGCTGGGATATTCCCACAACAAGTCCGACCAGTCTGTGGTTGGGGGCTGCGGTGGTTGGGGGTTGACTCCCTGGCACTTCCGGCCTGTCCTGGGTCCCCACATGAGGAGAAGCAGGTACTGGCTTCATGCCAACCGCGTCAGCCAAGCACAGGGGGGCAAAGCAGCCAGGAGTATCTGCTGCCAGCTAGTTTGTTGTTTATGCAATGGTGGCAAAGCCTTTTACTTTTGAGGAATATTAATTCTTCACCATTTTCACGGCAACTGTTTTTCCTGATTGATTATTCTTTTCTATTTTTTTGTGGAACTTTTCGTTGTACAATTTTAAAATAACGTGATCCTTTTCTCTTTAGTTTTCTCTATGGCTTTCATACTTAAGTCTTTTCCTATTAAAAGATCTGAGCAATATTCACCAATATTTAAAATTCTTGTTTTTAATTTAGTGTTCAAAACACCACAGGAAAACACAACATAACTGGAGAGTATAGTATTCTGGCTGTAAACATTGAATATATACTAATATGTTAGGCATTTGTTGGTTGCCTAATCTATAAACCCTTTCTCCCTTTTGCCTTTCTAATATAATTTTCCTTGTTAGCTATTTTGATAAAGCAATGCCTTCCCCACAAGGATAGGTGTGAGGAAGCCATTAACTATTCTTATTCCTTATATTTATGGTAAAGCACATGACACACACAGAAAGAGAACCACATCAGAAGAATTGTAGATGAGTGGACCCAGAGTCTCAACTGGGTCGTGGCTTTCACTTATTTTTCAGTGACATCATCCAATAATCCCATTCATTGTTTGGAGCATTTTTAAAATTGCATCATAACTGACATATAACGTATTAGTTTCAGGTGTACAACGTGATGATTCTCTTTGGAACAATTTTTATTTAATTTTCTTCTACTAACAACATAAGAGTTCTGATTAAACTGAATATATGTACTTTCTGTTAATATTATATTAGATTTGGTTTTTTAATGTTTTTTATTTATTTATTTATTTATTTCTAGGAGAGAGAGAGACAGCGTGAGCAGGGGAGGGTCAGAGAGAGAGGGAGTCACAGACTGAAACAGGCTCCAGGCTCTGAGCTGGCAGTCAGCACAGAGCCCGACGCAGGGCTCGAACCCACGAACCGCGAGATCATGACCTAAGCGAAAGTCGGATGCTTAACCGACTAAGCCACCCAGGCGCCCCTAGATTTGGTTTTTTAAATGCTTATAGTGTGAGCACAGAAGGGGCAGAGAGATAGGGAGATAGAAAATCCCAAGCAGATTCCACATGGTCGACTCAGAGCCTGATCTAGACCTGGATCTCAGGAACAATGAGTTCATGACCCACGTGGAAATCAAGAGTCAGATGCTTAACCAACTGAGGTACCAGGTGCCCGTAGATCCTCCTTTAGTTAGAAAGGAAAATCCTTAGAGTTAGCTCTTTTTACTTGCATGCTACTTGACCCACAGATATCCAGGAGGAAGTATGGAAAGAGAAGTTTGAAAACAGACAGAGACGGAAACACAGGGTTTGGGGAAGTCTGTGAAAAAACACGTTGCTCTGGCAAAGAGTTTTACTTCATTGTACCATTGTGTGACCAAATGTATTCCCCATTTTTTACTGGTCAGCTCCTGTGTTGGTTTTCTATTGCTGTATACCAAATATAGCAACTTAAGACAGCACCCTCACAGTTCTGTGGGTCAGAGGTCTGACACGGAGAGACTGGGTTCTCTGCTCAGGGTCTCCCAGGCTGAAATCAAGGTCAGGCTGGGGCTGAGTGCTCCTCCAGAAGTTCCTAAGAGAAATCTGCTTCCCAGCCCATTTAGGGTGTGGATAGAATCCAGTCTTTGCTTTTGTAGCACCAAGTCTCATGTTTCCTTGTTGCCTGCCAATCAGGATCTCGCTCAGCTCCTTGCCAACCCTGACCTCTAAGCCAGCAGCAGTGCATCAAAACCCCTCAAGCTTTAGCTTTTTCTGACCTTCTCTTCTGCTAGCAGCCAGAGAAAATTACCTGTTTTTAACAGCTCTTATATCTTTGAAGGAAAAAGTCCACTTGCACAACATCCCTAGTCAACTTGCCTGGATAATCTCCTACAGTTATCATCACGGGCTACGGGGGATTAGGACAGGACACAGGGACTTCCGGTGGATATTCACCAAGAGTTGGGTCTATCTTGCTTCTGGGTGAGAGCTCCTTTTCGAAATGTATTGTCAGCCGCACAACAGTGGGGTGTTCTGCTGCTAGCCCACTGATCTCAGTACCCCCGTGGCCTCATCTTATTTTGCACTTGGCCACCCCTCAGATCTCTGCGCCACAGAGCCCTCTGTCTCCTAAATCAACAAGGGCAGGTTGAAGGTGAGCAAAGCCACACTGCTCTGGACTAAGCGGTCCTTCGGTCTTCCCAAACGGTGCCCGAGTTTCCACGGCTATGGCGGAATTTACTGATGGATGCAGGCAATTTCAGGGTGAGGACGACTGAGAAGTGAATTCCTCTCAGCATAGGAATTTCCAACACCAGTCTCAGATAGGGAGAGACAAGGGAGGTGCTGTGCAGGTAGAACTGAAGACCTTCACTCTCAGATCAGTCCAGCGCTGCACTTGCACAGACCTGAGTGCCTTCCGAAACCTTATACTCTTAGGTCTCCCCTTCAAGGTAACAGTCACTCTAGCTTATATAATGCAGGGCCTTAGTCCCAGCCCTGTTCGAATCCATAATTCAAAATACGTGGCATTATCAAGTAAACTGAATACCTTAAGATATTATTAAAGTAATAAAAGTAATACAAGATAATCGCTATTGTAATATATGTGTTTATATTATGAATACAGTCAATAAAAGTATCTTCAAATTTTGAAATATTAATGAACATGAATGATATTTCAAAATATCCACAAAAATTTTATATAATTTGAAAATATCTGTGATTTCTACTAGTGGCAACTGTTTAGAGTTCTTTTTACTGTATTTGGGGAGGGGCTTGTATTGATAAGAGAAGGAAGCGCTAACTTGTAACTGAAGATTAGTCATAAGAAAGAGATGATATTTTTTTCACCCAAGTTCACAGATCCCTTAAATTCTGTTATTGACACCAGTTTAAAACTCCTGTTCCAAACTCAGGCCCAAAGTTTTGAATATTTAGAGCAGCCTGGGAGGGCGGGAGGAGAGGAAGAAGAAAAAAATCATGCTTCCCCATGAAAGAATAGATACCAGTTCAATTCGCAGAGGCTTTCTGAGTACCTACTAGGTGCAGGACATTGGTGGAGAAACGTGATCAAGGAAAACACAAAAACAAAAACCCCAAAAGACTCCAAACAATTTTGTGCCCGGTCATATCGAGAGCTTTGCAACAGGGTTTCAAAGGCTCCCAGAAGGAGCCCAGCTTCAATTACTTAGACTTCTGTTTGATCTGGTTTCCCTAACCTACTTTAGTAGGCCTGGGGTTGGAAGGAGGGGAGTAATTCCAAAGATAAGATCGTTCTATAGGGCACTTTAGTGATAATTCAAAACACACAACCAATTCATCAAAGATTCCCAAAATGCAAGATTCTTAAGCAGTAGTAAATATTTAAAGCTCTGACGGAAACAGAATTAGAAGCAGGAATTAAGTCGTCTAATCCTTTCACCTGCTCTGATGCGATGGGAAGGCTTAATAAGAGAAACCCTTGGATATTTGCTGATGGTGCACTTGTGTGTTTCCCTTCCATTACGGAACACATGGAAAGAGTAATTTTTCAAGTTGACATTCACTTTTGAAAATGCTTTAATGTGTTAAAATAAATCCAACAAATGTAAAGAACCCATTATTTTAAGGGAGATGAGCAGCAATAAGCTGATTCATGCCATGGGAATAATTTTATCTTCACAAATGTCTCCTGCATATCGTCTGCAAAGATTTGCTAAAAATAAACTTTTGAGGAATTAACCCAAGCTGATTTTTTTCCAACATGTAGGAATCTTCAGAACACCGGAACGAAAAAGGAAATTGGACCAGAGTACGAGTCACTTTGTTCTGCAAGTTGAGTTGCCATTGATTGGACAAATTGTTTTACAATTCATATAAACAGGACACGGGGAGGACGCGTTCAGCAGAACCTGGCAAGTCAGGAGTAACTAACGGGGCTGACCTTTTGTGTCTCAGTGACCAGGACAGCAAGATGCTGACCCTCCAGCCCTATATCCTACACTGACCACCAGGGTGCGCTATGGCGCCAGGGAGTGGTGCTGCAGTCTGAAGAACCAAATCTGCCTCTTCCTTCCATCAGCTGGATGGTCTTGAATAAGAGCTCTTCCTCCCTAAAAGTCTCAATCCATGCATCTGCCAAGTGGAGCTAATAACCTCACTCCAAGGGCTATCCAATCAGTATCAAATGAAATAATGTCTTTGGAAAGATTAACAAGCCATACATTGTAATGAATTTACCAAGTTATGTCATCTCTTTTTCCAACTTTTTCATTTTTTTCCCCAACTTTTTGAATGGGTGCTTCAGATAAAAAAATATCTAAAATCATAGAAAGGACAGATATTTCTCAAGTATCATATATTTTAATAAAGACATCTCTCAAGGATTGTATGTTATACATCATGTAGAGCTCTACATATGTGCTTCCAAAGACAAAGAAACTCATTTCAAAAGAAGAGAGACAGTAGGCTAATGCAAAGGGTTTGCTCATCCAAGTAAGAAATGCTCAAGAGTGGTTGTTTGCTGAAATGGTGCATTGAAATAAGTCAGCTACAAACATATGTATCTGATGAAGAACTAGTGTCCAGGGAAAATAAAGAACTCCTAGGGACCCATGGGTGGCTCGTCGGTTAAGCATCCAACTTTGGCTGAGGTCACTATCTCGCAGTTCGTGGGTTCGAGCCTCGTGTGGGGCTCTGTGCTGATAGCTCAGAGCCTGGAGCCTGCTTCAGATTCTGTGTCTCTTTCTCTCTCTGCCCCTCCCCAACTTGGGTGCACTCTCTTTCAAAAATAAACATTTAAAAAATAAAAAACTCTAAATAGTATTAAACTGTTATTAACATATGAGTGCCCACATACTTAATGAAAAGTATACTATCTATAATTTACAAAATACATCAAAGAGGAGACAGGTTGGTGTCTGGCTAGACAAATGGATGAAGATGTGACCAAGAAGGATGACAAACTGTAGAGTCCTGAAGTTTGGTATCAATGCTCACTGTCATTTGCTTCTCAACGTTAGCTATCTCTGTATTTGAAATTTTCATGATAAAACTTTGAAAAAAGTAAAAACACATACAGCTTTGTTACCATTTATAAATAGTCCTCTAAGAAACCCAAGGTCCTTATTTGCAGGATGTGGTATATTTTCTACCTCTATAGCTGGAAACAAAGCCAGATACCAAAATACAAAAGGGAGGAGTGCCTCTTACATTCAATTATGATCCACTTTAATATTTTAACTGCCTTCTAACTGACTATTTGTGCTTGGAGAAGTTAAAAGTCATGGAAAGGGCACTTCACTAGGAGACAGGGATAATACTTCCCTTAAACTGAAAGCTAAGACTACTATCCAATGCATATGGAGATCAAGTGTAAAGTACAGTGGAGTTGGTTGAGCAAGATTAAGCCTTCCGTCACAGGGGCTATGATTGCTACTATAGAGTGGATCCACTGGTTACTCTCTACAGCATATTTTGTGTCCAACAGAGAAAGATAACAAAAACTACCACAATCCTAAATAGACAAGATATCCCACCAGTGAACAGAGGTGCAAATGTGGGTGAAGACTGGGCTTAGAACACTGGTCAAGGTAAAAAGAATAAGGGATGACTAGTGAGGAAGAAAATTTTTAGGCATCTCTTCTGGCCTATGATCGCTTACAGAAATGATGGCATAGACTTCTGCTGTATTTTAGCCTTCTTTTCCAGCTTTCCTCTGGAAATTCAGTAGAGTGGTTCATAATGGTGACCAGTGGGCTGAATCCAGCAGAAGATGGCCCACAGTGTCTGGTTTCATTTCAAAATTTTAATTTAAATCTCTTTCACTAGAACACCACTCTCCTGTTCAAACAGGCTGAATTTCTCACATGTGTCTTACACCTGTCCAGATTTACAACTCGTATTACCTCCGTGGCCTCCATACAAAATTGAATTTACTGTCGCTTTTTTGAAAAATACTCCCTCACCTTTAAAAAAAAATGTTTTATTTATTTACTTATTTCGAGAGAGAGAACATAAGCAGGGAAGGGAAGGAGGGGCAGAGGATCCGACTCGTGCTCTACGCTAACAGGCTGACAGCAGTGAGCCAGGTGTGGGGCTCAAACTCATGGACTGTAAGGTCATGACCTGAACTGAAGTCAGATGCTCAACCAACTGAGTCACCCAGGTGCCCCACTTCCTCACCTTTTTTCCCCTTATTTTTTTTTCTCCTTGCTTCACAATAGCAGTTGATCCAGTTGTTATGAACTTAAGATTATCTTTTGTTTTTGTTCAATTATTGATATGTTTAGATATACTGTTCACATCAAGCATTGCAGAACCCACACGTTGTGAGCACCAAGGGCAACCTAAGGGCACTTCTGCAATGTCTCCTCCAGCAGCAACAGGTGGTGTGTAATGTGGGCGCCATCTTGCAGAGCAGAATAAGTATGATGGTGATCTGAACAGGTGATTCTTGGAATGTGCAAGGGCTAGGTGGGTATTTTTGTGGTTTGATTAACAGGATGACCTCTGAAAGCAAGATCTGAGATTCCTAAGTCCCTAGGCTCAGTCCTGAGCCTGCAAATATGCTCAATGCTTGTATTTTCTCTTGGTGATAATTAATCCAATCAGACTTCCCTTTGGGAAATATAAATAAGTGACCAGAGATAAAGGTAGATGTCTGGAGCTCAGATTTATCTTCAGAACCGCTGGGCTTTGTGTTTCTCTAAGAGGCTTGCTACATATCCCAGTCTTAGAAAAATCAGGACTAAGAGTGACTCATTGACTATTGAGACAAAGGCCCCTACCCCCTTATTTATGAATGCCCATGCACTAAAATGCCACCAGCAAAGATAATCTACGTGTGCCGTTTCTTTGGCCTTTGTACAAGATTCCACACATAGGTAGTTCATGAGTACATATATGTGCATCAGGTTACTATCATGTCAATGTGTGACATTGCATCCCAGGAGCCAGGCAAAGTGCCTGGCAAGTTATAGGAGCCCCTGAACTCAGCAAATGTTTATAAAAGGACTTCTCTGGAAAGACCCTGGCCTACGTTCTGGGGATACCAATACCCCCATGCTTTCCACTTAGGTCCCATTTAGATGTTGCCCTGGACTTTATAGTTTAGTTTGTAAAACTCTCAAAGATTATAGGAGATACATAATTAGAATTAAGAAACAGCGTACTTTCATTAGAGAAATCATCAAGGACATGGAGATCATGCCAACCACTTGACTTTAGAAACGACAATTACCCTTTAAAGGCAAAATATCCCAGAACAGGTATTTTATAACTTTAAGAAAGTTACGCCACCAATTCTGTCAGAATGAAAACGTTTGTCAGGCATAGAGAGTAATTCATGTGCTTCTTCTGTTTAGATGGTCTTGGGGGAAGGGGATTGGAATCTCTCATAGAAAATATTCTTTATAAATGTTTTCCTTAAATCTAATATAACGTGAGCAGGGTGTTATCTTGCTTATTAGCAAGCCAGGAAGGTTGCTGCTTAACAATTCAATTCAAAATAATTAGCCTCCAAGAGGCTGTGATTTAGAAACACTGCCCATAACTCCCATTAACTTTAATTGAGTTTATAGCTCACATAAGGAAAAAAGGAAAGAATAGTACTGCCTTTTAAAATTAAATTTAGGGTGAATTCAAGAATTATAGCCTCTTGTTGACCCTGTTCTTCTTTTTCAGTTGTCCCCACAATTTGTTTATGGCCATTCTCACATCATTAACTTTTATAATTTTATTTGTATTTATTTATTTATTTGCCACAACATGTTTATCCTTTCAGGGTTCCTCATTGGTAGACTTCTAAAATTATCTTTAAATGGCTAATTAGTTCCCAGCCGCCCGATTGCAGCCTAACTCCATCTTTGTCATTATCGTTGTGTGGCTGTTCTTTCCAGTTCTTTCCAGTTCTCTCTCCTCCCAGAGTCTCACTGTGGGTGCTCACACTTCCTGTTTTCTTTTTTTTCCCTCAAATGAGACCCTGGCTTCATATTAATATGTGAGTATAATTTTGAGTATAATCGCCTCATTCTAGCTTTTCCAAAGAGAGATTTGCACAGGTTTTTGTTTGTTTGTTTGTTTGTTTTTCACATAACATACAGGCTGCATTAAGTGCCACAGAAGAAAATCTAAATTGAAATCTGGACTTTAATTTGGGGGAATTATCAAGGAAAAGAGTTCCAGGAAAACAAGAGGCTAGAATAAGATGGAGGCTGAACAAATGGAGACAGTTGAGGAGAGGATCGCCTGGCACTTTCCATAATATACATGCTCTTCACCCAAGTCCTCTTGGGTTCTCTACAGATGAAGTTAATAAATATTTCCCCTCAATGTTAAAACCTCCCTTTCCTTAAAGCAGTAAAACACTTCTAGCACATGGAACAGTATAGAAAACAAAATCTGTTCCATTGCCAGTTTATCCAATTTTAACATTTTTTCCATTACTACTTGCATTCATCTTCTATTACTGTGTACCAAATTACTACAAACCCAGTGGCTGAAAACAACAGAAATGTATTCCCTCACAACTTCTATAGGTCAGAAGTCTGATGCAGTGTGACTAGGTTCCCTGCTCAGGCATCTCAAGGCTGAACTCAAGGTGACAGCTAAGCTGGGTCTTCATTGAGAGAATCTAGGCAAACTAAACATCTGTTGCCATGCTTACTCCTGTTCTTGGAATGTTCCTCATGCTTTTGAGACTGAGGTCCCCGTTCTTGCTGTCAGCAAGAGGCTGCTCTCAGCACCTAGAGGTTTTCGTGTTCATTGCCATGTGTCTCCTCCTCTTTGAGCAACTGATGACACATAACACCTTCTTGTGCTTTCAAATGTCCTACTTTTTCTGTCTCCGACCTCTAGTCCCAGATTTAGAAAGGGCTCATGCAATTTCCTCAGACCACCCAGGTCATTTACCTTTTTAGATGTGAATCTGTGCCATGTAGGCTAATCTCATTATGGGCATAAAATCCATCATCTTCATAGTACTGGAGATTATGCAGAACATGAATAAGGAGGGGTCAGTGGTCTTGGAGAATATCTTAGAATTCTGCTTACCACATGAGTCCAGCAATTTCTCATTGAGTCCCAAGCTTGGGAGTTTGCCAGATGGAATCTGAAACTGGCTCCTATACACAGAGGACAGGGAGATATTAAAGAGGCAGACCACTCCAGGTTAGTAGGTAGCAGTTAACAAGCAAAGGGACTTACTTATGAGGCTTGTCTTGGGCATCCTAGGACAAGTAGATGTCCACACCCACCTGCCAGAACATTAGAAGTTTCTATTGGAGCCTAACGGTTACTATAGGTTCAATCATGAAGGCCTCAACACCACCTTCCTCTGTTGAAGTTACATCCTTGTAAATGGCTTTTGTTGTGGGAGTGGTGGGCAGAAAGTACATCCCATGGGCAGGGGAGGGAGTTTGGAGCCTCCAGTTGCCTGGGTCCAACCTGCAGTTTGGCCAATGGCTGTATCGTCTTGATGACTTCCTTCAATACTTCTTAATCAATATACTACAGACCTACAATAGCATTCTACAAAAATGATTAAAACAGAGAAGCTCTGTATGGATATATCATAAAAAATGTAAGTGGAAAAAGAAACTTCAAGAAAGTATGGACAGGATAACAGCATTCATATAAATTTTATAAAACTTACATGAACAATGAATGAACCAAGTTGAGGATATTGGTAAAAGAAAAAGAGGAAGCAAGGCCTGGGTGTACTTGTTATTTAAGAATTATTGAATAGTTTCTTTGTCACACTTTCCAGTAGGTATCCAGATTTCTCAGTGGCTATTAAATGAATCCATGTGAGCCCTGCTCTCACATCACTCTTTTCTATGACTACAGCTTCTAGAAGGAAGATGCCATACTAACTCAGAATTGGCAAGACACAGGAAGCCTAGTTATGTTGGACCCTGATTATCTTACTCTTGAGTAGAGGGCTTTTCAGCAAACCCTTCAGTTGATATGCTTTTTAGGTCATTTCATGTTTTATTTAGCAATCTAAATGGGTCGAGCTTGATGCTATCTTTTTCAGGTAGATCTCGTCCATTTTCCTCCTGGAATTTTTTTATCACCTCACTAATGAAGCAGAAGTTTCAGTCTCTTGAGAACCTCATCCCCTCATCATGGCTCATTCAGGGGAGAGTCTTGCTTCTCACATTACTTACTGCATTTTATTCAGGAGATAGTTTTGAGCTCCTACCTCTAACTATCAACCATTCATTTTTTTAAATTCTTTTTTCTTCTGTTCTTTTTTTAATTCTATTAGTTAATTTAATGCTAATAGTTAATTGGTACTTTTACCCAGACAATTGAAGAGCATTAGAACATTTAATTTTTTTAAGTTTATTTATTTTGAGAGAAGAAGTGAGAGAGAGAGAGTGCCAGCGAGGGAGGAGCAGAGAGAGGGAGGGAGACAGAGCATTTCAAGCAGGCTCCACGCTGTCAGCACAGAGTCTGACACAGGGTGCAAACTCACCACCTGTGAAACGATGACCTGAGACAAAGCCTAGAGTTGAACACTTAATCGACTGAAATACCCAGGTGTCCCAGAACGTTAGAACATTTTAAATGTTTTTTTTTATTATTTCTTCCTTATATGCCCTATCATCTCTTCAAATTTTCTATATTTAAAACCCAGAAGATGTTACTACTACAGTTTATCAAGTCAATATTCATTTAGACTTAACGCCATATTTCGCGTTTTACTTGTTCTTCACTTTGTGCATAGACGTCATCTTTGTATATGAAAAAGAAAAGGAAAAAGCCTTTATGTTTGCCCTCACATTTGAATGATAATTAGGCTGAAAATAGACCAAATTTCATTTTCCTTTAGAAATCAAAGACATTGTTTTATTGTCTTTTAGCATTCACTGTTGCATATTAGCAATCTAATGGTAACCTGATTTTTCTCTTTTCTTCTAAGGAATATTAGGATTTTCCTTTTTTATTCTGAGGTCTAAGATATGTCTAGATTTACTGGCCATTCTTTGGACTTGAGAATTCTACATTTTATATTTATTTTTGGAGCATTAGTGAAATCTATGTAAATAAGTATGTTAGATAGCAATAGTGCTGGGGAAAAATAGAAATAAAGAATACAATATGTATATTGGATGATGTAAAAACTGTATTTATTGTAACATTTATTAAAAACATTATTATTGCACTATTTTCACTGAAAAGGAAACATTTGTTTTCCCCTCTACTCTTTTTTAATTTGAACCTAGGCTCTGTGTCTCACACTAATTCCACAAACATTTATGAGTTTCCACTGTACCATGTAATGAGGAATACAATAGTGAGTAGATATACAGGGGCCCTGATCCTCAGAGATCAGGAAATGCTGGCATTAAGCAGACAATCCCAAGTGTCCTAAGTGGACATTCACAAAAAGATAGTTGCATAAATGGGAGACCTGGATCCTGAAGGCATCTTTGCTGCTGTCCCTCATTATCGTCCTTTTCCTTGGCCATGAAAAGGGCCTTGTCTTCAGGTTCAGCCTTCTTATAACATACACTCTGAGCATCCTGATGTCAGAGCTACACATGGTTTGAAATTCACTGAATTATTTGGTGTGCCCTTGTTGCTTGTCACATAGTAGAGACTCAACAGATAAAGCAGAGCAGTGCATTGCTTACAGTTTCCTAAGACAATAACTCTAACCTCATCTTACCTAATTATCATTCCTGTACTGCCACAGATTTTCATTGACTTAAAATAATAACCATCTCACTATCACTGGCATGCTCTTTCAATGAAAGGAGAAGTAAAATTTAACAATGCTCATTAAATGCTGCTGGTAACTGAAAAGTAGAGCAATTCTGGGAAGCAGCTACTTGGCCAGGAAAATCTGAATTCTTCTGTATTTCCTAACCTTGCTCAGATTAGTCATTAAGAAGCATAGCACCGCAAAAGTTTTTGAATCATCATTTTACATCTGAAATAGGGCACCCAACTGCACAGTCATTTGCTATAACCAAATGATTCACTATTGCTCCTGGTGCCTAGATGGGCAGCTGGCATAGTGCAGGCACTTGATAAATTGATCAAATTGATTAATTAATGAAGTAACATTTTAAATGGTTTATGTGATTTAATATTTTTAAAGGGAAGACAAACATCATTAAATATTTTTTCACCAAATAAATAATAGAAACATTGGGTTTTCTAAATATGAGATAAGGTACTGTAAACGTATTATATAAACAAGATGGTATCTGTATGTATAATGCATTGCTTGACATTTAATAAATCCTCAGTAAATATTAGCTCTTTTTCTTCTTTCCTAATTGGAAGTATTTAATATATCAAAAACATTAGTTCTCTCACTTTACATTTTACTCCATTTTTGTTTAATTAAAATGATTTCTTTTCCTCTATGGATTATAGTTTTCTTATTTTCTTTTATTTTTAAGTCCCTGATATGCTTTCCAAAGCAAAGTCATCAAACTATAATAACCCATTCACAAATGGGGTAATTAACTTGGTTTCTGATTTCAAAATGATTTCTGGTATTCATGTCAATTTGCTTTTCTTATTCAAATTGAATTCAGTTTTGATTCACGAAATGGCTATATAGAGGATTAGATTAAAGTTCCAGTTCCTAATAGTGGTAGAGGGAGCCAAAACAGCTATAATTAAAGAACACAGTAAAATTAAAAATGCACACTTTGAAGAGTGTTGTGTGGTTATTGGTAACTTCCACTTACAATTAGGGAATAAATCATTTTATTCAAGTGCACTCAGCAGGAATATCTGACCTGAAACTGAGGATTTTTACATCTTGCAAAAAAAAATCATGGTATTTATGGAAAATCTTGTTTTTCTGTGCATTTGTACAACTGATCAGCCTAGTAAGCAGTCAGAATAACTATCAAATTGGAAGAAACATACATCTTGATTACAATGTGGTGTTTCTCTTATATTTATTTCAAGATATCAGCATCATTCATGTTCTTTTCTTTTGATATTTAGCATTTCCATTTTAAGATCCTATTCAGCCATTAATACTCCATTATGAAGAGTCCTATTGGCTAAAATTGGTATTTGCATAGGCAACAAGTTTAGCGGCATATTTTCTACGTGATGATCAATTTAGCCTGTTTGAATGATACCCTATGATGGCTCCATTCTGCCTATTTTCTATGGATTCTTCCTATTATGCATGATTACATCAGCAAGCAAGTGCAAACACATTCCCAAGTCTCTGAATGAGTGTGCTTATTAATGATATTGCTGCCACGGTCCTTCCCACCAACCTAGGCATTTTTATTGTCGTGCACCTTAACTCACTATCTGATGTGTCATCTCTCAATGTGGCACACCTTTTACTTATAAAGAAATCATTCATTATCTGATATAAAAAGCAGTGAGCCCCTCTCAGTGCCATATTTCAATAATATCGAATCGATCACTTTAAATAAACTCTTGCCTGTTACCAGAATGTGATTGGAGAGGGGAAGGCAAAAAAGAAGAAAAGACAGCAAGAAAAGGTCTCATGAGGCACCCTTATCCATTGTCCATCCCTTATCCATTGTCCATAGCTTAACTACCTAGGGCATCCTTTACAGCGTGGAGGAAGAGGGAGTTGAGATACATGTCATTTGTGATTTTCTACAAGGGTGGAGGTGGTAAGAGGAAACCTGTAGGGTGGAAAAGACCCAGAAAAATAACACAAAAGTTTTCAGTTGAAAAACAACAACAACAAACAACAGAAGTGAAATTCAGCTATGCTGACTTAATAGTCAGCTACTCATCATCTAGTTAAATTTTTAGTACGTTGAATCTAAAGCATTGTAGGTCATTCATGTGATAGATATTTTCTAACATCCACTGTATCTAGGAATTGCATGAAACACTGGAGATAAAATTATGAATAACCACCACCACACAATAATAATAATAATAATAAACAACTTGGTGTTAGATATTAGACCCTTCATAATTCTCAAATACTCTGCCACATCTTTTTCTTGCCTCTCTATACTTCCCAAACACCTTGACTTAACTGCATTATGCAAAGGAGAGAACTGAGTTTTAACTGTATGATCCTAACTGTTCCTTACTTTGCTCATCTGTGAAATGGGAATAGTTATGTTGCCAGATTCATAGTTCTGTCACAATGATTAAATAAACAAATAAGGAAAGTACTGAGAACAGTGCCCAGCATACAGCAGGTGCTATGTTAGGGTTTAAGTGTTGCAATGCTATCATATAAAGTGAAAACTTTATTGGGACCATTCTCAAAATATAAACATAACTTATTTTACACATTCAGAGCAGAAAACTTATGTTGTAAATTGTTCACATTAGTAATCTCCAGGTGGGGAGGTGAGGAGAGAGTACACATTATAGCCAATTTCTTCTGAATGTTTTCTAAATTGTCCAAGTTTCATAAAATTAACATGAGCTTTTTGACCATTAAGGATGGAAATTTTTAATAAAATAAACTGAAATTGACAGAAATTTACTTTTTCCCTTGAATCTGGAAATAATTAAAGTTGCTTTAAAAGAATATTTTTGGGGCACCTGGGTGGCTCAGTTGGTTAAGTGTTCAGTCTCGGCTCAGGTCATGATCTCATGGCTTGTGCTGACAGATCCAAGCCTGGAGACGGCTTCAGATTCTGTGCATGTCTCTCTCTGCCCCTTCCCTACTCATTCTCAGTTTCTCTCTCTCTCTCAAAAAAAAAATTCCTAAATAGGAAGCAGTTTCATAATAAGTTTCTTCGAATCATGTACTCTCCCATTTGCCTGAGTTTATTTTCCTAACATAATATGTGAAATGGCATTTTCCACATTATCAGATATATTGTTGAACGAAATAATATGCATTTCCAAAATAAAAGTTTTCCTTGCGAAGTTAATTTTGAAAATAAATACATGCTCTTTATTACAACTCATTTCCCCTTAGGTAATGCAAAGATGAAGAAAGTTTTATTATTTCATGCCTGCAAGATTAATATCTCAGCAATGACGGATGCTCCAAGAATAAGTGTAATAAACCAAAATGAAAAAGTGGGGTTGATAGCATCTTTAGTTCACCTCTGAAGTACATGCCAAGCCACGATGAGTTCATATCCAAGGTATCTTTTCTACTGAGCACAGTGGAGCACTCAAGAGACAAAGTGAACCTAAATTCAATAAACACATATTAACTGTTTAACCAAATGCAAGGATCAACTTTCTCAATGCATCTTGCACTGCAAGGCACTGTGTCAGACCCTGTGTGGAATCTGACTACCCAGATTCCTCTTCCATGAAACCTATAATCAGTTTGGGGAATTGGGACTCAAACATGTAACAGACCTAAGAATGAGAAGGAGTATGTGGTCACTTCCCACACAAAGGAAACGGCTTTAAAAATTCATAAATGTAGCTGGCAATCAATCCAACACTAGATCAATCTCAAGGCATCAGTTGTAACTTTTGGGCGATTCTTTCGTATGTGTGTCATGCATATATGGCTATTATATTCCCCCATCCTCCTTCAAGAATTAGGACGCCATTCTTATGTAAAATATATGATGTGTGGCTGGAGTAATTGTGTTGAAAGCTAATGAATGATCTCTTACTTGAATTACTTTCTCTTTTGTAATGCTACTTCAGCACTTATTTTAGTAGATTAATTTTGGGTACCTAGGTTCAATTCTCTCCACCCAAAGAGACAGAACAGTATAAATTTTTCACATGAAACCTTTTATTGGAGTTGGCAGTACATAATCTGGGCAGACAGCTTAGAACGGTTTTATTTGGCAATGCTCTCCAAATTTATAATAATATGGTATAGTTTGATGAGGAATTTAGAATGCGGGACACATGTCCACCCCCAGTCACTCATCTGGTCACACACCAGCTGTGTAGGATACATATTATCCTCTAACCTTCACTTTACAAATGATGAAATGGTGGTTGCAGGAGGGGACTGGACTTGCTTATGTGCACAGATTAGGGCACAAATTCAACTGCTATGAACTCATGAACCACAAGATCATGCCCTGAGCTGAAGTTGGATGCTTAACTGACTGAGCAATCCAGGCGCCCAAAGGAATTTAACTTTTCAAACTTAAATTAAATATTTAAATTAGATGTATAATTGTCTCCAATTACCCTAAAGTGTTTCAAAGCAGAGGCTGTAATGGTAAAACCTTCCAAGTGCTGAAACACCATTGTTTCACAATTCCCCAAGTTGCTTCTCAAACTGACCCTGGTCAGACCTTGGATTCTACAAATATGATTATTTGGAAAGCACTAGAAAACTCTAGGAGCTAAGGAAATCACTCAGTCAGGATGGTACACTTCATCGACCCTTTAACGAGAGAAAACCGTTGACTTAGTTGTTGATAATCTTAAAGTAAGTCACATATTGCAAAGATTCTGCCCTTGTTATAAATAGTAAACATCTAACTATTGACCCTGATATGGCTAACACATCAGTGCCTTATTCACAGTGCTCTTAGAGTCTCTATGATGTATTTTAAAGTGCCTTACATGCTTCAGCATCAGCAGAATTGCCACGATCACCCTAAAGTCTGTTACATGGGCCATATTGTTTCAAGGTTCAGGCCTTCACATAAGCTACACCCCTATTGTGATTTATAAACTGCTTCTCCTTGACACCCTAGTTAAGACTTGTCTTCCTGGGAGCAAATCCTCACCACTGTTGCCTGGACTACGGCTGCCCCTCTATGTTCCTATGCAGGCCTATACCTTTTTCTTCTTCATTCACATGACTTCATTCATTGATTTATTCATTCACTCATTCAGGATTTACCTACATGTTTTCTCCATGCCAGGTGCTGGTCTAAACACAGAGGATACAATAGAGAACAAAGCAGAGAATGTTGTTGTCTTCATAAAACTCAATCACAGTAGTGGTAGAAAACATCAAATATATAAGAAAAAGAATGAATAAGTGCATTAACATTGTGACAATTATCAAAAGGGAAATGAAGGGTGATGATGTGATCTATGGTAGAATACAGTGGACAAAGGATTTTATGAATGGTGTTATTAGGAAAACATATTCAAGAATAAATTTGAACTAAGAGGTGTGAAGGATGAGATCCAGCAAGACATGAAAAACTGGGAGAGGAGCAGTCCATTCAGAGTGGCCAAAAGGCAAAAGAGCCTCACATATGAATGAACCTGGCATGGCTGAGGACCCAGAGAGCCTTATGTTTTCAGGCATAGGGTCAGGCAGACCTGTCTCTGGAACACTGAGCAGGGCACGGAGTTCCCTAAACCTCATGTCTTCATCTGTGAAATAAGAGTAATTCATTCCTAATCCAAAAAATTGATTAAGGGGATTAAAGGAGATAATCCAGATAAAGAATGTAGCTCAACAGATTGCAAACATTCTGTGAATCCTAGTTATTGGTAATATTTAACACAGAAAGTGCTCCATGAATATTAGCTATTACATTAACAAAGTTATCTGTCTTGTTTGTGATATTCCAGTTATCAGCATGATCAGAAGCTTCATGACATCCTAAATGAGAGTGTAAATTCTGGTATCACACAGAGCTGATTTGAATCTCAGCTCAACCAGTACTACCTTGGACTCATTCCTTAACTTTGTAAGTACTAGTGTCCTAATAGCTAACTGGGATTATAACTGGCACCTATCTCACACAGTGACTATGTGTATCAAAAGAAAGAAAGTCAGAAAAGAACTTCATAAAGACCTTGTACCTAAGAAATAATTACAGGGGCACCAAGGTGGCTCAGTCAGTTAAGCATTGGACTTTGGTTCAAGTCATGGTCTCATGGTTTGTGGGTTCAAGTCCTACATCAGGCCATGTGATGACAGCTCAGAGCCTGGAGCCCAGTTCTGATTCTGCATCTCCTGATCTCTCTGCCCCTTCCCCACTCATGCTCTGTCTCTCTCAGAAATAAACATTTTAAAAATCTTAAAAAAGAAGCAATTATAAAATGATGATTATTAAAATAATTCCTCCATTTACTCAGTTTCTAAGGAGCAGACTCTATGCCAAGTCTTTTTGTACATTATTTCCTTGAAGTCCCAAAATAATTTGATGCACTAAAGACTCATTATTCTCCTCTCATAGTTGAAAAATCAAAACTCTTTAGTGACGTATCCAAAGTTACAGAGTTACTAAGTAGAGGATGGAGCCCAAAGTCAAGCTCACAAGGTCTAGCACACTAGAACACAGCTTCTTAAACACCCAACCAACCATATATAAAGCATTTAATTGACTACAACAGAATAGGCTGTCTGCCCCTAAGCACATTCACGAGAGATCTATTCCAGACACCCAAAGCCTCATGCTCAGTGAAAGGTTAGTAATCCAGAGAAAGGACTTCTGAGAGGTTAGAACTTGCTTCTGATATTTAAGTGCTTTGCAGAGACTGAAGATGAGGCAGAGAACTGCTCTGAGCTACAAAGCCAACAAACTAGATATCCAGGGAAAAAAAGGCAAGGACTCAGTGCCTCTAAAACAAAGAAGCCTGGGTCCAAAGAAAGATCAATTAGTAGAAAAAGCTGCAAGGTCACTTATGTGAATCCCATTTCACTTCTCCAAACACATAAAATGATCTCCTCCCTCAAGGAAATTCTTTGAGAATTTACATACCATGGAATATGTTATTTTTATAAAAATCAAAATAATACATAGTGTATCTATACATAAAATATCAACAAGAGAAGTTTTAGAGGATTACTATATTTTGATTATAGATTTAAAAAGTTATTATTTATGTATCTGCAGGGTAAAAGAATAGGAGACAAAACAAATGTTTCTAGTTTTGAGTTTTAATAAACGCTAATGAAATCTTATTTCTAAGATATTAAATGGAGATAAGCTTATATCACATACATCAAAAATATAAATCATATAAGCCTCTCTTTGATGCTTTCCTTAAGGCTTATATTCCCAATCTGAATTATATATTTACAATAGGAGGACCAGCTTCTATTTATTCACAAACTGGCATTTTCTTTCATCAAATTTCAAATTCATATCACCATCACACCATGCAAGAAGCCCTGAGAATATTCCCTGTGTTAGTTCTCTATTAAGACTTAAACAAGACTAAGATTCCCAGTACTATCTGGCACCAGCTGAGTCACCTCCAAGCTTCTTTACACAGTTGATTCCAGAGCCTTCTATTCATGAAAGCCACCAAAGACATCAAGCAGCTATACTCTAGGAGGTTGCCATGGCAACACGTGAGCATGACCCCCACAGATGCAGATGCAAGTTTGGTCACATCCACACAGTCAACAAAAAGACAGGACATAACACCCAGCTGCCAGAGTATAGACCCAATGTGTGAATCTGAAGGAAACATCAGAGGTGAGCGTTATAGATACCTCACCAATGGTGGGGTCCAGTAGCCTGGGATTATAGTGAATCTCCTTTTTTGTTTGCCTCAATACCTAATTATTTCAATATCCACATATTGGCAATTTTCATATATAATTACTTATCCACTTATACATATGATATGTCCAATCTTTCTTTCTCCATTCCCACCATCTTGAGCCAAACCATTGCGATCTTTCACCCAGTTGCAATCGTCTCTGGTCAATTACTTTCTATCTTGCAATATTCTATGCTATACACACAGCTCCAAGGATGAGTTTTTTCATCCAGATGTTGGTTTCAAAGCCCCACTCTCCACTAAAGGAATCACACTTGGACAGGGAAAACAAGGTGAACCTGGGACATTTGTGCTCAAAATTAACGAAGTGCTCAAAATCTGATGGGGACGTGCTGAAAGGCAAAGGAGCTAGTTTGAAAAAGCTCTCAGTGACCAATTATGGAACAATTTGAGCTTCAAAATGAATAAGAGCACAAATTGTAAACCATTGATAAAGCCAGAATCCATGATTTCACACTGAGAATAAATGAGTAAAGACATAAGTAAACATTTTTTTTAAAGGATGAAATAAAAAGAATGGATACTAATGTAAAATGTATAAAAGAATTGTAAAAACCAACCATCATAATAATTGATTCAGATAGAATTTCCATTAATGATAAATGTTACTAGGTAAGTATAATACAAAACAGAATATTTACAGTTTTTTAAAAGCATTTCCCAGGAAAGAGAAAAATAACTTTCCAGTGGAGAAAATTAGCAGATATCACCTTAACCAAATAGTCAAAGATAGCATCACCAATTAATAAGGCGAAGTGATATATATCATAGATCTGCTAATGTGCTGTAGGGAGAAGGTAATAATTTCTATACTATTCCCGTGAAAGGACATCACTTCTGTGGGATTCCTGCCAAGAATGCATTACCTGAATCTAACCGGGCCAAAGTATCAGACAATTGAAGGGCCTTGGGTTTGTATCTCTACCACCGGTGCTTTTTAAAAGACCAAAGTCAAGAGGACGAAGATTTAGACACCCATTCCAATCCAAGAGAGACTAAGGATACATGGCATCTAAATGCATCATGTGACCCTGGAAGCAATCCTGAATCTGAAAGTACAATTGATTGCTGTAAAGAGCATATTAGAAAGAAAGTTGGAGAGGGGCGCCTTGGTGGCTTAGTCGGTTAAGCGTCCGACTTTCGCTTAGGTCATGATCTCGCGGTCTGTGGGTTCGAGCCTCGCGTCGGGCTCTGTGCTGACTGCCAGCTCAGAGCCTGGAGCCTGTTTCAGTCTGTGACTCTCTCTCTGACCCTCCCCTGCGCTCTCTCTCTCTCTCTCCTAGAAATAAATAAAACATTAAAAAAAAAAAGAAAGACAGTTGGAGAAATCTAATTTTTTAAATGTTTTCTATAATTTATTTCTGAGAGAGAGAGAGAGAGGCAGCGTGAGCAGAGGAGGCTCAGAGAGAGAGGGAGACACAGAATCTGAAACAGACTCCAGGCTCTGAGCTAGCTGTCAGCACAGAGCGCAACGCAGGGCTTGAAACCACGAACCGCGAGATCATGACCTGAGCCAAAGTCGGACAGTTAACCGACTGAGCCACCCAGGTGCCCCCAGTTGGAGAAATCTAAATATGTTCTGTGCATTAGGTATTAGTAGTGTGTTAATGTTATGTTGACTCAATTTGGTAATTGCCTTTCGTTATCTAAGAGAGTTTTTCTTTGGAGATACTGAACTACCTAGTGGTAAAATGTTATGCACTTCATGACTTAACATCCAGATGATTCAATAGTAATGGTAATAATAAAATTTAAATGGAGAGAGAGAGAGAGAGAGAACAAATACAGTAAATCGCAAATCTAGGTCAAGAGTGTATAGAAATTCATTATGCAAATTTTTATTTGACTTCTTGCAACATTTTTGTTTGACTTTTTCTTGCAAGTTTTTTGTTTGACTTTTTCTTCAAAACAAAATCAAATATTTGAAAGCCTGTCTTCTTAAAACATAAATATTTCCGGTTGCTTCTCTTAAACTCCTTCAAAAGCTTTCCATTTTTATTTAAATAAAATTAATTTTCTACAAGGTTCTAACTGCCACTCCAGCCTTATCCAAGAGAAAATCTTGAGATCACACAGGGTTTCTTTTATTTTCAAGAAAATGTTAAGGTCTTTCATCCCCCACGGATGCTCTTTTCTATATTTGCAGAACTAGTTTCCTTGCCATCTATCTATCATCTATCTCTATCCCCTTTTTATTTTTTTTTTACCTATTTCATAAAACTTCCTTGTTAATGAACATCAGCTCCTTAGAGAAGTTTTCTCTGACTAATACACTCCCATCCCCAGTTCTGACCAATAGAAGAGTTCCTCTTCTATATCCTTGGTACTTAGTGTACCACCTGCCTCTAACACCACAGCATTTCCAAAACTGACAATGATTTTATTTAATCCTCTCTTTATTGGTATGTCGTCATGTCATTTGAATTTGTCTTTACACTTGAAAAGATCAGGAACCATGACCACATTGTTCTCTTCCTGATTCCTACCCCAGGACCTTCAACAGAGCAGGGCCATCTGAACGAAAGGGTGCATTTAGATACCTGCTTTGCCAACTGCTGGCACAGGAGTGGGCAAGGTAAATACGGCTGGCCTCCCAGTCATTCCTTTTCTACTCCATCTCTTTAAGCTCTTCTCTTTTCAGCCCTTTCTCTCTGGACCCTTAGGCTAATGGTCCCCAAAAGGTTATTTTGAGAGTTTCCTACTCTGCCTTATAGGTCAGCTTGAGAAATACAGTTCTAATGAGGTCAGCCTTTAATGCTTGAATTCTCTACATGACAAAGTGATTTTGCAGTGTCTGACATTTGAAACTAACCCCTCTTAGGATGGTTGATTCCATCCTTGAATGGCTTTAAGTATTAGAAAGTTCTTTTCTCTTGGTTCCCTTCTGTTTATCCTTATACTAACCATCTTGCATGGCCCACTCAGAACGAATGAATCCTTCTTTTATGTGATAACATTTCCCATACTTGTTGGTAGTTCTTCCTTGTGAGGGCTCCTTTCTCTGAGCTTTTCCCCTTCAGTGTTTTCTCCTTTGGTCTAATGAAAAGTGTATCTCGTTTCTTTTGGGGGAAATTAAATGCATGTTTCTTCTATACTGGAATATTTTTTCAGATGTTTAAATGGGAAAAATATATTTTCTCTGTGGCCTGCTTTAAATTAAGGCAAATATGAAAAAAATTTGATATTTGATCCTTCTCTTTTAAGTTAGTCAAATAAATATACTTTCTACCAAAAGAGCTAAGACTATACTCCCTCTCCGAGCTATTTTTTGAAGGTTTTCTTCAGCTACATTCTCAAGTTAAGTTTTCTCTTATTGTGATTTCATGTATAGAAAGTAAATAATTGTCCACATCTACAAAAAAGACACTAATATTTTGACAACTTCCTTTACTTCAGCATTGCATTAGGATGTCATTTCCTCCTTCCTATCATACCTACTTAGTAGGTAGGAGTGTTTCCTTTTTCAGATTAATAAATATAGGGATTAAATAATTTGTTCTTAGGCACACTGCTAATAAGTACTAGAGCTTTGACTTTTACCTTCATTTCATATCAAGCTGATTTGAATGAAATAAAAGGACGAATTTTTAAAAATACATTGTAAACAAATTAGTCATATGCCAATCCTAAAAATTGCAAAATAGGATGGATAAGTTACAAACAACTAAAACAGATTACTAAGTGTAATATAGAAGAGAAGATCTAGAAGTAATGTTTGATCACATGTGAAATTTTGGCACATACTTTTCTAGTGGTTGAGGGAGAATTGATGATGGGTAGGATATGAGGAATAGAGGTAATATAATATTTTAGGTGGTAATAAAACATTAAAATGAAAGACAGCATCTAATTCTCTTGGCAAGTCGGATTCATACTACAATAGTGTATCTAATATTGGTCTTAAGCTTTTAAAAGATTCTAGAACAACTGGAGAGAGTCCAAGGAGTATAAACAAAAGTAGTGAAATTGATGAAAAAAATCTGGTATAATAAGGCACTAAAATTACTTGCTAAATGAATACACAAATTAATGAATAAAATTGGCTATTTAACTGGAACAAAAAAATACTAAGAGTGACCTGATTACAATCTTCAAAAATCTAATGGAGTTGTTCTTTGCATCTGTGGGTATTTTAAGAGGTCCTAATAAAGGAACTTGTCATTAGACTTTAAGAATAAGTCCTTTTTAATCAAAAGCATCCAATAGTGAAATAGATCATCATATAAGTGGGGGATATCCAGAAATAATTAAGAAAAGAATAGAAAATCAATTCTTATAAATGATTTGGAATGCCTAGGTTTAGACTACAAGTCCCTCTGTGACCCTCTCCACCTCTACAGTTCTTTAATTCCTGGTTCAACAGCTAAGCCTGACTTAGAATCACAAGGCTGGAAAGAATCTTAAAGGAACATCTATCTACCCAGCAAGTTCTCAGTTCTTTCCGTCTTTTTTTTTTTTTTTTAATTTAATGTTGATTTATTTTTGAGAGACAGAAAGAGACAAAGAATGAGCAGGGGAGGGACAGAGAGAGAGGGAGACAGAATCTGAAACAGGCTCTAGGCTCTGAGCTGTCAGCACAGAACCGATGTGGGGCTTGAACTCATAAACTGTGAGATCCTGACCTGAGCCGAAGTCAGACGCTTAACCGACTGAGCTACCCAGGTGCCCCATCAGTTCTTTCCATCTTAATGATTTTGTATGGATCTATTTATTTTTTATGTCTTGTTCTCTCTCTCTTTTTTAGAAGCAGATCAACTTTTATATTGCTTTCTTACTAAAGCTAAAAGGGACTTAAATGAGAAGAAAGTAAAAAGTACCAGAAAGTGTGATAAAAAGTGCTCAAGCTTAGTCTAAAAGGGATAAGGCACACAGGCAAGAGGAGAGAAGGAGGGCATATTTTACATTGTTCTCCTTTATTTCCCTTTCATCACTTTTTGGAGTATATCTATGTGTCCTCTAAACCACCTTACTCAATGATATGGTAATTTAATACACTCACAGTCTTTAAAATACATCCCTCTATCACTAAATATTTCTACAGAATTCCCATGGAATATATTCCTAATTTCAAGAATTACTACCAGCGGCAGAAATAGCTAATGTTAATATTAACATTAATATCAATTATATTAATATCAATAATGTTAACAAATAGTTTCTGTGTTAGTCAAGGACTTCTGAAGAGCAGAGGTCAAGATTGAAAGCCACATGCAAGAAAAGTTTAAGGGAAAACACGTATGGAAGAAAATGAGAAGAAAAATTAGGAGAGGTTGGGAGCGCCATCAGATTACAATGCATTTTGGACCCAGAGAAGCAGGAAAAGAAGCTGGTATGGAAGCCCTTGGAACTGCAGAGCAGTTTCAAGGAAAATTCAGCAAGGCTGTTGAGGACTTCTTGAGCCAATGTCACCTATCTCGTCACCTGCGGGAGCCATCTCTTCCCCATCTCCCAGGACCAGTCTTGTCTTAGCATCCCTGCCACGTTCAGTCACTGGAACAGGGCAATGGATTTCAGAGCCACCAGCCAAGGACCTAGATCTTTTCTCATTTCCTGAGGCTACAGTCTGAGAGGCACATTCCCAGGTCCACCAAGAACCCAGTTTCTTGGGCCCTGACTCCAAGCCACTCACTGTGTGAAGTACTCTGCAGTCTCGTTGGATTTTCACAGAACTTGTTCAATATCAACAGGGACAAAATGGTAAAGAATGGATGTCAATCCACATCTGACTCATCAGCCTATTCTCTTCAACCCTGCTACCTACCTCCCCCTGGATTATGCTACCTCTGTTGGTGCCACGCCACGCTGATTACACTTTTAAAATACCCAAAGTGAATAATCTAAGCTATAATTTAGAGCTATTTCTGTTTGCTTTTCATTGCAATACAGAGGGAAAGAACAGTTCAGTCTAACCCTTCAAATGTTTCAAAAGTATACTTTGGCCATCTGTTCTCTCTGATGAAAACCACAAACTCCCTTAATTCGTTTGCACAGAATTTGTGACTTTATGCATTTATTATCACCATTTACCTGCAGTTCTGTATTCAGTAGCACTTTATTTTTATTTTTATTTTTTTACTTTACCAAAGACACAGTCTTTTCTTGCCACTCACTTCTACATTCCTGGATAATTGCTAAGCACTCTCCCATCTTCCCTTCAGTCACCAACAATTTCTGCTGCCCAGCCAGCCCTCCAGCGAATGGAGACATCAGCTGAGCCAAGCTCAATCTTGAATCTGGGCAAAGCTGAGGACCCTCCTTCCTTAGCAACAGACGCCAAAGCCTGGCTACAGCCCCAAGGCCTGGGTGTAGGCACCTCCAATGTTAAAACATCTCAGAGAGAAGAGTTGAGGCTGCTAGGGTATTGTTTGGTGGCGGTGTTTCTTCCGTCTTATCTGTATTAGTTTGTAACTGTTTCCATCCATTTTTCCTCTGCAGTCAACTTGGTGTGTTCTCGGAAAAGTTGCACAGGAGGAGCTGCTCAGTGGACGGGAAGAGTGGCCAGGGCAGGAGGCATTGCAACCACAGCAGAAAAGCCCAGGAGAGGCCCCATGCTCTCTTTTCTTCTTTCTCCAGTTTCCCTTTCTTTCTTCTTCTACCAGGGAACTCCTCAGAGAGCCAAAGTCTATGACCTCAGAGGGGCAGCCCTGGGAACAGAGCTTTCAGAACATTTAGAAAGTTCCATTTTCTGTGTCATCCCCATTATGCTATAAGCAAGCATGCATTTCAGATCCACTGGCATGAGAGGATCATCCCTAGAGAAACTGAGGGCTCTTTATTTATTTTGTAATAGATCCAACTAGAATTGACAACATGAGTGATGCGGGTTGCTCATCTCAGAAGGCAGATGTGAATTTCAAGGTCTATCTCTCTCTTTTTTTAAGTTTTTAAAATGTTTATTTATTTTTGAGAGCAGGAGAGACAGAGTGCGAGTGAGAGAGGGGCAGAGAGAGAGGGAGGCATAGAATCCAAAGCAGGCTCCAGGCTCTGAGCTGTCACCACAGAGCCCAATGCAGGGCTCGACCCCACGGACCAGGAGATCATGACCTGAGCCAAAGTCAGACATTTAACAAACTGAGCCACCCAGATGCCCCTCTTTTTTTTAAACCTGTATTTTCAACATGTAGGAGATTTGGTAGTGGGCAGGAAGGAGATGTTTCAATCACAGACTAATTGCCATGTTAGATCTCCTTGACCGAGCAACTATGTTAACATTTTTATGCTTAGTCCCTTGAAATATGCCTTTTGCTGGAATTGACTTTTGAACATCCTCAGGTTTTGGTGTGACCTTTCAGGGATAGACAACTTTTGTTCCTTTCCCTTCCCTTCCAAGGCCTTTAGACCATATATTCCATCCACCAGTTCCCAGGTGTACATCAGAATATCCTAGAGAACATCTTGAAAACATAGAGACTTGGCTTCACTCCCCAAGGTTCTGGTTCAGAAGAGTTGGAGCGGGTCCCGGACTCTGTATTTTTAACTAAGAATTGAGTGATTCTACTGTAGCTGATCCTCAGGTGAGCATTTGAGAATGGCCTCCAGGAAGAACATGCAAACATCATGTGTAGTCAGAAATCACCCATCTGAAAGAAATAGCGTTACCCCATCTAGATGTCGGAATCCAGCCTCCTAGACACAGTGCATGGTTCAGGGACAGGCATGTGACCTAAGCTGGGCTGATGAGTCTTTCCTGACAGTTTCACTAGACCTATTAAGAAAGAGACACTCTCAACAAACGTCGCTGCCTTAGGTGGAAATAAAGCTTTCCTTGGAATACAGGCAACACAGAAGGAAACAAGATTCCCAATAGGCAAAAGATAGACTCCCAAAGACATCGGCTGGACTCCTGGATCCCATTTGGACATCTCGATTACTTGAGCCCAGAGAGTCCCTTTTGGGTTTGAGCTAGACTGAATTATATTTATGCTCCTCCAAACTGAGAGATGTTCATCCAAGGGGCAGACACAGAGGCGGCTGAATCATCATACAAAGACATACGCCATTCTTGGGAAAATAAAGAAAGCAAAACATTTTGCAAAAAGCAAGCCAACATTAAGAATTTTACAGAACATAATAGAAGCAGAACCTCTGAAGAACAAATTAAATTTGTGTAAGTCTTAGGCACAGACTAAGTGCATGGGACAAGCACACATGGCACACACACGTAGAATCAGCAGATCTAGAGATTAATTCCAGAACAGAACAGAGACTTTTCCTAACCATGCCTAAGAATTCTCTGCAGCAACTTGAAGGAGAAAAAGATACTGATTTTTGTAAGAACTGCAGTATGCAAAATGGCTTTTCAAAATGTTAATGTTTAAGTGATTTCTCAGGTAAATTTCAGGGAGTTTCATTTCAGGGGGTGGGCTCATCCATTATCAACAAATCCACTTTAATTTCATAAGATTGCATTTTATTCAGAGTCTGTATCTCCCTCTCTCTCTGACCCTCCCCTGCTCACGCTGTCTCTCTCTCTCCTAGAAATAAATAAAAATATTAAAAAATAAATAAATAAATAAATAATAAAATAAAATAAAATAAAATAAAATAAAATAAAATAAAATGCTCCTTTGGGCGCTTTAGTGTATGGCAACCTAGAGGATCTTGGCTTTGAAATCAGTAGCACTTTTCGGTATCTATTATTTTTGCAATGCTGACTCATTGTTGTTTCAGATTTATCTTATTTCTGGAAGTCTTGAACACAATCAGCCTTTACCTCCTGTGTAGATACTTTCCTCTTGCTGTCCTTAAGAGTATTTCACTTTTGCCTTTTTCCAAAATTATTTCAGTTTCTCATCTTACTTTTAGTGATTTCATTTGCTTTTATCACTTGCATGCCATCTTGATCCTGTTTGGAAGTTTTATGACTATTGCTTATGTTCATTCCCTCTGAGATTTTCATCTAGAAACAGAAGATCCAAACACCACACTTGTAAGCAAAGATTCTTACTAATTGAATTCTTCTCCCAAATATGCCTCTAATTCTCTTCCGGAGTGGGATTTCACCAACTGGCTAGTAAGCAGTACTTAAGTATTTTCATTTTTTATTCTTAAAAATTATTTTTAGTAAGGTATAATTGACATACAAGAAATCCATCTTTTTAAAGGACAACTTTGAGAGTTTGAGCACACAAATCAAGTCACATACAAAACACCACAGTCAAGATATAGAACCATTCAATCCACCTCAAAAGTTGCCTTGTGGGACTTTGTTAAGCCCTTTTCCTGCCATCAGTTCTTGCAAACTACTTATGTTTCTTTCTCTGTGTGGTTTTGGATTTTCCAGAGTATTATACAAGTGGAATTATATGATATGGAACCTTTCTTTCTAACTCTTTTACCTAGTATAATGAGACTCATCTATGCGGACAGCTCATGATAGTCAGGAAAAGAGAAAATCAGATGCATTGCATAAAGATTAACTTTGGTAAATTTATTTTATTTAGTATACAAACCTCATGATTATTAAAAGCTTGCTGCTTTCCGTACATCATTCCATTTCATCCTTACCACAGTCCAATAATGATAGTATTATTATGCCCATTTTATAGATGTCAAACTGAGGATCAGAGAGTTTAAGTAACTTGTCTGGTATCATAGTAAGTAAATACAGATCTAGGACTGGCCAAATTCAAAATCTATGCACTTTTTATTACAGTACTGGCTCAATCTTACTGCAGTTTAGAATATGATCCAAAAAAACTTTCATAGTATTGATATGGACTCATTTGTAAGCCAAACAATGTAGTAATCATATAGAACCTGTTTTTTCTACTATAATTGTAAAAACTGGCAGGTTACAAAATACTTTTATTCTGTTCTATACCATTTTCTTTGTATCAAATGGCCTAATGTTTTATGTTTCAGTCTAAAAACATTCTTGTCATTATTAATAGATTTGTTGTTTACAATATAAATCATAAATTGGCCAGCACTCTTACATATTTGTTTTGTGCCTATTTTGATTATATTAGCATGAGATTAATACACTGAGATATTGCATGCATATATAAAAATGGTCCATTGTCTCAGCATTTCAATAACACAATATATTGCTTTGAATCGTGAAGTACCATATTTAAGTCATATAAAGAAAACTTGTAGGTATGTGTTCAATCCAGAAATTATTTTATAAATGGCGTGTATAAAATAAATATTGATCATAAAATTCAACATGACCTTAAAGAAATGTAAAGAAATAGCCTTGAATTCAAAAGAAACAAAGCAAAAAATTTTGTAACTTCACAGCAAAGGGTCTTAGGAATTCACACAGATTTTTCCTTGATATTCTCCACCCTATCTTGTAATATGGAAATAGCTTTAAACAAACTATATCTGTAATCTTCATTGATATTACAGCTTGTACTTTGAAGTTAGGCACTGTGGGTTTAAATCTTAGCTCTGCATTTCGCATCTTTATTTTTTTTATAATGTACTTTACCATTTTATATCCTACCCCCTGCCTCAACTTCTTTTCTTTTTCCTCATTTTTATTACTTAAAAAAGTAATAAACTCTAATTTTGTAGTTCATTTGGGGAAAAAATGAAGAATAAAAAAATACACATATATATGCATATGTTGTCTGAATTTTCCTCTTCCTCATAAGCTTTTGGGTATGTGATCTAAGATGAAGAGTTAAAAGCAAATTGCATCAAGTTCCAGTCCATTGGTACCCTCTAGACCTCTGGTTCCCAGTACCTCATGGTCTTCTCCAACAGCTCCATGAATTCTCCAAGGAAGCGTTACCCAATTCATAGATGAATGTACTCTGTACAATCCCCTGAACCATTATTTACTCCACATGACCTGTGTGCTCTGTGATCTTTCCCTCTATCCCCAGAGTTTGGCTGTTATCTTCATGCTGCCTGATATCTCTGAAGCGTCCTGGAAAGTGGGAAGTTGGATCTCATCCTCTGTGAACGTGATCTATGGGGATCTCAACATTGAATTATTTGGCCCCATCATTGTTACAATATTCATTTCTCCCATATATATTCAAGCCATTATGAATATGGGAATGGGATGGTTTGAGATATCATCGGCCTCCCTATCACCATAGCCACAATTTCCTTCCAGCTGCGAGAACTTATTGCTGAATCTCATCTGCCCTGAATGGGTACTTTACTGACTTAAAGCAAACTTTCAAGTAGGGAAACCTGTCATTATGAATTTCAATATAGCTTTTGTATGTGCGCCCCACCATCACTACCATAACCACTAAACTTAGCAGGCATAACTGCATATGTCTGAACTCTGATTAAAGACACACATTTATAGTTTTTATTTGGTTTGTATTTTTCTTACAGTGATATCCTCATCCACTTGAATTAACAGATACAAACAAGTGTGTTGAACGTCTAAGGTAGAAGATTACTTTTCCTCAAAGTAGATGTAGATGTATCTAAATCTCAGCCCATCCCAGTTTAGATCTTTCTACAAAAACACAGGCTGAGAATTAATAATGTATATAAAATTTTGGGCAATAGAGTTAACATTTAATGGGTATTCAATACATCCGATTTTCCTTTCTTTGTTTCTAGGAGGCAAAGTTGCTTCAATTTATAAGGTACCTTTCCGATTTTCACAGTTCCTTCAGTGATCCCTTATCATGATGCTCAAAAATACTCAAATGGTTGCTTACTCAGTGAACAACAAAAATGCTTGAGTAAAATAGATAAATAGTATTTAAGAGAAGGACAAATAGAATTATACACACCTGAAAATCTCACCATTTAACTGCCATGTGCTTCATTTCCTAAGATGTGAAATGAAAACATAAAGATAGATGGTATATTTCTAAGATTTCTTATTTCTCACAAAATATTGGGTCAGTTAGGTGAATATAGGTAAAACTTCAAAGGTAAAGTTGAAGCAATGACTTCCAAAGCCTGATCAAAACTTAAAATAAAAAATACATTTTTCAAATAACGACTGATTATCATTAAAAAGATGAAATTGTCAAGTACATAAAACCACCACACAAATTCTGATGCCACCAAGATGGTGACATAGGTTGTTTCTGACTTTTCTCCCTTTCACAAGAGGAAAAACTAACAACTATTCAGGAACAAGATTGAGAGAACTCTGGAACATAAGGGTGAGGTTGAGTCACCCCCTGCACCACATTGAACAAGACAGACTACATTAAAAGGGTAAGACAAGTGGTTACACATTGACCACATGTCTCCTCCCTCAGGCCAGCCCAGCACCATGAGGAGAGGTCTCCTCTAAGCCTCTGGTTTCTCCAGTGGGAGAAGAGAGCCCAGGAGAGACCATTAGCATCAACCCCAGAACAGACTCACTTTATAGGAGTTTCTCCTCTAATCTGATCTTGCACAGCAGCAAATCTATAGAACTCAACCACTGAGAATCTGATTGTGATGGAAAAGGGGGTGGGGTTTGCAACAAGCAACAGGTGAATCTAGGTAGACCTAGTTTCTACTACCAGTGCCCCAGTATCAATTCCAACCAGCAAGTTTGCTACTCTGCAGAATTAAGTTGTGGGTGCAGTCTGACCAAGGAACATGGTGGCATGTTCTACTGGCTTTGGGTTTTTAGAGGGGTTTGGCCAGCCTTAGAACCACAAAAGGAGCTCCCTGCCCAGGTCAGGAGCTGAATCACATTTCCACTTAACTGTGGAATGCTCACCCATCTGATCAGAAGGGCTGGCCCAGCATCACTCCAGCCAAGAGGCAGGCAGTCATAGCTCATGCCCTCAGAGCAAAGCCAGTGCCAGATGTGGACTATTTCTGTGCTATGCACATGCAGGGAGATGAATTCATAGCTGAAGCTGAGGGTAACTCTTGACCCTTCCCAATAAGGTATCTACCTTGGGAAATTAGGAGTAGCCTAGGGCAGCTCCTCCCTTTCTAGTCCAGGCAATATAGCCCCTACCTACTGTAGAGTGTCTTCTGTGCCCATCTGAGCAGAGGGCTGGAGACAAACTCTAAGAGCTATTCAGCCGAGCAGCACCCAAATGGGCTGACACAGATGATAGTCTGCAGAACAAAGCTAGTATTCCTGTTCAATCAGGGAACTTGGGGTACAGTTAGGGTTGTGTTACAACAACAAACAAAGAGCTTTATTGGCTTTATAGATGCTTCTTCTGCACCTGGGCAGGAAATGTAATTTGTAGCCCTGCTTATCACTTAGTACAGCCTTTAGCCTGTCCATCCAGGAAATCTAACCAGAGCATATGGGAAGCCACATAGCTCATTCAACTGCCCTAGTCAAACAGAGAGCACAGGCTATAGATTCCCCCATATGAAGAGAGAAACTGGTGGCCTCACCTGACCAGGAAATTCAGTGTATACTTTAGCCTGATTCAGGTCTCCAGACAATAGGCTGTATAGACCTTGGGTCTTATCCTGATGCCTGCCAGGTCAGGGAAGCTAATTCATAAACCCATATACTGTTGAGTATAATAGTTAGTTCTGACCATATAGCCCCAATCATCTCCTGACCCGAGAATCCAGGCCACCACAGAGCCCATCTTACATCCTTACTTGGGTAGGAAAGCAAGCCAGCAGTTCTACCAACTTTTCTCCCCCATCTTCATGCTCAGGGCTCAAACAATTGCTTTGCTCAAAACAGACCATAATAGCAGGCCCTGCTTTGTGCAAGGATATTACCAATTAACACACCCAGAAACCCAAACTGAGTTGACTAATGAAAAACTGTTTCTGCCAAAGCAAATTTGTGAAGTCTGGAAAAGGAAACCTATTATTCAAATGCACAGACGCCAGTGTAAAAAATCAAGGATCACAAAAAATCAGGTAACTATGATACCATCAAAGGACACTAACAAGTCTCCAAGAACTAAGCCTAAATTATGGAGATCTAGAAACTTTCAAAGAAGTCAGAATAATCCTCTTAAGGAAGTTTAGTGAACTATAACATAATACAGACAAGACAAATAAAATTAGGAAAATAATGCATGAGCACAACAAAAATTTGGCAGGGAAATAGCAACCATCAAAAAGCAAGCAAACAAACTTAGAGTTGAAAAGTATAATAACTGAACTAAAGAATTCAATGGAGAGTTTCAAAAGTAGACTTGCTCTACACAAGAACCAATCAGCAATCTAGGAGATGGGGCATTGGATGATTATCTCAATAGATACAGAAAAAGCATCTGACAAAATTTACCATCCATTCATGATAAAAACTCAACAAATTAGGTATAGGAGGAACATATCTCAACATAATAAAGGCCATATATGACCAACTCTCAGCTAACATCATACTCAGTGATGAAAAGTTGGAAATTCTTCCTACAAGATCAGAAATAAGATAAGGGTGTTCCAATTCAAAATAGTACTAGACAAAATAGTACTTAGGCATCAGGCAAGAAAAATGAATTTAAAAAGTTATCAGACTTTGTGAGGAAGAAGTAAAAGTGTCTCTATCTGCAGTTGACATGATTTTATATATAGAATATCTTAAAAACTCAACCAAAAAACTGTTAGATCTAATCTATGAATTCAGTACAGTTGTAGAATACAAAATCAGTAGTGTTTCTATACAAACAACGAATTTCCTGGGGGAAAAACAAATATAGATCTCATTTATAATAATATTAAAAACAGTAAAATATTTAGGAATAATTTCAGCTGAAAAAGTGAAAGATCTCTTCTATGAAAAGTATAAGACATTGACGAAAGAAATTGAAGACACAAATAAATGGACAGGTATCTCATGTTTATGTATTGGAAGATTTAATATTGTTAAAAAGTCAACACTACCAAAAGCCATCTATGGATTCAATGCAGTACCTATCAAGACTATAATGGCATTTTTTTCCCCAGAAGTAGATAAAATATTCCTAAAATTTATATGGAACCACAAAGGAACCCAAATAACCAGAGAAATCCTGAGAAATAAGAAAAAAGCAAAAGGCATCACATTTCTTGATTTCAAGCTATTCTGTAAAACTATAATCATCTAAAGAGTATGGTAGCAGCATAAAAACAGACAAATAGGACAATAGAACAAAATCAAGAGACCATAACAAATACAAGCATATACAGTCAACTGAAAGTTTACAAGTCTTGATAATGAATTTTTAGACAGGACAAGTAAAGCGCAAACAACAAAATAAAAAATAAGCAGTGGAGCTACATCAAATGAAAGCTCCTATACAGTGTAGCAAAAGAAATGATTCAAAAAGCAAAAAGCCAACAGAGAGGGAAAAATATATGCAAACCATATGTCTAATAAGGGATTAATATCCAAAATATATAAAGAACTCAAGCAATTCCATAACAAAATAATAATAATAATAATAAAATAGACAAATGAAATTAAAAATAGGCAAGGGATCTCCAAATAATAGACATATCAAAGGCCAAGAAGTGCTTGAAAAGATGCTCAGCACCACTACTCATCATGAAAATGCAAATTAAAACCACAATAAGATGTCATTAACGCCCATTAGAAGGGCCAGTATCAAAAAGACAAGAGAAAACAAATGCTGGCATGTATATGGAGAAAAAAAAAACCTTATGTACTATTGGCAAAATAAACTGGTATAGCCACTATGGAAAACAATATGGAGGAGGTCCCAAAAATTAAAACTAGAACTACCATATGGTCCAGCAATTCCACTTTTGAGAATATATCCAAAGGAAATGAAAACACTAGATGGGAAAGATACTTGTATACCTGTTCATGGCAGCATTATTTACAACAACCAAGATATGAAACAACCTAAGTATTCATCAAGACAAATGGATAAAGGACTCTGGTAATATATAGACAGTACACTATGATTCACCCATTAAAAAAAATACAAGGAACTACTACCATTTGCAGCAATATGGGTAGACCTTGATGGCATTATGCCAAGTGAAATAAGTCAGAGAAAGACAATAGTTTATGACCTCACTTATATGTGGAATCTAATAATAATATTATAAAATAAAAACTACTAGAAAAAGAAGATTTGTGGTTACCAAAGGTGGAAGGTGGGGGAAGGGAGAATCAGAGGAAGGTGCCCAAAAGACATAAACTTCTAGTTAATTTTTTTAATGTTTTATTTATTTCTGAGAGAGAGAGAACAGGGGAGGGTCAGAGAGAGAGTGAGACACAGAATCTGAAGCAGGCTCCAGGATCTGAGCTGGCTGTCAGCACAGAGCCCGAGATTATGACTTGAGCCTAAGTTGGACGCTTAACCAACTGAGCCACCCAGGTGCCCCACAAACTTCTAGTTATAAGATAAGTAAGTATGAGGGTTGTAATGTACAAGATGATGACTATAGTTCTCGCTGCCATAAGATAGATAGGAACATTGTGACAGGAATTAATCCTGAGAGTTCTCATTACAAGGAATTTTTTTTTCTTTTTTGTGTTTTTATTCTATCTATATGAGAAGGTGGACATTAGCTGAACCTATTATGGCTCATTTCATGATACGTGTAAATCAAACCATGCTGTATTCCTTAAAAACAACAGTGTAGTATGGAACGCCAAAATTAAGAAAAGCACAGAGAAGAGGGAAGAACTCCACTGCATTAAATGTAAAGTGTTTATTTCTAGTCATTAATGAAGACTCCCCCACAAACCTCTACACAATATGCTAAGATATAAAAAAAACCAATAAGTTCTATTTGACTTTTAAAAATGAATTTTCTTCTTCCTTTGCCAAACAAAACATCATATTTGCTTTGAGATAACATATTATTTCATTTTAAATTATTCAGAAAGGCAAGATATATCTTTGGCATATTTTCATTCTAAGTGTCCAAATAACATTGCCTTATAAGAAATGTCATTTTCAAATTAACAATTATAAAAGATGAAGGGATTTAATATTTCTATCTCAGAATTGGTTTAAAGATGCTGTTTTTTTTTTATAAAGACTTGGTATTATATCAACTTTCTTATGTGATCATGATCTCTTCATATAGGTTAATCACATTCCCAAGATCACAGTAAATTTCATCAATCTCCTAGAGAAGGAGAAAAGTAATAAATATTATGACAACAAGAACATGTCTTAATATTCTCAGTAGACAGTCTCAGGCTGAAATAGGGTGACTCTGGGTCTCCCGTCTTCTCACTGGCCTGCAGTACTATTTGCAACTATTCTGATTTATTCTATCATTCCATGTTCAGGAAAATCTACAGTTGATAGTTTTAATTGCATTACTCTGTTCAAGATTATAAGAAGTTATAAAGAGTAGCCAAGGTATCATTTTTAGAAAACATCTATGTGTTTATGGATAACAATTGGAGGTATGAGGTGCTTCACCTCTGCATAAATATTTTTCAAATGAAGTCAATATCTTTGGAGGCATATTTCACATCGATTTCTCCTTTTCTGTGATCCTACAGGATGTTATGACAGTATTTTAGTCTTTTTAAAAGCTTCTAAAAATTCACACAATTAGAAGAGTCCCCTTTAAATACCATTACTAATTGACCCAAAATAGCATGATTTCTGGTGTCGACAGTTATTAAAATGTAGCAGTGAGCTGGTAATAAGGTCTTTTTGAACAAGTAATTCCTGATGCTGGCTAACTAGGAAACCTAAACCTCTTTTACTACAAATCTTGAATAACCTCTCTCCACAAACCTGTACCTTGGAATCAATGATATTTCAGATGCCAAAGACCTGACCTAGATAGTGGCCTGTCTATAATTCAAGACTCTGAATGATGATAGTCTAGATTTTTCTTTGTTTTCTTTTTCTGATGGCCTCTTCTAGAAAAGACCCCCTATATCTAAGTGATGTATATATTTGCCCTGAAAGGGGGTTCTTAAACCCCACTTGTTTCTGCACAGAAGACAAAGTGATGTTTGGCTTGGTGTAGCCTATCTAGTGTCCAATACCCAATATTCATGATTCTGCTTTGTTTTGTTTTGCTTTTATTTTCTGGGGTTGTTGTTACACAAAGAAACTTATTTGCACCAAATAAGGAGATAATGGGGAATGGCTTGCAAACCTTGACTCATGGAGAGAGGGTGAGTGGATTTCTTTTATTTAGAGTTACAAGGAATGTTTACATAGGGAAGCCTTGTCATCAAACGTAGAGGCAGGCATAAGGTCTTGGAGCCTTAAGGAAACATGCCTATACAAACATTGTATGTTATGTAAATTGGGCTGAGGCTTCTCCATGGATGGAGATTTTAGTATTATAATGAAGTAAAGGTGACTGAAGGTCATTCTGGAGGACCACTCTGTGGTCCATCTGCACAGGAAGGCACAGTCAGGTTTAGTCCAAACACTCTGTGTGGTCTGGGGCCCGGGAGATTTTATCAGGGAAGTCACCACCTCCTGGGGAGTGGTCTGAGTTAGGGGGAAAGCCAGAAAAATGTGGTTGAAGTCCACAGGTCATGTCGCTTTTCAGATTTACTTAATTCGGTGGCTTTGACTCCATTGCCCTGTGATTACTGGAAAGGCAAAAAGTATGAGGAGCAGATAAGTGAATTAGATGAAAGACTACATGTCACTAAGTTTAAGACAGGGAAAACATGTCACATGTTTTCAAATGTGAAAATGGCAGTAAAAACAAACAAGTCAACAAAGCAGTCATATGAAATTATATTCATAGAAATAAATTATTTTAATTAAAAATGAGTATTGTTAACCTTTTGAATGAGCTCTACATACCTATAAAAAGATTGCTTTCCTCAAATTAAGAATTGGAAGTTACTCTACTTAAAGATAATTTTGAGCTATTTTAGAAGAATAATTGACAAAGTGTCAAAAATTATCTGATTTTAATTTCTTTTGTAGAACAACTATTTTTCTTTATCTGAACAAACTATCTTTCTACTATTGATCATTTTTTTCTAAGCCATTAAAAATTATATCTTCCAAGATAATTTAGTGGTGTTCATGTAGAAACTAAAAAAATATTTGCAATATTTACTTTCTTTAAAAATATTTCAACATATCGGGGCACCTGGGTGGCTTAGTCGGTTAAGCGTCCAACTTTCGCTTAGGTCATTATCTCGCGGTTTGTGGGTTCGAGCCCCGCCTCGGGCTCTGTGCTGACTGCCAACTCAGAGCCTGGAGCCTGTTTCGGAGTCTGTGATTCCCTCTCTCTCTGACCCTCCCCTGCTCACGCTGTTTCTCTCTCTCTCTCCTAGAAATAAATAAAACATTAAAAAAAAATTTTTTTTTAAATATTTCAACATATTTTAAATATTACAATCTGTGACTAAGAACTAATTTCAGGAGCCAGGGTAGCTGGGTCTTTTGAGCTATAAGTTCTTCATTTCTCAGTGTTTTTTTAAAATATTTATTTCTTGATTTATGAGAGAGAGAGAGAGAGTACAAGCGGGGGAGAGACAGAGAGGGAGAGGGAGACACAGAATCTGAAGCAGGCTCCAGGCTCCGAGCTGTCAGCATGAAGCCTGACATGGGGCTCGAATCCATGAACTGTGAGATCATGACCTGAGCTGAAACTGGACACTTAACCAACTGAACCACCCAGGTGCCCCTTTCATTTTTCACTGTTATCCCTTATCCCTAACTCTGTGAGTAAATCATGAATAGCTATAAGACAAGAAAATGTATTTGTATAAGACCTTTCCATGAGGCCAATCATAGGAGAATTGAAGGGCTGGAAAACAAGCCTTTTTGTTTAGATTTTATTTGACATTCATCCATTCATTCATTCCCCCATTTTGTATTGCAATGTCTGTCCACCAGACAATATGTTAGATGTTTAAGATTTAAGAGTGACAGGAACTCCTGGGTGGCTTAGTCAGTTAAGCCTCAGACTCTTGATTTCTGCTCAGGTCATGATCTCACAATTCATAAGATGGAGTTCTGCCGAGGAGCTTGCTTGGGATTCTCTCTCTCTGCCCCTCTCCCATTCCCGCTCTCTGTCTCTTTCAAAATAAAATAAAATAAAATAAAATAAACATTTTAGAAAAGAGCCAATAACAGATTGAGTCTTGTCACATACAATTATGCTAACAAATCATCAAAATACAGTATGACTAATGATGTAAATACTATGCTTAAAGTGATACTAAAACAGAACGGAAAAAGCCATATATATATATATATATATATATATTTAAGGAAGAACTTGATGGTGAAGGAAGACCTTGCCTGAGTATTTTTAAAGCACATTCTGTAGGCTTTGTAAATTACAAAAATAAGCAAAGCTTAGTACAAATTTGGAAAATATAAAAATGTGAGAAGGAATAAGAAAATATAATCTTTAGCAGTTTGATATATTTAACACTATGTTTTCAATGCAAAAAAGTTATGTTTTCTATTTTATGTTGTATATAAAATAATTTAAAATAAAACTATGCCATAAGTTAGTTTTTATCTTGTATAGCTTTATGAGCGTCATTTTTTTCAGAATGTTTTTTATGTCAAGGAGCAATTGATATGTGTCATTGCAAAGTGCCATAAAACCTACTAGATGAAAATCATGTGAAATCTTTCTAACGCTACAGTAATCTAGTCTTTCTTGTTTTTGTTTTCTATATTTCATATGATGTGTTGTAGCATAGTTTACATAAAATCTTACTCCTTTGATATCCAAAAATTTTACTCTTTTAAATAATTCAGGGTAAAACATTTTTGTTCAAAGATATCTTTCGCATTTGGGATAATTTCTTGAGAATACATTCTAAGGGGCGCCTGGGTGGCTCAGTCAGTTAAGCGTCCGACTTTGGCTCAGGTCATCAGGTCATGATCTAGTGGTCTGTGGGTTCAAGCCCCGCATCAGGCTCTGTGCTGACAGCTCAGAACCAGGAGCCTGCTTCAGATCCTGTGTCTCCCTCTCTCTCTTCTCCTTCCCTGCTCATGCTCTGTCTCTCAAAAATAAATAAACATTAAAAAGTTTAGAAAAAAGAGAATGCATTCTAAAATGTAGAATTACTGGGCCACAGGGAAAAAGGCCTGTGCAGTCCAAATAGAACTGTGGGTAGTTCAAGGATGAGAGGAATGCATGCATTCCAGGGAGAGGAGAGGGCACGCCTAAGTTATGGAGGTGCTGGTCTGTAGCTGTCAGAGGAGCTAGTATGGAGTCCCATTTTTGACTGATAGTCTCAGAAGGATCCCTCCTCCGGAGCCAAAGCGTGTTTCATTCTGTACAAGAGTGTAAAATGACATTACAAATGCTGAGAACAGTTGCATCGTCTGCAGACAATAGCACCGTAATTACTGATAGTTAGTAGCCCGGGCTGCTGAAAATGACCTAGGAGCACAGCTGCAGTCATAGGAACACATAAAAGTGTTCTGCTGATTATTAAGAAGGCAGGAATTTTCGCTATAGTCTGAAATGATGATAAATGGTTAGGTGTCCTAATTAAGGTCACAGAAAATGATGGTCTTGCCAACTCTCAAATTCTGTGTGGTGACAGTGTCATCTAATGTTCTTCCACTATAGTTCTGCTGGACACCTGGCCAGTATAATTACTTTTACCTGAAATTCTTCTCTGAAATGATATTGAGGATAGATAGATGATAGATAGATAGATAGATAGATAGATAGACAGATAAATAGATAGATGTTAGATAGATAGATAGATAGATGATAGATAGATAGATAGATAGATAGATAGATAGATAGATAGATAGACAGATAGGTAGGTAGATAGGTAGATAGATGGTAGATAGATAGATAGATAGATAGATAGATAGACAGATAAATAGATAGATGTTAGATAGATAGATAGATAGATAGATAGATGATAGATAGATAGATAGATAGATAGATAGATAGACAGATAGGTAGGTAGATAGGTAGATAGATGGTAGATAGATAGATAGATAGATAGATAGATAGATAACATTTTATCAGCAGAGGGGGATTTTAAACTATTTCTTATGTATTTCTTCTAAAGAAGGGGGAAATTATTAGTTAGAACAATCTATTTAGAGCAGCAGTATAAAAATTCCTAAAAGTATGCTGTCTTGATTTCTCTGCCATTTATATGTGAGCTGGCAACTTCCAAGAAGGCCCATAGTTGCGATGAAGGATCCATTCATTTTTTTTTTATGAAGTTCACACTTTATTTGCTAAATGGTAAACTGGGGAATAGTGGCTACATTGAAGGAAATAGTGCTCATCTTCCCCTGTAGACCATTCTTCCCCATTACCCTAGCACAGAGTTGTATTAAGGAGTTTAATGAACAGAAGCTTCTATATTTAGCAGGCAGTTGCTAGGGAATACGGACTGCGTAAGGATGCTGGAGAACTACCAGGCATCCTCAATCCTTAAATGCCCTCAAAGGAATCCTGTCGTTCAGGTTTCTCAGTTTCTAAGGTTTCCTGCAACTTCAATGTATAGATCAATTAAGACTTCCTCTGAAATCTATTCCCTTAGAGTTTCTGATAAGATCATTTCCATAGAAATAGGGTGACCATTTACCCTAACCAACTATTGTCCTGAAATAATAGTGCCCAGTCTTCACTAAAAATTTTGGATAAATTATATGCTCATCCTACATATAAACAATCCTCACAAATAGGGAAGAAATTCTGTAAGATAATGGATTGAGAAATGTGAGGGCCACCCCATCAGTCGATACATAGAGAAATGCTCAGTGAAATGTATTTAAAGAATTAAATGCATAGCTGAGTCCAGAGCAAGAAAGTAAAATATCCAGATGTAAAAAAGTGGAAGAAAAGTTTTTGGCTTGAAGGTAAGTAAGAATTGAAATTCCATGGCTGGCCACCATGGTCCTAGAGGAAGATATAAATCTAAGAATTGAGGGTTTGGTGCCTGCAATGAAATTCGGTTTGGTATCTAAGATCCAGGATGAAGCTTCTTTCATTGAAATGAGACCTGGGGAAATACTGACTTGCCCACAAATGGTAACTGGGAACGTCTTTGGCACACAGGCCATACGTGGAAACATGTGACACAGTATTTTTAGGATGCATGCACGGGAAGTACATTTACAATTCTCATGGGGAACAGAAAATCAAGGAAATCAATGTGAATGTTTGTATCTAATGACTTCAGGGATCCAGACAGAAGGAACTACAAAATTGCCCTATCAGGAGATCCCCACAGCTCAAAGAACATTTCATTTTCAGAGGATAGATTTCAGATAAACTGAGGTGATAGGCAAATGTTACAAAATGTTTCACCAGTCTAACAACAAGAAAGATTGGAGACCCAATAAAGAAGATAATTGAACTGAGAAATTCAAACGAGGAATTCATCCCTATAAGTATATGTAAAGTGCTTGGAAAGTACAGTAATGCCAAACACAAACCAAGAGGACATGGAAACACTTGGATTGTTACAAAAGAAAGAAGTATAACTCCTAGAAATTAAAAACAAAAATTGTGGGAATTACTAAAAAGTCAGCAAAGAAGAGAAAAAGTGAATTAGATATGGCTGTAGAGATAATGAATCGATGAAGACAGACAGGAAAACCATTTTAGATTTCTTTCCAGGGGAATATGGAATGTGACAGAAAAAGTAACATAGGTTTCAAAGTGAAATAGATTGGAATTTGAAACTTGACTTCACATGTGACTTTCAGGAAATCACCTGATCTATAATTCAGTTTCCTCTTTTGTGGATTTAGAGGAATCATGTATATATTATAGTGTAGGTTAAGTTAAATATGTGTATATTATACAACTCATTGTCGGATACCTATTAGCTACTGGAAAAGTTTTTTGGGTGTTTGTTTGTTTGTTTACTTTCTCCCTTCTCTTCTTAACAACTACTTTCTGGACTCTTCAGAATACCAGTAAATGAAACGTTTGCGATATGAGTATTTACTATGCACACTGTACTTTACATTCACTTACTCAATAATTAAATCTACAGATTTGTATGATACATACATTCAGTTTACAGAACCAAAAAGTGACACAAAACACTCAAAATACCCAGGTCACAATAGACAACAGAGACAGATATTTGACCCAAGACTAGTGCATTTCAAACCTCATTTTATCAACTCCTGGTTCTTTTATAATTGTCTTCCAGGAATGAAGGAAGACTATAAATCAATCAATCAGTTTCCCTTTGTATAGGTTACCAAGAGTATCATAAAATCTCAGAGATTCTAAAGCAGGCTAGGACTTAGGACCTGATTTCATAAATTCATGAGCTTCTCTTGTTCCGTTAATAACTATCTCCATCCGGCTCTTAGGGACATCCAGGCTGAGATAGCAAATGTGAAGGGAAATGTGTTTTAAATTAAAAATGGATTTTTTTAGCCAGTGAAATTGGGTTGGGCAATTTGTTGATTTTATCTATTTTTTAGTGCTTTTTATATCTTTGGTAAGGAAGCATTTTATATTTTATGTTCTAAAAAGGCATCATTTTACACAATAAAGTGAATGAACAGTTCATTGTATCAGTTACTTTAAGGGAAAAACAAGACTTTGTTTCTTTGATAAAAAAAAAAATGACTCCCGGGGAGCCTGGGTGGCTTAGTCGGTTAAGCGTCCGACTTTCGCTTAGGTCATGATCTCACGGTTCGTGGGTTTGAGCCCCGCGTCAGGCTCTGTGCTGACTGCCAGCTCAGAGCCTGGAGCCTGTTTCAGTCTGTGACTCCCTCTCTCTCTGACCCTCCCCTGCTCACGCTGTCTCTCTCTCTCTCTCTCCTAGAAAAAAAAAAAATTAAAAAAAAAAAAAGACTCCCTAAGTACAACACTTTTTATGCTGTCATTTCTAGGAAAGAAAAAATTAAGGCATTTTAACTCATTTGCTTTGAAAATTAAAGAGAAAACTGAGGAAGTTAATAGAGTATGATCCATATGAAAGCCCAATCTATGTATATTTTAGTCCCCCAACCCCTAAAGTGTGTGGTACATGATAAACATTCAATAACCTTATATTAAATTGTGTCAAATAAGATTTTGCTCAATTTATTAGGGGGTTCTTTACGTTAAATGCCCCCAAAATGCTTAAAATAGACATCTGATATTTCTCTTCAAGTTTCAGTATTATCTCATAGTAACATCAGAATATATATTCTGTCTATATTTTAAATAGTTCTGCTATGTAAAACTGTGAATTCATTTTGCCAGGTAACAGCAGCATGAACGAGTTTGGGAATGATTTGCAAACCTCATCATAATTGCAACAGCGCTAATATTTATGTATCGGCTGTTCATTGCCTTCAAAGGAAGCATTAGACTGAGAACTTGAGATATATGAGAAAATGATTTTTAAAACTTTTATGAATAGTTGATCAAAATTATTTCTCCTACCATGAGTATGCTTAAGATTTGTTTCTATTTTAAAAACATTGCCTACAAATTGGGAAGTGTCATCATTTGGTATAGCCTTTGTGTTTCTGACTCTGGATATTAATTTTTGTGGATTTATTTACTTCTTCAATAAATAGATCCCTAACAAGTATTGACTATATGTGAGTTACTGGGTCAGACACTAGAAATACACTGACAAATAAAATCTGGTCTCCAGCCCTAGAAGATGATTGTGGAACAAATAAGGCAATACGTTTCTGAAATAGAATATGGTCTATACCATACTAGGGGTTAGCACAGGATGGTCTCCAAGGGCTGCAGGCACTCATGAAGATATCCTGAGAAAAGTGACATTTAAATCTAGAAGCAGACCCCAGAGATGAACAACAGAATAAGTTGCTTGTATAAAGAAAAAGAAGAACAAAATAGACACACTCAAGTGGGAGTTGAACCATGGCTGGAGCAGAGCTTTGATAGAAGCTGAAGAAGGCAGTGCGGCCCGTGTCAAGAAGATCCTTTTCATGACACTACAAAGAGTTTCAGAGCAACTGGAAAGCATTAAATCCATTAGGTAGATATGTTGGTCAGTTTTATGTGTTAATTTGGCTATAGTCTCTAATGTTTCAGTCAAGCACTAATCTAAGTGTTGCTGGGAAGGTATTTTATAGATGTGGTTGAAAGCAATAATCAACCTATTTGAACTAAGAAAGGTTATCCCAGATAATCCAGGTAAGTCAGCTTCAAACCAGTTCAAAGGCCTTAGAAGCAGAATAGGGTCTTCTCCAGACAAGTAGGAATTCTATCTGTGGATGGAAGCATTAGCTCATGCCTTGCTAAATGTGGGTTTAGTGTAAAGACAGAAGGAAGCACAAAAGAGCAGGAAGCAAGTCAGCCACAGACAGCACCATGGAGAGTTGGGATGTCTTTCATTGTGTAGCATAAGGGTGGCACTTTAATTTTTATTAACACTCCCCCTAACACACCAAATAGCAGGCATCTCCACTGTCCATTCTTGTGTTCTGCCATAAGAATGACCATCACTGACTTTGCTTCTGATGTTAATGATCTCTTCTATTAAGCTCTTCAGGAGAGCATCACCAGTCAAGGTGATGGTCTTTCAGGGATGCTTAAAGATTTTTTGTGCCCCTGACTTCCTGTCACATCAACTTCTTTCCTCTAGACCCTCTTAGGCAGTAACCAAAAGAAGTAAGAACCTGAATGGCCATATTTGAGGACACAGACAGGGTTTTCTGGACTGTCTGTGACTGAAACTTTTAAAGAAGTAAAAGATTGGCTTAATTTGGTGTTGCCCACCATCTTTCTTGATCCATGGAGTTGATAATGTAGCATGGCCACACTCTCTTGCTCGATTTTTCTTTTTCAAGCTCTTTTTCCCCACTCTGAGTGACTGGTAAGAGGCCCAGAATTGCTTCTAATTAAAAAATGTTTCCTTTATGTCCCTTTTGAAGGGCTGTGCTTCTCCCATGTGGCCACACCTGGAGCTATTGGTTTAGCCTCTGAAGGTCTGGATTCCTGGGCCAGCTATGGCATGGATGTTGAAATAAACATGCTCTTCCTGTATAAATACATAACACAATTGAACAATTACCATGTGGCAGGCATTAGGAATCCAGGTTAAATGTTTTACTTGCATCTTCTCCTTTAATCTTCATGGAAACCCTGCAAAGTAGAGATTCTAATATTCTCATGGCAGGGGAAAAATGGTTCTTGTTTTGAGGCTTCTTGAACTTGCTTAGGAGCAGGAAAATGAAAGCGCCCATGTGGTCCATTCTATCTCCTTTCAGATGTTTAGGGAAAAGAAATCTCTAGCTAATAATGAAGAATGATTTTACCTTTATCTTCTTGAACATGTTTCAGAACTTCACAAGGAGAAGTAAATCTTTAGGAACTCCAGTTGAGTGGTTCCACATAGCCTGTCCAAATGCCTTTGTGGTGGCACCAGCTCCTTGGTTTTTCAGTTTACTATTTCTAGCAAGAGACAACTTCACACTGAAAGGAACAGCACAGAATCCGAGGTTTGAGATGGAGCCATACAGCTCCTGCCTGCCAGTTAGCTAGTGGCCTTTCTGTTCCCCTCATTCTCTGACTCTTCATGTAATGAGGTTATTTTCCAGAGGAACCTGGACAGCTTTTCAACTTTACATCTGATATCTATTTTAGCCCCAGATCTTTGAACATGCTGAGTTTATATGGGCATGCCCTGTGTCTTTCTGAATGTACTAACAAGTGCTCGGCATGGAGTATGGCTAACTCACTTTTAAGATTGGACTGACCTTCATTATGACCAAGGAGTTAGAACATATTCTAAAACACAATGACGGAGATGGCTTCTTATGTATGTTAATGAGAAGTTCATGATTTTGGATAGAACAATTATTAAAAATTGAATGCTGATGGTTTGGCTCTACTTACTAAGATGCCACATCTTTCTGCTTAAGTTGCCTCCTTAAAGTAGCTTCTGCAACTCCACTTGGAACAATGGGTTATTTCAGTAGGCTCTCAGAGTGCCATTAACTCCCCTCCAGGACGTGTGTGTGCTTGGGGTTCTACCAGTCATGGAGAAACTAAGAAGATAAAGAGGAAGATATTACTACCCAAGTGGTGCTCTCAAGGTGGCTCCTATAAACTTGGGAGAACTGATTGTCAAATCATCAGGAATTTTGCAAACTAGTTGTTAACACAAATTGAACCATAACAAAACAAATTAAATCCTAACAAAATAAATTAAATGATATGTATTTAAAATTAAACAAGATATTAAAAACAAAGGTAATCTATACTCCAAAGCCATCATTTACTAATTATTTCACCACATTTCACTAATATCTATTCTCTTGATGTTGTTTATATCCATTGTATCTATAAGGTGGAAATGTACTACATGATGGTGCGTTACTATGTATCTTTCCCAATCTGTCTAGTTACAACTAGTGAATCTCAAATTTTCGTGTACATCAAAAGTACCTGAAAGGTTTTAGTTCTTTGTACATGGACCACTGAGCACCTGAATAAGAGTTTCTGATTGACTTGATCTGAGAGAGGACTTGAAAATTTGTGCTTTTACCAGGTTCCCAGATATTGCTAATGTAGCTCCTGAGATGATCTTTTGAGAACACCCAGTCTAAAGCCCAAGAAACAATCATCATTGTCTCACTTTGAAGATGAGGAAACAGATTTAGGGAGATCAAGCATCTAGTGCGAGGTATACTAATTATTTACGTCTTAATCATCAATCTGCATACCATAGTCTTGACCACAATAATACTCTGACATAGGAAACCGGAGTTATTCATACAGCTAATCAACCAGACAATAGTAAAATGTCAGTGTGACATTTTGTTGACACAGAGACACAATTCATATGCTTATGTGTAAATAATTAAAGTTCATAGCCGCTTAATATGTCATTTATTGTGTCATCCTTCTGTGTTAGAGGTTGTATGCATTTGTAAGAGCTCCGAAACTGCTACTTATCTCCTGTATAATGAGTAAACTGAGGCACAGAGATGTTCGTGACTGCCCAAAACATGTGTTCCATGATTATTATTCCAAGATGAAAAATTATTTTTCCATTGACCTACCACAGTGTCTAATTCATAGTTATTTTATTTATACTTCAAGCTCAAATATTGATACATGATCAATAACTCAGAAGGAATTTCATATTGGCGGGGGGAGGCTACTACAAGCCTTAGTGGGTGACACTGGCCTATCTTCTTTCATGGAATCACTGTTATTTCTCAGCCTTTTTTTTTTTTTAACATGTCTATGAATTCTTTTCTTATAATCATGGACTGACAGTTCAGTGATTTTCTAGCAGTGCTCAACAATGAAGCCTCAGTACAATCAAGCATTATTTAAATTCCTAGGGGAAAAAACATGTGGCATAAAATTCAAGTTTTCTTTTACCACTCAGGCTAAGAATATCTCAACCTTCAATCAGATCCCAGACATCAAAGACCAAAAGTGTGTGGAGATGATTTTCTTTTTAAAGAGATAGGCTTAAAAGGACACGCTATTGAGAAAGAAAGGAAAATTAACACAGATGCAAAATGGGGGCTGTTCGCCTCACATGTTACCCTTCAAATAAGGGCGATATTAAACAGCGAGATGTTCATGTACACAGGACCACAGAAAGCACTGAGCAGACAAAAAGATGAACAAGGTGATAATACTGACCATAAGTTACAAGCTCATAGGTCTGACAGATCAGAGATATCTGAATACTAACCTATCAGAATCAGATACAGGGGACTGCAGGAAATAGGACTGAAAATTAACATTGTTTTACCAAGATAGTAAAAATGTGTGTGGGCTTGTATTTTTGAAACTCTTATTGCTCAGTTTTCTTTTAAAGAACAATGATGAGAAGTGTGAAATTGTGATTTATAACTAGAAACACATAGTTTCCCTCTTCCCATTACTGGCACAGAGGTCCTAAAACCTTTGGAATTTCCAAAACGATGAGAGCAGAGTGATAAAGGTGTCTTTTGTTATATGAATGAGGTGACTTTTAGAAAGCACTTAAGAATAGGGGTGGCTTGCCAGGTGACCCTGTGATCAGAGGGTAGGAACCTTCAATTCCAGCCTTCTCCACCCCTTTGTCAATTGCCAGTGGCCAATGATTTTATATGCCATGCTTGAGTAATGAAATCTCCATAAAACCCAAAAGGATGGGGCCCAGGGAGATTCCAGGCTACTGAATATGTGTAGATACAGGCAGAATGGGAGAGTAGTGCCCTCATAGGGGGCAGGAAGGCTCCTCACCTTTTCCTCATTCTTTGTCTTATGCATCTCTTCCACCTGGCTGTTACTGAGTTATCACCTTTTATAATAAACTGGCGAGCTGGTAAGTAAAATTATTCTCAGTTCTGTGAGCCGCTCTAGCAAATTAACCAAACTTAAGGAAGAAATTGTGGGAACCTCTGATTTGTAGTACATCTGTTAAACACAGGTGACAACCTGGACTTGAGACTGGCATCTGAGGGGTGGGAGGCATGGGGGGCGTGGCAGTCTCATGGGACTGAGTCCTTAACCTATGGAATCTGATGCTCTCCCTCAGTAGATAGTGTCAGGATGAACTCAAAGCTTAGGAAACCCAGCTGGTGTCCAAGAACTGCTTGGTGGCACATGGCAAAACCCCTCTATTATAATTGGGGACAGAATCATTAGTTGGTCTCGTTCTCAGGAAATAAGAGAAGCTGGCTGGTAGAAAAGTCGATTTTGCCAGAGCAGTGATCTCAAATTTTAATCATGCCGCTTATACATTTCTGCCTCAAATTTATTTCATACATCCTATATTGCTACTTTTTAACTCAAAAAGCATTTAAAAGAAAACATTTTGTCACTAAAATGAACTGAATAACTGTGTCTCCACATAATAGAAAAGCACTCCTGAAAGTCAACACAATAAGAATTTGAGGGAACAAAATAATGTCCAAAAGGCTCCCATGTGATGGTCAAGTTCACACCCTCTTCCTGCCTCCCATCCCACTTATCTGTTTTATGACAACTGCAAAGTGACATTTAAAATTATGTTCCAGGTCAAATGCTGTTTTTCACTAGTAAGGCTGCTTGAAACCAAGCTTTCTATTCTCACACCCCTACAATGGAGGGAACTGCCCACAAGTATCTTCTGTACAGCCAGCAACTCCACATTTCAGAGCACCGAGCTGGGAAATCAAGTATGTGAATCAGAATTAGGAATCTCCAAAATTGAGCCTCAAAATGATGTAAATGTAGGAGCCAAATTGTCCATGACCTTCAACTTCTCATTAACAGCAAGTCATCAAGTGTTTGCTTGTAAATATCCTCAACTAATCTCCACTTCATTTATATATATACATATATATGTTCACTTACACTTACACACATATATATGTATATATATACCAGTTTTCTTTAAGAAGTGTAATGCATGTTTGCACATGAGCTTCACATTACACATTATTATTTCTATATATTACAAAAACGGTTTTCTTATACCATTCATTCTAGTGAGTGAATTCATCAATTACACACCAGACACAGTGCACTTATATAATTTCTTGATTTTTTGACGATAGCTATTCTAACAGGTGTGATGTGATACCTCATTGTGGTTGAGATTTGCATTTTCCTGATGATCAGTGATGATTATCTTCTCATACGTCTGTTGGCCATCTGCATGTTTTCTTTGGAAAAAAGATGTCTATTCAGATATTCTGCCCATTTTTAGAATCAGTTTTTTTCATATATATATATATGAAATTGTATGAGTCATTTATATATTTTGGATGTTAAGCCCTTAGCAGGTATATATGCCAATAACTTCTCCCATTCAGTAGGTTGCTTTTCATTTTGTTGATGGCTTCCTTTGCTGTGCAAAAGCTTTTTAGTTTGATGTAGTCCAATTTGTTTATCTTTTGCTTTTGTTGTCCTTGTTTGAGTAGACAAATCCAAAAACCATTGTTAAGACTGATTTCAAAGAGCTTACCGCCTGTGTTTTCTTCTAGGAGTTACATTTTCAGGGCTCACATTTAAGTCTTTAATCCATTTTGAGTTTGTGTGTTTGTGTGCAGTGGAAGAAAGTGGTCATATTTCATTCTTTTGTATGGGCCTGTCCAGTTTTCCCAGCACCATTTATTGAAGAGACTGTCTTATATTCCTGCCTCCTTTGTGATAGATTAATTGCCCATATGAGGGCAGGTTAACTTCTGGGCTCTGTAGAGCATCTATTATGTGAAAACACATATCAGTGGTTTATCTTTTGATGTGAGTACTTAATTATTTAGTAAATGATTGGAGTAGGTCACCAGTTTTACTAATCTTTGAGGAAAACTGCTCTTTACAGAAACATATTTATAGACCGATGTAACTGATTAGCCTTTCCTACATGAAAAGTATGTCCCCATTTTGTACAAGAAAAGAGCACCTCAGACTCCTTGAATTGCAAGAATTTCTCTCATTTCAAAGTGCAGCTTCCACAAATGAGGTATAAAATATGAAAAAGTAGGAAATCTGAGCTAAGTTTTCTTGTCATCAAGATTTGGCATATTTTCTTAGATGTCATCTGGTTAAATAATGGAGAAATAGTATGATGTGAGAAGTTTCCTTAAAGAAGTATAATCAACCGTGTGCTTGCACATGAACTTTACAGCTGACTAACCTCTACAGTCCATAGAATTTCAGATCTTTAGTTTTATTCAAATTTCCTATGGAGTGTTTAGGTGATGGATGTGTCTCGGGCATTTCAACCAATCTTCCAGGCTCCATCTGCCAGGCCATCTGGATTTTGCTTCCACAGAGAACTACTTGGTGAATGATTATAGACTATGACTTAAAAGAAAGAAAGAGAAAGAAAAAGAAGAAAGAAAGAAAGAAAGAAAGAAAGAAAGAAAGAAAGAAAGAAAGAAAGAAAGAAAAGAAAGAAAGAGGAAAAATTATATCATAACACAAGCAGAACTGAAATCATTTTTGTGCAGTCTTCTATAAAAGGAAAAAGTTAACAAGCAGGCAAGAGAAACGCATTTCCTTTTTTCCCCCATCAGTCACATGAATTACAATAACTGCCTGACCTTTTTCCATAAGATGTTTAAATGGCAGCTGTTACGGCTACAGTGTACCATTCCATCAAAAGCTCTGGAGGACAATAGTTTGTTTTGCAAAGGTCATGTTCCTTATATACTTGTGAATATGTTCAAAAGGTTTGCTAACTAAATATACAAGATTCTCATTGAGAATAAATTATATAACAGCTTTCAAATTAAATTTAAGCCATGAAGTCTACAAGGAATACTTCCAGAACTTTGAAAATCCATCCCAGTTTACTAAAATACTCTTTTAAAACAAGTCAACTTGGGGAGCCTGGGTGGCTCAGTTGGTTGAGCGTCCAATTTCGGCTCAGGTGATGATATCACGGTTCATGAGTTCAAGCCCCACATCAGGCTCTGTGCTAATGGCATGGAGCCTGGAGCCTGCCTCAGATTCCATGTCTCCCTCTCTCTCTGTACCTGTCCCCCACTCATGCTGTCTCTCTCTTTCTCTCAAAAAGAAAGAGAGAAAGGAAGAAAGAGAGAGAGAAAGATAAAAATAAGAAAAAACATTTTAAACAAGTTAACATGAATTGGTAGGAAACCTAGAGAGTTTTATTAAATGATTTATTAAAATGATTTACATTTAAACAAGACATTATTTAAATTTTGTATCATACCCAACATTTTAAAAGTGGAATTACTTTAATACATGAATATGCCTCTACTTCTGGCAGAAAATAAGAAAGGAAATATTAGATTTTGATCATGTTTTCAGCAGGAGCCTCTTAACTCCCGTATTGACCAGGAACCTCCAACACTTGAATTTTATGTCAGCATTAGAATAACAAAGTCTAAAATAAATTGTGGAGGTAACACTAATTGGTCTTTATAAAAACTAGTTACTGTTTTATTTTATTTTGTCAGGTAGATGGAAGTTCAACTTATATACAATAAAAATCTTCCTTTTGAAGATTTTACACACTTGGGAAAGTTTTGACAAATACACAGTCATGTAATAACCACAGGAATCAACGTAGAGGTTATTTTTATCAACTTGTAAAGTTTCTTCTACCCCTTTGCAGTCAATTCTTTCTCTCCATGCCAGCATTTTGACTTTTTATTTATGTTCTTCTGTCATTTTGCCTTTTATAAAATGTCATAAATTGAAAGCTTTCTGTATATAATCCTTTGTGCTCAGCTACTTTCAATAGGTGTCAGTAGTTGGTTCCTTTTAATTGCTGAGTACTATTCCTCAAATTAAATGCTCCACAAACTATGTCTCCATTCACCACTTGGACATTTGGATAGTTTCCAGTTTGAGGTGATAAGCTGCCATCAACATTTGCATATAAATCTTTGGTCATGATTACCAAGAAGCATGATTGCTTTAACATGTAAGTATACATCTAATCGTGTAAGAAATTGCCAAGTTTTGGGGCGCCTGGGTGGCTCAGTCAGTTAAGCGTCCGACTTCGGCTCAGGTCATGATCTCATGGTTTGTGGGTTCGAGCCCCACGTCAGGCTCTGTGCTGAGAGTGAGCTCAGAGCCTAGAGCCTGTTTTGGATTCTGTGTCTCCCTCCCTCTCTCTCTGACCCTCCCCTGCTCATGCTGTCTCTCTCTCTCTCAGAAATAAATAAAACATTAAAAAATTTAAAAAAAAAGAAATTGCCAAGTTTTTCCCAATGTGATTTTACCACTTTGTATGCATACTTGCAATTCATGGAAGTTCTAGTCTCACACCTATATCTTCATGAGTAAAGGTATTCTCACTGTTTTCAAATTGTAAACATTCTACACATATGTAATGTGTAATGCCTGTTAAAATCCCAGGCTTTTTTTTTTTTTTTTTAGTAATGGGCAAGTTTATTCTAAATTTTATAGAAATGCAAAGCACTAGAGGGCACCTGGGTGACTCAGTTGGTTAAGTGACCAAGCTGGGCTCAGGCCATGATCTCATGGTTCACGAGTTTGAGCCCCACATCAGGATCTCTGAAGTCACCACAGAGCCTGCTTCGGATCCTCCATCCACCCTTCTCTCTGCCCCTCCCCTACTCATGCTCTCTCTGTCTCTCTCAAAAAATAAACTTAAAAAAAAAAAAAAAAAAAAAAAAAAAACGCCAAACATTAGAATTGCCAAAACAGGGGCGCCTGGGTGGCTTAGTCGGTTAAGCGTCCAACTTTCACTTAGGTCATGATCTCGCGGTTCGTGGGTTCGAGCCCGCATCGGGCTCTGTGCTGACTGCCAGCTCAGAGCCTGGAGCCTGTTTCAGTCTGTGACTCCCTCTCTCTCTGACCCTCCCCTGCTCACACTGTCTCTCTCTCTCTCTCCTAGAAATAAATAAAACATTAAAAAAAAAAAAAAAAAAAAAAGAATTGCCAAAACAATTTTGAAGAACAATGTTGGAGGAACCATGTTTTCTGAATATGATTACATAAATTAATATTTGGTGGTTTGTACCTAAGAGCAATCATTAGATCAATGGAACATAATAGAGAGTCAAGAAATAGACCCATAAAAGCATAAACGATTGATTTTTTTACAACAATGCCAAGAGAATTCAAGGGGGATATCTAGTCTTTTCATCATATGGTCATGAAATAATATGTATATTTTTTAAAAACACAGTCCTTATCTCAAACCACATATCCATTAACTTAATGTGGGTAATAGATCTATACGTAAGAGCTAAAGTTATAAAAATTTCCAACAGAAAATATACCATAAAGTCTTTGTGCCCTTGGGTTAGGCAAAGGCTTCTAAGATGAGATATAAAAAGTGTTAAACATAAAAGACAAAAAAGATAACTTAGATTTCACCAGCAATTAAAATTTTCTGCCCTTTAAGAGATGTAGTTATGAAGATGTAAAGATAGTGAGAGACTATAAGAAAATTTTTCAAAAGCACATATATAATAAGAACTAGAATGTATCTAAAATACACATATAACTCTTAAAACTCAATAATAAGACAAATAAATTGAGAAAAAATGTTGTCAAAGATTTGCACAGACTCTTCAGCAAAGAAGATAAATGGATTGCAAATAAGCACATGAAAATATGCTCAATATCACAGTCATTAGGGAAATGCAGGTTAAGACCATGAAAGAAAATGATTGAAAAATATATTTAAAATATTTTTCTTAGAGAATAAAGTAAAACATTTGGGAGAAACTTTAGATCAGGATACAATTTTAGTATGTTATTAATAAAACCTAAATTAGAAAATAATTTATTAAAAAAGATTTTGTCACTAATATATTGCATAATTACCTATCAACACAATGAAGGCACTATGGAATATTTTCAGTAAAGCTGTTAAAAGAATTCATTTTATTCTTGCTGTTTCCTATTTTCTTATTTATTTTTTTCTTGGCTAGATTTTGCTATTTATTTATTTATTACTTTTAACTGTTAATTTTATTTTTGAGAGAGACTACAAGTGAGCGAGGGAGGGACAGAGAGAGAGGGAGACAGAGGATCCAAAGTGGGCTCCACACTGACAGCTGATGTGGGGCCCGAACTCACAAACTGTGAGATCATGACCTGAACTGAATTTGGATGCCTAACCAACTGAGCCAGCCAGAGGTTCCTGTATAGATATTAAATTAAATGTGTACCTTTATTTAAAAATGGTAAATTCTCCATTCAGTTTAAAATTCTGTGCTTAATTTTTACAGGTAAAAAATATTGGTTGGTAATATTTAAAATAACTAAACAAAATAAATGCTGTAAAATTTATATGAGAAATAGAGTAAAAGTGTAAAAGTCATAAATAACAGATTAAATGTCAACTAACAAAGAAAAATTACCAATTGTCAGTTTTGGTTTGCATTTTTCAATAACAAAAATATTTCTTTGAGAAATGTACTTATTTATCTAACTTCTTCCACATAGTGTCAGTTCTTTATCAGTTATAATTTGGGCAAATATTTTTGCTGGACTTTATTTATTACGAATTTTTGACAGGTTAGTCGTTTTTTAAAATTTTTAAAGATTTTTTTTATTTAGAGAGAGAGAGAGGGAGTCAGCAGGTACATGAGCAGGTGAAAGGCAGAGAGAGACATGGAAAGATAGAGAATCCCAAGCAAGCTCAATGCTCAGCACAGAATCCAATGTAGGGTTGGATCTTACAAACCTTGAGATCACTACCTGAGTCAAGATCAAAAGTGGGACACTTAACCTAACAAACCACCTACGTGTCCCTTGATAGACTATTTGAATATAAAGGGGTCCTTATGTTCATGAATATAGAACACCAAGTCTTCCTTCATTATTTTTACTAGTCTAGTTTTGGCCACACAGTACCAAAATATCTGGCTGAAAAGCAAAAACTAAAAGCAAGCTTAATGTGTTCTTTTAAGTACATTTGAATATAAACAGTAACATTGAGAGCTTTCAATGTACAGTTTATGTTGGTTGGAGCTGAATTTACATCAGACCAATTTTTTACTTTATGACTCAATATTTTGGTTGCCAGGTACATATAAAATTTCTTTGTGTTGCTTATGGTAAATATAAAGTTTTATGCTCAAATTTATAGAAGGTCTTAAAATAATGTTAAAGTTGTAATCGTTGCAACCAAATATATAGTGTGGGTATATTATAGGTAGTTAGACTGGCCATGACATCAATTTTATATATCTGGAAGATTTCCATTTCCTTAAAAATATTAAATCACAAACTTGACTTCTATACTTTCATTCCTAGCCAAGATGGAATAACAAAGGCTGGATTTATCCTTCTACTTTGAAATGACCACATATTGTTTGATTATATTCACATGAAATGTCCAGAATAAAGAAATCCATGTAGACAGACAGTAATGAATATTAATTATTGCCAGGAGCTGGGTGTTTGGGGAGATTTGGATTGACTGTTAATTGGTATAGGTTTTCTTTAGGGGGTGATGAAATACTTTAAAATTAGAGAGTAGTCATAGTCACACAAGTCTGTAAATGATTAAAATCTACAGAGCCGTATACTTAAAAATGTGAATTTTACATATATGAATTATGTCTCAATAAAGGTGTTATGAAAATACATGGTAAAAGTACCCGAGGAATGTGAAGAGAAAGATACAAATCTAAAATTTTATACGGGGTTTTCAATATTCCTCTTACCACTAAGTAACAGAACAAGTAGACAGAAAATAACAAGGGTATAGTAGAATTATACAAAAATATGTATAGCTTGATCTAATTGATGTTTATGGACTACCTCACAGTTAAAATAAATTCTTTAAAAGACCACATGGTACATTTGCCAAAACAGGCCATATTCTGAACTATAAAGCAAATCTCAAAAATTGTAGTAGAATTCAAATCCTGCAAAGCACACCAAAAATATATAAAGTGCAAATCAAATTCACAAAAATACGTAGATAATTCCAAAATATGTAGAAGCTAAATAACATACTCCTTATGAACTCAAGGGTCAAAGAAGAAATCGAAATAGAAGTGATAAGTTATTTTGAATTGAATTAACTGAATTATTTTGAATTGAAAATGAAAATAAAAATACAGTATATCAGAATTTATGGGATGCAGCCTCCGCAGTACTTAAATGGAAGTTTACAGCTCCAAGTGCTCATATAAGAAAGAATTGTCTTACTTAATGGACTCAATTTCCAGTTTAAAAAAAACTAAAGGGGCGCCTGGGTGGCTCAGTAGGTTAAGTCTCAGATTTCGGCTCATTTGATCTCATGGTTTGTGCGTTCGAGCCCCTTGTCAGGCTCTGTGCTGACAGCTCAGAGCCCGAAGACTGCTTCAGATTCAATGTCTCCCTCTCTCTCTCTGTTCCTCCCCTGCTCATGCTCTGTCTCTGTCTCTCAAAACTAAAAAATTGTTTTAAATAAACTGTAAAAAAGAGCAAATTAAGCTCAGAATAAGTGGAATAACTGAAATAATAAAGATCACAAAGGATAGCAATAAAATAGAATATGGGGAAATTTTCTATTTTATTGAAATAGAATACTGAAACCAATATTTTGTTGAGATTAATAAAATTGATAAATTCCTAGCTAATTACACAGGAAAAAGGAATAACACACAAATTAACAATGTCTCAAATGAGAGAAGATATTGTTATAGCTTCTACACATATTGAATTCAACAACTTGAGTGAAATGGAAAAATTAATTGCAACACACAAATAGCAGATCTCACATAAGAAAAAGGTGATTACACGAGTAGTCTTGTATCTATTGAAGAAATTGTAATTATAGTTAAAATCCTTTCCACAAAGAAATCTTTGACCTACATGTGTTTACTGAATTGTACCAAGCATTTTTTAAAAATGCCAATTTTATACAACATCTTCCAGAAAATTAAGGAGGAAATGTCTCCTAATTTATTCAATGAAGCCAGCATTATGATACCTAAACAAAAAAAGACCAAAAAGGTAATCAAAGAAAACTACAGATCGGAATCCTTCATGTACACTAATGCACATATTCTTAACAAAAGTTCAGTAAATTAAATCCAAAACTTTATTGTAAAAGAATCACAAATTCTGACTTGGTGTGGTTTATCTTAGAAATGCAAAGTTGGCTTTACTTTTGAAAATCAATCAGGGCAATTTATTATATTGACAGAACAAAAAATATGTAAGATTATTTCAAAATATGCAGAAGAAAACATTTTACAAATTTAAACACCTCTCAACAAGTTATAGGGCATATAGTTAACAAACAAGAGAGGAAGTCTAAGAACATCCACCCAAATTGTTCTCCATTGATTAAAAGTGAACAGCAAATAATGGATCTACAGGGTTAATAGACCCTTTCTGATCTCCAAATGTTACCACGTGAATGTGAAATTGGACTGCTTTACTCCCAAGGGTGAGGATTGCATCAGTATACTAAAGATGACAAAGTAGAAATACACAAATAACTAGATTTCATGTGAAATCACTAAACTGCTGAACTAACCAAACCTAGAAGCTCATTTCTTTCACGGCCCTTATTCTAAGAGAAATTGTAATTCATTATTATTCATTATAATTTTTAAAAGTTGACTTGGATTTTAAATAATTAAAAATACATTGTCAAATGCCATAATAAAAAGGCGAATACAGTTTGAAACTTATTAAATATTAGTCTGGGGACACCTGGGTAGCTCAGTCAGTTGGGTGGCCAAACTTCTGCTCATTTCATGACGTCACAGTTTGTGAGTTTGAGCCCTGCATCGGGCTCTGTGCTGACAATTCAGAGTCTGGAACCTGCTTGGGGTTCTGTGTCTCCCTCTTGTTCTAACCCTCCCCTGCTCACACACACACACACACACACACACACACACACACACTCTCTCTCTCTCTCTCTCTCTCTCTCTTTCTCAAAAATAAATAAACATTAAAAAATATTAGTCTGAATTTGTTTCATATTGTATTTGGTATCATGTAATATTTAAAGTGTGTCTTCTAAGTTTTTAATGTCTATTTATTCTTCAGAGAGAGAGACAGAACATGAGTGGGAGAGGGGCAAGGAGACAGAGGGAGACACAGGATCTGAAATATGCTACAGGCCCACAGCTGTCAGCACAGAGCCAGATGTGAGGCTCGAACTCACAAACTGTGAGATCATGACGCGAGCTGAAGTCAGACACTCAACCGACTGAGCCACCCGGGACCCCATATCTTTTTTCAAGGAAGCAACTGAACCTCAACCTTATAAATGCACAAAGTGTGATGATGTATTAACACACACACGAGTGTGTATTCCTCACTGATAGGACAAGAAAGAAGAAGAAAAAAAGAAAAAAACATTGAATAACCAACTATATTATGGCATAGTCCACAGCTCTCCAAGATTTTTTCTTCCTTTCTCCCATCTCTGCCTTCCCTCCTCACATACAACAAAGATACACAAGTCCCCCTTTTATCTCCATGGTTAATTTACTTCTGGAGGGACAGGTATGCGGGCTGGCATAGACTTGTGGTATTCTCACAGGTTTGGAGCTTTACTTAAGCTAAGTAATCTCTTTTCTTGAAGATTTTTGAAGGTGATTTTCTCATTTACTGTGGCTTCACTCTGAGCTGGTGAGGTCAAACCCTTTCACCATTTATCACCTTTTTTCTCTTGGCTCCAATATGTGTGTGTCATGTGTGTGGTGGGGTGCACGCGCACGCATACATGTACACATATAAAAACCAATCTGAGATAAGAAAACAGGCAGATGTATTTTCTATGTCTAGTGTCATTCCCTATTCATATTCACCTGATCTTATGGTAAAAAAGGAACATGTTATGAGATCCAAATGACAGATCTGTGGAATTATTTAATATTCACAAATAAGCAGATAATATTGTGAAAAGGAAACTGAAGAATGCTGAGCTAGCAGAAAGCCAGTGGTCTGTGCGATTATGATGATGGGAGGTGGGTGGCAGGAAGTGAAATTTCATCATTGAGCTATTACGAGTTTAATGTGTCAATTTTTAAAGCTCAGATCAAATTAATGGAAATTTTGTAAACATGATTGTTAGCTGTTTCTGATTTATTAAAAAGGAGCAAGGAGGGGGAAATCATTTAGTACGAAGTTTAATAATTGTCAGCAGGAACAGTTAATGTTCATTTGTGACATTCCACATAATAACTACCCCATCATTCTTCCTGATACTTTGGTTTGGTTCTGGCTATTAGATTAGCAATACAGAATAACTTCCTTAAAGGTAATATGGACTATTGATACAGAACATTAGGAACTGAGGAATACAGATTAGTTTCTACTAATATCTAATATCTCTTGTGTTTTTGCTGAAATAGATTTACTGGCAACCCAATCAAATAGCTTTCAAGACTGCCCATGGCATTACGGTGCATAATTGTGCCCAGAGGAAGCAAGACAATCAAATAGAGTGTTTTTCCTAAAATAATATCTGAAATTTTTACTGAGGTTAGACTTCCCATAAGCCGGGCTGGAACCTGGAATTTTCAGCTTCTCTGTCCTTTGGAGGACATCAACTCAAACAAATCTTGGGCTTACTGGGAATTTATATTAAGCTTGCTGAGCACAACACCATAACAAAAAGACTTTGATAACATAATAAAAAATAAAATAGACTTAATAAAATAATAATTAAAATATCTTTAATAAAATGTAATTATAAAATGTATTGCCTTCAATATCTTCAGTCATTCTATCCAATTTGGCCATACTCACTTGTAAAACAATTACTGGTACAATACAGGAACAGAGTTAGTTTACCGTTTTCCAAGTGACTTTCATCCAGTGCCACTCCACTCATTGAGCATCACTGAGAAAATGACTAAAATGTGAACAAAAGCTAAATGGAAATAAAAATGCTTTTTCAAGAGGCCCAGGTGAATGGAAGGCAGCCTTGGTCCTCATCCACCACATTCAGAGAATATCAAATGCAGACGAGCTATAGTTGGAATGTTCCTTATGTCATTTCTCCAAGCTCATATACATCCCTTTCTGCAGAATTTCTGAGTTCCTGAATTGAAACAGATCTGGGCCCTCAACTATTTGTGCAGATGTGACAGACCTGCATACGTGACATTCAGTAATATAGATTAACAACTATGTAATGTGTGGACATTATCACAAAACAGCACTATGTTACATAAACAAACCAGAGTCTCAACACACTTGCTCTTTCGAGCCCTTACCAGCCACATGTCCAGAGGCAGGATCCTGTGCTCAAATCCTAAAACTGATACAGATGTGTTCTAACCAGAGAGCTCATTTGAAAAGCTTTACAGACAAACATCCACCGAACATCCGCCTTAGAAACATTCCCCCAGGGGCACCTGGGTGGCTCAGTTGGTTAAGTGCCCAACTTTGACTCAGGTCATGATCTCACGGTTTGCAGGTTCCAGCCTCTTGTCAGGGAGCCTGCTTTGGATTCTGTCTCCCTCTCTCTCTGCACCTCTATCACTCACAATCTGTCTTTCTCTCAAAAATAAATTAAAAAAAAAACATTAAAAAATTTAAAAAAGAGAAACACCAAATTTCTCTGCCACAAGATCAAACGTCTTTGTAGTTAACCAACTTCATCTGCCTCTTTAGTATCCATTCCTTCCCCTCCCCATAACTGCTTCCCGTTTCTAGCTAGTTTCCAGCTCTCTATTCCTGTTGTCTAAGTAGGGCTCCCATAGCCCCAGGCAGGACATAAGCATGATCAGAGGCAATCAGTGGTTTCTATCTCTAAAACAGTTAGACATTCAACAGAAACAGATGGCACAATCCAGTCAGGATAAATTGAGGAGCACTTATTTACAAACAGACCAGTTACAAAGGGTACATAGGTTATAAAGGAACCATTAGAAATAATGTAGAAATCCAAGTTCATTGCAACTGCTATCACCCACAGACTCAAATATTTGGAGTGAAAGAGGAAACGGGAAACTGGAAACAGAGGGAATCATGTTGAGCAAGGACCTCTGGGCTTTTTGTGGAGTCCAAAATGACACCACATGAGAAACATAAGGATAATTACCTTGACCCACTGTTCATGTCTGTGCCTTCCTGCGGAGACTCCTGATTGGCAGAGCTCAAACCAAATTGGGAGGGATGGGAGCCTCTTGATGTAATTCAAAGGGATCACCCTTCTAAGGCTGACAGCTGGAACATCAGATGTGGAGAGCCAAGAAAACATAGTCAATGCAATCTTCCTAGTCACAGTGGTTTGACAGGTAAGTAGTAGTCCAAGGCTCAACAATATACTGTGATGTCATGAGGGCAAAGTGTGAACCAGCCATGTGGACACAGAATCCAACCAGCCCATGGGAGGCAGAGCACAGCAGTGGATCCAGGTGACATTGTGAATCTTGATGACATCATACCTAAGGACAAAACTTTCCATTAAAAACTACATTTTTTATGCCATAAGCTGATTTCAATTTTTTTTTTACTTTCAACTGCAATAGCTCTAACTGATACACCATGGACATCATGGAGAGTCAGACATAAGTCTGAGTTCACATGCCTTTTCACTGTCAAAAATCAGACCACTAAAGGGTAGTCCAGGGGTGACTGGATGACTCAGTTGGTTGAATTGGTTGAGTTGGTCCAACTCTTGGCTTCAGCTCAGGTCATGATCCCAGGATTGTGGGATTGGACCCTGCGTCAGGCTTCACACTGAGCGTGGAGCCTGCTTAGGATTCTCTCTCTCTCTCTCTCTCTCTCTCTCTCTCTCTCTCACCCTCTCCCTTGCTTGTGCTCTCCCACACTCTCTTTCTCTAAAATAAGAAAAATAAAATAAAAAATAACAGCCCATCCTTTATTCCAGTTCATTTTCTCAAACTGCTCCCAAACTTAGCCATTTTCCTTACCTCTTCAGAAGCTCACCTCCAACTTTGAGATTCCTCTCAAAGCCAGACTTGTGTTTATTTTGATTCATGAATCCCTTTCCAAACTTATTTTTGCAAAAACCTTATGGAATACTTTTTTTTGGTAATCCAGACATTTATTTTTAGCATTCCACCAACCCTCAAAAATAATTGCTGACCACTGGAAAACAGTACGACGTTTCCTCAAAAAGTTAAAGATAGAACTACCCTACAATCCAACCATTCCACTACTAAATATTTACTCAAATGATGCAAAAATACTAATTTGAAGGGGCACATACACCTCAATGTTTACAGCAGCATTATGACCAGTAGGCAAATTATGGAAACAGCACAAATGTCCATTGACTGATGAATGGATAAAGATGTGGGGTGTGTGTGTGTGTGTGTGTGTGTGTGTGTGTGTGTGTGTGTATGAATATTACTCAGCCATCAAAAATAATGAAATCTTGTTGCACCTGGGTGGCTCCGTTGATAAAGCATCCAACTTCGGCTCAGGTCACAATCTTCTGGTTCATGAGCTCCACATCAGGCTCTGTGCTGGCAGCTCAGAACCTGGAGGCTGCTTAAGATTCTGTGTCTCTTTCTCTCTCTCCCCCTTCCTTGCTCATGCTCTGTCTCTCTGTCTCTCTCTCTGTTTCTGTCTCTCTCTCTCAAAGATAAATAAACATTATTTTTTTTTAAAAAGAATGAAATTTTGCCATTTGCAATGATGTGGATGGACCTAGGGTGTATTATGCTAAGTGAAATAAGTCAGTCATAGAAAGACAACCATCATATGTGGACTTTAAGAAACAAAATGAACAAGATGAACATAGGGAAAAGGGGAAAAAAGAGAGAGAGGTAAGCCATAAGAGACTCTTAACTATGGATAACAAACTGAGGGTTGTTGGAGGGGAGGGGGACAGGGGGGTGGGCTAAACATGGGATGAACATTAAAAAGAACAGTTGTGATGAGCAGTGGATGTTATATGTAAGGGATAAATCACTAAATTTTGCTACCGAAACCCATATTACACTACATGTTAACTAACTAGAATTTAAATAAAAACTTTAAAAAAATGGCTGACCCAGGGGCGCCTGGGTGGCTTAGTCGGTTAAGCGTCCGACTTTCGCTTAGCTCATGATCTCACGGTCTGTGGGTTCGTGCCCCGCGTCGGGCTCTGTACTGACTGCCAGCTCAGAGCCTGAAGCCTGTTTCAGTCTGTGACTCCCTCTCTCTCTGACCCTCCCTTGCTCATGCTGTCTCTCTCTCTCCTAGAAATAAATAAAACATTAAAAAAAAATGGCTGACCCAAACCTGATAGTACTAACATTTTTTCTCAATGTGTGTTACTACAACTGAACTACCAGTTGTAAGATGCATCACAAGATATGTGTTCTAAATAAAAAGAGCCTCACACACTTGTGGATTATTTTCTCTTATTCTGAGAAGTTAAATATTAATCCTGCAGTAACACCACTCACGCTCCTTTGCACTCTATGTTCTAGAGTGGAAGGGAAAACCATGGTGCCAGAGATAGCATAAAGGGAATTAAATGCCCTTTGGGTCTATTTCATTCATGATACTGTTGAGTGAGAAGTCTTTATTGATACATCATTCATGGTTGCAGTGATTCAATATGATTGCAATGCTTGATATTCTTGGGGGGGGGGATGAGAGTTTCCTCAAAATCTGGGGAAGCCTTCATATACCAGTTTGGACCCCTAAAAAGCAGAATTTGTGATGCAACAGACTTATTGGTGGAAACGTGTGTATATTAGTTTCATGTCGGTGTGTAACAAATTACCCCTAACCCTTACAGTTTTAAGCAAGTATTTATTATATCAAACATTTTCTAAGAGTTAGGAATCCAAAAGTGGCTTCACTAGGTAGTTCTGGTTCAGGATCTTTCAGGAGGTTACAGTCTAGTTGTTGGCTGGGGAAATCGTCATCTCAGGATGGAAAATCTGCTTCCAGCCTCACTTGCATGGTTGTTGGAGGCCTCGGTCTCTCAAGTGTAGTGTGTTGCCAAGAAATATTTATTTATTCATTATGTAGACCTCTCTATAGGCTACCACAGCATGGCTTCAATTCCTTCAGAGCAAGCAAGCAATCAGGGAAAGACAGAGAGAACTATTACAAAAGCAAGCAAGAAAGTACATAAATCACGTGCTTTTATAATCAATCTTAGAAGTGTCTACCCAAGAATGTGAATAACAAGAGGGGGGGGTTGATTGAGGACCATCATACTGGGGACTGGCAATCATCATAAGTGAAGGGAAAGGAGGTAAGAATCAGAGCAGGTAAGAGTCTTCAGATTATGCTGCAGATTGAACACCTGTGAAAAAAGAGAAGGAAGAATGGGGTAGACGGAGCTTCAGAGTGTAGTGCAATATTGAGAAAATTCTGGCTAAGTTGGTGGAGAGTGTGCCTAAGGCAAAGATGCCACTTGGAAGTATCCTACATTTGGAAAGATGTAGATTCCAGTGCCCTGCTGTGCTCAGTAACTGGCTGGGAGAAGCGTGGCCTGGCATAAATGCTGCAGTGAATCCAAAGATGTGGCCATTTGGAGGCTGGCAGTGAGTGATGCTCCCTACAGCAGATTTCCCTGAAGGAAGCAGCAGACCACTGCCATGATACCCATGCCATGACATGGTGTTGTACATTTGGGTATATCCATTATGTGTGTTACTGTAAGTGGAAGGAGAACCACTCCCAGGGAGCACTCATACCCTGAGAGTTGTTACAAAACCAAATGCCTTTCAAATCCAGATGAAGAACAAAGGTGAATGAATCACCTGAGCTGACCCAGGGAACTAAGAAATGGATGCCCATCTAAAGTGGTACCTCCCACATGTCAACTCCATCTGAAAGTTTCTGAATGGAAATGTCAGACTTCCTGTCTGAGATTTTTTAATTTTCTAAAAGATGTCAGAAATCTGAAATTTTTCAGTGAAGTCTTGTGACTTTTAAGTGTTACTAACAAATTAAATTTTTAAAAAACACACACAAGCATCCTCTTCAACAAATGGTATTGGGAAAGTTGGACAGTGACATGCAGAAGAATGAAGCCGAACTATGTGTCTTACACCATACACAGAAATAATTTCAAAATGGATGAAAGACCTAAATGTGAGACAGGAAACCAGTAAAATCCTAGAAGAGAACACAGACAACAACCTCTTTGAACTTGGCTGGAGCAACTTACCGGATCCATTGCTGAAGTAAGGGAAACAAAAGCAAACATGAACTACTGGAACTTCATCATGATAAAAAGCTTCTGTACACCGAAGGAAAAAATCAACAAAACTAAAATGCAGCCTACAGAATGGGAGAAGTTATTTGCAAATGGCATTCCTGAGAAAGGGTTAGTATCCAAAATCTATAAAGAACTTATTAAACTCAAATTTCAAAAACCAAATAACCCAGTTAATAAATGGGCAGAAGACATGAATAGACACTTTTTCCAAAGAAGATATCCAGATGGCTAACAGGCATATCAAAGGAAACACATCAAAGACACATTGAAGGAGTACATGCATCCCAATATTTAGAACAGCACTATCAACAAAAGCCAAACAAGAGCCCAAATATCCATCAACTGATGAATGGATAAAGAAGATGTAGCATATATATGCAATAGAATATTACATCTTGCCATTTGCAATGACATGGATGGAAATAGAGTATATTATGCTAAGCAAAATAAGTCAGCTGTAGATAGACAAATACCATATGATCACACTCATTTGTAGAATTTAAGAAACAAAACAGATGAACAATGGGAAAGGGAGAAAAGAAAGATGAGAAGGAAGGAAACTACAAGAGACTTAACTATAGAAAACAAGCTGACAGTTGATGGAGGGAGAGTGGGCAGGCGGTGGGCTAGACGGGTGATGGGTTTTAAGGAGGGCACTTGTGATGAGCACTGTTTTATGTAGGGATGAATCACTGAATTCTACTTTTGAAAGCAATATTGCACTGTATGTTAACTAATTAAAATTTAAATTAAAAAAGGAAAAAATAAAAAGTAAGTTGCTTGTAATAGGAAAAAAGTGCATTGGAAACCACATTATTCTATTTTTTTTTTAATGTTTTGTTTATTTCTAGGAGAGAGAGAGACAGCGTGAGCAGGGGCGGGTCAGAGAGAGAGGGAGTCACAGACTGAAACAGGCTCCAGGCTCTGAGCTGGCAGTTAGCACAGAGCCCGACGCGGGGCTCGAACCCATGAACTGCTGGATCATGACCTAACCGAAAGTGGGACGCTTAACCGACTAAGCCACCCAGACGCCCCCACATTATTCTATTTTAATGTAAATGAATGATTAGGGCAAATTCTGTATTCCTATACATTAAAACAAATTGCGTTGATTTAAGAAAAAAGTACAGGATGGCAAATAAACATGCCTATAGGCCATTAATAGGCTACTAGTTAATGTTTTGTAACATCTTACTTACAGCAATGCAGAGTAATGTATGATTAAAAACAATAATGAAAAATGGGACACCTGGGTGGTTCAATCAGTTGAGCATCTGACACTTGATTTCAGTTCAGGTGATGATCTCACAGCTCATGGGATCGAGACCCACATCCGGCTCCACACTGTGAGAGCAGAGCTTGTTTGGGATTCTCCTCTTCCCTCTTTCTATGTTCCTCTGCCACTTGTGCACGTGCTCTCTCTCTTTCTCTCTCTCTCTCTCCCTCTCAAAATAAATAAATTAACCTAAAAAAGAAAACACAAGAAATTTCTTGTAATTCACATATGAGCTTCATCTCAAGAAAAACTACAACTAGGTCTAGTCAATGTTAATTTTTCCCTTTAACATTATAGAATTGTGGCTTGCAACCAATGTCTTCTTATGTACAAATCTGTATTTTTTTTCTCTTAAAAAAATATTTCCAGTGGCACCTGAGTAGCTCAGTCAGTTAAGCCTCCAATTCCAGCTCAGGTCATGATCTTGCAGTTCGTGGGTTCGAGCCCCGCAACTGGCTCTGTGTTGACGGCTTGGAGCCTGGACCCTGCTTCAGATTCTGTGTCTTCTATCTCTACATTCCTTTCCCCAACTTGGACTTTCTCTCTCTTGCTCTCTCTCTCAAAAATAAATAAACATTAAAAATATTTGTTTAATGTTTGGAAGTTTGTAGTGTAACTTAAAATAATTCAAAGTATGTAATTTTATTGTTACTCTTTCTAAGTATTTTCTTAGATATACTTAGTTTTAACTTATTATTATTATTTTGAAGTCATGTCCAATTCTCATAAGCCCTTTAAAAACTAGATCTGCATTATCTATTATTTTGAAGTGTAAGGTATAAATGCTTTAATGATGACCAATGATGAGCACTTAATTGAGTGTATATTCATAATAAAATGTATTTATTGATTGATGATTGGTCTTCAGTGTTAAAGATTAAAGAGACTAAAACTGTTTACACATCTTCATTTTATAAAAAAAAAAAAAAAGAAACTCACAAATCTGACTTCAAATCTCACAGACTTCCTTCATTTACTTTTTAATAAACGTATCCAAACCCTATGGTTCAAATGAAGGATAAAGACCCCTCTGGGACTTAGCGCCCCCACAATTTTCTGAGCCCCAATTCACTTTCTTTGAAGTGGAGCTTAATTCCATACCTCTCCTTATCTTGCATCCCTAACGCAAATGTTAACTAACAGTAGGATTAACCTGCTTCTCTCACTGATTCAAAGCATCTAAATGTTCCTTATCTCTCCAGTATTTGCAAATGTACAATAAAATCACACATTTTATAGATCTGGTTTTAAAAGATTTAAAATTATTCCACATTATGGTTTCTCATAAGATATACATAGCTAAGCAGATCTTCCAATCTTAACAGATTTTATTGTACCATATTATTTTTAGAAGTACATTCAATATCATCAACAGACTCATCAGAAAAAAGTTCATGATAGCAGATACAAGTTTTCAAAATTCTATTTTGATAGGAAAGCCTGACTTTTGCCATTGCTTTCCTTAAAGAAAAGACTGATTTTGTTCACTTTGGAGAAAATATGTACCTAAGATTCAAAACTCACTATGTATAGTTTTTCTTCTGGTTCATCATTCAAGTAAAGATGGTGTTTTATGAAAAAAATATCTAATTGGACTAACAACTCAGTGTCATATGTGTTTTGCTTTGAGACAAACATCATACTTTTGGTATGCAACAGATATAATTTATGCTTACTTCTTATTTTGTCACACAGAACATTAAAAAGATGTGTAATTAAGAGCTGATATTGACAAAATGTATTATTTATATTACTTCATGAAGGGCATTCTTTAGTGAAACTACCTCTTTTTTCTACCTTACTAGTCCTACCTTGCTTTGTGCTAAGGTGCTTCAAGTTTTACTCACCATTGAGTTTTCATATACAAATGTCAACACAGTGAAAAAGGCATAACCCTTACTATTACCATGAAAACAACCATTTTACTTTATAGTCTCCTACAGGCGTTTCAAAGACCCAAGAGCTTCACTGACTATATTTTGAGAACCATTAATGTCGAGAATAATTTTATTTTATATTCTTATTTTTATAAGGATGATTTAAGTACATTACATTTATGGGAAGGGTGGTACTTTATTTCATCCTAAATTTTGTTATTCTCCATGAAAAATATATCTAAGATGTTAAGATGCATCATTTAATTTAAATCCTGTAAAAGATGTTAAGGTAATCCACATTTGTTGACGCACTTAGTAGAGGTACCATTTATCCCAAAGTTGGATTCCTTCCTACTAGGAGCACAGCGATATAGTTATAAAACAAAACAACAGCAAATACAAGTCATCCTTTCTCATTCAGAACAGATGCTTGCAGCTGCCCAGTGAAACATCACTCCAAAGCCACCAGAGTGAATTGTGTGTAACTAAGACTATTGACTTAAAAGCCCTATATGTGGTGTTTCCTTGATAATGTGAGAATAATTTCATTTTGTTTCTTGCCAATAGCAGTAAAGGATTTCCTTAAGAAATTTTTAGATTGGGTACAACTAAATGTACTTGTTAACAGCTTCAAGGATAATACCAAATATACTATAGCACAAAGAGAAGCAATGAAGCCAAATGACCTGGAATCATGTCCCATCACCTGATACCTATGAAAGTTAGGGCATCTGTGAAATGGGGCTAATAATAATGTTTCCCCATATTATTACCAATGAACATTATTATTAATAACAAAATAGTTTTTGAAAGACAGCATGCATTAATATATGTAAAGTTCTCAAAACAGTGCCTGAAATAATAAGTCATAAATATTTTTATTTCATTTATTTCATTTCATTTATATCAGTAAAAACTGTGAAAGACTTTGGAATGGGCAAAAAATATGATTACTAGGTATCCTATCCAGTCCACCCCTTTGAATTATCTCAGCCTTTAATTACCTTTGAGCTATTTTCCAACTTTAGAAGTTGTAGAAACCTAAAGTAATGCAAAAGATTCTTGTGAGTTGGAAAACAACTGATTATCACCCTGTAGTTATTGACTGATTTTACATCTCTGTGTAAACTCACTACAGCATTCCTGCTTATTTATGGATGTGCGCATTTTTAGAATTTTCTTTGAGTGAATCGGAATGTCTTCCTGGTGCCCTCATTAATGAATTATAAAATCTTTGATGAGTGTTCATTTTATGCTTGTGTGAGCATCATGATTTTAGCATTTTAAAAAATTATTCCTTAATTTATTATTATTGCAAAGAAATCTGACATTAATTAAAGGGGAAATGCACTATGAGGAGAATTAATGTAATTTTGGAATATAGTGGGACCAGGTGGCATTGCTTATTGGAGACAGTGCTGGAAATCCTCAGAGAGCATCATATTAATGGCCCTGAGTTATTAAATCAAAGGTAATCAGGTTAGACTTTTCATGATTGAAAAGGGTAAGGAAGTGAATATAGTTTGTTTAAAGTTACTTTTTTAGTTGACAGTGTTTAAATATTCTATCTTCAGCTTAGTTATCCAGAATAGTTACTTAGGTGGAAAAATCTCATTTCATGACAAAACTATGTATATCAAATGCTATCTACAAAAATCTAAAACCTTTTCTCTCTCTGGCCCTGTCACTGTAATTTAACTTGATTTCCTGGCTGTTCTGTCCAAGGTAATCATTCTAGAACTGGAGGCAGCAAATCAGTTGTTTCTATTCCACCCTCTTCCTTGGACAGACTAAAAATTCACTGAATTCTCTGAATATTGATTTTCTGCTCCGTTATGTGATGGCATCTCATTTTCAGATTTTTAAAAAATGACATTTATTTCATACACAATTTATAACTGAAATGTTAAGAATGTTTAAGTATATCTGCTTTAAAGAGAGCTCTTTTATTTTTCCTTTTATTATGGCCCTACATTTAACACTACTAATACAATAAAACCAGAAAGTTAAAACTCAGTAATTTGGATGTCTTAATAATTTAGGCAGACAGGACTAAATTATTATTGACTTTAGTACATCTGTTCATTTTAGAAAATGATTTATTGAGTATATTTAGTATAAAATAGTTAAAAAGATCTATGTTTTATTTATCAAAGTGAGGAAAATATTTCAAGGGCTTTACACATTCGTTTCTACATAATCTTTGTGATAATAACACGTAATTATTATTTACCAATTTAAGACACCCATTTATATGATAGTTTGTGCTTCTGTTATACACTAAACATCTCAGTTGCTTTTTGTAACAATTTAAAGTAATTTAAAGTAATCTTCCTGACAAATAAGCCGAACTTTGGGTGTTTCTTTTCATGTATACAATATAAAGATGTTTTTATCCTAAAATATCTGAGTGCATTTTATTTGTGCAAATTTATTAAACACACTGTATTGTCTGTTTTTTAGCAAGAACTCAATAATCAACAATATAAACTGTGTAACCAATCTGGAAAATAGTGTGGAGATTCCTCAGAAAGTTAAAGATAGAACTACCCTGCAACCCAGCAATTGTACGACTAGGTATTTATCTAAAGGATACAAAAATACTGATTCTAAGGGGCACATACACCCCAATCTTTATAGCAGCACTATCGACAATAGCTAAATTATAAAAAGACTTCTAGGGGCCCTTGGGTGGCTTAGTCGGTTAAGCATCCGACTTTCACTTGGGTCATGATCTCGCGGTTCGTGGGTTCGAGCCCCGCGTCAGGCTCTGTGCTGACTGCCAGCTCAGAGCCTGGAGCCTGTTTCAGTCTGTGACTCCTCTCTCTCTGACCCTCCCCTGCTCACGCTGTCTCTCTCTCTCTCCTAGAAATAAATAAAACATTAAAAAAAAAAATTAAAAAAAAAAAGACTTCTAATGTCCATGAATGGATATTTATGCATAATGAATGGTTAAACAAGTGTATATATGCAATGGAATACTACTTAGCCATCAAAATAATGATATCCTGCCATAGTATCCTGGATACTAAGGAGGGCACTTATTGTAACGAGCACTGGGTGTTGTACGTAAGTGATGCAGTACTGAATTCTACTTCTGAAACCAATATTGCACTGTATGTTAACTAACTAGAATTTAAATAAAAATTTTAAGAAAAAAAAAGCAACCAACTTCTCTTTGCCGCCACTGTTTAATTCCAAGAAGCAACTTAATTCTACCCTCCCAACCTTATAAAGAGAGATACGTTATGCATCAACATGGTAGAATCAGGCTGCAAAGCAAAGTGGGAAGTTTTGCTCATACATTTCACCATCTCTTACAGAACCAGAAATATTTAATACAGATTTATACCCTCATGTCAAGTTTCCAACATGCAATTATGTAAGTAGAAGTAAAACTAAAACCTTCTGAAAAACTAGTGTTTAATCGGCATAAAACTCAGTATTTCCCAAGTGACCGGTAATCACATAGCACTTCTGGAAAGTAAACTCCCATCATTCGGGTGTGAAGTGTACTCAGATGATCTCTAATCTTGCACCACTTGTACTGGCTAACGGATTCTATGGATTAGTCAAACTCAACCCTCCTACTTACGACCAATAAAAGAATGCAGAGAGAGAGAGACAGACAGAGAATGAGGGAAAACAATCCTGATTTGGATGAGACGCTAATGAGATAATGTGGAGTTTTCATTGAATTATAAAATCATCCCCCAAACAAAAGCTTGGTTTATCACCCGCTAATCACAAATTATGCAAGTTGGCTGCCAGCTAAGCATTCTTCACCGTGTGGGGAACTCTTAGAGGCAACAGTGATATACTTGGAGAAGTAGAGCAAGAGACAGGAGCATTGCCTAGGCAGGCCTGGAGACAGGAAACTCTAAATCTATGAACTGGAATTAGAGTAAATGAGAGAAGCCTGTGCTATTTCCACAAGCTCTTTCTGTGACTTTGAGTCACTGACCTCATTCAGACCTTTCTTCATTCATATTGTCTTTAAGCACTAGATTTATTTAAATTCGATGAGCTTTAGTGTTGTTGTTTTCTGGGTAAGAAAATAATGCCTACTTCTTTTCAATTTTACTAGGAAAGATGATGTTTTTTTCATGGTACAAATAATATACGGAACCATTAGGAAAGAATGAGTTGACTTTCAAAATGTAAACTAAAAAATTATTTCAAGACTAGGAGCAAGAGAACTTTTTTTGGCCCAATATGCCTATTACTTCCAGTAATATCCTTGCCCTATATTTATAACTAAAACAGATCTCCTAAGCATAATGGATCTCTGTGAAATAACATCTGCCCTGAAGTTTCCTTGAATAATTTGGCTAAAGTCCATATACTTATAATTTAGCTGTAACATAATTTAACAAATTCAAATAGTAACACTAATGATTGTATTTGGTTCTTACATAAAGTTTCTATTTTAACATAAATATATTCCTTGTGTTTCTGTTTCAAATACACAGGTATTCTGTGAGTGAAATGAGTGCTTCTGAGACATTTTGGGTTTTGATTACTGTACAGTCTCGTTAAGAAAGTTGTCATTAATTCTGCAAGTTCAGGTTTGCCTCCTTCTGCCCCAGTTGCTAAAGTCATGATAATAGAAAATTCAAAAAGCAATAAGTAGATTTTTGTACGTGATGTTAGCTCTGGCATGCTGCCTTCTGACTTTTTTACAGGTCAAGTCTCAGATATCTCTTTCCGCCCCTGCAAACTGCTTTATTCATGACTTTGAAAATGCCGAGATCAAAAGGGGGTGCATTTGATTCAATTCAATTTGTTCAACTGGACAGAAAAGATGTTCTTTTATTCACATGACAAAGACATTTGATCCAGAAAAGCTGTACTACTTCATTCTTGAAGAAGGGCGTAAGCCTTGCTTTATGAATTCTGCTTTGAAAATGTCTTTGTTGATCAGTTTATTAATAGTCTGATCCAAATAGCTATCTAAAAACGAAGCAATTAGCAAGTCTTTTGTCCAAAACAGAAAAAAAAATGATTCATTTTATTATCAACAGCCAATGAACACAAAGAGATGTCTGGGATTCTGTTTCTCTGAAAGCCTTGAGCAGGGTCGGGGAGCACCATGTAAGCTCTGAGAATTGAGGGGAAAATATAATTCACTAAATGCCAATAAATGTATCTGGTTTATTTATCAAAGGCCAGAGTACTATCCTCATTACCATTTCTTGGGAACCAAATAAAGGAGACTATAAATTCATCTATAGAAGAATTTCCTAGATAATACCTATGCTGCTCGCATTTTACCAAAAGCTAAGGCAAATCTTAGTCTTCCTTTGCTCACAAATGAACTGTTTGCTTTATGGGTATACAACAGCATTTGGTCATATGATGAAGGAATGTGATAAAGAGATGAATCAGGGGCAAGGCTTGAAACCACAAAGTAGAATAAAAGTTAAATAAAAGGGCATGGGAGAGCATCATCCCATTAGAATGGGACATTTGGGGGAAAAGGAATTTGATACAAATCTAGGACCCCAGGGAAAATATGCATGCTCCCTTTAAACTTGCCTGAAATTCGGCACCTTGCTCTCTCCCTGATCAGCACCTGGCCTTTCAGCCCCACTGGGTAGAGGGATCCAGAAGATGGGTCACGGCTCCACCTTTGTTTGCAAATCAGCTGGAGAACTTTTACTGTGTTTTGGTCTGGGGTCTTCTCTCTGAGCCCATTAGATCTGGGTCATTGTGGGTGGGCCGAAAGCACTCCCAAGTGTGAAGCTAGAGTTAAGAATCACTGGCTTCTGGAGAGATGCGGTAATTTGCAAGGTGGAATGGTAAATCTAAGACAGATGAGAATTCAGGAAATAGAATTATGAATGCATTTTCTCTCAGAACTCATCTGACATGTCCCAAATTCTGGATACCACTTTTCTCTGTGGTATTTCCTGGTGAAAATAAGAGTCACATTTGTACATTACTGCTCTTCCAGGATCTCTTTCCTCTTCTGCTAATCAGATCCAGGACAACGAAGCAATAAAAACAACCACTTCCCTCTCATGACAGTGGCAGTAGTCTTCATTTTCTAAGAAAGTGGGCTACAGTGGTATAGTTTTTAACTGTTTTTAACTTTTTATTTAGAAAGACAGACTATGAGTGAGGGAGGGGCAGAGAGAGAGAGGAAGGCACAGAATCTGAAGCAGGATCCAATCTCTGAGCCGTCAACACAGAGCTCAAAACCTGGCTCAAACTCAGGAACCCTGAGATCATGCCGTGACCAGAGCCAAAGTCAGTTGCTTAACCGACTGAGCCACCCAGTAGCCTCTTCAATGGTATTTTTTTTAATGTTTTATTTATTTCTAGGAGAGAGAGAGAGAGAGGCAGCGTGAGCAGGGGAGGGTCAGAGAGAGAGGGAGTCACGGACTGAAGCAGGCTCCAGGCTCCGAGTTGGCAGTCAGCACAGAGCCCGACGCGGGGCTCGAACCCACGAACCGCGAGATCATGACCTAAGCCAAAGTCGGACGCTTAACTGACTAAGCCACCCAGGCGCCCCATTGGTTTTTGTTTTTTTTTGTTTGTTTGTTTGTTTTGTAATGACAATATGGAACTTCAGTAAACTTGACCTGATCGATACTTGCTTTGGAGCTACAGTCTGAGATTTGATTAACTAATACTGCCTGCTGACTTGCTGATCTCATTCCTAGAAATGGGAACCTGGGTTTCGAGGTAGGTACATGCAATGGCAGAAATGCTCTGGTGGCTGTGGAAGCAAAGATGCCACAAAGCAGAAGGCTTTTTGCACAGCTCTGGGGTAAAGGAACTCCCCCTAAGGCAAACCGGTTGGCAATTAATGATCAATGGTGATAGAAGAAATCAAAGAAAACAATTTGATTCCCTCAATCCTCTCTGTGTCAAGAGACATGCTGTTGCAAAAACGTGTTTATTCTGTTTATTCGACCTGTTCCTCACCAGTCAAACACCCACACTGCCAGCCTCAAAAAAATCAGGTACAATCAGGTACATAGAACTCACAATGATGGTGGTGACTGAGCCAAATTATAGTATTTCCCAGGAATACAACAACTAAATCCTACAGAGAGTATGTCTCAAATTCAAATATACCATTTGTGACCAACTAAAAAACCTTTTGTATGCCTTTTTCTTAGTCTCCCATTCAAATTCAGAGAGTGGCAGGAGGACCCCTAAACTTGAAGAAAATTATCGCAGTGATAACTAATTTTAAAGTTGGGGTGAGATCTTTATGGCTTTGAAATGATTTTATGGTAAGTGGACACAAGAATATTTGAATTCTGCTCCAGACCAGATGTAATCATCTTCACAAGGTTGTCCACAGAGTTCAACACAGAATGTCTATGAAAGAAATGAAAGTTAACACTTTTTATTGTCCTGGCTCCATGTAGATATCAGAAAGGCCATGCTGGAGAATGTGACCTCGGCTAGAAACCTCCACCTGAGTTCAAATTTGAATCTCAGCTCTCATCATGCTTTAGAAGACCACTTCTACTGTAGAAGAAAAAGTAGAAATGTACCTGAAACTAAAGTAACATCGTCTGTCAACTATACTTCAAGAAAAAATAAGTAACTACATACATACATGCATACAAATATACCATACACCAAGAAAAAAAAAAAGAGAAGAAAGAAAGAAGGAATAGAGAAAGAAAAAGGCTAAGAAACAACCTTTCTTAGGTTGTCAACCTGTGTCAATCTGTCTGGGTTGCAGAGAAAAGTATAGCAGGTAATGACTTAATTTATGAAACTTTCTTTATTTTGAATGAATTGTAGGCTCTCCTACAGCTATAAGAAATGAAATAGAGGTCCTGTGTACTCAGGATATTGACGTTGTTAGAATCCACCATTGTACTCTACGTGTGTGTGTGTATGTGTGTGTAGCTCTGTACAGACTATCACGTCCATAAGTTCATGTATCCACTACAAAGATTCTTCATTTTGTCCTTTTACAACACGGCCCCCTCTCACCTCCCAAATCCCTGGTGACCACATATATGGTCTCTACTTCTAAAATTCAAGAATGTTCCACAAATGCCTTCATACAACATGTAAGCCTTTTTTGTAGGCAGCACAATTGCCTTGACATTCATCCAAGTTGTTGCACATATCAATAATTTGCCCCCTTATGTTGCTGAGCAGTATTCCATGGGAGGTACATACCACAGTTTGTTAAGCCACTTGCTTGCAGACGGGCATCCAGGATGAATCTCCATTTTGGTTCCTGCCTATAAAGCTGCTTTGAACAATTGTGTACAGGTTTTTGTGTGAGCATACTTTTCATTTATCTGGAATAGATGCCCAAAAGTACAGTTGCTAGGTCATGTGAAACTTGCATTGTTAGTTTTTTAAGAAACTCTAGGGGCTCCTGGGTGGTTCAGTCGGTTGAGTGTCCGACTTTGGCTCAGGTCATGATCACATGGTTCATGGGTTCGAGCCCCACATCGGGCTCTGTGCTGATGGTTAGCTCAGAGCCTGGAGCCTGTTTCAGATTGTGTATCTCCCTCTCTCTCTGACATTCCCCTGCTTACCCTGTCTGTCTCTCTCTCTCTAAGAAATAAATAAAAAAAAAACATTTAAAAATTAAAAAAAAATAAGCTGCAAAGCTGTTTTCCAGAATGGATGTACAATTTTATACATACATAGAATCGTGATGTATGAATGGTCCAGTTTCTTCACATCCTCGCATCCATTTGTTGTTTTCTGATTTAGTCATTCTGACATACAGCAATAGCTCATTGTAGTTTTAATGTGCATTCTCCTGATGGTTAAGGATGTTGAACATCTTCTTATGTGCATATGTCCCATCTGTATATTCTCTTTAGTGAGACATCTGTTCAGGATCCATTCTCTAATTGGATTACTTGCATATTTTTACTGTTGAGTTTTGAGAGTTCTTTACATATTCTAGATTTTAGCTCTTTATCAGATATGTTGTTTGCAAATATTTTCTTCCACTCTTTAGGTTATCTTTAATCACTTAACAGGGCTTTCCATGGGGCAAAAGTTTTTCATTTTGGTGACATACGATTTATTAATTTTTTTACTTATAGAATCATACTTTTGCCGTCAAATCTTAGATCCAAGACTTCTAACTAGTCCTAGATCCCAAGACTTTCTCCTATTGTTTTTCTAAAGGTGTTATAGTTTTATGTTTCATATTGAAATCCATCATCCATTTTGAGTTGATTTCTGCATAAAGTGTCACTTGTGCTTATTTATGTTTATCTATTGCTACATTCTTTGTTCAGTCCTCCAGCAGTGACTATACCCACTAAAAAACATGGCTCCGTGGCAAATGTTTACCAACTTCTCCCTGTTGGAAATAAAGTAGGATAGAGAAAGATCATGGGGCCTTGTATATCATTCTCTGGTGGAAATATCTTACTAATATTTATTATTATTATTATTATTATTATTATTATTAGCCACTGCATTAACATATAAGTATGACTAGGCAATTACAGTTCCTCTCTTCCTTTGACATAAACAAGTTTAGTGAATTATCAAGAAATTTCATTTCACAATGGCTCACTTCCTAACACATATAATCACTTCCTAACACAACGCCCTGCTCCTGTGTACCCACTGAGCCCTATTAAAAGGCAGCTCCATCCCTCAATGTCTCCAGACACTATGACTTGTGATAGATATACCTATTCAGTTCCAGTTTTTATTTATTACTGAGCCCAGCTATGTTGTATAAGCTAGATTGCTGGATATATTATCTGCTTAGCAGTATAACTAAAATAATATGAACTTAACAATACCAAATTCTCTAACTCGAATAATTTTAAATAAGTGAGTGAGTAATTAGGTAGCCAGAAAATCGAAAAGTCAGTCTAACTTGAGTGAAGCACGATACAAGGTCTCAAACAGTACAGAAGCCAATCTTACACTCTGTTTCTCTTTTTCATTTTTTTACGTTAAGTCTGCTGGAAGCAATTTGATGAACCTGGCTTGCATCCCATGCTCACCCCCTAGAATAATCCTTATTGATAGTGCATGGGATTCAATGACTGGCCAGACTCAGGATGTGTGTTGAGATGGTCAGACCCACTAGAACCACATGGGATCAGAGAGAGAAAACTCTTGAAGTAAAAGGTGAATGTGTAAGCACAATAAGTGGCTTTTCTCTAAGATGGATGAGAGGTCAAAACTAACTCCCTTGTGCCACTTGCTTCCAGGAGAGTCTCACTCAAGCATATGTCTGTGTCTGGTTACTTCTTTTTTTTTTTTTTTTTTATGTTTTATTTATTTCTAGGAGAGAGAGAGAGACAGCGTGAGCAGGGGAGGGTCAGAGAGAGAGGGAGTCACAGACTGAAACAGGCTCCAGGCTCTGAGCTGGCAGTCAGCCAGAGCCTGACGCAGGGCTCCAACCCACGAACCGCGAGATCATGACCTAAGCGAAAGTCGGACGCTCAACCGACTAAGCCACCCAGGCGCCCCTGTGTCTGGTTACTTCTTGAGAACTTACACTCCAGCCACCTTCCATTGGGAGTATTCTAGCTTCAGCTTCCCAGATACATTGGACTGCAGGGGGTGGAGGGGGGAGGTGGAATGTGCTTGCCTCTGACTGAGAAACACTTCCAGAAACTACTCGCAAACTGTAGAAATATATAGTTATGGCACCTGAAGTCCTTAAATTTTCTTTGACTTTCCTTCCTTTTCCTTGATGTTACTTTTGTGTATTTAAAACAATTTACTGGCTATTTCCCTTTGGACCCTGACTTTGTGGCAGCCTGACATGGGTACCTGAAGTTTATAAGAGGAAATTCTCTAAGTAAAGTTCACAGCCAACAATATATCCCTAGTCATATATCGCTCCCCCCAAATCTCACCTATACTCAGAATTTGATTTTTTTCTGGGACTCGCATAAATCATGACTTATTTAATTGTAGCAAAAACATTCTCCTCTATGGTATTTTTCCTGCAGCAGATGGATATGTCTCTATTTCCTCCAGGGTTCCATTTCTATCTCCTTCTGTTATTACCATCTCCTTTCAAGCAGATCTTAGCTGAGTTTTTTTTTAAAGTTCAACCTGCTTCTTCAATTAAATCCCATGTCTCTTCTACATTTGTAGGCTAAATATTCATTAGATGAAAGTACCCTCTTCTTTCCTTTTCCCCACAGTTTATACTCTTCTTGCAAAGCAAACTTAAGTGTTTTTGTTTATTTTGTTTTGTTTGTTTTTGTTTGTCAGCTTCTGTCACTACCTGTGTTCGGGATATTTCCTGCACAAAGTCTAAGTCGTTCTTCTCTCTTCACATGGTAGGCAATCAATGTTAGCTGGTACAATAGACAGGCCCTGAATACTCAATACTTACCACCATGAAGATATTCAGTGAAAGTGGATTGATTGTTCAGATGATAATTGAAGGTTCGGTGAATGGCCATTAGCCACACTGTAGCAGCAGCATCTGGACCACATGGACTCTAAGTCACCACAGCAGGAGAGAAAGAGGCTGAAAGCCTTCATGGGATGGTTTTAAGGTCCAAGCTTATAAGTGGCTTACATGACTTTCCCCCACATCTAATTGGCTAGAAGTTAATTACATGGACTTAGTCTATCTTCAGAGGAGTCCAGGGTACATGAATGGACACATTCATGAATAGATACGATGAATGATAAGCACTAATGGTCTCTGCTAATATTCGACATTCTCAGTTCTCTTCATGCTCATGCTCATGTCTGGTCCCCCCGAACCCCACCATCTCAGAACAATACTGGCTTGACACTTGCTTTGAACTTAGATGAGCTGTGAGTGTAAAATACACACTGAGTTTTAAAAACAATATAAAAAAGAAATATCTCAAATTTTACATTGATTACATGTTGAAATGGTAACATTTGGATATATTTGCTTAATTAAAATATAATACTTCCTGTTATATATAACACATATTTTATATGTTCATATATACAATATATAAAATTAATTCTTCCTGTTACTTTTTTTTAATGCGACTGCTAGAAAAATTTTAAATTTCATATGTGGCTAATATTGTGTCTTTATTGGATGACACTGCTCAAAGATGTGCTGTTCCCGACATAGGTTTTTTTGAAAGTTGTGTTTGATTATGGTTTTGTAATAATTTCCTTGAGATTTTCTACTTCTAAATCCAAGAGAATGATGTACTTTCTCCTAATAAATATCTGCATTCTTATTTAGTCATATATTGGTGATTTCCTCCCCTTCACTGTATATAAATCTGCTGTCTGGATCCCTGAAATCTATAACTGGGATGAGGTCTTATCCAATAAAAACACAACACCCAACTCTAGAGCAAACTTTCACTACTATGTGTTATCTATGAGCTTTTTGTATACAACCTTTATCATATTGGGGCACATTCCTTCGATATTCAGTTTGTTGAGTTTTTATCACGAAAAGATGTTGAATTTTGTCAAATATTTCTGCATCTATTGAGAGCATCATATAATTTTTGTTTTTCATTTTAACAGTGTTGTGTATCACATTGATTGATTTGTGTATTTTGAACTATCTTGCATCCCTGATAAATCCCGCTAAATCATGCTGTATACTGCTTTTAATGTATTATTGAATTCATACCTTTGAGAATCATTGCATTTATATTCATTAGGGGTATTGGCTTGCAGTATCTCTTCTTGTAATGTTCTTATTTGGCATTCATATCTGGCCTCATAAATTGAGCTTGGGAACGTTCTTTCCTCTTTGATTTTTTGCAAGATTTTGAGAATTGGCATTCATTCTCCAAATGTTTGGTAGAATTCACCCATAAAGCCATCTGGTTCTGGGCTTTTCTTTGTTGGCAGATTTTTGGTGAGTGGTTGGGATCTCTCTTCTGCTCTGTCCGGACAGCTGTGCTAGCAAGAATGTGGTCTTCGAGATCCACACACTCACTGCCATGAGCCCCATCCCACTTCTTTGTCTCTAGCTGATTCCCCCAGTGATCTCCAGGATGCAGTATTGAAGTGGGCCTGCCAAGAAACATCCCAGATTTCTGTGGAAGTTGAGTGTCCATGCTGGGCTCTTCTTTTCCTACTAAAGAAACTTTAGGCCAAAGAGGACCTCCTTCGTATCAGCCTGGCAAAGCAGTGATGAAGTCAAAGTAAAACCATTCCTCTTACCCTTCTAATGCAATTTTTCCATTTGGGTGGCCCAAGGAGATGCTTCAAACCCCACTGTGTTTGGAATCTTCACAAAGGCATCATGTCTGGATGTATACTAAGTTGCTATTTCTATATAGGGCACCAAAATCGCAAACCACCAATGTCACCATCTTGGCACTGGCACTCTTATTTACCCATGAATCTGTATCTTGGAGGAGATAGAAAGTGAATAAAGATATAAATATGTACAGAAGATCAATTTAGCTTTTTATAAGCACTATGAAACAAATAAAGAGAATTGTGTGCTACAGAGTAACTTATAGTGTGCAGGGTGGCTTTGAATCAGATGGCTCAGGAAATCCTCCCAGAGAAGCTGAAAGTTGCGCTAAGAGTGGAAAGATATAAAGGACTCAGGCATCTAAGAAGCCAGGGACTGTGAGACTAGTATTGTATATTGAGTAGCCCTCAGGCAGGAAAGTGCTTCACTTTTGCAAAAGTGAAAGTCAGCTGGGAGGCATTTGGTGAGCTAGAGCATAGATCAGCAAACTTTTTCTGTAAAGGACCAGAGAGCAAATAATTTGAGTTTCATAGCCTGCATCTCTGTTGCAACTTTTCAACTCACTATTGCAGCATGAAAGCAGCCAGAGGCGATATATATATTCCAAGAAGGTTTATTGATCAAAGCTGTAGTTTGTTGACCTCTGAACTAGAGGAGTGTGGTAGAAAAGGTTAGGGTGGTAGGCAGGAGTCAGAGCCAGTAAAGCCCGGGAGGCCATGGTGCATCAGCTACCTCTCTCTGTGTAACAAACCACCTCAACTCTCTGTCTTAAGCCAACAACAACCATTCATTTGCTCATAATTCTAAAATGTTAGCCAAGTTCAGTGGGGATGGTTCCTCTCTGTCCCACACACTCTTGAGCAGGATGGTTGCAGTGGACCTGAAATTCTACAGAGGTTCCCTCTCAGGCCTGGTGGCTCAGCTGAGGCAGAAGGAAGGATCAGGAGCTGGATTTCTCTTTCTTGCACTTTATAGTCTCCCGAACACCAAGGTCCTTCCTCCTCTCTACATGAACTCCTCTCTGCTCTAGAGCAGCTAAACTTCTTTCAGGGAGCAAAGCACCCTGAAGCCGAGGCCTGGAACAGGTACAACATCATTATTATCACATTTTACTGATCAAAACAAGACATAAAGATAGTCCAGATTCAAGCATAAGGAAAACAGATGCCATCTATTGATGAGAGAAATTGTTGATTGCCTTATTTGCAGACCAGCCTTGATACCCAGCAAGGAATTTAAATTTCTTTTTTCTTTTCTTTTCTTTTTAGTTTATTTGTTTAAGTTTTTATTTTGATTCCAGTTAATTAACATACAGTGTAATAATAGCTTCAGGTGTATAATATAGTGACTCAACACTTCCAGATGTCACCCAGGGATCATAACAAGTGACTCCTTGATCCCTGTCACTTACTTAACCCATCCCCCTACCCTCCACCCCTCTGGTAACCATCAGTTTGTTCTCTATAGTTAAGAGTCTGTTTCTTGGTCTGTCTCTTTCTCCTTTTTTTCCCTTTGCTTCTTTGTTTTATTTCATAAATTCTACCTATGAGTGAAATCATATGGTATTTGTCTTTCTCTGACTGACTTCATTTAACACAATATACTCTAGCTCCATCCATGTCATTGCAAATGGTAAGATTTCATTTTTTTTATAGCTGAGTAATATTCCATTGTATATACATACACACCCACACCCACCCCCCCCCACACACATATATACATTGTGTGTATATATATATACCACATCTTCTTTATCCATTCATCTATTGAGGGTCATTTAGACTGCTTCCATAACTTGACCATTGTAAATAATGCTGCAATAAACATAGGGGTTCATATATCTAGAAAAACTAGATTAACGGCTTTAATTATCTAAACATTAAAATGACTGATGTATCAGAAACCAAAATGTTAATTGTCATGTTCATCAAATACCTACAAATGCAAACATTAGTTGGATACAATATTGACTCTCTCAATTGTCTTTTTAAAGAAACTTGGCCATGCACTCACCCATTTTAGATTTTCAATTTTTAATCAGATATTTTATTGATATTGTATCATACAGTAAACACTCTATGTATTTATTTTATTTTTCTGTTGGAGGCTTAAGTATTAATTTGAATTTAGTCCACTCTTAACTGTATTATGAACTTTTACTTATTTATTATTTATTTATTTATTTATTATTCCCCCTTAAACAAAAGCTAATGCCTCAGGGGAAATTTGCAGTGAACAATAAAGAGACTTAGTGTCTGTAGTAGGTGCATTTTCTAAAATAAAAATTAAAAGCATCAGACGTCAAATCATTACAAGAGTCATTACTGATAATGGAAATTATGCAATGGCCTTATTGCTCCGTCATTGAAAATAAGGCGAAGAAATGTGCTCTAAGAGAATGATTGGAGAACAGTTTAAAAGTCGAAAGTAGCCAATCAGCTATGTACCCTAGGTAGTAGAAGTAATAACCCAATTTCTTTCCTGTCATAATATCAAGAAAATAGAATAAATGTGTTTCAAACCTCACCTGAAAAGGGAAATAGGAACAATTTAAAAACATTCTCATTAAGTTTAGCATGATTTCATTGTCCTTCAGCAAAACATGTTTCCTATCAGGGAACTCCATTTCACTATTCTCTTGAAACTGGCTTGGGGAAGGAGACATGAACAGCTTGAATAATTTCCTGCCAGCTATATGCTATTTTCTTCCTATTGTTTTTCAGGTTGTATTAGAAAAGCAGAGTTGGCTTTACCTAAAATTTAGAGTGGAGGTATAACCTTCATGGACTAACCCAGGATTGGCAATGAATAATTTTCAAGAAAACCTTATTAAACTTTCTGGTACAAGAAAGGATTCTTTTGTAATACAAATAAGGGGCATTTGATTTATTTACTTTGGACTTGGAGCAAGGTAGAGAAACTGGTGCCATCGGTAGAAGGAATTGATTAAAGATCTTTACAAAGAACGAGAATAACAACAAGAGAAAAGGGGTATGGCCAGAGGAGCTAGAAGGACAGAGTTTGATGAAGGGCTTGCTGTATACACCCCCCGCTCCCCAGTTCTTACAGAACACTGGGGATTTGTTTGTTCCCTCTGAGAGGGCTGAAGGCGGAAACCAACAGGGTTATTTACACTCTCTAATTCACAATCAGCATCTCTCAGTATCCAGATACAAGGTTTGCTATCAGTTCCAAGGGAAAGAAGAGAAAAATGATCAAAATTTAAAAGATGCCAAATATAGGAAGGTAAAAATTTTTGGCATGGGGTGCCTGAGTGCCTCTGTTGGTTAAGAGTCAGACTCTGGGGGTGCTTGAGTGGCTCAGTTGGTGAAGTATCCAACTTCTCCTCACATCACGATTTTGAGTTCATGGGTTTGAACCCCACGTCAGGATCTGTGCTGATGGCTCAGAGCCTGGAACCTGCTTTGGATTCTGTGTCTCCCTGTCTCTCTGACCCTCCCCTGCTCACACTTTGCCTCTCTCTCTCAAAAATAAAATAAAACATTAAAAAAAAATATTTTAAAGTGTCCGATTCTGGATTTTGGCTCAGGTCATGATCTCACAGGTTCATGGGCTTGAGCCCTACATCGGGCTCTGTGCTAACAGTTTGGAGCCTGCTTGGGATTCTCTGTCTGCCTCTTCCCTACTCATGTTCTCTCTCTCTCTCAAAATAAATAAATAAACTTACAAAACTTTTGGTATGGGGGCAACTGCATGGCTCAGTTGGTTAAGTGCCTGACTTCAGCTCAGGTCACGATCTCACAGTTTGGGAGTTTAGGCCCCACGTCAGGCTCTGTGCTATCAGCTCGGAGCCTGGAGCCTGCATAAGACTCTGTGTCTCCCTCTCTCTTTCTGCCCTTCCCCTGCTTGTGCTTTCTCTCTCCCTCTTTCTCTTTCAAAAATTAAGCATTAAAAAAATTGGCATGGACTATTATGCAATTTCACATAATGAACTGCCATTCTGGCAACTCAGAGGCATACAACTCATCAATACCAGAGACAATTGAGGGAGATTCCCATCAGGAGGTAGCACATCCAGGGATGGATACACGAGGTTGGCCATCAGAGGTGATAATACCTCTACTACTCAAAAAGCAGTGCCTCTGCCCAACCTCCACGTAGCTGGGAGAGGAAGAAAATGGTGCTGGGGTATCAGACAGAAACTGCTTGCTTGTCAGTATAACCAATGGCACATACATTGACCAGAAATAATTGAATGGTCACTTTAAAGAGTGGTTAAATGTATATCAGAGGACAATTGATGGGTTTCTAGTCACCTTAACTAATAGCTGCATGAATTCCTTTTGGGAATTCCTTACCCCCTACATTATGTTTCGTCTTGTTTGAATGGTAAATCATGGTGCCCTCCCACAATGAAAACCAAAAGAACCCCAAGGATTTTGACATATCATAGCTCTCCCTACTTAATAGAAGCCATGGTATAGACACATGACTTAAATGATAGTAGCTGGCCGCTCTTTGCTGCCACTTTGAAATTTGAGAGTAAAGAATTAAGCATTGAAGAAATAAAGGGAGTTGATTCCTCCAGTGAAGACATTAGACCCTTACTGACATACGATTTTTTTAAAACAACAAATGCAATCGTTTTAAGTTTGTTTATTTATTTTGAGAGAGAGAGAGAAAGTGGGGGTGGGGGGAGTGCAGAGAGGGAGGGAGAAAATCCCAGGCAGTCTCTGTGCTATCAGCGCATAGCGCCCAATGCAGGGCTCAATCTCTCAAGCTGTGAGATCAAGACCTGAACTGAGATCAAGAGTCAGATGCTTAACCCACTGAGCCACTCAGTCCCCTTGTCAAATGATTTCTATATTGACTTTCCTAAATTTACTATTACTAGTTCTAGTTATTCCCAAACAATATTCTACTTTTCTTTTATTCCCATGAGTTTCCATATATCCACCAATAAATTCACTTCTTGCTTAAGAGAGATAGAGTTACTTTCCCCTGCTTGCAGTAATAATATAGAAATGGAATATTATGCAACTTTAAAGTGAAATAATAGTTATAGTTATCTTGTGTCTAGAAAACCTGTCCTATGTTGTACAACATAGTTTTACTAAAAGCCAGATTATAGATGGATCATTACTCTATCAGGCCAATGGTTCCAGTGCTATGCTTTATTCCTGACTGCACCTCTTTTGCTATGGACTGGATTCCTGGGCCAGAGATAACTCTATGTGGTATTGTGTGTCAAAGAGTCTGTCAGTGGGTCAAGTGCAGTCCGTCTTCAAATAAAGGCCATGAAAGCACGAAAGACATAGCCATACTGGGAGCATGTATCATTTCCAGGTAAAATGAATCACTGCTCATTCTAGGGTTGAAGGAACCCAGTGCCATCAACTTGTTACTAAGTGGCTGACTTGTCATGCTGAGGGATGGTGCATTTCCAAGTGACTGTTATCTGTTGCTGTTGTTTATCTGTCACACCTTCAGTAAAGGCAGTAGCTAAATAAGCTTTGATGAATAGGGACCCCGACTCCTGTTCCATCGGCAAATTCTGACTCTGAGATCTGACCCATCAAAAATAGAAGATTTTATACTATCTATTACCCTCAGTTTTCTTATTACCTATTTTTGTTGATTCCATGCATATCGAATAAGGATTTTGTTTTCCCGTCTAGTTTGCCCTAAGCAAAGCCATGTTCTCCTCCGCTTTCAATTGTTCCGTGCAGGTCTGCCAGTCTGGCTGCCACTTTGATTTTTCTGCCCATTATGATAATTGTGCACAACTTGCTTCTGAGTGCTAAGTGCCACCACCTGCCTCTATTTGGGACCTTATTACCTCATTTTCATCAGGGAGCCCAGATCTGTTACAACATGTCCTGCCATCTCCCGCACTCACAGGAGACAGCCAGCCCTGAGATTCTACTTCATAGTGATGTCCTTCGTCCCAGCACATTCTTATATTGATAAACAGAGCATCCCACAGGCCTTCCACATTTTCGAGCCTTACACAATATATGCACTCCAATCGCCCAGTCTCTGGGCCTTGCGTTTCTTCCTCTATTGTTTGCCTACCTGTTTTGGCTTTTCTTTTTCACTAAGTGCAACCCTTGATTTTCTCCAGGCTTCAAAAACCCAAAGGAGCAGCAAATTTGCATTGTTTCCCAGATTCCTTGCCAAGGTATAAAATTCTGTATCACAGAGAGTGTTATGTTAACAAACACTCCCTTATTCAACTTGGTATTCTGCCTCCCACACATCACCGTGGTCCAGCACCCTCAGGGTCCAGTGCCATTCATATGTTCTGGTTCCTCCTGTTATAGTTGACTAAGTTCTGCAGCATTTTCAGGAAATGACCGTTCTCATTCTGTACCAGAATACACTAGAATACTCTAGCCAGGTTATCTTGTGATGACCTGTTATTAGTCTGTCATCCAGGAGGAGAGGTAGAAGCCATAATCTCTATATCCTCAAGCAGATCAGGGAGGCTTTTTTTTTATAGTTTATTTTTATTTTTGAGACAGAGAGAGACAGAGCATGAGCGGGGGAGGGGCAGAGAGAGAGGAAGACACAGAATCTGAAACAGGCTCCAGGCTCTGAGCTGTCAGCACAGAGCCTGATGCGGGGCTCGAACCCATGAACCATGAGATCTGACCTGAGCCAAAGTCAGACGCTCAACCAAATGAGCCACCCAGGCGCCCCAGGGAGGCTTTAATGGACACTAGTGGACCATTTTTGCCAACCCAGGAGATTTAGAGATACTATGGAGTTTCAAGGTTCTGGGAATATCCTTTCAGGCATCTCCATCCTAATTTTCAGGTTCTAGACATTCTGAACCATGACTCTGACCTTGGCAATGGCAGACTTGCTAAAGATGAGAATTCAACCTTCTCCAAAGCTCTACTACTCTTATAATTATATCCTGGTCTGATGCCCCACTTTTTCAGACCTCCACCTGTAGGATTCTTTTTATATACTGCCAAATAGGCCCTTTGATTTTCATATTTTGACCTTAAATTGTTGATTAATCATCATCACCCTTTCAATGTCTTTGTCCAATGCATCACTAATATTCGGATTCTGTTGTTTCCATAATTGCTGCTTCCCCAAACCTCTCAAACCTATGAAGCTTTTTCATCAGCCAATGCATTGCCTTCTCTGGCACCTTTTTCCTGTTCATCACCAGGGAACGTTTAACAACTGTCGTTACAGAATGTCAGACACCATCAGTGCCCTACCCACAAATGTGGCCAACTAGCCAGGGGTAAATTCCTCTTTTTGAATCTGCTTCCCTAGGACCACTCTTGGCATTAAATATGTGAGGCCGGCTACTCCATATATATATACTGTAAGACAAAGAGTTACAAACAGGAAGTTTATTGAGCAGTGCTCACAAGCACAGCACCTATTAAGGAAGGCAGGAAGAATAATTGGGAGAGGATCAAGTGGAATGTAATGCATTGCAAAAAGGTGTGCAGTGGTCCAGCTTGGATGATTCCAGAAGGGTTCCTCGAGCTAGGATGACCATTCGGCATTGTCCAAGATTGAGGCCAGGATTGAGGTGTCTGTGCTCCCATCCATTGGTCATGGATCGGGGCTGCCCTTAGGACAGAGGTATAAACTTTGTGAAGCAGCTTATTCAACACTTCCTGCAGCCAGTGGCTCAGTACTGGTTTGGGAAGCATCACAGTATCCACTGTATTTGAACATATCACACTAAGAGAGAGGTGTGGCTGTGAAGTTTTACAAAAAAAGGCTCAATTTGCATTTTGGCCTTACCAGTGACAAGATAAATGATTGGACAAGATATTTAAACTGTCTTCATCTTGTTTGTCTCTCTTGTGGAAAAAAAGTCTACTTGGTTTTCAACATTATATGGTTATTCTCACTTAACTATTCTTTCAGATGTACTGTAGATTCACCTTACTAAAACTAGATTAGTGTTAAAATTCCATTAGTATTTTAAGTGAAATAAAATAAATATATGAATTAATTTGGAAAAATCTTTTCTAATCTGGATTACTGCATTTCTTTATCTCTCTCTCTCTCTCTCTCTCTCTCTCTCTCATTCTCTCTCTCTTTAATTTTAGAGAGAAAGAGCACAACCAGGGGTCAGGAACAGAGGAAGAATCTAAGCAGGTTCCATGCTCAGTGCAGAGCCTGACTGAGGCTCGATCCCCCGACCTTAGGATCATGACCTGAGCCGAAATCAAGAGTCAGCGGCTCAACCGACTGATCCATCCACATGCACCAGAAGATAAATTTTTAATTAACTTACATTGATTTTCTTTGTTTTAATAATAAAAGCCACTAATTATTCTCAGAGTTTAGCTTACTTTCCCTTGACATATGGTATTGTCATTTTTGTTTTTATTTATCAAAAAGATTACTCATTTGAATGTTACATTTCCAAATGGCTAAGGCTTTTGAAATGTTTGTGAACTTTTACATTAATTTGAACTTCATCACATTTTTCCAGGTTTATAAAATTTCTAAATTTTTAAATAGAATTTATTGTTAAATTAGCTAACATACAGTGTTTAAAGAGTGCTCTCAGTTTTTGGGGTAGCTAATGGTGGTTTATCGCTTTCATACAACACCCAGTGCTCATCCCAACAAGTGCCCACCTCAATGCCCATCACCCATTTTCCCTTCTCCCTCAACCCCCATCCACCCTCAATTTGTTCTCTGTATTTAAGAGTCTCTTATGGTTTGCCTTCCTCCCTCTCTGTTTGTAATTAATTTTCCCCTTCCTTTCCCCCATGGTCTTCTGTTAAGTTTCTCAGGATCCACATATGAGTGAAAACATATGATATCTGTCCTTCTCTGACTAACTTATTTCACTCAGCATAATATCTTCCAGTTCCATCCATGTTACTGCAAATGACAGGATTTCATTCTTTCTCACAGCCAAGTTGTATTCCATTGTATATATAAACCACAACTTCTTTATCCATTCATCAGTTAGTGGGTGGACATTTAAGCTCTTTCCATAATTTGGCTATTGTAGAAGGTGCTGCTATAAACATTGAGGTACAAGTGAAAGCAGGAAAGAGTCTCCAATGGAAAAAAGACAGTCTCTTTAGCAAATGGTTGTGGGAAAACTGGACAGCAACATACAGAAGGCGAAATGAGACCACTTTTTTACACCATACACAAAAACTCAAAATGGGTGAAAGACCTAAATGTGGGACAGGAAACCATCAAAACCCTAGAGGAGAGAGCAGGCAACAACTTCTTGGTCCTCAGGCTCAGCAATTTCTTGCTCGACACATCTCCAAAGGCAAGGGAATAAAAACGAAAAGTCAGCTATTAGGACCTCATCATGATAAAAAGCTTCTGCACTACAAAAGAAACAATAAAAAAACTAAAAGGCAACCGACAGAATGGGAAAAGATATTTGCAAATGACATATCGAATAAAGGGTTAATATCCAAAGTCTATGAAGAACTCACGAAACCCAACACCCAAAAAACAAATAATCTAAATTTTTAAATATGTCAAGATCTCTTATAATAAGAGAGTATGATTTATTTAAAAAATAAACATCTATTAAATAAAACATATAAGTTTTGTTATCAATTTCCTCTATGTCCATTTTTCTCTAATCCATCAAGACTTTGGGCTTCCATTGTTTCCATTACCTGTTTTATGATACTGTATTTATCACATACAAAAACATGGGACTATTGATTTTCTATTGAAGTTAGTCTATTTTATCTTCACAGAATATAATCCCTTTGTCCTACTGACCATCTTTTTAACCTTGTTAGCCACTGTCTACATGCCTCTTATTTGTGGGTGGTAGATATTCACAACATCAAGAGATTTGTGGCTTGTTTTGTATTTAATACAAGTTAATATTTTTAAATTGAGGGTTTAACCCGTATTGATTATAACTGAGATTTATTGCTACTATTGCCAACTTTTTCATTTTTTCCAGTTTTTTTTTTTTAGTATCTGTAGTTCCTAATATTCCCCTTCATACTGTGATTTTCTAATATCATCCCACATGTGCAAAAGACATTATGTTTTTTGACCTTTTATTTTTTACAGAGAATTTTTAGGAATAACATACTATTGTTAATCTATACATTTAGATTTTTCAAATTAGACTTTGTGATGAAAAAATGTGAGCCTGGATTTACTGACTCCTCTCAGTGAAAATACAAACATTCTGGTGATTGAGCACCCAACTGTTGATTTCTAGTCAGGTCATGATCTCATGATTCAGAGATCAGACTCCACATCAGGCTCTGTGCTGAGAGTGTAGAGCTTTCTTGGGGTTCTCTCTCTCCTTCTCTGTCCCTCCTTCATTCACACATTCTCTTTCCCTTTCTCTCAAAAATAATCAATAAACTTAAAATAAATAAATAAAAGGAAATAGAAACATTTTTTTGCACGTTTTAAAATCCCTCCACTTTACTTTCTCACATCCATAAGTGTCTCTGGGTCCCCAAAGACAGTTGTAAAGGTTGAATACAAAAAATATTTAGAGTATAATATTTACATTGAAGACATCAAAGATTTACACATATCATCGTGGCAAGTTTCCAGCAGGTAGTAGTCATGGGTTTATAAAAATCTGTCTATTATGACAAATTGTTAGATAATAGTAAAGTATCCTTATGCAAAGATGTCCTTTTCTGATTCACACAAAAGCACCAAATGAACTATTTATTCATGGCCCTGTTTAATAAAATATGAGAAATGTTTATTACAATTTCAATGAAGTCTTCTCTTTCAAGAATTTTTCCTAGTATTTTTCTAAAACTTTGTGTCTTCATTTAAAACAATATAAATAGGGGCACCTGCGTGGCTCAGTCAGTGGAGCATCCAAGTGGATTTCAGCTCAGGTCATGATCTCACAGTTTGTGGGTTCAAACCCTGCACTGGGCTCTGCACTGACAGCACAGAAGAGGAAACTGCTCCTAGCAAATAGAGAAATAGGGAGCCAAGTCATCTCTCTTCCTTAAACAACAAGAAAGCCAAACAAAGTAAGAACAATTTCCAGAATACCTTTCAGACAAGTTAAGTTTTGAGTAACAAGTGGTTCCTGTTAGTGATCCCTGAGGAGGGGAAGCAAACATGGGGGGAGCCCTCTGATAGCCCCAGATAACTGCCTGGAGTGTTTATATGCTGAGAGGTACAAATCCAAGCAAACCGACCTGAGGGTTGGGTAAGCCCAGGACAGCTGAGATTTGTGCCCAAGTTGTCAAGTGGAGACAGCTATGGGGGCTGGCAGAGGCTGGCGGGAGAGCTCTGGGGAGCTTTGGCGAGCTTCCTTAGTCTTCAGCATGCTAGTGACCCGCTCCTGCAGGTCAAAACATTGAGAGGCCAAGGTCAGGAGCACCGGATGTCCAAAAGCTGACAGGATTCACCACCAGCAGACCTTCACCACAAGATAAGAGAAAGGAAGTACTTCAGGCAGAAAGGCAGAGATACCAGTACACAGATGGCTGATGCCAGGATTGGGACACAAAGCACAAGATGAAGATTGAAGAGCTTGTAGCACCAGAAAGTGAGGAAGTACTCAAAACACAAGAAGATGGAGGCATTTCCTAGGGACACAGGAACTAATCTGATAGCACTTCAGGTGGCCAGAATAGGAATGATTTGAACAATAAATAATGTAATATTGGGTTACAGGCCAACATAGATATCTAAATCCACACTGCTACAAATAAATAATTGAAGAAATAAATAAATGGCAGGGGAACAAGAGGCAAAACTCCCTTGTAGGAGAATCATAAATGACATAAAACGATACATAATGTAAAGGTTATCTTAAGAGTTTTCACATACTCTGTGAGAACATTTGGGTCACTCACTAACCCCTGGGTAGTGTAGGCCACACCCCAGGCCCATGGGAATTTGAATGATATATGGATTTGCCAAGCTCCTTAGTTATGTAAGTATGCTAAGTAAGGCCAGGAAGAAAAGAAAGATTGTCATTTCAGTCCCTGGGCAGCACCACTGGAGAGAATGACAGTTCTCCCGAGCCAGCCTGACTCAGGGTACAAAATAAAAAAACAGAGAGAATAGCAGTGTTATGTAGTATTATATGGTATTCTACAGGCTTACTTTCCTCAGTTAAACCTGAGGGTTTTAAGGTGGTTCATCTATGCATGAACAACTTCCTGGAGACAGCTCAGCAAGGCTCCGTTTTATTTTCCTCGCAGGGGTGGCTGGGAGAGTAACACCAAGCTAACAGTCGACAATCATGCAAAATCTTTCCTGGGAAGGGAAAAATAATTAGGAATATATAAAACTACTGTCAAAAATGTCTGACCAGCTAGCATTCAAAGGAGGCTCTTGGGAGCTATTGTTCTAAGAAACTATTACAAAGGTGAGACTCCATGGCCCTGAGGAGCTAACACAGAAGCAATTGCTGGGCACCACTACCCTCCCTGGCAGTGGCCAGCAAGGAGTGCCCATCCTTGCAAAAGCACATATTGTGTTCAAGTATGTTGCCTTTTCAGCATTCCTTGCATAGCATCTCAAAGGTATGTCAAATTTAACATGTACTAAACCAATAGCCTACCCCCAAACCTACCACCCTGTCCCAAACTGGCTGTATTCCAGCATTCTCTACCTTAATTATCAACAACATAAGTCAACAGTTATCATAGTTTGATCATCTCCATCTCCCAATCTCAGTCTACCTCCATGTGCGCTTACTTGTATATCCTGGATAATTTCTAATCTAATCTACTTGCTATATATACACCACTCTACCCAAACAAATGGCCATCACCTTTTCTCTTGGACTGAACTATATTTTTCTCTAACTGGCTTTCTTTCTCATCCCATACTCTGAACTATAGTCAAGGATTAGAAAATGTAAAACAACCCTATCACACCCCTTTTCATGCCGTCAGTGTGTTGCCACTGGTCTTGTTCAAATTCTCACACAATCCTTTTCATGTTCCAGATTTTGCTTATTACTCCAGATGGACCAGTAACAACTCAACATCACTACCACCCCCTTCCAAACACTTTTCCTGTATTGAAGAAGAGAATCCAGGAACTAGAGTTCCCAGAACACTTTTCCAAGTTTAGGATTTTGGGATGACCGCATTCAGAAAAGATTATAAAGGCAGAAGAGAGCAAAATCATTGTTCTCTTGTTGTGGTAGTGGAAAACCTGAGTAACTGTGAGAGTTTTGGCAGCTTCTCCTGGAAAGGGACATGCATTGCTGAAATCCTTGAAAGCAGATATTTTCCCCCCGTTCTCCAGTGGTACTGTCTTTAATAGCAGCTTTCCTGACCTTCATGGCAACTTCTACAATCCTTACTGCTTCAGTCTTTCTAATGGTTTTACACACCCCTGTATTTCAGACCTGCAAATACAGAGTGTTTTCTGTTTCCTTACCCAAATCCTGACTGACACCAGTTTTCATCCTGGCCTTAGGTACAACCCTTAAAGATGAAACTCTAAATTCATTTTGCAGGCCTGATCAGATTTACGGCAATAATGACATCATTGTGGGGTCTTTGATTTCCCACAAAAGCAGATCTGGAAACAAAAACTTCAATGCAAATCATTACTCTGACATGTTATATCAAGGAACACTGTTTAAAAAGTTAGAAAATGAGAGAACAAAGACCAGAAAAAAGTCCCTTACCAAGACATCGCTGATGTGAGCAACAACTGGTATTCAACAGTGTTAGACAACGGTGGTATAAGACTATCGACCCAACTGAAAGGGGACACTGGACCTTCTCTCCACTAACTCCCAAACCATTTTTTGGTGAGAGAATGCTTCCAGGGCATGGGTTCTCCAGTCCATACAGTTTGTCGTGAATGTCGGTTGAGTATGTTCCTGAATCGGGAAGAGAAACAGAGAAGTCCTCAGTAGAGATCCACAGTATCAACAGTAAACATTCCACAGCATAGAGAAGAGAATGCAAAGGAATGCACAGAGATACGGCATCTGCTCCAAGGGGACATGGGCAACTGGGCACAAAGCTGTTTATATCATATCCTACAGTTTGTGCCCAAGGCAAAGCTTTAGAAGACAAAGTGGCTGCTACCATGGACATCACCATACTTAAGTGCTCTGGATAGCTCAGAGCAAGAAACAGACTCAAGATCTTACATTCTCAGTCCGAGGCACAGAATAGAGTACTCTAGAGATGAGATGATCTTCTGGAAATAATTCTTTGTATTTTGGGTGCCTGGGTGGTTCAGACGGCTAAGCATCTGACTCTTGGTTTTGGCTCAGGTTATGATCTCACTGTTTGGAGGATCAAGCCCCGTGTCGGGTTTTGCACTGACAGCATGGAGCCTTCCTGGGATTCTCTCTCTCCCTTTCTCTCTCTGCCCCTCCTGCACTCACGCTGTCTCTGTTTCTCTCAAAATAAATACATAAAATAAAATAAAAAATAATCTCTGGTATCTTGAATCTACATAGTGAGATTTCTAAAAACTCAAGTCCAATCCGGTAGGTGATTGAATTACAACACAAATTCAATTACGACCATGGTAGAGCTCTGATGTTAAAGTTAAGGCATTGATGGAAAAGGAATAATTGAAATGGGCATGTTTCAATGAACTTAATCACAGTGACCCACCCCCAGATTTTCCTGAGTTTCCCTTAACAAATGCAGCCTGTCCTTTCCTCCCCTGTGTGAAATTATAAGGACTCTACTCGCTTGAAGACCATATAATTACCATGTCTGAGTGATCACCTTGGAAGGTGATGCTGAATTCTTACCACCTCTTACTGTTTCCAGACTGATAAATATTCATTGGGGGGAGGATAGTAGGATTTCTATATGCTAACTGCCCATTCATTTTTGGTCGAAGGCTGCTTCTAAGAGTATGAAAAGAGGTTTGATAAAATATACATAATAGTTACCATTTTAACCATTCTTAAGGGCTCAGATCTGTGACATCATGGACGCTCTCATTGTCCGGCAGCCATTACCACCTTCCTTCCACCTTCAGAGATTTTTCAGCTTCTTCAGCTGGAACCCTGTACCCATTCAATTCTAACTCCCCTTTCCTCCCCCCACCAGCCTCTGCAATGCTCAGCATACCTTCTTTCCGCCTGAATTTTTAAAAAATTTTTTAAACGTTTTATTTATTTCTAGGAGAGAGATAGAGAGACAACATAAGCAGGGGAAGGTCAGAGAGAGAGAGTCACAGACTCTGAAACCGGTTCCAGGCTCTGAGCTGGCCGTCAGCACAGAGCCGGACGCCGGGCTCGAACCCACGAACCGCAAGATCATGACCTAAGCGAAAGTCGGACGCTTAACCGACTAAGCCACCCAGGCGCCCCCTTTCCCCCTGAATTTGACTGTTCCAGGTACCTCATGGAAGTGAAATCACACCCTGTCCTTTTGCAATGGGCTTATTTCACTTGGCATGTCTTCATGGTTCATCCACGCTGTAGACTGTTTCACAACGCCCTACCTTTTTATGGCTTAATAATATTCATTGTATATTCCACATTTTGTTTATCTGTCCATCCATCGATGGACATTTAGGACATTTCTATCTTTTGGCTGTTGTGAAGAACACCTATATGCACAGTTGTACAAAAAACTATTCACGTCCCGGCTTTCAATTCTTTTTGCATATCAGTGAGCTTTTCAGAACTGCTTGTTTTGGTGTGAAATTTAAACTTCAATCTTTGATAGAAGCTTCCCTGGCATTTGGTGTTCACCTTTTTTTGATAGTTTTTCCCCTATTCCTCCATGCTGTATGTGACCCCTTTGTACTTTGAACACATAGAGTGGTTTCAGTTTCCCTGACTGATACAGCCACCTTTCATGTTCTGTGCTCTCTGCCACTCATTCTCTGTGCTACAATGATACTGGCCTTCTCTATGTCCATTTTACCAACCATGCTCCCTTCTACCTCAAGGCCTTAGAATCCGCTCCTTTGGATGCTTGTGTTACTTTTGATAAACCCATTCCTCCTACCAATTAACTCTTCATCTTTCAACTCTCAGCTCAATGTTGCTTCTTCAGGGGATCATTTCCCTTCCCAGATAACTTTGAGGGCCATGCCTTAGAACACTTAACTTGGTTTATGATTGTGTATTTGTGTACTTATTTAATTAACATATCTAGGAGCATCTAGATGCTAAAGCTCCAGATGAATCTGAGATCCTGTGCTCACTTTATTCCTGGCACCAAATTGCTACATGGAGTAGCAATCACTCACTGTGATTTCAAGTCATTTTGGATGCCTGTTAAAAGACTGTGAAATGCAGGGCATGCTGTGTTCCCCGGAGGGGGGCCCTGAGGGACAAAGTGGAGCTAAATCCCGTGGTCTGGGCTGCTGTTTAAGTCGACAGCTGAGAGCACATGTCAGAGCTAAGAACTTACTTCCTCCTATGGTCAGTGGAGGAGGGGTGACCCTGGTTAAGGTGTCGTTGTCACACCTGATGGAGATTTGGGGCTCGCATCTTAGACCTCCCTGAAGAAAGAGAATCCTCATTTCTCTCTACAAAATTTGGAGACTTCAGAAAGATGTAAACTGTGGAGCACCCAAGGCAACTGCAAGACTTCAAACAAGACTCTAACACTTGTAACGGGGAGTGCAAATGGTGGGGAGGAAGAGTTGAGTCTATTTTTTTTCACATATTATAAGCTTCTGGATCTCAAATTGCAGACTTCAGAGATCAGAAGGAAAACACAAGTACCCAGAAATGGAACAAAAGAGAAAACACAAGCATGCCAGTAAGAGTCAAGTTGTTTGTTTGCCTTAAGTACTTTAATAAGATAGATTGATTGCTTCTGCTTTCCTTATGAAAACTGCAGATAATTTTCAGAGGTCATTTTCCAAATTTTACAAAGAATTTCCCATTCAAAATTCTGTCCATCTTCAACAAGGACAAAGAAAATATAACAATACACTTTTAACTTAAGCATGTATATAATTACACTTATGCGGCTTTATACACATGCCCAACCAGCCGCCAAACTTGTGTTCCTACCAAGTCTAAACACTGAAAATCATATTCTCTCCAAAGCTGAGGGACTGGGTCATTAGAGCACAATTACAATTTTACAAGTCTATTCAGGAAGATAGAAAAAAAAGCCCTATGTATGTACTATAGATGTCCCTCTAAAGAACTTAATTGGAACTGCTAAGCTACTAGTTTTTCTCCTCTGATTCACTCGGATTTCTGAAGCAACTAATGCTTTGATGATAGTGAAAGTTATCCTAAATAATGAAGTTGGTCACCAACCCACAGGTTCTCTTCAAGGAAAACAAGTTATCATGATACCGTAAGTGCATAATAATTGAGCTCCAACTATGGCAATTCACAGCCTCTGCAAGGTTTGAGTTTCATTCTCATTTTAGTGACTAGATCTTTATGTTCTAGCTCATGGATAGAATTAGGAAAAGAATGGGGCACTGAGGTTATAGTTTGAGGGAAAATCGCATGAGCTGATGCAGATTCCTGGTAGCAGTAGGGTAAGGATCTTAAATAATCAGAGGAAGACAGAGGGCACAAGTCTTGGAAAAGAGGAAGGTCAGAGGCAGCCAGGTGCCCTCAGCACACTGCAGACTGTCAGAGTTTGAAGGAACATGGGAAGGAAGGGGCAGGGGACTGGAGGGTCAATCTACTACAGTAAAACCTTGGTTTGTGATCATAATTCGTTCCAGAAACATGCTTGTAATCCAAAGCAGTTGTATATCAAAGAGAATTTCCCCATAAATGATAATGAAAACTCAGATGATTCATTCCACAACCCAAAAATATTCATACAAAAATTATTACAATACTGTAATTTAATATAAAATCAGTAAAGAAAATATAAAGAAAAATAAACAAATTAACCTGCACTTACCTTTGAAAACCTTCATGGCTAATATGAGGGAGGCAAGAGAGGAGGGTTATTGTGTAGGACTACTTTCACTCTCACTAACAGAATCACTGCTATCTGTTGGTTCATTGGAACCTTTTTTTGCTTGGAGCTCATTGTCTACACTCACATGGATGCTGACTACAGTACAGTATTCATAAACTCTTATAATACACTGTATTTAATGTAACCATCACTAAGGCAGCAGAGGAAAGGGTCTCTATCTTCAGGCAGCCTGACCTGGAAAGAAGCAAAGCCTTCCTAAGCTCACTTTTGTCTGGAAAAGCAAAGGACTGTCCACAGGAGCCTTTAAGTGACAAAAAAACACACTAGTGACAGTTGTGGGAGCTTCCCAACGTTTTGAAAAATCACCGATTTCTGCCAAACACCGTGGCGTGAGACCGAGCATCTGAGCGTGGAAGACAATCACCCACAATCCCTCAGAGAGAGATTGAGAGAGAGAGAGAGATCATGTGACATTAGACATCACATACTAGTTTGCAAGACACTGCTCATTTACCAAGTTAAAAGTTATTAGGAATGTTTGCTCCTCTTGCGGAACACGCACAGAACAAGTTACTCGCAATCCAAGGTTTTACTGTACGAGCAACGGGTCAGTGAAACTGTTGATAGTCCAGTGCAAGGCAGGCAAAAACAAAGACTGTGTAGAGCAGTGGCAACAAAGAAAGGATTCAAATTCGGCGGCAGCTGTCTGTTTACCTCTCACCATGGAGAGAGCTGCTCCTGAGCAGACCCAGCCTGCAGGCTGGAAGCGATGATAACAGGGAACAGCTGTTGGCATGACGAACGAGTGTGCGGGGAGCGCATACAATTCTCTGGCAAGGAAATATTTCCCTGAAAAGCAGAGCTTCCCTATAATGCTATCCTCAAGGTCCACATTAATGGACGATGCTACAAACAAAACCGAGTTATAATGAGTATCTTTGTGCACGTTCCCATGAACTCAAAACATCCTTGGAGGGAATTCAAGTTTGGCCCAATGCTTGATTCTAGCCTTCCATATTTCATGTGATGGTATAGTTCCACCTTATAAATATGAAATCCTAAATGAAACCATATGCAATCATATTGCAGTGTGTACATGACATGAAAGCTGTGTTTATATGACATTGAAAATATGGGGAAAATGAGTACCCCATCTGCCACCTGGATATATGGGCTCCAGGATGGAAAGTGAGTGTATATTTGGAATGATGCAAATACTCTCTGAACAGTAGGCTTCTTTTCACTTTAGTCCATTGTTGTATCCTAGGTCTGTCTTTAAATTAAGGCATGGATGGGTGCCTGGGGTCAGGGATCCTATTTAAGATTCTCTGCCCCTCTCTTTCAGTCTCTCTTTCTCTCTGTTTCTGTCTCTGTAAAAAGAGAAAGAAAGAAAGGAAGGAAGGAAGGAAGGAAGGAAGGAAGGAAGGAAGGAAGGGAAGGAAGGAAGGAAGGAAGGAAAAGAAAGAAAAGAAAAAAGAAAAGAAAAGAAAAGAAAAGAAAAGAAAAGAAAAGAAAAGAAAAGAAAAGAAAAGAAAAGAAAAGAAAAGAAGAGAAAAGAAATTAAGGCATGGGGATTTGATTTTTGAAAGAGATTATTCTTGAAAACCTTGAAATACTTAATCTACCCTTAGGGGTAGGTAAAAGCTTTAATCTATAGTAAGAGAAGTTAGAGGTATTATTCACTCCACCTGGTCTCTGACTTTCTTCCATTTATCAGTTCCCATAAAATAATGTTGGTCATGATATATGACTGCGCAATGCTATAAGCACATTTGGCCCTCATGTACATTCTAGGCCACCATTTTTCCAGCCCCAGAGCACTTCAGACAGATTCAGGAAAAAAAACAAAACAAAACAACAACAACAACAACAGGGAAAGAGTACTGAGGGCTGGAGTGCTATGGATATAACAATGAAATCACACCACTGTGTTGAGTTGAGATTCCTCAGTCATATTCACAACACCTTCTATACAGATCAAATGCATTGATCTGTGAGCAAGCCCAAGGCCCTCTGCCAATGTGCAGCAAAGCCAATCCCTGAGAAGGTATACAGCAGAGAAAGAGTCTATTAAAGAAGCAGCCAAATGAGATTGGAGGACAAATTTCAAATCTGCCTCCCCACAGGGGAAAAGAACAACTTTTTTTATACTCATAAGGGTTGAGATTTCATATACATTGATTAAAAGGGTGGAGAAACTCATGATTCTTCATGAGGAAAGTAGAGGCACGTGTATCGAGCAAACACATATGTAAGATACACCCCATGTCCACTTGGGGACAGAGACGTAACATCAGAACAAAACAAAATTCAACCCCTGCCATCAAAAGTTGGGTAAAACAAGGAGAGGGTTTATGGGCATGCGCTGAGAGGTGATATAAACTAGACGGGGTCTTAAGCTTGTTATCCTGGGTAAGGAAGGCAGCACCTTGCTTGTTCATAGACAGGAACCACATCAGTTGACCTTGAATCCCAGCTTTTACAGGGAGAACTCGTGAGTATGTTGGTGCGGTCTGAAAAGCTGATTTGAGGGAAACAGTTCTCTGAAACAAGCGTTAAACTTTCTGCCGGGTTCCAAAAAACAAAACAAAACTTTCTGCTTGTTTCAAGCTCATTAACCTTGTGGGGCGCATTTTCAGATCGGCAGAAATCATTCCTCATACTGCAAATTTAAAACAAGTACTTGTCACTACATACAAAGCAAGAACACTCTATAAAAACTCATTAAACTGATTACATTTGAACAATCAAATAATTGTTATAATGCACAATCCCAACTATGACTTAAGCCCAGTTTGTTTTCAGCAATCAAGATTGCTGACAGAATTTCTAAACAATCACTAAGAAAGCCATTTGCAGAGTCTCTGGCCAGGGGCAAGCCCACCAAAAAAGAACTTCCCAGTGTTGCCCGTGAGTAAATACCCTGTACTCAATATTAAACTTAATTCACAAAGATTCATCTTCCATGTTATAGCTACTAAATCTTCACGAAAATGCTGTCACAGCCCATGGTCTTATCAAAGGTGTAGTCAAATGAGCTACATGACTGTGGTGTAGATTTATGTATGGCAGATAATCTTTTTTTATTTTATTTTTTATTTTTTTTTACAAATAGCTTATTGTCAAGTTGGTTTCCATTTAACACCCAGTGCTCATCCCCACAAGTGCCCTCCTTCATGCACATCTCCCCCCTCCTCCACCACACCCATCAGTCCTCAGTTTGTTCTCAGCATTCAAGAGTCTCTCATGGTTTGCCTCTCTCCCTTTCCCCCACCATTTCCCCCCTTCTACTTCCCCATGGTCCTTGGTTAAGTTCCTCCTAATCCTCTTATACGTGCAATCATAAGGTATTTGTCTTTCTCTGCCTTACTTATTTCGCTCAGCATAACACCTTTAAGGTCCATCCATGTTGCTACACATGGCCAGATTTCATTTTTTCTCATTGTATGTATGGCAGATAATCTTATAGAAGTCAAGTGCTTAGAATATTTGACTTAAAGGGGAATCACCTGGAAAAAAAATGTTCCCCCTAAGATAATTCTATTTAAAAAATTTTTAATGTTTATTTATTTTTGAGAGAGAGAGAGACAGAGCATGAGCAGGGGAGGGGCAGAAAGAGAGGGAGACACAGAATCGGAAGCAGGCTCTAGGTTCCGAGCTGTCAACATAGAGCCCAATGTGGGACTCGAACTCATGAGCCTTTGAGCTGTGAGATCATGACCTGAGCCAAAGTTGGCTGCTGAACCAACTGAGCCACCCAGGCACCCCAAGATAATTCTATTCTTAGGCTGAGTGTCCTCCTAAGTTATGTATAAGATAGCTTTCTTCTCTTAGATGCAGGTCAAATTAGACATTATCCAAATAGCATCAGCAGGGAATCCAGTTGGTGGAAGGAAGGTTTTACAGACTCCAGTGGCCTCACAATGCTATTTGGAAATCAGTGCAGCATTGGTTGCCTGGTGCAGCTGTGGTTGCTATAGGGATGGACTCCTGTGGGCACTCCATCTGCTGCAAGAGGGACAGCTTGGAAGCCCCTCACAGGTCTTAAGAAGAAATGAAGCAAACAAATGACTCATCTGGTTAGGAAGGCTGGTTTGACTAAGTAGCAATTTCAGCAGATTTCAAGCATATGCATGCTACGAATATTTGGTCAAACCAGAAAAATCTCAGATTTCAAACTTAGCGGCAAAAATTACCTACACTTCAATCGATGACTTTGAACATGCGCATGTTACGTTACCATAAGCACGTTGCGACATTCTTGCGTTAAATGTAGCAAATGGACTTTTATTTAAGTGTTTAAACCACATTTTCCAGAACAATTAATATTAGCTTCTAAACCAAATGAAGGGCTCATTTAACAGACTCATTTTGGAGCACACAGCAAAAACAGACTTGTGTGATGATTCCATATGGAATGCCAGGGTCTCACACATGCTGCAGAAAATTAACTCAAAGTTGTCTGAAACTATTTTTAGCATTGTCTCTCACTACTAAACAGAAAGTTTGAGTTAAAAACCTGTGTGTGTGCTAATATTACTTTAAAACGCCTGCATCCATCCAAACTAACAGTATTAAATAAGGTCCACTGTAGTGCGTTTTGAAAAATTAGACAAGCCCTTGTTTCTTGGATTCTCAAAAAGAAATCAAATATCCTGAAGGGAAATTGGGCTGTTGGGCACTGATATCATAGAGAATACGAAATATTTGAAAATACGAGCGAAAGCAGCTGTTACAGTGCATTTTTCTGTTAAAATGAGGTTTTGCCTCTTATTTGGTGGAAAAAATATAACAGTTGCTGACTAATGTAGTTTTCATTTTATATAAATTTAAAATTACATAATATTGCCAAAGCAGCAGAACTATGTTTAGATACTCTGGACCTCCAAGCCATTTCCTATGAAAAGGCATAGCTGAGTGAAATGTGATCTTTTAGAAGTTATCCCAAGAATAGCTTAATTCTTCAAATATATTACCACAGAAATTCAATGTTATTCATGAGTTCTGTTATTCAAAATGGCATCTCCATAGGTCTACTCTACCAAAAAAATTAGCCATGTGTCCTAAAGGACAGAGAGCTTAACTTTAGAGACTCACAGGAGAGGCAGAGGGGATATATCTATGGCCCAACATTCTTGTTGAATAAAAAAAAAGACAGCTAGAAGATAGGTAAATTTCCATATAAAACAGATAACACTCTCAGACACAACCTTACTAATCCTAAACTGAGTATGCTTGAGTGGCCTCGCTTCTTCTCCTTCTGCAAAAGCTCTCCTTCTGGAATTCTGTCTTGGCCATTTATTTCATGCCCATACCTTTCATGCCCATATCTCCCAACCTCCTACCACCATCAAATTTAGATGCCATTTTTCTCAATTCCCCACGGTGTTCCCATGTTTTCTAATTCATGCTAAGTTGTTAATGACTGTTAATGAATTCATACGCCATATCTCCCACATGATGTATTTGAAGTTTTTAGCAGAAACCTTGCTTTTTATTGTGCCATTAATTAAGAAATGAAATATTTTAGGGGCGCCTGGGTGGCTTAGTCGGTTAAGCGTCCAACTTTCGCTTAGGTCATTATCTCGCGGTTCGTGGGTTCGAGCCCCGCGTCGGGCTCTGTGCTGACTGCCAGCTCAGAGCCTGGAGCCTGTTTCAGTCTGTGACTCCCTCTCTCTCTGACCCTCCCCTGCTCACGCTGTCTCTCTCTCTCTCTCTCTCCCAATAAATAAAACATTAAAAAAAATTTTAAAAAAACAAATGAAATATTTTAAGCATTAGGTAGAAATGACTGAGAGATTCTTTGGAGAAAGACTAGAGTGAAGCAAAGGAAATTTTTCAATCCATCTGATTTTTGCCACATGTGAAATGGCCTACTCTGCTTAAATACAGGACTGGATCTTGGTTTACCCTACATACAATGTATTATAAAACGATCAGACACAATGATTTTTACACTGAAGTAGTTTTGATATCATTAAAGGAATATTCTCTAAACAGCATTATATATACATTTCATATAAATGTAATATAAATGTTGTTTCATTAGTTCTCTGAAAATTTGTGATCCATTCAAGACAGAACAAAGCTTAATTTATTAAATGGGGTAGGAAATCAGAATGACAAGGCTTAAGATAACCAAGGACTGGCCAAGTCATTGGTTTAACAGATTTACAAATATACAAGAGAAAGCTTAAAGAAAGACAAGGTAGACTAACCAGGAAGCAAGTAGTGCAGACACAAAATTCGTAAGATTTCATTCTAGACAAATATGCTTGACTATCTTTAAAAATTCAAAACGACAGGGACACCTGGGTGGCTCAGTTAGTTGAGCATCCAGCTTCGACTCAGGTCATGATCTCGTAGTCCATGAGTTTGAGCCTCACATTGGGCTCTCTGTTGATAGCTTGGAGCCTGGAGCCTACTTCAGATCTCTCTCTCTCTCTCTCTCTCTCTCTCTCTCTCTCTCTCTCTCTCTCCTTCTCTGTGTGTGTGTGTGTCTCCTTTCTTTTTCTCTTTATCTTCTTCCTTTCTTCCTTCTTTCATTCAACAAATATATCTCTAATGCAAACAGTTCTAGAAAATAAAGACAGAGCAGTGAGCAAAACAGTCAAAATTGCTTCTCTCCAAAGATATATTCTAGTCAGAGGAGACAGACAGTTAGCAATGTGTACTGTGGTGATTAGTGCTATGAAAATCATGGGCTGGGGAAAGGGCATGGAATGTTGGAAGGGACACTTCTGGAGAGGATCTCTCCAATGAAGTGATATTTGGAGGGAAGAAAAAGCAATTGAACCATGACATTGGGATGAAGCATCCAGAACACAGACCAACTGGTACATTCAGAAATCCTAAGGAGACATGCTTGACTCTTTGAGGAAGGGCCAGGAGATCATAGAGCCTGCCGCACAGCAAGCAAGAGAGAAGTGACCAGAGATGAAAGAGCACAGGTCCCTGGTGGCCATATTGGGAGGTCTTTCTGAGTCAGTGTATGGATTTTTCTTTTTAAGGAGAGATGATAAGAGTTTTGAGCAAAGGAAAATCATTTGCTAGTTTACATTTTCAAGGGAACTTACAATTTTTAATTAACATTGAATCCCCAAATACATCCATCTAATATCTCATAGAAAAACATCAATCAAAATAATTACTTTATTGAAATAAGATATGAAAGAATAATGAATGTCACAATCTGCACAACTGGAAAAGTTCTGGAGAAATTACTATTTTTTTAAAAGTTCTTTTTTTCTTCTTTTTGAGAGAAAGAGACAAAGTATGAGAGGGGGAGGGGCAGAAAGAGGGAGACACAGAATCCCAAACAGGCTCCAGGCTCTGAGCTGTCAGCACAGAGCCCCACGAGGGACTCAAACTTATGGACCAGGAGATCATGGCCTGAGCCAAAGTCAGATGCTTAACCCACTGAGCCACCCAGAAGTTCCCTGGAGAAATTATTATTATTTTTTAACTCAAGATCTAGGCCTTAATTAGCAGCCAAACTCAGAGGATTTTAGAATTTCGATGTTGCCGGTATCCGGCAAGAAGGAAGTTACGAATGATTACCTGGTCTCACACTCGCATCTCACAAAGGAAGAGAGTCCTTGAGACTCTCAGAGATGAAGGTAGAGCTCTGATACACACAAAACTCTTCATTTCTTCCTTGTTTCTCTTCCCAGAACATTCTATTATACCCTAACTATCCTAAATACATGGGTTGGAAGGGATAGAATAGACAGAAATTAATTTGAAAACCAAACTAAATACTGTTTTTGAAGGAGATCCATCAAGCAGCACCTTAAACTGCTCTGCTGGAATCCAGATCTTATGTAGAGAAGTGTTTTTGTTTGTTTGTTTGTTTGTTGTAAATGAATCAATCAGTGGAAACCTGGAAACCAGGCCTTTGGTTTCTATGCCTCTCCTGGCAACTTTACTTAATTAATAGCTGGCACCCTTATTTTTAGAAATGACATTCAAGAATCTGTGTGGAATAACCAATAATGAAATCCAGGCAAGGGGTTTACCAAGGACCATGTCAAAACTAAAAGACAAAAAAATTGGAAGGAGAAAACAATACAGAGGGTGATATTTGAATTATTTTACTTATTTAAAGGTACTGATAGTAAATTATTTTATTTATCTACATTATTTACATTTAAAAGAAAAAAGTTAACTACATTGGCAGGAAATAATTTAAAAAGTTATTTAATAAATCAATATTTGCAGCTATTTGTTAAAAATCACCTCTTACCAAATCACCAGCTAAACCATAAGGAGTAAGCACAATTTTGTAAGCTTTCTTGGTGGGATAAAACGTATATTATGAATAAAGGATCGATTGTCACAATAAGCTATCATTTTTCACCCTGATTGCATGCTCAGAATCCCAGGGCAGGACAGCATAAAGAACATCCAACTAGGGACATGGGCCAAAACTTCAAAATTACCTTCAAGATTTTATTTGTGCTAATGATTAGACATGACAATGGATCCACTGACTTCAAGATATCGAAGTTGGTCTTCCAAATATTTAAAAGCATATAATTTTCTCAGAACATGGATTTAAAGAAAGGTCATCTAAATTTGCAAAACATATTAAACTCATAATAATGCAGGGAGTATACTTTTTCTAATAGTTAATCTATTAATTTTTACTAAATGTGAAAATAAAAATAAAATTAGAAATATTCTAATGCTAATTATATAGTACTACACATTTACTAATCATGTGTATAGTAATATATTATGCATGTACTATGTTATGTATGTACTAGTTACACATTACTGAGTATTTTTCTGACACTGGGGAGAAATCCATTGCTTTTGGACCAAAAATTTACTCATCTACAGTCCTGTGTTGGGGGATGATACGTTAAAGCATTACAGGTTTCCTAGTAAATGATAGTGTAAACTCTAAAATGGCAGAGCATTTAGTAACTTTCAGATCTATAGTCTTTTATGAATGATTTTAATGTGTATTGCCTACCTACCTTTAAAAACAAAGAAAGAAAATGATTTCTAGATATCTTCATAAAGAAGGAGAATTTAATATTTCTTCTGTATCTTCAACCTTTCAATTTTATGTTTATGGCCTTAATTGTATTTATACAACTATTATTACCATTATTACACTACTGTTACAATACTAAATAAAATTGTATGGCCTATTAAGCCTTAAAGTACTTTCATATCCTCTCACCTGATCTTTAAAACAAGCCTTTTGGAGTAAATATTATCAGCTCCCTTTTACACATGAGATTCCTGAAGTTGGGTGAGTAATTGGTGGTGGGGAGAATCAAAGTGAGGGTCATAAAACTGTTCTTTTTGCAGTTGTTTAATGGGAGTTTTGTGATGGCTTTACCAATGTGGGAGTGCAAATACATAATCCACAGCATCTAAATTTTAATAATTTATAATAAGAGTTGGGAAGAATGCACAAGAAATCCATTTGGCTGATAAAGAGTATACTCAATAAGTCCATTTAAATCCTTTGGCAATAAGTGATGATAGCAGGGTTTCAGGATACAAGGTTAATATATGAAAGTCAATGGTTTTCCTACAAGCCAATAATAAGCTATTGGACTGTGAAGTTAAAAACAGTATCATTTACAACAGCAACCCCTACACCGCCCCCCCACCAAGAAAGAAAAATCAAGGTGTAAATCTAACAAAAATATATAGGATTCATTTGTGGGAACTAAAAAACTGATCTAAATAAATGGAGAAAAATTATGTGTTAATGCACTGAATGACTTAACATTGTTAAAATGCCAGTTCTTCCCTAATTGACCTGTAGGTTCAATGAAATCCCAGTCAAAATCCCAGAAAACTACTTTGCGTATATAGGCAAACTGACTCTCAAATTTCTTGGAAATGGAAAAGCCTATAACAATAGCCAAAACAATACTAAAGAAGAACAAAGTTGGAAGACTGACATTTAACAGACTTCAAGACTTACTATAAAGCTATTCAAGTTATACTAAACTTTGCATAAAGTAATAGAGGCAGCATGGTATCGGTGAATGAGTAGACACAGATCAATGCAACAAAATAAGAAAGCATTTTTCCTTTTTGTAAATAGTTACACAAGTGAATTAAAGTAACTTGGCAAACTAGTATTTGTGCTCATACTAAAAATCACTATTTTTTTTCACCAAAATAAAAGGGGGACAAAGAATTGATTCAGGACAGAAAAAAAAATCATTACTCTAATCACCATACTACCCTTTTCTAAAACAGGAATTACTTGGTGATTCACTTCTATAGTGAATTATGTCAAGGTTTATTCATTTCTACTCAGCAATCGTTCCTATTCCCATTGATTTTCTTTGGAAAAGTATCCCTTTTCCACATCTGATGTGATTCCAGCAACACCATGAAATAGAGTGCCTCCTCATTCCCTGGATTGACAGGTTGGCACCAGTTTGTTCATTGTGCATTACGCAACTCGCACCAATCAGAAAACTGCAATTTTATTTATTGGCCTTAACAGATAAAGAATTTCCCTTCCTTGCTCTCACATTGTAAAGATACAGGCTTAGGATTCTACACAACTCTCTTTCTTGCAGCATGAGAGAATGAGGTTCACCTGTGAAAAGCAATCTGAAGATGGAAGGAAAAATGTCTTTGGTAATGTTATTTTGATTAAGTCTTTGGATCAATCATCCTTAGACTTTCTGGCTGTGTGAGACAAAATCTATAGGAGCTTTTGCTGTCTTTTGTGTTGGTGTTTCTGTCACTTCCAACAAAAATTGTTCTTAACAAAACATGTTTTTCCTGGAAAATACAACTTTTATATGAATAGTTATATGGCAAGATAATAACAGATCTGCAAAGAGATAATTATGGAAGAAACTCAGGGCTCATTCTGTATGGCTGTATGGTTAGTGAGGCGTACATCTATTCTAATTGGCTAATAATTATGCCCAACCAATCATTTAAATATTTTGGATATCATAAACTTGAAGAAAGAGAGGCCAGAGAAACAGGTATATGAAAGTAAAAATGCTCAATCAACTATAAAGAGCTATAGAAATATGAATTACTGATGATTTCCTTCAAAAAAATCCATGAAACTTTGCACATTTTCATTCACTGAGAGTTCAAGAAGGAAATGCATCTCCAAGAAGAATCAAGTTTCTCTCTCTCTCTTTTTTTTAATGTTTTATTTATTTCTGACGGAGAGAGAGACAGACAGCATGAGCAGGGGAGGGTCAGAGAGAGAGGGAGATACATAATCTGAAACAGGCTGCAGGCTCTGAGATAGCTGTCAGCACAGAGCCCGACATGGGGCTCAGACCCACGAACCTTGAGATCATGACCTGAGCTGAAGTCGGATGCTTAACCGACTGAGCCACCCAGGCACCCCAAGAATCAAGTTTCTCTTACAAAGTTTCACTTGTTCCCATGTATTAACGAGATGAGTGAGTGACAGTCAAGTGAAGATACTAGGAAGACCCATTAATCCAAGGTAGAACTATGGACAGCTCTTGGACAAAGTGGTTCAATGAGTTTTTCTATATTCTGCTTTTCGAAACATACCCCAATAATTTATCACTGTCCAACTCAGAATTTCACACTTTCCATGACTTCAGAGGTTAACCTCATAGGTTTTAATGAACTGTTCATGGAGGTCACACATATTTTCTCTTTCCTGACATAAGATGCTGTCACCATATTTTTTTTATTTGTGTTTTGAATCTTGGTAATGGTACATACTTCCCTAAGGATCTTTATTTCTGAACATAACTTTTATACATTCATGTTTATATGTGTCATCTTTATATTTTTAAACTATAGGATAAAACCAACTCCTCTTTTTCTTCCAAATAATCATGTTAAAAGAAAACCTTTGTATTCACCTGCATATTTCATTTGGGTCTTATATTTACATATGAAAATGTCCTTGCATTGTGCTTTCTTTGCAAGTCTTTACATTGCACTTTTATCGTATTTTTACATTTCCATAATTTCTGACATCAAGTCTGCAATTCAACCTTCTTACAAACTGATATATAATCCTAGACATTTAATGACTTATACAGGATAAAAATAATTGAAAGTCTTCTCATAAAGATTAGCATTATGTTTTCTAACATCTTGTCCTCTTTCTAAATGACAGAGATATGATATGGTCCCCTAATCCTTTGTCCATGAAGATAAATGCCATCTTTAAGAAATTCAATGCATTTTATTCTTCAAACCTTGTCCAGCTGTAAATATATTTCCAATATGTGTCTATCTCCTTGGGGGTCCTTTTGCTCAGCTTGGAAGACTGACAATAATACCACCTGAGCCCTGTCTCATCAATGGTCAATACTCAGCTGGGTTTTTCAAGCTTAAAGAAACTGAAAATCAAACCTATAGCCTTTAAGGTTTTGTACATGACACCCAATGGCAAGATAGTAAATAAAAGACCATAATATCACACATAAAAGCAAAATCAAATAAAATGAATAAAAGCGTTTTCAAAGATTCTTTTTTAACTTAGGACAGCATAAGGATACCAAATTTCAGACATGCTATCATGAGCTCAGATTATTATAATCACATGGAACGAAGTCCGTGGTCGGCTTGTGTATACGAATTTCTATTTTGCCTACGTATGCAACCAATGGAGTTGGGTTCTCTTTCCACAGCAGTTCATGCTGTTTTTTCTTGCAGAGACAGAAAGCAAACATTAGGCCACTGATGATTTATGTTCCTGGACCTTCCAATCAAAGATAACCTCATGCTACCTTTATATCAAACAGCAGGAAAAAAGAGGGTCTGATGAGTGGCATACTATAGTTAATCTACACAATACTAAAACAATTAACTGATAAATTGAAAAAAAAATTGCTCAAATTGGTTGTTCTGTGTAGGATATTAAGATATAGAAGAGCATCTGCATAGAGACCTATTCAGTAGCACATACAGCCTTTACATGTCTGTTCCCACCACTAAATTAACCTTTTCAAGAAAAGGCCTTTGTGTGACATTTTTTTTCCTATTGCCCATATGCCTAGCAGGGAGCCTGGTTGATAGCCAATAGTCTATAATTTGCTGTTCGGTGAGTGGATGGATGAACAAATGAATGAGAGAAATGTCGGTGTCTTCAACTAATGGCTAAGCTAAATTTTGTCCATATTTTTGTACCTAATGTCAGTTAAGAATTTTTATAATGTGACAGTTTGCCCGGGGTCCAATATGCTAATGAGCCTGGGTAACGATTCTAAAGCGATTCAGAATGTGACTACCCTTACAAAGAAAAAATTTTAAATACATCAAGCACCACAGCAAAGCATACACTTTTTTTTCCCATTAACAATGAAGGGAAAGGGAGAGTGAAGCATTAGAGGGTCATCTTCAAACAAATCAAATATGAGATGTTCACAAGCAACCCATTTAAGAAGGAAATTGTCTTCTCTGACCTTTGCAATGTCCGTGAAAGATAATATACCCAAGGTATCAGAAAGATTACAGGTGTGTTTACTAAGAACTAAGGCTAGTGGCAAAGCACAATTTTACTTTCAAACTTTGTTTTGGAAAGAGACTATTTCACCCCGACTTATGAAATATTGAATTACAGAATACTGCATCCGTCTTTGACCAGCAGAAAGGTCACACAATGCAAAGGATAATAACTTATAAATATGGCATATTTCAGAGAGAGAAGAATATTTAAAAGATAATCAGCCAGTCTGACCTTTTGGAACACCCATTCATTTTTTTACAGTTTAAAAGCACTGATATATATTTAACTTCTCTTTTCACTTGGATAGAGTATTTCTAAGAGCTAGGAGAGAGGAGAGCACTTCCCATCCATTCCAATACTAATAGGCTCTGTCCTGTATCTCTCTGTGTTCATACACACACATGTTCATGCACAAACTTGCAAGCAATAAAACATTTTAATTCTCTAAACTCAAAATGATAGCAAGATTTCTCTCCTCTTCAACTCAAAGCTCCTTTAAAAAGTAGATACATGTCTATCTTCCTCCTCATGCTTTCCATAATTCATTCATTCAATAAATGTTCATTTTTAGACCTAATCTGTACCTGAAATTATTGTATGTGTGGGAAATCAGCAGTAAGTGTAACAGGCAATCTTGAGGCATAAGTCTCTTACACTCTAAGTGTGAAGGAATCAGACAACAAACAATATGAATAAATAAAGCATGTAGTACATCACTTTCATGGATGAAAAAATAAATCACAGTAAGTATGTCAACGCTTTGAGGGAGGCAGCAATTTTTAATGAAATGGTTAGAAGATAAGCAAAGACTTGATAAAAGTGAGGGATTTAGCCAAAGGGATAAGGGGTAGTAGAATGTTCTAGGCAGAAGGAAGGGCAAAGGCGATGGGGTGGAGTGTGTCTGCTGAGTTTGAGAAACAGCAGGACACTAGTGTGGCCAGAGGCCCTGAGTGTGGAAGAGTAATAGGAAGAGTAATAGGAAATGAGGTCAGAGAGGGGAATAGGGCATCAGAACATGCATAGATTTTAGAGGGCTCTTAACACAAGAGTGGCATAATCTAACTTAAAACAGAACTTTAAAAAATTTAAGAATCTCCTCCATTAATGTTTCAGGTACTATTTAATGTACACCAAACCACCCCAAACTTACCCGTCTAAATCAATAAATACTCTTTAAGGTCATGATTTTAGTGGAAAAATGCTTTGTGCCTCACACAGTAACAGGTGCGGGGAGAATCCAGAAGCTGTATGAATGATAGCATTTAGACCAAAAAATAAAAAACTTAAAATCTGGCTGAAGAAAGAAAAGTTGCAGAAAAGTCAACTAAGTAGTAAATGACACGGGAGGGAGCTGGGACTCCACCCACCTTATTATACAAACTCCATGCAAACGACATTATGCCAGTATCATTATACAAACTCCGTGCACAAATTCCTCTTCTGAATTGAAGTCATCGCCATGTACCAATTGGCACAATGCTCAGATGTGATGGTGAGCATACCCATCTTGCCTTTAAGGAACATGGAGATCATCACGACAAGCTTCGGTGAACCTCCAAACAATGCCCTCTCCTTTTCCAAATCTGACATGTGGCCCCACCCTTATCCTTGGGAGACTGAGGCTTCAGAGAGCATAGGTGAAGTTTCCCTCAGCCACCCTGACATTAGTTTCTATACTAATCATCTCAAGGATGAAAAGAAATTTGTCTCCACTGATTACTCAAGGCCTTTACAGGAAAGGTTGTAGATAATGACATCTTTTTGCTGACTACAGCAGTACTTTTCTCCAGATATGAGCACTTAGTTATCTCAGTGTAAGTGAATTAAGATTTGAAACCCTTTCATTAAAGCAAACAGATAGTTTCAATGTCCAGTCAGTACCAGGCTGTTTCTAGCAGCTCCTTCCCCAATGCCCCACCACAACCCTGCCAGGAACATGAGAAGAAGCTCATTAGGAATCCCTTTTGTCCAAACTCTATGGGCTCCTCATACAGCTTCTAAACATTTCTCAAATATGCATCCAAATTCGAAATTATAAGACCATCTAGTTTGGTTCACAGATACACAATGAATAGTTCTCTCCTAGCGAAAGAGAATAGTGGATGATGCAAACCTAAAGTGGTACAATTATATGGTAGACCATTGCTCTCCATCGTTTTCCCATCTTTTGAATCCACAGGAGGCAGAGAGAACATAATAGGTGTTTTCAGAATTGGTGGCTGAATTCCCTGAGCAGAACCCTGTCACCCTTCAATGGTGCTCATATACGCAGCCATTCTGGGAAAGGGAAAGGAACAGTGAGGTTTTAAAGCCTCAAGCCACCCAACAATTTGCAATAAACTATATCCTGTTAATCTGTAACATTCTACAAACTAGTGTGAAATCCAGGGGTCTTTAGGCTAAAACCTAAAGGAAAGTAATGTGGTACACTTGCAAGATGCCAGCCCCTGGACCCAGACATCAACTAGCTATGCAAATTTCAAACTCTCTGATCTGTGTGTATCTCATTATAAATCAAGGCTCTTAACCCCAATCTAGCAGAGCTGTCCTGAAGTTCAGTGATATGATGCCCAGGGGCGCCAGGGTGGCTCAGTCTGTTAAGTGTCCAACTTTGGCTCAGGCTCATGGATTTGAGGCCTGCATCGGCTCTGTGCTGACAGTTGAGAGCTTGGAGTCTGCTTCAGATTCTGTCTGTCTGTCTGTCTGTCTCTCTCTCTCTCTGTCCTTCCCCCACTTGCACTCTGTCTCTCTCTCTCTCTCAAAAATAAATTTTAAAAATGCCCAACACAAGATATAATATTACAAGGCAGTTGCAATTAGGAGTAATAGTAACTGATGTGTCTAAGTGGTGGGCATCATGTTAAATGCTACTCAAACATCATCACATTTAACCTAATAAGAACCGTATAAGGTAGATACACTTATTATCCTTGGGTTTCCAGATAGCATCCAGTAAGCTCAGTTAAATTTGGATTTAACATCCCCTCAAATATCTGGGACATACCAAACACTAAAAAATGTACTGTTTATCTACATTCAAATTTAACAGAATATAATGTATTTTTATTTGTTAAACCTGACAACCCTTTATTACGCTCATCAAATGTAGACACAGAGCACTGATGAAACGTGCCCAGTGTCACAACGCTAGCAAGTTGTTAAAAATATATTTGAGTCCATCAGGGCCTTCAGAGTCAGGCCACTGAAGTCTTAGGCTATGTTATTACTGTCACCATTGCCATACCATGCAGCTGCGATAAATTCAGGGTGCCTGGGTTGCTCTGTCCTCTTACTTGGGATCCCAAGAGAATGAGTCTTTGCTCTTCCCAGTCTGGGATTTCTGACTTAAAGGATTCCAGCAGGAATCTAGGAAGTGAAGCCAATAAGAAGAACAGAAAAGATGACATGAGGAAGCTTCTATAGCACTTGTTACTTATGCTGACTTGACCAAGGCCAGTCATATAAGGAAACTCTTTACCCTTGACCTAGATGTCCAATTTCCCATCACACACCCTCGCTTGATGGTAACAACCAAATTTGCCCACCACCACCAGCTAAGTTACTAAATAATAGTTCCAGGTCCCAAACAACTCTGTGTACTTACCATTGAGCGCTGATCTAGAATATCTTTCTTCAGTTTTAAGAAACACAACAAGAGCCAAAAAAATACATAGCAATTAATTCTTATTTATTTATTTATTTACTTTTAATGTTTTATTTATTTCTGAGAGAGAGATAGAGACAGTGTGAGCAGGGGAGGATCAGAGAAAGAGGGAGACACAGAATCTGAAGCAGGTTCCAGGCTCTGAGCTAGCTCTCAGCACAGAGCCCAACATGCGACTCAAACCCACAAACAGTGAGATCATGACCTGAGCCGAAGTCAGACACTTAACCGACTGAGCCACCCAGGTGCCCCCTAATTTTTAAATTCATGAGAGTGGATTCCATCCCATTCCTTTCCCAATACTAGTGACTCTATAATAGATGTATCTGGAAATGTTCTTTGTGTCTTTCTGTTAAACCTGAAACCAGCAGTCTTTGAGGAGAAGGAGAAATAAAGAATGATATTTTACTAAATGCAATTGTTACTATAGTCACTGTGGCTGCAGTAAATTGCTCTCTGACCTTTTTTTTTTTTTTTTTTGGTCTTTTGCAGGTTACTTTACGTGGTAAGCTAGCCTGTGGGAGTAACCCCTCTCACGTGGCTGGTACAAACACTTTGTAGTTACAGATTCCTCTGTAATGGAGAAGGTGAGTGATTGATATGGGTTGTTTCCTTGACCTTGAAGGAAATGTGAAATCACTAGTGCAAGGAAACAACACAAAACTTTCATCCCCAGGGAAGTCTGCTGATTCCGCCAATTGTGATTAGCTACAAATTGACAGAAAGCGAATAGATATGTAGAAAATGCCATGAAAGCTTCAAACCCTATTCTGTGGCTTGTTCAGTCATGAAGGGAGAAATAACCCTTTGTTCCAGCCTCCAATATCAGGTTCTTTGGATATAGGCAAAATCATAAGCTAAAGCCAACACAGATATTTCTGTCCCTTCCGATCACGGTCAATGTGAATTATAACAACCTTGTGTAAGGAATTGGCTTGTGTTGAGGCAGTCCTTGAATGTCATAAAGGACTTCCTAAGTACGGAGTAGATTTTACAATGCCTGAGAAGCAAATTATGCACCACAGTACACTGATGGATCCTATTCATCTTCAGCCCTTGACAGTAAGATGTTGGCTGGGAATGCTGAGGTCTGAAGTCTCCTCCTACTGGCATCTATGCCTTCTGTATAATCTCAGGCAAGACTTGGAAAGGAACGTCTCTGGAATGCTTATGTCCACACACAGCATGCATATATTTTCCAATCCTATGTGGTCTGAGTTGAATCATGTCCCCCAAAAAGATATATTGAAGTACCTGTGAAAGAGACCTTAAAGTTTTTGGAGATGTAATTGAATTAAGATAAGCTCATACTGGGCTAAGGGAGATCCTAAATGCAATTGCTGCCATTCTTGCAAGGAGAAGGCCTCACGGAGACACACAAAGTGAGAAGGTCATGCTAAGGCAAAGGGGAGGAACATCAATTATTGCTGGCAAGCTGGAAAAGCCAAGGAGGGGTCCATCTCCAGAGCCTTCATGTTTGGGGGTTTGGGGGAGGCTGGCCTACAGCGCCTTGATCTCAAACTTTTGGCCTCCGAGGGTTTGAAAGAATGCATTTCTGTCATATGGAGCCACCCAGTCGTGGTGACTTGTCACAGTATCCGTAGGGAGTGAATACACTGTGCACCTGCACGAATAACATGTAGGAAAAAGATATGATTTGGGGATGATATGGGGGAAGTGATAAGAAAAAAATAAGCTGTCTCTTGTCTTCTAGTTCTACAATTTAATTGAGAGACTAGGTCAAAATAGCAAAATTTTCAGCAAGCAGCTGCGGGACCAAGCAGCGTCGTGTGCCAGATTTTATGGGATGAATTTGAACCATAAAGGATGAACTTGAATCATTCAAAAAGAATGATTAGGGGGCTCCTTGGTGGCTCAATCGGTTAAGCGTCTGACTTCAGCTCAGGTCACGATCTCACAGTTCGTGGGTTTGAGCCCCGCATCGGGCTCCGTGCTGACAGCCAGCTCAGAGCCTGGAGCCTGCTTCAGATTCTGTGTTTCCCTCTCTCTCTGGCCCTCTTCTGCTCTCGCTCTCTCTCTCTCTCAGAAATGAATAAAACATTAAACAAATTTTAAAAATGGTCTTAAAAAAAGAATGATTAGGTCAATGTATTGCAAGACCTAAAACTTCAAGTGCTTCTTTGAAAGCTTGAGCCTTGCAGGGCCCCAAAGACCTAAGCAAGAGCTCCCTGACTGTTACCAGATATGCCCGTCACACAGTAGGAAAGACTCCCCACCCACCTAGTCCCCTATGTTTTCCTCAACCTGCAGGGTCTGACTTCCCGGCCAACCCACACAGTTATTCAAACAAGCCAATAACATTCTCCCACAGAGACCAGGTACCCCATTCTCATGGCATAATAAAGCCCGCCCCCCATGGCCTGTGCACTTTCACTCTGCTCCCAGTGCAGTCCCCAGGTGGCCCTGTGTGATGAGCGGTGTCCTTCTCCCTGGGGCTGTGATTAACACGTGATTAATAAACTGCTGCCCAGGGGCGCCTGGGTGGCTTAGTCGGTTGGGCGTCCGACTTTCGCTTGGGTCATGATCTCGCAGTTCGTGGGTTCGAGCCCCGCGTCGGGCTCTGTGCTGACTGCCAGCTCAGAGCCTGGAGCCTGTTTCAGAGTCTGTGATCTCTCTCTCTCTCTGACCCTCCCCTGCTCACGCTGTCTCTCTCTCTCTCTGCTAGAAATAAATTAAAAAAAAAAGCCCTGCGTCGGGCTCTGTGCTGACTGCCAACTCAGAGCCTGGAGCCTGTTTCAGTCTGTGACTCCTCTCTCTCTGACCCTCCCTTGCTCACGCTGTCTCTCTCTCTCTCTCTCTCTCTCTCTCTCTCCTAGAAATAAATAAAACATTAAAAAAAAAATAAACTGCTGCCCATCCCCCCATCCAGGGTCATTTGTCCTGCCCCCTTCAATTTCCAGAAACCTAAGGCAGGAATACCTCCCTCACCAACAGGATGAATAGGAAGCAACTATAACACTCAGGGAGGACCATTCGTCAGGGATATAAGAAGACTTCTAGGCGGGGTACATTTGAACTGGATCTTGGAAAAGAGTAACAACCACCACGACCAGTAAATGGCAATTCATGAAGAAAATACGGAAAATAAAAAACAAACATGTTAACGAAAGAAGAAATTGACAAACTGAAAACCGAGGCATTCACTCCCTCATTGGAGTGCCAAGGACCGCCTTTCCAGCCAGGAGTGGTTGGACGAGAACAGTGGCCCAGAGCCTCTTCACACCAACCCGAGAGCGAGAGTGAGAGCGAGAGAGAAAGAGGGAGAGAGAGAGGCTATGGCAGAGACCCAGGCCCAGTGGAATTACTTTCAAATAAAATTTCCAGACCATATTCAGAGATTAAATATGTCTGAAACTAAGAAGTGTAAGAGAAAATTAATCTAGCTTTTTCAGCTGGGACACATGACTTTCCTGTGATTTTTATTTATTTTTTTTTAATTTCCCAGAATTCTACAAACATTTATCTGGGATAAAATTAAGCCAGTTGTGAAACTCTATGGATGGTGATCTCCTAAGCCCATGGAAAATTTGTCGGCAGGCTCGTATCACTTTTGTCCAATACATGTTCTTATAAGACAAACAAATAACAATAATAACAACCACAAAACCCCAACCTTAGACTTCCTGGTTTCTCTTTGAGAAGAATTGGACAGCATTCTACTTATATTTTCCTCCTCCATATAATACAAAATATTTCTACTGCTTTAATGAATTTGATTTACTTGTGCTTTATCCAAATGATTAGGGTCAGTGCTTATGTATTACCTTTGCTTTTTCTGCATTTGAGGACAATAAGGACTATGTACTATAGTTTCCTGATGTCAATTTTTTGAGATCCACAGGCGAGATTTTTCAAAAAAATCCCTTTAGGGCAATGGATGATCATATATCCGAAAAAGTAGAAAAATGGACTTATTTGAATATCCTTTGCATTTTTGTCTGCTTTTTTCAAATGTGTTTTATGAGAATTCATGATGTAGTGACCATATGAGCAGCTATAAAAGAAGGGAGAGAGTTAAAGGAGTTGAATTACTCTAAATAATTAGTTCCTGGCTACTGTTCTTGAAAGTCAGTCTTATTGAGGTATAATTTACCTCCAATAAAATGGACCCCTGTCAAGCATAAAAAATAAATAAGAGGTGCCTGGGTGGCTCAGTCGGTGAAGCATCCAACTTCAGCTCAGGTCATGATCTCGTGGTTTTTGAGTTTGAACCCCACGTCCAGCTCTGTGCCGACAGCTCAGAGCCTGGAGTCTGCTCTAGATTCTGTGTCTCCCTCTCTCTCCACCCCTCCCCTGATCATACTCTGTCTCTCCCTCTGCCTCTCAAAAATAAGCATTAAAAAAAATTTATAAATAATAAATAAATACATTTTCCTAGATCTGTCACCCATAATTTATATTATATATAGGGTTAAATAATATATTACATGTGTATATTATATAACATGTGTATAGTATGTGTACTGTATATATATTTACATAATAGACTGCATGTATATGTTTTGTATATGTATTCTCTATATTTACTACTGTTTATTTCATCCAAGCCACCATCATCTCTCTTCTCAGACTAGTATGATAGTCCCTCATGGGATTTGCTTCCCTGCCAATATACATAATTACCCAAACAAGCATGTACATACTACATGTATATATTATACTACATGTATATATGTATTATTTATAAAGATACAATATGTAATATTGCATAATATATATCTCATTTGTTTTCAAAAATTTGGAAAACATACATTATTTTAAAATTACTAATGTCTAGTTATATAGAATATAAGACATAATATTATCTGTTATATATACAATACAATATTTTATAATACATAATGAAATGTATATGTATGTGTGTATGACAGGGGGAGAGATAAAGGCATCTATATGTATTGCAACCCTGAATATGCTTTTGGGGTTTCAATGATTAATGACCAATGAGATTAACAAAGATTGTGAAGGACACGATGCTGTCCCAAATCAAGCGCACTTCTATCTTCAGTTTTCCATCTTTAACTCTAAAATTTCTAACATCACAGAGGTTATTCCATTCATTTTCACAGTATACAGATTTTAACAAATCCTTTGGAGAAGTTGTATCGCTAAAATTTTAAGGAAAGAGGGTCAATCTACAGATAAAATGATATTTACTTGTATCTATTTATCTATTCAATAAAACAGGTTTTTTTTTAAAAGAACAATGGATATTTTATGACTAGTTTCCACTATCAACCTGATCAGCTATAGCCATATTATCATAGAGAATATGGCCTAAATCTCATATGGCCTAACCTTTTTTTTATGCCCAATTACCTCTCATATTTTTCCAATTGTTCTTGCCTTTCAGAGGTTATAATATTAATGACATTGGAGGAGAAGCTTGATATTAATTATAAATTGGTTTGAAAACTCAAGATTTGCTGACATTTGCATAATGACTTTCTTTTGTTCCTTTTATTCCCAGATAATTGAGTTAGAGTATCTCTGTTAAACAAACAACCTTTCAGGAAGACCATTGGACCTCATTATAACCCTGGGTAAAAGAAGAGTAGGTGTGACAAAGTAAAGGAATGTTTCTTTTCTGCAATCTGGAGCATAGATTCTAGAATTTAGAGTTTTCAAGCTTGGCCCTGGAATTAAAACAAAAGCAGAAACAAAGACACTGTGTTGCAATCTATCTGGAAATTAAACAGACAATGGACGATAGTGACAGTTGTCACTTGTGTCTGCTAATAAGATTCCTGCAGTTTCCCTGCCCCAAAGTGGATGTGGGTAAGAGAGGCTTGGGGTGGGATGTGGGCAGATTTCATTGGCCAAACTTGTTCTATCTTTCTACCATTCAAATGAGTCATGCACAGACCCCAAAGTGTTAGAAAGCTCAACCCCCTAAAAACACTTTCGCCCCTGAGCCATCCACGACACTCTTATTATTTTTATTAGTTAATCAAATAACAAGAACGCCTTTCTTAAGATTCTAACAGAGTGTTTATATATCTTGGAATAATTCTACGTCATCAGTTCATGGCTTTCATGTATCACTTCATGTTTCCCCTCCATTTAGACTACATTTGTTTTTGTATTTCGTTATGAAATACAAAAGGACAATACTTTTTATCTTTAGCATCTGTATTCTTTCTGCACCTTTGATTATTTTGTGCTTGAGGGTCCTTCATGTGTAGTGTTACCTCATTTGTTTTGTTCATTCTTAGATTCCCCTGTTATTCTCATCCTGTGTCCAGACTTCCCAAAATATCCTCCACAAAAGGTTATGAAGTGTCTTCTGCTACTCTACTTTGGGGTAACTGAATTGCTCTTTTAATCAGATTTTCATCTCTTTGTCTGCTTTCAGCATTTCTTTTTGGGATTATGAGTCTGGTTGATTTTTAAAAGTCCATCATTTCCTTTAGACTCCTTCACCAGAGTGACCCATGTTTTCATATTCTGTTGAACTGTCTCGTATATTTTTATATTCATTTTATATGTCATGCTATCCTAATTCACCAATCTCTGGTAATATTATGTTATCCCTTCTCTCTTTTTTCTATTGACAAATATATTTAAACCACCTATGGGTATGCGACCTAGTAATTATCATTCCTTTGTGGGTTTTTAGTGAGCATCAGTTCAGGTTGGTGTATTAATCCACTCTACCTCTGAATGAAGAGCATGTAAATATATTTTCCAATGAAAAATAGCACCACGAAATCAAATATGGTTTTAAAACACCGGGGAAAAAAAGAAGACTATAAGGGTGAGGAAAGGGATACAAAATAAATGGATTTTATTAAAATATGCTATTTTATACCAAAACATGATTTTCCTGTATGCCTTTCGAATCCATATGTTTCAATGAGATTTAGCAAGACAAAGTCATAACCTTTGGATAAATAGTCATATAATTTAACATATTCGGTGTCTATTTTTGCAAACTGTAATGGCCACACTTGTGTGAGCTTGCCATGCAAAAGATAAACCTTTTTTTCTTCATAGAACTCAAGATGTTACCATACAAACAAAGTTGTTTCATTACTATTACCACTTACCCCGATGATTATTCCATACAATAAATTAATGTGCTATATTACTTAAGGTTTTGTTTCTTGCTTAATCATAGTTTCCCTCATTTAATTAGAAATTAATGACAATAATCAAGCCTCACTCTAAACCACTGAGACTAATAAATTTCCTATCTGTCACAGCAGGAAGCTCCCCTAATATATGTCCTCACCTCAGACCAGGTTTGGTATCTTTCTTAGATGTTCTCATAACACTATGTTTTTCTCTTTCATTGCACTTTACACAATCATCATTATTTTAATAATCGATGCAATTATCAGCAGAAGTCTGTCTTTCCTCCTGCCCCCTTCTAAGCCCCATGTGAGCATAGACCCAGGCCTTCCCTACCTAATGCATGTCAGTGATAATAACACAATAAATATCTGTTGACTGAATGTGAAATGAAAGCCAGTGTTACCTACCAAAACTATTGCTACAAAACTTCTGTGACAGAACACTTTTATGAATTAGACTGCAAGTTCAAAATGCTCCCACCTAACAGTGAACTCTCAACACAAATGTCAGAGCAAAAAGTCAGCACCTAGAATATTTTATATGTAAGCAATGTTGTTTAGGAGGCTTTGGGTAAATGCCTTTAAGCAGTTGGAGTGAATGAGCAAACTGAAAAGAAAACTCCTAGCTCTGGAGTTTGTTTTAATTCATCACATTGGCCAATAGCATACAATTAAAGATATTAATGCCTCTCAGGGAAAGTAGTGTTATACCTTGAAATAAACAATTTTTGAATGGCGATCCCATTATGAAGTACAAATCAAGTCTTACAGCTGGTCATTCTACAGAAAATGTTCTGAGAGAGATTCATTAGTTCTTTTGTATGGTTTTGCAATGGGCCAAGCACTATTTGCAATGCTTTTCTCTCCCTTTTATGTTATGTGTGTACGAAATCTCAATATAGATGCTTATATAGTTCACTCTATAAAGCACAGCTGTGAGATTATTGCTTACTATTACATTAAAGAAAGAAACACAATCGAGAGGCCTGGATACAGTGAATAACTGATGAGAGCTATGATTGAAATGTCTTTTTCCACATTTCCAAATGTAGTAGCAAAAAGGAGGTCATTTGCATATGCTATGGGACTGGAATACAATCTTAATAATTTGTGCTTTTTAAACCAAATCGGGTTTTTGCTATTATTATCTGTGTTAATCAAACTATAAGTTCACACTTTCTTATTATTATTATTCTGGTCGCCATCCTATCATTTAAAAAAATTAGAAAGTGGTTATCATGGATATTATTAAAAATCACATGTTGACATATACATTTCATTACTGGGCCACTTCCTCTACTTTACAGAATATTCAAGAAGAAAAAGAAAAGAGAAGAGAACGAGGATAGAGAGAAAGAAAAGGAGGAAGAAGAAGGGAATTGAGGGATGGGGGAGAGAGAGAAGTAGAGAAAAGGAAGAAAGGAAGGAGGAGGGAAAAGCAGAAGGGAAGAGAAAGAATGGCTCTTAGCATCCTGAACGAGCTAACTGAACGCTAAAGCTAGCCCTCTGCTGCACCCTGCTGGCTGACTGGAGAACAACAAGAAAGAAAACCATACAGGCAATCACAAACGTCTACATTCTTCATTTTAAATCCCGCAGTCTTTGTAATTTATTATACATAATCCATTGGGATATGCATGAAACAAAGCATCCATATTGTTTCTCAATTAGGAAATAGAATAACTCTGCAAGCTGTAATAGATTTCCTTGGGTAGGATATGTAGGCTTGATATTCCAAATTAGAAAGTAATAACCTGGCTCCTAGCCAGTCTCCATTAGTTAAAGGCTTACTTCAGAGAAGCTCATTTTTACACAGATAAAATTAGCTCATGAAGGGGACAGAGCACCAATGAAAATCACTGTATAAGAGGAGAGGGTTTTCTTTCAGGAATACACACACACACACACAGGATTATGTTATGCAAATTTATGTTTTGCATAGTAGGCTGGAAGACAGGATTTTAGAACTTCTGGAACAGGGGAAAGGAAGCACTGAGGCAGAGAGGCTAATGGTAGCTGGAAAGGCCCCCACATAGATTATGGTGTCCAGAACCCCAGGGAAGACAGGCACTGTGGGATTAGTGACTTGACGCTCAGTTAAGCTTTCTTTCCCGTATTGCAAACACCTTATAACCTCTTCAAATTTTCAGTCTAATTTTAATCACTACATCTAGTAGCGGTCTTTGGTTTCCAAAATTTAAAAAATCAAATCCCTTCAAAAATTTCAAAGAAAATCTTTAATGTAACAGGTTTTTCACAACTTTTGAATGTTTACTTACATTCTCTTAGCTTGTAAAGTATACAGGAAATTTTGAAATGAATGAGAGTGTCATGGATTAGCAGGTGGGTCCAGAATGTCTTCATTGAAAAAGAATGAACTTTGGTGTGTGAATAGAGACAAAGATCTCCATAGTGACAAAAGAAGAGTTCTTGGTGACTTTGGAGAGTGAAAATTTGAATGAGATTCTAAAATATTCTTATTCCAAAGAATTATGATAAATTAATACCAATAATAATAACATCATTTAAAAGCTTAAGTAGTATGTAGCAACCCTCACAAAAACTGTATCAGGTGCCCTCGTTATATTTATACAGACAAGAAAACTGAACCTTGAAATGGCAGCGCTCATGTCTTATCCTCAGTATCTCCTCCACAATGTTTTCTGTAGCGATGCATGGGCTATGCCAGTCAGTTCTCAAAAGAACATAGAGTCACTCTGGGTTTTCCATAAGACACTATCATTTCAAGCCTCTTTTTAAAAAGGAGAGAGAGGAGGGGCACCTGGGTGGCTCAGTCAGTTAAGTGTCAGACTCTTCAGCTCAGGTCATGATTTCATGGGTTGGTGGGTTCAAGCCCCATTTTGGGCTCTGCACTGATAGCATGGAACCTACCTGGGATTCTCTCTCTCTCTCTCTCTGCCCCTCTCCCACTCATGCTGTCTCTGTCTCCCTCAAAATAAATAAATAAGCGTAAAAAAATTTTTAAAAGGAAGGAGAGGAATATATATATTATGTATATAATATATATAATACTTTATAGTATATAATATATCATATGATATATTATGTACATTATATTATATATTATAGACATATAATACTCATATTATATATGTTATATATATTACATTAATTTCTTCCAGCACTATTTGGAATAAGGGTGTGATAAATAAATGACTATAAATCTATAAATGGCTTATGGTATACCAGTTGAAACATTGTAACATGTCTACAATTAAGCTTAGAAAAGAACTATGTAACCAGTAGCAACATAAATTGAAATAAAATGGTAAGAAACAATTCAAAACTATATTTTTAATTTTTTAATGTTTTATTTATTTCTAGGAGAGAGAGAGACAGGGTGAGCAGGGGAGGGTCAGAGAGAGAGGGAGTCACAGACTGAAGCAGGCTCCAGGCTCAGTGCTGGCAGTCAGCACAGAGCCCGACGCGGGGCTCGAACCCACGAACCGCGAGATCATGACCTAAGCGAAAGTCGGACGCTTAACCGACTAAGCCACCCAGGCGCTCCAAAACTATTTTTAAACAACAATTAATCATTAGTGAAATAGTGTCATCATATAAACGTGAAAAACAAGTGGAAAGGAATGGGCTAATAGCTTTCTGGTTTCTCTTTCTCAAAACGCTGCTTTATGTTATCATGTTCGTGTAATACACGAATACACGCACAGGGCATCAGTTCAGCTCCTCTGGGACGCAAACCACAAGACAAGATTGAGCACACACGAGATTTGTTGGGAGAATGTCCGAGAAGGATGAGGATGAGGACCCGGGAGGGCAGGTGGGTCCCCAGACAGCGATGCGAGCCTGACACCGGTCAGGGGAAGGAAGGGGGAGGAGAGGTCACGTGTCTCAGGCTGCCTGTCACTGTAAGAAAGTTCAGGCAAGCTAAGGGGGGGCTCTTGAGCTGGAGCCGTGGCTGAGAGGAGGCCCGTGTTGGGCAGGAAGGGGCCTGCACGTTCACCAGTGGCCCGCGGCAGGGAACAGTCCGGGGGAAGACCCGCTTCGGCATGAGCGCAGTGGTGGCTCCCAGCGGGCACCTGGGGCTCTCGCTAGTCGCCCAGGAGCACGACTGGGCTGCGCCCTCAGGGCCACCACACTGCACCTTGTGCATCATGGAGTGTGTGCTGCTTCTTGGCGTGGCCTGTTTTTTCTTTACATCTTGGATCCATTTCCACCGTGATTACACTCTGCCACAGTTCTTCTGGGTTTAGGCTTCTCTCTCCCACAATTTAATTATACACGTGATTCCTATCGTATACCATGTGCCAGGGATTTTTTATTCTCTTCAGTTTTGGTCCGGTGACCTGTATGTCAATTGAAATGGTATGTCACTTACTAACAATGACAATTTTCTAATTCTATCCATAAGGGCTTGGGGGGAGGGGGAGGGATGCTAAGTTAACTTGAAAAGAAAAAACAAGTAAAAATAAAAATCAAGGAATGAAATGGAAGTTACCCACATGGAGGGCTTAGAAACCCTGCAAGGTACAGAAGAAAGCATCTGTTCTTTCTTAGAGTCTATCTCTGATATTTCAGTTTACAGAAAGTTTTTCTTCTACTTTTTTCAAGTAAGGGAGAACTTCCATACTCTTAGGATTCTGTAATAATCTCCTGCCAGAATTACCGGTTTCTGGAACGTGACCTGGAAAGTACATTACATTTCACAAATCATTGTTTCTTTAAATCAGATAAGGCAGCTCATCCTGATGCACACGACTTCTCTTCTCTCTGAATAAAGAACCATCCATAATGCATCCAAGCTTTTGAATATAAAACTCATCTAAAACACTTCCTGTACCTTCCTTCCCTGTACCTTAAAAAGCAAAACTAACAATTCTACCCTCCTTTAATTATTAGTCACTTGAGAGAAATATTTCCTACTTAAAATAATCTTACCAGGAGGCCAGATTATGAGCCTTCTTTATTAGTTGAATTGTAGCAAGCAGAGACCAAATAGGACTCTAGAGTAGCTCTGGATGGATGAACTGGAATGGCCATTGGCCAGAGACTCCTCTTTGAGAAGAACTGCTGAAGAGCAATTGCTAATCTTGGGTACTTCATGTATTAAGGAAAAAACAATGGCTCAGAATAGAGATTTTAGTTTATTTCTTAACAGATGTGCCAGTTGTACAACATTTGGCCTCTTGAATAAAATGGATTGAGTGATAGGAGCATGTTAATAATTCCCACATAAGGACAAAGTCAGGGTCCATTGAAAAATCAGTGATGTCATAGCTCTGAGTTCCTTCTATTCACCTTCACCTCATGTTCACCTTCACCTCATGTTTGCTGAGACACGCCATCTTCATGTGATATACCCAACACTGGAAGGTGGGGACAAAGCTCTCTCTCTTTACAATTCCCTTTTTGTACTAGGGCAGAAAATCTCTCACAGAAGAATCCCAGAAGACATCTGTCCCTTTTGTGTCTCCTTGACAATACCTGGGTCATTTGGCTATACCAGCCCCAATTACTTGCAAAATAGGATGGAAGTACCCCAGTTCATTTAGTCCAATCATGATTCATCTCTTTTGTCTGTGGGCATTGCCCAGTGATGCCAGTGCAAAATTGAAGTTCTGGAATCCAAGACTAATGAAGTTTGGCAAACAGCTTTCAAAGTGGGGAAGGAAAGGTGCCTCCTACAGCAGAGAGCAAGTTTTCAAATATTTTGTAGATGCCCCAAATACAAAAATGCAATACTTGAGACAGATGAAAGCAGAGAAGCATCAATTGAAGAATGTGGGTAACGTGGGTAGAGTTTTACTCCCCTGTGCACTTCTTTCCCACCCCCGATGAGACTCCTGGGGCACCTCTGCTCAATGTTTAGTATCCTTTGAAAACAACCATCTTAGAATTTAAATAACTGTGCAGAGAATTACATGGAAACTATATCATGACCAAATGGGGTTCATCCCCAGAATGCAAAGAATGTTAACTCAGAAAGTGAGTTAGTATATCTTGCTAGATGTATAAGTAAGGATAAGAACCAGTTTCTAATTAGCGTTCCTTAGTACAATATGTAAGAACTGGATCTTTGTGATGAGTTTTATCCCTTTCTATGTTATATATACAAGTGACAAAAGGCAGTTTGGGACCTAAATGTTGAAAGAGTAGAAGTATCTTGTTCACATTCAAGAACAAGAGAAGGATATTTGGAATTAATTAATTTGGAAGACTGTTCCCTACATTTTAAAAAACGTATAAGTCCACTCTCTTGAGATGCTTGATTAGTGTCTTTAATTTGTAATTAAACAAGGGAATCTATAATTAAGCATGAAACAAAACCTAAAGTAATATAGCACATTAATTTATTGTATGGAATAATCACTGGGGTACATAGTAATACTAGATAAAACAACAATATATATATTGGTGAGGATGATGCCAATTCCATTATCTGTAGATGATGTGATTGATTAACTAGAATATTTAGCTTAAGGCTCTAAGAATAAATTCGACCCAACACCATGCATGACCCATATGGAAGAAATCACCCTCTGTATTCTTCAAGCTCTCTGTTTTCATCGTTTTGTTAGGCACTCATAGGTAGGCACTTTTTTACAAATTATGAATTAACTGAATGAGTGTATATTTTTATTGCAAGACCTACTCAACGAGCTGTTAAGAGGATGACTGGCAGATAAGCGATGGCATTTGAGCTGATATCATTCTGGAGACTCGCTATCATCAGGGCAGTGCTAGAGTGATAGCGAAAGAAATGAAGGGGGACCTTGAATTTGGGATATATGTTGAATGTGGTTTTCATAGTTTGTCCCCCAAACTACACTTTAAGACAAAGAGCCAAGAAGTTCTTTAGAAAGTTCAGAGCCCACAAGCCAGGGTCGGTAAATAGAACAGGAAGGAAGGCCAAGGGCAACGGGATGTTATTAAGCCAGCTGCTACAACAGGCAGCCTGAGCTACTCTCATGAGGAACTTTTAGAAAGCATTTCAAGAGTAATTCCACTTGTGGGATCAGGGTTCTGGAGTATTTATACACCAGTCCCTGAGAGTCATTGATGAAGGATTGCTGAATATGGTAGGGAAGAGCCATAGAGGGCAGTGATAATCCCCCAGGACCCTGACTACTTCAAGGGGGGCCAGAGTGACTTTCTGTGTTTGGGGAAAACCCTCAGATTTACAGAAACAGACACTCTAGCTGCTAGAAGTTAGCTGAAGCATACAGAAATGGCTGAGAGTTACAGTTCTGGTAGGGGTATGCAAGAAGCATTAGGGATTCATAATAGGGTGGACTGGAGAGTGAGGGGCCAAGATGATTCAAGGGTTACTCCCGGTTGCTGTGTGACCACTGAGTCCGTTATGCTGAGATGGGGCAGAATTGGTAGACATGGGACAAGGAAATCTGATAAAGGGACAGTCATGTGGAGCTAAATACACACGAGGGAGACCTCAGGAAACTCACAGGAACTCTTGTTCACACTGACGAAGGCCTATGGCTTATTGAGGTCGTGTGTGGCCTCCACTCTCATGATGGGGATGTTATTCAAAATATGAACTTGTTTGTACCCATGGGGACACAATGCCTAGAATATGATTTACATAATGAAAAGATGGCTTCAGTTTGTTATCTTCAAAATTCAAAAACTGGGAAGAGAAAGAAACACAGAAATTAAATATGAGCATCTATAAAATCAACAGTAAGGACGGGGTGCCTGGGTGGCTTAGTCGGTTAAGCGTCCGACTTTTGCTTAGGTCATGATCTCACGGTTCGTGGGTTCAAGCCCCGCATCGGGCTCTGTGCTGACTGCCAGCTCAGAGCCTGGAGCCTATTTCGGAGTCTGTGTCTCCCTCTCTCTCTGACCCTCCCCTGCTCACGCTGTCTCTCTGTCTCTCTCTCTCTCTCTCTTAGAAATAAATAAAAATATTCAAAAATTAAAAAAAATCAACGGTAACATTCAATCTTTACGCTAGACTGTCATCAGACTACATGACAGTGTCCCTCGGATCTTTTTGGGTTCTCAGTGATCAAATATTAGATTTGGCTTACCTAATGGTCATGATATAAAATTAGATTCAATCATCAAATCGTTGCCATTTTGCTGAGTTCACCATTGGAAAAGGAGGTAATATTGAGGGCTGTGAGGATGCTTTTACAACTTTTCAAATGAGGCAATAAAGTCCATTAGGTCGTCAATGACATCTAAAATATAAACCATTCAGAGGCAGGAGAAATGAAAACAAAGGTTCTTCCCTCTCATAAAAGGGAAAATCCTTTCCCTGGCTTCTCAGTCATAAAACAATCCAATTTACATGGAAAATAAATTTAAAAGGAAATACGATAGACTCTTCTAGCAATATCTTCATCATAACCTTGAAACACTGTCTCCGGTTATTTTCTCCTTTCCTCTCTTTCAATGCATCAGCTGACAGCTAAAATTGGCCTACAACTCCCTCTCACTTGACTCCTCTCTGACCCAATTCAGGCTTCCAAGTCGGGGGAACACAAAAGCTAAGCCAGCACTGGGCATTTGTTTACTTCTTTGTGTCTCAGCACAAATGATGATACCACTAGAAAGAATCTAGGGAATAATGTTTCTTTGTTATGGTGTAGCCCGCGCACCTGTGGGGTCAGTGCATGCATTGTTTTGTGGGCTTCTCTTATGCCAGACCAGATGAGAAAGCAATTCTTGTTATTGCTTTGCAATTCAGTATACCAGCCTATTTTTATTTCCACAAAATGTGGGTAGGAATGTGTGTGCAACTGAGTGCATACTTCAGAAATCTAGGCAGTTATTAATTTGGGTTTCTGTTTTACATTTTCTAGCAGCTGTTGATTAGGAAGATTCTGGACTGAGACGTTAATCAAGATGCTGCGAGATCTCATCAGTAAGTGCTGGTTTCACCATTGCACTATGAAAAATTGCTTCTATGAGAAAATTATTCAGAGAATGTTAATGAATTCTCCACCATTCCACAAAGCGATTTTTCCCCCAGTATCCTCTCTTTGTGGTTGACCAAATAGAAAAATGTTTAAGCTGTAACAAAATTATCTGGAAAACAACTATTAAATAATTAGATTGAAAAACTTGTTAGTCTATTTGTCTAATGATGCATTATTTATTTTAGACACTGCACTGAAATATGTGAGTACAAAATTTATTGCCTAAAATAACGCAATTTCTACTGAGGCTCACTGGGCATGAACCAATTATAGTTAATACGCTAAAAGCATTAGTGGTAAATGAGAATCCAGAATTACTGTAGTTCTGAGGATGGTGGTAGAGTGCCCCATGAGGCTGTCATGATGGGGCAGTGTGGAGGATTGGGTTCCAGTGGAAATATACAAGCAGAATCCTCCCGATACTACCTGCAGTCAAAAATTAAATTTGGCTTCCTTACCAGACTTAAGATACAGTCTTGACCACACTTAGATTCTGCACATTTCCTTCATGGGTTTGATTTCTGTGCCATAAATCACTCGCCTCTCAGGGGCGCTGAGAATTAACGGTTGTCATATTTTCGGCAGTTTGGGAGAGGTACCAGGAAATGCGTTCTCCCATCATCTAGCCTTGACTGCCAACATTTATGCTGAGCATTTCAGAGACAATGAAACATCTATTTCATTTGCACCACTGTGAGATAATCTTGGGCCTTGGAGATTTCTGGATTGCAGATGTGACAGACATCAGATTCAAACAGCTTTTGAAACCAAAATGTTCCTTTGGATACATGGATAAAAATGGATAAAAAAAATTCCAACATTGTCTTTCCATTATTCCTTATGAACATTTTAAAAGAGGAGCAGCAATTATTTGAAGGTAGTTATTTGATTTTGTTAAGGATATTTGCTGCCGGTGATAATCTACTTTATTGGGAATTGCTCTGTCTTTAGGCCATTGTGATGAAAAAAATACATGAGACACAGCAGGGGAGGGGTTTGGCATCAGACAAAGCAAAGTTTAATTGTAGGGTCTCCTATTTTAGGAGTGTTTATCCTTGAGCAAGATACTTAAACTTTCAAAATGTTAAGAAAATCCTTCAGGTTTTTAATATGATTTTTAATACATAACAGATTTTTAAAGTTAGTTAAATAACAACATGTGCAAGTATCTAGTGTGCTGAGGGCATAGTGCCCGATGTGAAGAGTGGTGCACTCTAAATGGAGTGTGCGCGGGCAGCAGTGTGTGAGTCCCGACAGCCAGCATGCCTGTGTCTGGAGACTGTCATGTGAACAGGTGTCACAGGTGGGGAAGTTGGACCCTGCTGCTTCATCTAGATGCAGAAGTGAGAACATAGCAGTCTCAACTGCACCACACAATTAAGTTTAACGAAAGGGAGAAGAGTGTCTTTTTGACCTCAAGATGTTAATTTCATGTAAAAAAAAAAAAAAAGATTTGGGGATGGGGGGCTGCTGGAGAGATAGGAGTCGACAGCAGGGAACTGATGAGACCAGAAAGGAAGGGGGATCTGCATGAACCTCATAGGAACCAGAAGTAGGCAAGACCTAAGGAATGGAGGCATCTGAAATTAATGATCTCTCTGTATTGCAGTTCAATTTCTGCACTTTAGAAACAATGTGTTACAGCTAATGATTTTTCTATTGTATAATGTAATGCCCTGCCAATTACCACCCCCTGGAATTCAGTAAAGGCTAATCTACAACTAACTTCATGTTGATCTTACATTGACATGACTCTTAAGGATTAAAGAGATGGGGTTATGACCCTGTGGGGCCAGGGAGAGGGGTCCAGAGAAAACTGAATCACCAGGCAGATACAGGGATGAGATGGCCAGCTCCTGCCAAGGAGACCAGAACACCTGGGATCAAAAGTTCAGTGTCATAGACCACAAACATGATGTGAAAGCAACCTCAGAAATTTTCTAGCAATAGAAAATTCTTCTATTCTTCTTTTAAAAGAATGACTTGCTTACATTTACATCAGGGTGAGACTCACCATTTTGTACATTAAAAATAAAACCTGGGCACCTGGGTGGCTCAGTCGGTTAAGCATCCAACTCTTGATCTCATCTCAGGTTTTGATCTCAGCTCAGGGTATGATCTCAGGGTCATGAGTTCAAGCCCTGTGTTTGGCTCCATGCTGGGCATGAAGCCTAATTAAATTAAATGCATACATAAAAAAGAAATAAAAACAAAACTCCCAATTTCAGAAATTTAGGACATTGCAGTCATATAAAGCGTAGTAAAATGAAACTTCTACAAATGGCTTGAGCTAGTTCTGAAGTAAGAAACTTAAAATTCTGTAATTAAATTGAGTTAATAGGCCTCATTTGGTGGTATTCAAATATTATTTTTCAATAGTCAATGATGCATCCATGAGGCAATTATACAGAGGGGGGAAAGAAGAAGGAAGCCAAATGAGATAGAACCCCCGCTCTGTGCCAGGCACCTTACGCTACCTCGTTTCGTTCTTGAATCATTTCTACAAGCAGAATATTGTTCAGAAATGAGGCAGCTGATACAGCGAGTGGCTGAGTAACTTGCCTCAGTGATTCATTCACTGGGGGGCTGGGATGAAGACCGGGGTCCTTTGACTCACCCTGCCCCTGCGTGTTCCAAATCTCTCCAGCTGACTAGCAACTTCCCACGCCGGCAAAGCAAGGCTGCTGCCTCGTCACTGCAACTACACACAAATACTTTTAATCTATTATAATTGCTCCCAGAGAAGAATGAGCGTCTGACTTCGTTTATGCCGCTTTAATTCTCCAGGAGCTACTTAATATCACTGCTATATGAAATGTAATAAATTTTCCAGCTTAGAAACAAGGCTTCATCATTACCAAATGCATTAGAAAACATTTACCAATATCTGAATTGCATATAATAATGAGAATATTTATTGAACACTTGCTAAATGCCAGATACTGTAGTAAGTGCTTTATGTATGTAGATTACACCACTCAAGGCTCACAAGAGTCACAAGCTCAGTATTATTATTTTTTTGCTTTTTACATTCGAGGACATTGAGACTTAAAGGGGATAGTTTGCCAAAGATCATGCAACGTGTTAAAACTCCTCCCACACAACACTTTACTGGGTGGCTGGGGTGGCTCAGTCTGCTGAGTTCCGACTTTGGCTCAGGTCATGATCTCACAGTTTGTGGGCTCTTGGCTGTGGGCTTAGAACCCACTTCAGATCCTTGGTCCCCAACACCCTAGTCCTGCCTCTCCCCCAATCACATTTGCTCGCTCTCTCTCGCTCTCTCTCTCTCTTTCTCAAAAACAAATAAACATTAAAAAAAAAAAAAAAACTTTACTGGGTGCTGGGCCCAAAGCCTGGACTCCATCTTTCTTCTGTGAAGCAAATTCCATCCCAAATACAAGAAAAAGGGATACGGATATTCACAAAAATCCTAGGGAAGAGAAGAGAATGTGAGGAACCCAATGTTACTATGGAGCTCTTCTTCATCTAATTCATGCTCCCTCCCTCCCCAGCCACCATAGGAAAGAGACTACTGGAGAGGTCAAAGAACTTGCTCAAGGTCACCTACCCAGGGCCAAATCTCCGGACTCTCAGGCCAAAGGAGCTTCTAGCATAAACCTCAAGCCCTGGTAGTGTTAGGCTACATCCCTGTAAAAATCCAATAGTAGACTATGTTTTCAGAGTTGTCTTCTTTTGAAAGTAACTTTGTTTCAGAAAAAGGTTTCCAGCAACCTCCTTCTAGAAACAGTTCTCAATGAAATTGTTGATAGGGTTATGGTTTTCCTACATACCTTAATATGGTCATTTACATTTTAGCGCTTGCTCGTGAAAATGAATAAGCGGTTTCATTTCTTTTTTTCTCTCCCCCAAAGGTGTGATTTTATGATTCCAGACTCTATTATCAACCCAAGGCTCTAAATGGTATTATTGGTTTGAAAAAGCGAAAATTTCATATGGAGTTACATATTTATTTCTAACTGGGATGACACTTTGATACAAGGTATGATATGATTAAAATCTCCCCCGGTAGGTAATTGTAGGAGCTGAGTCTTTGCTACATATGTAACACTTGTGCCCCAGACTGCTTCATCTGGGACATGTGGATCATAGAGTCTCTTTTCATTAATGGTTCATCAGAGAGTTGTTCAAGCCAATCCTGACGGAAGAGTTTCTGCATGTGCAATATGAGTGTAGATATGTATGATAACTCTTAGACATGGCGATCACCAACTAACCTTCCAAATCCACTAACCCTTGCATTTTATTTCTTTGCATCTCCTACATTTGTTAGCAATTACAGTCCAATCCATGTAGTAGATATGTTCAGAAAGTAAAAATAATGAAAGATACACCTCAGTTTAGTGGAGATATTTGGCACCTCTTTGGAGAGGAATCAAAGCATGAGGGGAAAGTAGACTGAGTACCCTGTAATGTCAACATGGTAAAGGCTGCTAATTGTCTTCTCAAAGTCATTCTCTCCTTTGTCCAGAGTAAAGAAGTTTAAAGCTGCCAATTTAGAGATAACATTTCTCAACTTTCCTTGTAGATGTGGTTAGACGATTGCGTGAAAGCCACTGGGACTGAATATAAGTGATGTTTGCAATGTCTGCGTATTCTTCAACTTAAAACATAAGCCACTTAGGTCACCTAGGTGGCTCAGTTGGTTGATTTTACTAGGTTGGGTTCAGCTCTGGTCATGATCTCAGGGTTTGTGAGTTCGAACCCTGCATTGGGCTCTGTACTGACAGTGCAGAGCCTGCTCTGGATTCTCTCTCTCTCTGTCTCTCTCTCTCTCAGCCCCTCCCTTGCCCCCTTGCACTCTCTTTCTCTCTCTCAAAATAAATACATAAACTTAAAAATACATTTTTTTAAAAACCACAAGCCACTTGCCTTAGAATTCTTCTCTTTCTCCTTTGTTCAGTGAACTAGACACAATTTTGACCCAGCCTCACCTATGCAGATGAAGAGAATGCTTTAGGGGTAGCTAAACAACCAAATGGCAGAAGGTGGGCTTGGCCTTAGAGTCAAACCACCTTCCCAATGCAGATCATTCACCTCAAGACTTTAGATGAGAAAGACATTCTTAACACTATGTTTGAGGTCCATTTGTTAATGTGAACTCAGCTTCCTCTTAACTTTAATGACTGTCCCCCTCAATAAAGGGCTAACTTCTGACTTCCTGTGCCCAGGGAGACATGTGCAAGACTCACCCTTTTTATTATTAAAAACGAATGCTAATCATCTTGTGTAAAGTTTTATTTTCATTGGCAATGTTAAGTAACTGCATTCCCTACCATATGTGAGGGATTAAAATGAGAGCAGAATGAACTATATAAAGTTTATGCTGTCATAAATTCACTTTTTCAAACCACACTAAGGCTTTCAGCTGTCAACTGATGTTTTTACTCTACGTTAGTATAATAGGAGGGTGTTTCTTTTTTTAAAGGAAAGAACAATGGTATTCAGTAAATGAATTTAACGTTTCATACTGAAGTCAAGTTATTATTTGTACCAAAAAGAAAAAAAAAAGGGAAAAGGAGACTTGTGATTGTTTCTAGCTGTGAACGCTTGTTTTTAAAAAGTAAGTTTAAAACTTATAAACAGACTTTATTGAAGTACAATCACGTGAAAATCATCATTCAGGTAGAATTGTGTGGAGCTTTGAAACTACACGTGTGAATCCATAGATACACCTACTGGTAAGGAAACTGAAGCAAGACAGAGAAACATGCTCTCATTCTATGGTGCTGCTTTTGTTAGGGCAAAATTGACCACTTTTCTGCCGACTAGCCTAAGACATTACTGTTGTGATTTTATACATTTTAAGAAAGCAGATGAGTGCTATGGAAGTGACTAAGCTTAGACAATTCCCAACTTTAACGTCATTTGTATTAAAAACATTCTCCACAAAAGCAAAAAGCTCTTGATAGCATAACACCACAGAGGTCACATCAAGGTGAAAGGCAGCTTCTCGCATGTGTGAATTTCAAAGGAAAAATAAGCTGTGCTCCACTCACAGAGCATATCGACAACAAAGTACTAATATTTCCTCCAAGGAGTTGTTTGATTTTTATCTCAACACAGGAATCGGTTTACATAACTTTAAAGTAATTGCCTGGGGAGCCTAGGTGGTTCAGCTGGTTAAGCTTCTGAGTCTTGATTTCAGCTCAGGTCATGATCTCATGGTTCATGAGTTCGATCCCTGCATCAGGCTCTGCGCTGAGAGTGTCGAGCCTGCTTGGGAGTCTCCCTCTTTCCCTCTCTCTCTGCCCCTATCCCACTCTCACTTTCTCTCTTTGAAAAATAAATAAATAAACTTAAAAAAACAAATGAATGATGGAATAAACATTTAAAAATAAATACATAAAATAAAATGATTGCTTCCCAGAGAAACCAAAAACAATTTTGATTCATAAACTCTCTGAAAAGGTCTCAGGATCCCCTCAAGTTCTCACACTTGAAGAATCACTGCTTTGGGGTAAACGATATTTATCAAATAAGTAACAAAACCTTTGCCAGCTCATGGACATAATCAAGAACTCAGGTTCTTTCCATTTTTACCATTGAGGGTGTGCCTGTCCTCTTTGGCTGGTTTCCTCATGGTCCTAAAGCCAGCACGGCTCCAGACATCAACAATAAAGACCAGAGAGAGAAGAAAAGTTTTACTTCATGAGCAGTTGTAATAGTTAAGAAACAAATTTAAGACTTCTATCATGTTCATTACCCAAAATAAATAACATGCCATTCTTCACCAATTAACTGGATGGAATCACCATGCATAGGCTCCTCATGCACACACACACACACACACACACACACACACACACACAGATATAGATATCTTTTGATATGTATATTCCTTTCAAATTTGCGATTTTACTTCCAGATATTTTTCCTAATGCAATTATCAAATGCTTAAAAAAAGATGAATGCATTTCGATATTTTGCACAGAATTTTTAGATTAATGTAACATTTTTAAATTCAATGGTCCAAATGTAAGAAATTAATTGAATACATTTTTTCTGCGTCTCTTAATGGAGTACTTTGACATCATCAAAAATGATGATGCAGAATTAATTTATTAGCATGGAAATCTGGTGATAGCATATCATTAAAATAAAAAAAGGGAAATTTACAGAATCCTGTACACAGTATGAATCCACTTTTGTGAAATATTTTCAATTATGTGTGTAAAACATGGCAGAAAAACCATGTATGAATGTAGTAATAATAGTGGATGTTTCTGGGTCATCATATTACAGGTCATCTTCATTTCCTTTTTCATACTTTCTGAATTATCTGATTTGTTTATTTTATTATAAACACATTATTTTATAATAGTAGGTTAGCAAAGCTTTTTTTACCTTGAGGTAAGTGGATACATGCAGAAAATTTTCTAGTTCACTAATACCATTGAAATAAATTTCAAAGGCATTTTAGGAACTAATGATTTTCACAAACTCCTCCTTCTCAACATAGAAAAGACATTACAAGTTTTAAAAACTTATTATGCATGCACAATTGTTAAGTAATTTAATGTGACCAATTTTTATTCTGCGTGACTTCACAGTAATATCAATGTAAATAGAAATCATCAATCACATTTGAAAGTCTCTCTGGCCCACATTTCCTTAAATCAAAGTAGAGATTAATCTTAGCCCTATAAAAACTAAAAACTATGCCCTCGATCTCTCTGTAACTGGTTTGAAAGCACAGAAATCAGATAGTCACTTGAGGTCAGGATGTATGTGAACAGATAGTTGTTTGTGGAATTATGACCTCAATATCAAATATAATCTTTAAGGTTTTTTTTTCTTTTAGTGTAGTTGATGTATAATGTTCCATTAGTTTCAGGTGTTACAACATAGCAATTAGACAAGTTTATACATCATGCTGTGCTCACTGCAAGGTAGCTACATCTGTTACCACACGACGCTGCTACAATGTCATTGACTCCTTCCCTATGCTGTGTCTCTTATTCCCCTCATCTTTTTGCTTGATTTAAGGACTCGCAACACCCTTTTCAAGAGCTGTTGCTTTAATTTACCTGTTTAGAGGTCAAGATGATTTCTATCTGCAATTTTACTATTGATTTTTTCATGTCTAGTACTTTCTAACACTGTCTAGTACTATTTATTTCTTCATTCCCAGGGCATCTAGGTGGCTCAGTCCGTTGAGCCATCCAACTTTCGTTTCTGATCATGATCTCACAGCTCTTGAGCTCGAGGCTTGTGAGTTCGAGCCCCACGTCAGGCTTGCTGTCATCAGCACGGAGCCTGCATGGGGTTCTCTCTCTCCCTCTCTCTCTCTGTCTCTGCCCCCACCCTTGCACTCTTGGCTTCTCTCGATCTCTCTCCCTCCTTCCCTCTCTCTCAAAAATAAAATAAACATTTAAATAAAACAAAAGAAACAATACAAAAACACCTCGTTATTCCCTGAAATGACAAACCACCATGTTCTGAGGACAGTGATGGCTCCCAAGGTACAAAAATAAATGAGAGAGTTCCTGCTCAGACAAATGTAAGAGACGGAGTTGGTGATGTGGTCTTCTTGTTGTTTTTGTATCTGAAGAAGGGAGCAATGATGCAATAGGAGCCAGCTTGTGGAAGGAGAGGCCGATACACAAGGAAATACATGTCAGAGAGTGAAATGGGAGGCACAGCCCTCAGCTGAGACTCAGCAAGGGTGGATGGGAGACGAAGCGGGCCGGTGACTTAACATGAAAATAAATGGATGAAAGCGTGGAATACTCTCATGGAGAAAATTCAGAGAAGTGAACCAAAAACAGTAAAATGAATGAGTGAACTTATTTACCATAATTTCCAAACAACTCTGGGGATAGTGTAACTATGCCAGAAGAAACAAGAAAAAAGGTGGGGGGGAGTCTAAATGAAGTAATACTTCTCTATAACAGAATTGGAGAAACTTGCTTCTTGCAGAGAGAGACTAAGAAACTTTCCTGTGGTTAAAGAAAGATGAGCAGATTATGTAACAGGGGTTCACCAGCAAGTATACATTTAAATAAGTAATAAACGGAAGGAAGGGAGGGAGAGAAAAAGGAAAGAAGGGAGAAAAAGAAAGAGAGCAGGAAGAAGGGAGGAAGGAGAGAAGGTGGGAGAGGAGGAAAGGAGGGAGGGAGGGAAGACCTTTATGCATAGAGTTAGGGAGCCAGTTACCAATGGCTCTATACTAAACCACTCAGCTAAGGTATGAGGCTGTTCCCTTGTTTTGAGAAGAAAATGGAAATGTGTTTTAACAAAGATTTGAGAGTCACACTACCTACTCAAGGAAAATAGGATGAAAAGGACAGACTAGGAAGGACAGGATTTTGCAGAGACCTATGATGCTAATAACATCTCTGGGACCTCAGCGCAAAAGTAGCATTAACAATCACTAACAGGCCGTTGTAAGACTTTCTGTCTTTTTTCTCCTTGGTTTTTGTGCTTACGTCATCATAGATGTGTCAATAATGTATGCTCGCATGTAAAAGCAAAGCTTAATTTAAGAACAAACCATGAGTACGTGATGTGTCATTAAGTAAATTAGAAAGTGGTGGTTAGACTAAAATAAGCAGTGAAGTTAGTAGCAAAAACACCTGTAACATTAATCATACAATAGAATGATGTTTTGCCAAGAATATAAATGTGACCTTAATGTATTCTGGTAATGATGGGTAAGAATTAAAAATAACACCATGTTCCTACAGAAAAAAACCTAGATGCTAGGATTAAAGTTTTAGAAAGTCATTAAAGATAAGACTTCTGAATCAAAATGCAAAATTTCCATCTTCTAAAGCAGTCGTTTACTTGAGTGCAACAAATTTGTGAAATGAGAACGGGGATAAAGTTTTATTTTGGAAAATAAAAATAGGGAGCCTGAACTTCATCCATATCGATGAATAAATGAAAGATAAATAGCCTGAAATGAAATGTTCATGTGTCAACAAGAGATGGACCATTATGTAATAAAGACTTCCACAATCTTTGGCCAAGAGATAGGAAAGGACGTGTTTTGGGTAAAGATCCATTCATTCACAAAACGTTTGAATACATCAGTAAAGTGACTCTTCAGAAAGCACCACCTTCACAAAATTCTGTTCTGATTTTGCTAGATATTCTAGATAGGTCATGGAAAAAAGAGCACATGCCACTTCAAACTTGAGGGGTCAAATGACCCCGTTTGCCAAGAACAGGACTTCCATGCCTCATGACTTGCAGTTTTAAAACCAAGACAGTCATGGGCAAACCAGAACAAGTCAGCCACCCAACCCAGAGCTGACCGCCTCCATGTAAAATCATCAGCTTCCCACACCCCCAAAAGACAAGGTATTAACATCCTTTAGCTGGATTACCAACAACCAGGGCACCAGCAAATGAGAGAAGTCAGAACACACAAAAATTATGAGAAATTATTTGGAGGTTACAAACAAAGGCACCGAAGTAGTATGGAAAATCTTAGGGCTTTGAACTTTGTCGGACCTCCTTCTTCTGCTACTTACAATGTGAATTGATGTCACTTCGATTTACAGATGGCTGGATGGGACTGCCACATTCTGGTTGTGTTCTTTGGACTCAGTCAAGACATAGGAGGTGGAGGGACAGCAAGGACATGTCCAGTTATATGTGATCTTATCATTTTCCTTTGGAATAATGGGCGATGATTGCAGGAGAATGAAACGTAGCAATATGTGTAATAAAATATCAGAGAACATTTCTTTCCCCAAATACTATTCTTTCCTCAATTTGTTGATGAACACAATAATAAGCGACAACTGGGTTATTTTTCCCATGCTGAAGCTACAAACATCTATTCCGAATACTGCAAAGTCTTTGAAATTGAAGGTGAAATGTAGGTTGTATTATTGACTATAAATATATTACAATAACATGTTTAAGAATAAGAAAAAGAAGGGCGTCTGGGTGGCTCAGTCAGTTAAGTGTCCGACTTTGGCTCAGGTCATGATCTCATAGCTCGAGAATTCAACCCCTACATCGGACTCTGTGCTGACATCCAGCTCAGAGCCTGGAGACTGTTTCAGATTCTATGTCTCCCTCTCTCTCTGATCCTCCCCTGTGCACGCTCTCTCTCTCTCTCAGAAATAAATAAAACAGGGGCGCCTGGGTGGCTTAGTCGGTTAAGCGTCCGACTTTCGCTTAGGTCATGATCTCGCGGTTCGTGGGTTCGAGCCCCGCGTCGGGCTCTGTGCTGACTGCCAGCTCAGAGCCTGGAGCCTGTTTCAGTCTGTGACTCCCTCTCTCTCTGACCTCCCCTGCTCACGCTGTCTCTCTCTCTCCTAGAAATAAATAAAACATTAAAAAAAATTAAAAAAAAAAATAAATAAAACATTAAAAAAAGAACAAAAGAAAAAAGTCATTTCCGATTCTCTTCTTTTGGAAAATACACCTGAGCTTCTATTAGTTGTGACTTAGATGATCAGAATCTTTCATGGTCAGAGCACATAAACAGGTCATTTTAAAGGTTTCTGAAATGATATTTAAACATTTGCTGTATCTTTAAAATGTTTTCTTCCCAGGTGATATTTACTAATTGGAAAAAGTTGTAGATGCTCTCATTTATCAAAGTCACTGCTAAAAATCTTGAACAAACATGAATTTGAATCTAGCTCACTTGTGATCATTAGCTCAATTATTTTGAAAATCCAGTTATTCATAAATTCTGGACTCACAACAGTCTGGCCTTTAAGGACCCATCATTCCTTATCCTTGTCTGTATTAACAATATTTTTCTCTTATTTGAAATTTTTAGATATTGTTAAAGTTTAATTACATGACAAAGCCAGGTATGGTTCAAGACAATTTATCACTAGAGGTAACAATCTAATGAAAATCCATCATTAACAGATTGCAAAAAACTAATAGTAATTGTTTAAAATTCAGACACTAAACAACCTAATAAGTTGATAAAAACACAGAATTGACAGTCAGAAAATCTGAGTTCTAGCCTGATTCTGTCATAAATGAGCTTTGTGTTTTTGAGGAAAACCCTTAACCGCCCTGGGTTGCATTTTTTAATTTCTATCTAATAATGAGGTCAACTCTGGGATGTATAAACATGAAACATGTTAGTATAGTCATTATTTTTAAGGATATATTTTTATAAATATATATATTTTAAAAAGGAAACCTATGCATAATATTATTTTAAAGAAAAGGAAATCTGTTATAACATAATACATACACGCATGCATAATTTTTCAGTGTATTTAGTCACCTGATTTTAATTGTGTGGATGGATTACAGGAAGGGTCATTATCAGATGTTGACCACATTTGTTCCTGGGAACATTTTTTCTTTTATTTTCCTCTTTTTTCTCTTTTTGGATGTTTCTGAATCACCTGAATGTTTTGTATTGACCATCTTTTTTCCATTAAAGCAAATAAAACTTCTTACCTAAAAAAAATAAAATAAAATTTCATCAGCCATAAAAAAAATAATACTTAAAAAATAATTCTGATCAAAGCAACACCTGCAAAGAATTCAAAAGCCAGATAATGCGAGAAAGCTTACAATGAAACAGCGAAGTTTCTTGCGTCTCCTCATTAGCTTCCCCCTCAGCGGTTCACTGTCTCCACCTTCCTCCCGGGGTAACTACTCATCAGTCTTTAAACATCTTTCTACTTTCTACTTCCATTTCTGTCTGCTGAGCCAGCTGTATTATTTATTCATAGCCATTTATTTAGCATTTTATTTAAGTTGATTTTTGGAACGAAAGAGACAGTGCAGGTGTGGAAGGGCAGAGAGAGAGGGAGGGAGAGACGAGAGAGAGAGAGAGAGAGAGAGAGAGAGAATCCCAAGCAGGCTCCATGCTGCCAGCGCAGAGCCCTACACGGGGCTCAAACTCACAAAACCATGAGGTCATGACCTGAGCCAAAACCAAGAATCTGACCCTCAACCGACTGAACCACCCAGGCTCCCCTCTTTAACATTTTTGTTGACTCCTTTTCCCTACCCACCTCTCATCTTCCCCCCAAAATAGGTATTAATGGTCATTTAAAGTCCTATTTAGAGCCACTTGCAAAGTAGGAAATTCCAAGAGGGTGTCATTCCTATGGCAACCACAGGAGACTGCCAGGTAATCCACAGAACCCACACCTGTGCAAGCGCCTCTGAGAGCTGACATTCCCCAGGCAACCCGGTGACCTGAACAGCAGAGGGTACAAGGTTATCCAGGGAGAAATACGACACAGGGAATATTTCACCTGAGACACAGCAGGATAGTGAGAGGGGGCAGACGTAAGAGGTACAGAGAAAAGAATTGAAAGTCTTAAAGGCTGCAGGATGGTGGGATACTTTAGGGTCCCTGGTCGTCTGACCCATGTTCTCTCTCCAGCTCTCTCCCTCCAGAGGGCAGGAAAGGAGACAACTATTACATAGATGACATTCTCCAAAAACTATCACACACACACACACACACACACACACACACACACACACACACACACACTTAAGCAATAAAGCAGCCAAGACAATCTGAGTCACTGAAGGCCTACTTTTGGGGTACATCACCCAGGAATTTAAAAATTTTTTACAAAATGTTAAAGCATGGGGTGTCTGGGTGGCTCAGTCAGTTAAGCATCTGACTTCAGCTCAGGTCATGATTGCAGTTCATGAGTTCGAGCCCCGCATCAGACTCTGTGCTGACAGCTTAGAGCCTGGAGCCTGTTTTGCATTCTGTGTCTTCCTCTCTCTCTATTCCTCCCCTGCTCACACTCTGTCCCTCTCTCTCAAAAATAAATTAAGATTAAAAAAATTATAAATGCTAAATCATGTAGTGAAAATGGATGGAAAGAATGCATGAACAACTGGGGAATTTCAGACAAAAGCTCAGAGAAAAAGTCTAGTGGAAATATTAAAATGAGAACCCTGACATCAAAGATGAAGAATTCCTTAGATGGGCTCACCCAGTCGACTGGACGCAGCAAAGGGACAAATCAGTAAACTTGGGGGTAGACAGAATTATCCAAACTGATCCAAATTGAAAGAAACAATGTGGGGAAAAAAGGGTATCAAAGAGCTATGAACCAAGACCGCACAATCTCACACGGATGTAATTAGACTTCTGAACGGGGAAAAGATAGAGAAGTGAACAGAGGAAATACTTGGAGACATAATGCCATTTTCCAAAATTAATAGAAGAAGAAGCCACAATTCTAAGACTCTTAAAAAAGCTTGAGCAGGATAAATACAAAAATAAACAGACCTACACCCTCACAGTCACCTAAGTAAGAATTAATTCTTATTTTACCCAGAATCTTCCCTAAAGATTAAGGAGGAAGAAGGAACATTTCCTAACTCGGGTTACCCTGATTCCAAAACCAGATTAAGACATCACAAGAATGGGTATAAAGTTAACAGTTATTCAACATGAGTAATTTCCAGAGATCTGCTATTCTACATAGTGCCTATAGTTAACAATAAGGATTGTGGACTTTAAAAGTTGTTAATTAGAAGGGAAGCAACATGAAGATAAAAACAGAGATGGAGACAAACCATAAGAGACTCTTAAATAAAGAGGAAAAACTGAGGGTTGATGGAAGGGATTTGGGGCGAGGAGCTGGGCTAAATGGGTGATGGGCATTAAGGCGGACACTCATTGGAATGAGCACGGTGTGTCATATGTAAATGATGAGTCACTAAATTCCACTTCTGAAAGTATTATTACACTATGTGTTAACTAACTTGGACTTAAATTGAAAAATAATTAATTTAAAAAACACCCACAGGGGCGTCTGGGTGGCTCAGTCGGTTGATCAGCTGACTTTGGCTCAGGTCATGATCTTTGCAGTTCATGGGTTTAAGCCCCATGTCGGGCTCTGTGCTAACAGCTCAGGGCCTGGAACCTGCTTCAGATTCTGTGTCTCCTTCTCTCTCTGCCCCTCCCTTGCTCATGGTCTCTCTCTCTCAAAAATAAATAAACATTAAAAAACTTAAAAACACATATTTTGTATGCTATACATATCATAGACTATTTTTATAATAGAGTAAACTAGAAAAAAGAAAATGTTATTAAGAAAATCATTTTTAAAAAGGGAGGGATCCAGGGAGGCTTCTGGAAGTGAGAGGTATGTTTATTACCTCCACTGTAGTGATGATCACATGAGTATATACATTGGCACTAAAGAGAAAGAAAAATTCTTCTCCACCTGTCAAGGTCTTCCAGGAGGACTAAGAATTACATTTACCTAAAACAAATTAACAGGAGAAAAGAATCAAGTTTTATTACATGCACAGTAATGAAACTGAGACACAAAGAAATGTTTCAGTCAGGCAGTTCTTATACTTTTTAAACAAAGAGAAAATACACCTGTAAGGAACTGACAGGCAAAGAAATCTTAATTTGTGGAGCTTCAATTGGTAAAGAATTGTAAACAGGATTTAGGCTGTGGTAGTAAACTGGTAAAAGTAACAAGTGTTACTTCTCCAGCCTTCTTGACGCTGAATTTCCTATCTCTGGTGATAAGGATACCTCTTTCCTCCCGCATGCAGGGTGGCTACATCTCACGTGGGGGATATTTCCTGCCTGCACAGGACGGAGGGGGGTGTGAGGGTCCTTCTTGTACAGGCAATCTCTTGAGTGACTTTTATTTAAAATAATCAGTATGCCAAGTGGCAGACTTTGGGGCAGACCATGGCTCCTACAGGGCAAACTTGCCAAATTATGTGTAGTTTGGGGGAGGGGGAGACATTATATGAAAAGAAAACCCCAGACCGACATTAAAATGAAGTTAAAAACTGTGAGTCCAAGGGGCGCTTGGGTGGTTCAGTTGATTAAGACTCTGACTCTTGGTTTCGGGTCAGATTCATGAGATCGAGACCCATTCGGGCTCTGCCCTCACTATACCTGCTTGGGATTCTCCCTCTACTCTCTTCTGCCCCTCCCCTTGCTCTTGCTCAAAAATAAATTAAAAAACATTTAAAAAATTTTAAATATGAGTCCTTAGAATAGTATGTGGCATGTCCTTAATACTGTTAGTTTTCTTGGATTTAGAAACTGCCTTTATTTTAAAATTTATTGAAATATACAACTAAATCTTTGTACATGCTTCATTTATTTCGTGAAACTTTTTCTTACTTTACTCTGACTTTCTATACTGCTCAGTGACCACAATTTAGGAAATTTTGGGGGTTCTGGGAGTCAAATAAACTGGCTTTTTGACAGTTCTTTCTCCATTATTTGGTTTGACTTTTGGTTGATATTTGGTTTGTTTTTATTAGGCTTCTATTTTATTTCTTTCTTAATATATGTGGACATGTGAAGTGTGTATTTATATTTCTTTTTATCTTTTTAGTTTTGGGTGATTTTCAAGAAGACTGTCGATACTTTAATTGACCCTAAAAGTACTTTAGTTCAGCCACTGCATTCACTGAAAAGGGAGGAGCACCAAATATCATTCACAATCCCATCATTCCCACCGTGAGTGCGTAGGACATCAGTGCAGAGCAGCGAGGGGATTGGGATAGTTTTACTGAGGCTCCGGGTGTTGTTGGGACTTACACTGCATCGAAAATGCACCACTGACTTTGAAGAGCCCTCCACAAATCCACAGGCTCCTCATATTCACTTCTCTGGCATGAATATCCCACTAGCCAAATCACTCTAATGATAAGACAGAGTTTCTGACTATGGTTCTGAGCTCTTTATTATAATTATTTCTACGATGCAAAAAAGAAGAATATATATTTTAAGCCCCTTTGGATCATTATTCTCAATTCCAGTCCCTTTTTCCTTTCCTTGGACATCAACTTGTTATGATTTTATATGTCTAATGTGTACCTTTAGGGTCTTTCTCATAGATGATTGATAGACGATAGATGATGATGATGATGATGAATGCAGATAGATAACAGATAGATGATAGATGGATAGATATAGACAGACAGGTAATATATAGATGATAGATAATAGATAGATGATAGATAATTGATTGATAGATAGATGATAGATTAGTTAGATAGATAATTGATAGATGAATGATAGAAAGATAATTAGATAATGGATGATAGACAGATGATAGACGGACAGACATCTGCAAATGATATCCATATGATGGATAGGACTGCATTGAGGATCATAATTCCTCCTCCTTGTATATGCTTCTAATGCCTGCCTCCTCCTTTAAAACATATATTTTCTATGTGTCCATTTCTCTGCATATTTGTCATCAGTCAACTACAGCACAAGACCAAGTGGATGGTAAAAAATTCAGGCCGCTACTGAGATCAAACGATCTCTACCATTATATTTTGCCAACAAATCGATGTATTTAAAAAATCTTGGCTTATGTCCATTGAAACACTATTTCCAGTAACAAAGGGCTGAAAAGATATGAAGGAATAAATTGATCCAAAATAAACAAAAGTCACCTTGAAAGAGGGGAGCAAAAGAGAAGAGAGAGGAAAGGGATGGAAACTTGACCTCTATAAATATCTTTGTTTTATAGTCTGATTGGTTACAAAAGCTGTTTCAGAATTTTTAAGTTAAAATGTAATACAAGCAAATGAGTTTAACTGAATATCAACTTGGGGTACAAGCACATAAAGAATTTTTTCAAATGACTATAAAGCATATGTTTCAATTATTCATCCCTTGGGGGACATGTCCTGAGGCATAAATAACCACAAAAAGATCTTTCAGTAGTTTTTGTTAAGAGAGATTTGGGTATTATTATTTTGGAATTATTGTACATACTTTGCACGATTAGGCAACTGGGAGATTGTTTTAGACTGAGTTCCTAGAAAGCTTAAGGCAAAGGATTTTGTGTAAACATTTAATCTCAGAGCACAACCCTATGAAAACAAAAATGAGTGGGTGAGGAGTGAAGTTAGAAAGGAGAGTCAATATAAGAGAATGTATTCCGACACCAGCCAAAGGACATGTTACTTTCTTGGTCCTACAGAGCATCTTTAAGAAGTTATTACAAAGTAAAAATAAGTGAGATAACATCAGACTACAAACCTCTGCACAGCAAAAGAAACAGTCTACAAAATTAAAAGGGAACCTATGGAAAGGTAGAAAATACTTACAAACCGTCTATCTGATAAAGGGTTAATATCTAAAACATACAAAGAACTCACACAACTCACCAGCAAAGAAAAAAGAATGACGTGATTAAAAATGGGCAAAGTACTTGAATCCATGTTATTTCCAAAACTCACAAATAGCCAACATGTTATTTCCAAAACTCACAAATAGCCACACAGGTACATATGAAAATAAGGAAAATCTGGGAAAGGGACGTGAGACTATCACCTCACACCTATTAGAATGGCTATAATCAAAAAGACAAATGAATAACATGTCCTGGTGAAGATGTGAAGAAAAGGGAACCTTTGTACACTGTTGGTCAGAATGTAAATTGGTGCAGCCGCTAAGGAAAACAGTATGGACCTTCCTCAGACAATTAAAAATAAAACTACCAAATAATCCAGCAGTCCCACTTCTGGGTATGTTTCCAAAGGAAATGAAATCATTTTCTCAAAGATATCTGTGCCCCTATGTTCACTGTACTATTATTCACCATGACCAAGACATTAAAACAGCCCAAATGTCCACCAGTGGATAAATGGATTTTAAAAAATGTAAAAAGGGGTGGTTGGGTGGCTCAGTCAGTTACGCATCTGACTTCAGCTCAGGTCCTGATCTCACAGTTCATGAATTTGAGCGTGACACCGGACTCTGTGCTGATAGCTCAGAGCCTGGAGCCTGCTTCGGATTCTGTGCCTCCCTCTCTCTCTGCTCCTCCCCACTCATGCTCTGTCTCTTTCTCAAAAAAAAAAAAAGATAAATAAAACATTAAAAATTTTTAAATAAAAATAAAAAGTAAAAATCATGTAAAATACATATATATAACATATATTTTACATATATATAATACATGCGTGCATATTACATATATTATATATTATATATGTGGGGGGAATGGAATAGTATTGAGCCATGAAAAGGAAATCCTGCCGTTTGTGAAAATGTGGATGGACCTTAAAGGCATTATGCTAAGTGAAATAAGTTGGACAGAGAAAGATAGATACTGTATGTTCTCATTTATGTGGAACCTAAAAAAGCTGAACTCAGAGGGATAGAGAGCAGCATGGTCATTGCCAAGGGCTTGGGTTGGGGGGAAACAAGAAGATGTCAGTCAAAGGGTGTAACTTTCAGTTGCAAGATAAATAAGTTCTAGGCGTCTAAAACACGACACGGCAACTGTAACCAATAAAACTATCATATACTCGAAGGTTGTTAGGAGAGTAGATCTTAAAAGTTATCACCCCAAAATAAATTGGTAATTATGTGAAAGGATAGAAATGTGGCAACTTTATTGCAGTAATAATTTTGCAATATATATTTGTATCAAATCTTCAGGTGGTACACCTTAAACTTATTTGTGTTACCTGTTAATAATACCTCAATAAAGCTGGAAAAAAAGTACACAAGTAAAAAATAAAGGAAGATGTTACGGAACTACTGAATCTTTGATAGTGTGAGAAGAAAATATAAAAATGTTTCCCTTTCTTTTATTGGTCAAAGTCATTCATGAGGAGCTGACACTTCCTCACTTCCAGTGGGGATTAGGAAATTCAACAGGATTTCTAGTCTAAACTGCAACAGGAAATCTCCGGGCCAGGAGGCCAGAGGAACAATCACAAGAAATACCTACAAAGTGACAGGACAGATTTGAGCTGTCCACCACCAGGTGACTTTTGGTCTTTAATGGCAGTGAAGGCATCAAGGACTTGACTCAGCACCATGTGAAGAGTGAAAGTGGTTTCCAGGGCTTCTCCAGATAAAATTCAAAGGAGGTGCACAGATGTGTGATGCTGTCTACACTACGTATGGTATAACAATGACCTTGATGTCGTCAGCACTCAAGGCTTCAGCATAAGAGGAAAAAGATGCCGGCGTAAAACCAAAGATGTTGAGTACAACGCTTTTAGCTTTTAATTGGAATTGGAAATATTAGTATTAGCTTATGGCTTATTTTTCTGTTTCTAAAATTTATGTATATCCCATCTCTGTCTATTGCAGGGACTTGAAAACAATGACAACCAAGGGACAATGGGTATTCCTGGTGTCCCGGAGTTGATCTCTAAATGCCATTTCTGAAAAAAAAAATGGTTTCTTGAACTAATCATTGATTTCAGATGTGGGAAAAGGAATGTATGAAATGAGCCTGAGACACTTTGTTGGAGCAGAAATCAGCACATTTTTGCAGATTATTGGTATTGTCTCAAAAGGAGAAAAAAAAATAATTTGTAGCAGTAGCTTCTGGCTAAAGATGGAACTGTTTGTGCATCTAAAAGAAAAACAATTGCAATAGGTAGAAAAATATTAAGCAAATCAAAATCAAAATCCATGAGTTCATAATGATACACAGAAAATAAAAGAAACCTGAAATTTTCATTAGTCATCTTTGGAGGTTGCTATCATGAAATAACTAATCTGATGATTGATAAGTAAGGAAAAAGAGTTGAGCATTTATCCTGAACTCACTTTCTGAATTGGATTTCAACAACCAGATAGTTAATGAAGAAAAGTCTTTCAAGATATAAGAATATCACCTAATAAATGCTGAAAGAACGACATAGTTAGAAAATTCATCAATTTGTAACCCATAGTGAAATAATGGATTTAGAATGAGGACAATTACTGATGTAACTTACAGGGGGAATTTGATGGGGGATTTCATCATAGTTGAAACAGTTTGCCAAAAATGATCCCACCATTATCAAATATACCCATTGCTTCTCTTGAGATGATGCAACTACGCAGAAAGCATTCTTGCTTCCAAAGTTGCCGCTGAACCAAATCAAGCTTTTAAATCTAACTACCCGTCAACAGGAAGTATAGGGAATAAAAGAACATGACTGTTGACACCAGGAAAATGCAATCAGCCAAATTCAGAATCCAATACAAATAACATGATTTCTATAAGAAAGGTCATAAAAAATTTAAGAAGAGGTAAGCTAATGGAAACTTAAGAGTGCTAACAGTTCAATGTAGTGTGGGGACTTTCATTAGCTCACCAGTCAAACAACTATTAGAAGGTAATTTTAAGACAGTTGGAGAAATTTGAGATGAACTATGTATTAGCCGATATTAAAATACTGTTCTTGATTGTTAGGCATGATAATGGTGGAAGAGTTAAGCACTTTTTAAAAGAGAACTTCTCTTTTTTAAAAGAGACTTTCTCTGTAAAAGTAACCCAATTTACACAGTATATGATATGACACCTGCAATTTGTCTTAAATACTCCAGGGGAAAAAGTAGGATCGGGACTGACGAAACAAGATTGGCAAAATGTTCAGAACTGGACCTGTTATTCTACCCTCTCTACTTTTGTGTAGGTTTGAAAATTTCTGCAATAAAAATTAAATTGTAGAGGTGCCTGAGTGACTCAGTCAGTTAAGCGTCTGACTCTTGATTTCAGCTCAGGTCATGATCTCACAGTTCATGAGTTTGAGCCCCACATTGGGCTCCATGCTGACAGCACAGATCCTGCCTGGGGATTCTCTTTCTCTCCCTCTCTCTGCTTCTCCCCCACGAGCACACACACCCTCTCCCAAAATAAATTTATTTTTTTAATAAAAAATTAAATGTTAAAATTTTAAATGTAAGCGTACATATTGAAATTACTTTTGTAGTACATGGTCTTTTCAAATTGAATATCTTTCTACCCATATGATCATAATCTTGACATACAAAGCTAACGCAGTTAATTCTCATCCTTCCAGAAGAATGCTTCCAAAAGAATCTTGCATCAGCCTCTACAAAGGATATAAGATAATCCTGCTCTTTCCTTACTGAGGGTACATGTTCTGGCTTATATATATGACCCAGTCCTTCTTGGGCTTAGCTTATGCAAGCCATCCTCATTCTGTCTTCAACAGAAATTGAGGCCAATGTGGACTGAACAAAAATCTGTAACCCACAACAGCACAATTTATGTTTCACTTTGTCTGCGGCCTCATGTACGGAGTTGTCAGCTCATAGTTGGAAAAGAAAACATAGCTACTGTAACTGTTTCATCTGCATGCAACTGTAGTGTTATATTTCAGTGCCTGAGGGAGTTCCAACTTGAAAAATGCCACTGAATGAATGTTTTTCTTATTATTCATTGATTCTATGAAAGCATATGCGAGTGTAAAGTGATACTTCTATGACTATGAACAGAAGTGAGCAAAAAGAAACATACTTAAAAATTTGTGTATTTAAAAAAAATTTTTTAAACAATTGTTTATTATTGAGAGAGAGAGAGAAAGAGAGAGAGAGAGAGAGAGAGACAAAGCATGAGCAAGGGAGGGGCAGAGAGAGAGAGAGAGAGAGAGGGAGACACAGAATCTGAAGCAGGCTCTAGGTTCTGAGCTGTCAGCACAGAGCCCAATGCAGAAAGATATGTTTATTAAGAGAGTTGTACCAGATTTCTAGTTTTTTTTTTTAATTTTTAAAACATTTTTCAATGTTTACTTATTTTTGAGACAGAGAGAGACAAAGTGCGAACATGTGAGGGGCAGAGAGAGAGGGAGACACAGAATCTGAAACAGGCTCCAGGCTCTGAGCTGTCGGCACAGAACTCAATGCAGTGCTCAAACCCACGAACTGCGAGATCATGACTTGAGCCAAAGTTGGATGCTCAACCGACCAAGCCACCCAGGCACCCCCCAGATTTCTAGTTTTGAGCCAAGCATGTTCTTACCAGTCTTCCAGTTCAATGATCATGATGATTCAACCCAGCAAGTTTTTACCATGTGATACCACACATTTCTACCACTTGGAAGTCAGTTCTAAGTGGTCTCAGAAGAGAGGGAGATAAAGGTGGAAGATTTGCTCCCAATGCTTCAATTCAAATTTTTTTAAATGTTTTATTTATTTCTAGGAGAGCGAGAGAGAGACAGCGTGAGCAGGGGAGGGTCAGGGAGAGAGGGAGTCACAGACTGAAACAGGCTCCAGGCTCTGAGCTGGCAGTCAGCACAGAGCCCGACGCGGGGCTCGAGCCCAAGAACCACGAGATCATGACCTAAGTGAAAGTCGGACGCTTAACCGACTAAGCCACCCAGGCGGCCCCCCAATGCTTCAATTTAAAACAAAATTCAAATAATGGTTTATTTCAGTTCTTTTCATAGATTACATAAATTCACCATTTTGGCAGTAATTAAAATTGCACATATTCACTATAATCCTATAGGAGGAGTAAATATTTTAAAACCTAGAAAGACTTTTCGAAATTTCTTGGAAATTTGATTCCTGGGTCTTTTATTTTATTGTTTCTCTTCAGTAGAAAGAGATAGAACCAGATCTTCACCAATTACTCCAGCAATACCCAAGTCACTGTTGCCAAATGTTAATGCATACTAAAAAAGAACTTTATATAAACACCTACTTTTAGCAAATAATGGAAAAAATCAAACCTCAAATATTCAAGGGTTACAACTACATACAAATTTTATTTCTCTCTTAACAGTAAGAGACAAACAAAAAGAAAGAAAAAATGATTCATGGTTTTGAGGTAACCTAGTCCTTACTGAGCAATAGAAGTCTCATCATTTCTGCGTTTCAAAGCAGTGCCAGTGAGAAGACAACATTGGAGTCACTGCATTTGGGAAATGGAAGGAATCTTAGAGGAAGGAGTCAGGTTCTATCGGAAAAATAGGGCACTCATATTCGTCATTCAATAGAAAAAAATTGATACGTAAACTTAATTCGGCAGGTATATAAAGAGCCAAACAAACCAACAGGGAAGGTAAGAAACTTCCGAGTGTAGAGGCTCCAGATGGTTTCTTTACCCGACACTTTCTTCATCAAGACTAAAGGGACAGAGAAAGGAGACAGTGTTGATTCTAGGAAGTGGCCGGCAGAAGCCAGCTGCCCAGAGTGGGGGGTGGCCTGGTCGGGCTAAAACAATTGAGACAACCAGCTGGCTAAGAGCCACACACATGGTAACAAAGGGGGAGATAGATGGCGATCTCTCTCTCCTCCTGGTCTCCAGATTTTCACCGACATCCCTTCTCCCTAAAACCTAACCAGAAGTTAGCTGACAATTGGGGACATGTAATTTTTACAGACCAGTCCTCTGCAATACAGGGCAGAGCAAGGGAGGCACAGAAGATGAATCTGAGGATAAAGAAGCAAATAACTGGTAGAGATGCCCAATAGCTTGGATTCATGCCCTGCCTGTGGCGCTGGCTATGTGACAGAGGGTGAATTATTGAACTTCACTGAGTCTCATTGTTTGGAACTGTAAGATGAAGATAATGGTATGTGTATGTATCTCTCAGAGTTACAGTGACAGTTAAATGATACATGTATGTAAAATCCTAGTTGACATATAAAATCAGTGACTGTGGGCACGGGCCTGGTCTTGCCACTTCACTGGGCATCAACTATTCCTGACACAATAGTTGGGTGAATGAAGGATGGAAAAGATTACACGGTAGCCCAAGTAATAGGTAGGTATTTTAGAATACCCACTCTCAACTATATCCTGACCATCAGCTTCCAGAGGGACTGAGATTCCAGTTTAAAGTGATCTGAAGAATCTACAGCTTTCACTGATAACGGATAGTTGTAGTGCAGGCATTTGGCCAAACAATCTATGCCATTAAAAAGAAGATACTTCACCAGAAGGCTTTAAGATTTCAAAGGGATCAAAATCTCAGTGTTGTTTTTTCACTCCCAAATCTGAAAGAGAAAATTCAGTTTGCACTTTTTTAGCAAGATTGGCATGCACTTGAATGCTGTTAATAATCATCAAGGATTTTTTTTTCCGAGAAGGGAAATTATCAAAGAAGTGTCCTGCTACATAATTACCTGCTTCCTGATTAGAAGGCCCTTATGAATGAGAAAACACTTACAATGGAAGTTCATTTTCATGTAAAAGAAAAGTACCATTTCTAGGTGGCGCCTTTTAAAAGATAACAGTTTGTGTTCCCTCTTACCACTCAAATGACAGAAACACTCCGGTTCTAAAATGGAAGAGCTGAGAAACCAGTTGCCTATGTCTACTCACCCACCCCCCAACCAGCAGAGAGACAAAGATGGAGATAGATTGAAGAAAAAGAGAGAGAGACTGAGGAAGAATGAAAATCAGAAATGCATATTCCATTTAAAAGGACACTGGGTCTATAACTCTAAATGACATTACGCAGGGAATCAGTGACTCAATAAAGGAGAAACAGGGATGTGGGAAGATGTCAAAAAAAAAAAAAAAAAGACAAGACGACTGTTCTGCGGATCTCAGACAAAGCTGACAGCAAAATTACCCAAAGTGTTATCAGCAACCTTGGAGCAGCAAATACTATAGAGGTTGGTTCACTTAGTAACCACACCAGCCTCCTTTGCCATCCTGCAATGTAGACTTGAAGCAAGGGACTCTCATAAGAAATAGAAAACGATGGACAGAAGGAGGGGGGAACATTCATGAACAAGGGCTGTCGATATGGTTTGGAGGTCTGCAGTCTACTGAAGTGGTTGGCGGCTGGAGGAGGGGAGACTATACTCAGGAGACATGTAGAGGTGGTCACTGCTCTGGGCTGGACAAAGAGGTAGAATTTTACAGAAGAGGGTGGGAACAAGAATTGGCCTGAACACCTTGGCTGTTAGCCCTTGAAGTCTCTTTACGGAAGGAGTTCCCTTAGTGACAACTTCCTGTCCCTTCACATGCGGGAAATGAATGCTGCCTCTGAGGCTTTGGGCCCCCTGGGGTCCCCTGGGGCAGGGGTGGGTGGGGGAGAGTCCTCAACTTAAAGACCTCTTGCTCACACAGAAAATTCTGGTTGTCAAGAAGTCCCACCCCTTTTGCAGAGGTCCAAATCAGCCTGCAAAGCCCAGGGCCACCTATGCCAAAGCAAAGGTGATCCAGAATGGCCACTGAGAGATTCGAAATTAGATACAGAAGGACAACAAACAATGATCAACAACAGGCCCATGAAGAAATACAGAAACCGGAAAGCAAAAGCCCCAGGTAAATAAACAAATGACTGAGCCTAAGAGAAATAGATGAATCGGGGAATAGAATAAATTGATCAGAAAATCATAAAGACAAACTCCAGTTACTAGAATAGGAAGTTAAAGATATCTAATATCTATGTATTTTACTATATGTAATTGATACATTTAATAGACTTCACTATATTTAATGGAATACAAAGCAAATATATAGACACACTTTTTTCTCCTAAAAGTGTCAGGGACACGGCCTCTGTAACCAGCCTGCCTGGTTTTGCTCTACCACTTACAAGATGTATTTCAAACAACTATAGGGATTTAAAATGCTAACCTCATACCATTGTTGCAAGGATTAGTGAGCTCCTCTGTGTTCACGTTTATGCCTCTACAACCTCAGCTCTGTATAAGCCTGGTCTATTACCATTACATTCATGGCAACATCCAGGACAAAAACCAAATGGCCAAGGACATGAAAGAAAAATGAGAGAACAGGCAAATGACATAAAGGATTGTAGTTGAAGGTCCAGTCTCCAGTTAATAGGATGATTCCACTCTTTGGGCAATAGGTTTAATGTCAGCCCCTCTGCCAAGTGTAGTGATAGAATTTAGGAGAAGGAAGTGAGAACACAGTTGGAAGAAAGGATGGGAGTATTCATACCTTCAGGGTCCTCAGTAAGGTGTTAGATGTCAGTAGAACAAGATATTCAGGTTAAATACTCTATTTTATTTTATTCTTTAAGGTTATTTATTTGTTCTTGGAAGGATAGTGTGAACACAAGCAGGGGAAAGAGAGAGAGAGAGAGAGAGAGAGAGAGAGAACAATTGGGGGAGGGGGAGAGAGAGAGGGAGACAAAGAATCCAAGGCAGGCTCTAGGCTCTGAACCATCAGCACAGAGACCAGTGAGGGGCTCAAACTCACCAATTATGAGACCCTGACCTGAGCCCACATTGGATGCCCAACTGACTGAACCACCCAGGTGCCCCATATATATATTTTTAAGTTTATTTAAGCAGAGAGGGAGAGTGCAGGGGGAGGGACAGAGAAAGAAGGAGAGAGACGATTCTAAGCAGGTTCCCTGCTGCCAGTCTGCACTGCAGCGGGGCTCAAACCCACAAACCATGGGATCGTGACCTAAGTTGAAATCCAGCGTCAGGCACTTAACTGACGGAGCCACCCAAGCGCCCCTAAATATTCTATTTTAAAATAAACTGATGACCAATAGAGAGACTAGAAATAATAGAATTATCAGAAATTGGCAGAGGAAAAAGGAGAGAGCAATCGGTGGTGAAATCCCATCCTTCATCTGGATTTACTGAAAGACCTAGAAGTTATAGTGTAAACATAATCAGTGTGAAGTAAGTAACCTCCCAAAATGATGAAAATTAGAATTGAAATGGATGGCTTCTGGTTAATGGAGTAAGGTGGGATAAGTTGTGATGGAAAACTGGAAAACTGGCTTTTTGTTACCAGCTCATATGTATTCTTTGGTTATGTTTTTCCTTGTGTGTCTATTACTTGATATAAAGCGTTATAAAGGAGACACCTCTGTTTTTCTATATACTTTTTTTTGTTTGTTTTTATTTATTTCTGAGTGAGAGAGAGAGACAGCATGAGCAGGGGAGGGTCAGAGAGAGAGGGAGACACAGAATCTGAAACAGGCTCCAGGCTCCGAGCTGGCAATCAGCACAGAGCCTGACGCAGGGCTCGAACCCACGAACCGCGAGATCATGACCTAAGTGAAAGTCGACGCTCAACCAACTAAGCCACCCAGGCGCCCCATGTTTTTCTATATACTTTTGATGGCAGAGTGTGGGTCTTATTCCTTCTCTTTTTTATCATAATTTTCTTTCTAATCTTGAATATGCATCTTTAAATGATTGTTTTCCACTTTTTCCCTCCAATGCTATCATTAAAATAATAAGCAATTCTGTGGGTAAGGAATAAATCATTCAAGGGTTGAGATACTGGAATGACATGATTAAATCACCAGGGAAAAATTAAGGCTCTAATTTAGCTGCTATATATGCAAGAATATTCAAACTTTAAAACCATATAAATTTTAAAAATTATTTATGGATTTCACTGCATTAGTTACAAAGTATTGCCCTTGATGAGAGAAGTGATTCTATGTTATTTTTCCATCTCATTTTTAAAAATATTTGTAATGTTTATTTCTTTTTCTTTCTTTCTTTTTTTTTTTTTTTTGAAAGAGAGAGATAGACAAAGTTGAATGGGGGAAAGGTTAGAGAGAAAGGAAGACACAGAATCCGAAGCAGGCTCCTGGCTCGGAGCTGTCAGCACATAGCCCAACATGGGTCTCGAATCCATTTTTTAAAATCTCATCTTAAGTGTAAAGGATGAGGGATTAATATGAGCAGATACAAGGAAGAATATTCAAACTCCACAAAGTGTTGAAATAACACATGGATGCCCCTTCCACTTGCCAGGTAGCTTCCTAAAAACTCATCTCCCTACCCGGCCTCCATTTCTCCTCTGGGTACACCTGCCTGGACATTCCTTGAAGTTCAAGGTTTCCAGTGAGCTATTCTTTGGTTCCTTGTCCTCCTGGGTCTCTCAGTCAGCAAGGGACATAACTGGCCACTCCTCCACTTCTAGATCCTTCTCTTAAGGCATGCAGCCTGATTCAGCTCTTTAGACAGAATGAGTCACAGGGCACATCCACCATGATTCACCCCTTTTCTCAACTTCCAGATTATTTCTCAACCACACCACAACTCCACAATTCCAGATCTTTCCAGATTTAAGTTCCTCAAGTAGTCAACTTTGCTTCTTTCCCATGTGGTGACTAGTACAGTCCTGGGGAAATAAGAGATCCATAAGCTATTACTTTTTTTGGATTTAAGCTAAATTTTAAACAGAATCCTGACATCTGTATTCTACATCAGTATCTCAATCCTGGCCAATCTACCAAGCCAAAATAAGAATGCAAAACAAAACAAAAAAACACACTCTGTTTTTGTGTAATTGTTTTCTCCTCTTTTGATTTTATCTCACTTGTAACTTTTCTCAGTAACCTAAGTGTTTTCAAAACTGGTAATATTTTTGTGGTAATGGCACATACAATGTATATTGAGTATCTTTTTCAAAACATCACCTAAAGCAATATGCAACTGGAAGCCCAAGACACCAGAACATATATTAATTTGCGGTATTAAAAACCTTTAAAATTTTATTATATGTGTCCTCATCATATTTTCAAGTCTCTGGGGTCACTTGCAATAAAAGACTGGTATTTAATAATGTTACTTAAGATGAAATAGGTTTCGGAAAGCCTTACATTTCAGACCAAATACCTAATTTGTATTCTTTTGGCAAAGGTAAGCTTTGACTTTTCTCTCCTAACTTGGAAAGATATAACAAAATTCCCATTTAGGAAAACTAGTCTTTTGGTGTTAAAATATCTGTGTATGGATCTCTAACTAATGTATCAAGGAGTTTCAACGTGTGGTCTACATATGAAAAGATTACACTTTTTTCTTTCCAGTAAGTGTTCTCAAATTGTGCTAATCATCATCCTACCTTTCCCACTGTTTGTTTTAATGACATTTTGGCAAGATTCAGTCATTTTCCACTCAATTTCACTTATTTGAAAAGTCTCATTTTCAGCAGGAAATAGTGAAGACTCCAGCAGCTTGTGGATAGGGTTGCTGGGGGAGCAGCGGGGAGGAGAGGTCTAGGTACAAGGAGGGACTACTTTGGACCTGCCTCTCTCTGCCTGTTCCGGCACAAGCTAGACCCTCCTCGTGCTGGGAGGAGAGGGAGGCAATGGTAAGCTTCTCTCACCTGGTGAAGCAGAGAGCAGTCCTCTCCTGTGGCCCTTTGACACTCTACTCTGCCAAGGTCCTTCATGTCACTGGTTCCCAAATGTCGCCACTCTTACTTGGAGGAGCATCCATCGAGGCCTTAACAGGGGCGCCTGGGTGGCTCAGTTGGTTAAGTGTCCAACGCTTGATATTGGCTCAGGTCATGATCTCATGGTTGTGAGACTGAGTTATTGGGCTCCACGCTCACAGCATGGAACCTGCTTGGGATTCTCTCTCTCTCTCTGACCCTCTCCTGCTTGCTCTCTCCTTCTCTCTCTCTCCCTGAAAATAAATAGATAAGCATTTAGAAAAATAAAAATATAAAAGGTAGTTCTAATGCTGGATAGCCCTCTTTCATCAACACCTCTTACCCCAGCAAAAGAAATCTACCCACTGCCTCTGGATGGTAGGCTCTCCTTATCCAGCAAGTGACCTCTTACGTGGGGTACTGGAGTAAAGGCTTAAGCTCAGCTATACGTAGTGTCCACTTGACTTATAGTGAACTCATGTATTCTTGGTGTGCCTGTCCCAAGTTTCCACTTTACAGTCTCACTGACTCTTTTCCTGTGTTCTGAGGACACAATGAAAAGTCATGTCTCCTTGCTAAGCAACAAGGAACCCACCTAGACCCAAGTAACGGACAACTTGCTGGTGGGCTGGAGGGAAGAAAACAGGGTTTTAACACTACTGCCTTATGTTTTCAAATTTTCTCTCTAGTTAGAGTGTGGAGAAAAATTAATGAATGAGAACAGACAAAAGAAAAAGTAGGGGCGCCTGGGTGGCTCAGTCAGTTAAGTGTTGGACTTCGGCTCAGGTCATGATCTCACAGTCTGCGGGTTCAAGCCCCATGTCAGGCTCTGTGCTGACAGCTCAGAGCCGGGAGCCTGTTTCAGATTCTGTGTCTCCCTCTCTCTCTCTCTCTCTGCCCCTCCCCAGCTCATGCTCTCTCTGTCTCTGTCTCAAAAATAAATAAACGTTAAAACAAATTAAAAAGAAAAAAGAAAAAGTAAGTTCCATCACAGTAGCAAAAACTAACCTTCCATGGGGATATGATTGAAAACAGGTACCCAAACAGGATATAACAAGCAAATAATTAGGTGGATATGACAATAATAAGTCATGTTGAGGAGAGACAAGCTTATGGTCAAACCAGGAAGGACAGGTTGCAGATATAAACCCAAGCCACAAAGGTGAGTGATTTAAAACTCAGGGCATAAGGGATTTCTCCAGAAAAAGAGCTGAGTAGTGAATCCAAGCTGGTGGAAAATCCAAAACATGAGAGTAACAGAGGAAAAAAAAACACGCCTTTAGGAAATTCAGAACATGCCTATGATATGGAAGTTATGATATGAGCCAATAGAACCTACCTCAGGTGGCAGTCTCCTAGATGATTCTAGCTGGGAAAAGGGCCACATCCAGGATGTGGCTCACCCAGGAAGCACAGAGAGACAGCCTGCATGCCTGTGAGGTCCTGACAGCGTGGATGACATTGTCAGCGTTTCCAAGGTCATTAACAGAAACAAGGTGAAAATAGAACTCTGCATAGGGGCATTGCTATCACTCATAATTACACATTTTAGATGTTTCAAACTATCAATGCATTCCAGCAAGAAAATTATGAAGTTAAATTAAGGGTTTCTCCTGAGGAGAATGAAGATAATGAAGTCTATGTTGAATATAAACCAAAACCAATTAGCTCCCCAACACTGTAGCGCAGATTATAAATTCACTGATGCAGTTTGAACCAGCAAAATAAAAAAACTCTATCAACTTATTTATTAACACTAAAACAAGCCAGTCATAGAACAAACAAGCTTTCTTAACATTTAATGGCCCATCAAACAATAAATCTCTTGTTTGGATTTTTGTTCTGCTGATGAAAGAAGCAAATCGCTAATAATCAGATCTCCAGTGACCATTTCAAAGCTGCATAATGCTCTCCTTCCCCCAATATAAGTCTATCACAAAAGGGAAGGAGGAGTCTCTAAATTTTTATAAGAGCTAATTGTTGCTCCACTGACAAACTTAGGAGATGCATCCTGCTTTATTTAAACTACTTTCCTCAGCTCTTAGTTTGCAAGGTGTTTGAGGGAACCCTACTGCAAGATGGATGCAAGGTCAAAGCGTGTGACCTTGGGCTAGACCAGTCAGTTCCTTGCTTTACACTGATTGGCTCAGGGATGGAAATGTGACCCGGTATAGCCAGAGAAGGAGTGACTACTTGGGTTTCCATGGGAACTATCCAAAAAGACTGCTCAGCTGGATTTCCAGTTGTCGGGGTAAAGTTAAGACAGCTGCAGCCTCTTGTGACCCCAGGCTCAGAAGCCTATTGCTAATGGAATCGATATGGAAAAAGAGCTGAGAGATGGAGAGAAACAGGGTCTGAAGCCAAACCTACTCCTGGACTTCCCAGTTACATGAGTCTGAGGAAAAGGATCCTAATTGATATGGTATTCGATACAAGTGAGGATGCCTAGCAGACATTACCCTCACTTATCCCATTTACATAGTACCTATTATCCATGAACATGGTTCTTGATCATGGGATCTCACAGCCCAGTTGGGGAAAGGGCCTGCGCCATGTGGATTAAACAACAACGCAAGCCAAAGTGGGGTAAATGCCCAGTGAGACACACCAGCGATGTGGTGAGTGCCAAAGTTATAAGAGTGTACAACATGGTCCCTATGATTCAGCTGTGCCCTGCACCATCAGGGCTGTTAAAATTAGCAAGCCTGACTGAGATGTTTATCTTTACATTCCGTGGGGTTTTGTGTTTGCTCTATTTGGGGTATAAATAGATCAACTATTAACTCCCACACTGTATAGGCATAAAATTCCCACAATATCACAAGTTATCATCTAAATCCTCTCAACTCAATGCATCTAAAACGTCTAAAAATAACCTAAAGCAAAAAGAGAGCAAAGGAAAAATGACATACAGTGAGGACTTGGGTTTCACTTCCTTAAGTTCCACTGAAACTTTAACTACTGCATATGAGAAAATGATTTCTTAGAACTTTTTTATTCTGAAAGAATCACAGATTCAGAGAAAGTCGTAGGAAAAAAAGTGTATCGTGAGATCCCACGGATTTCAGCCTCCCACAATGACAATATCCCGTACTACTAGAGTACGATGTCAAAACCAGGAAATTGACACCACCACAGTCCACAGAGCTCATTTGGATTTCATCAGCATTGCATGGATGTGTGTGTGTGGGGTGCGCCTGTGTGGGAGGGTGCAAATGCTATGCAATTGCATCATCTGTGTAGATACGAGACACAGAATCATTCCACCACCAGCCTCTACAGCCACAATCATGCTTACATCCATCTTCACTCCCCGGCCACCACCAATCTATTCTCCATTTTCCCAGTTGTGTCATTTTAAGAATTCCATACAAATGGAATCATACCACACATAACCCTCTGAAACTGACTTTGTTCATTCTGTATAACACCCAGAGACCCATCCACGGTGTGAGGAGCACCATAGGTTTATTCCTCTCCACTAAGCCATATTCCATGGTAAAGTCTACTCAGTCACTGACCCATTGAAAGACACTTGGTTTCCTTTCAGTCTGGGTCCATTATGAATAAACCCACCATGAACTTTCATATAGATTTTGTACATATGAGAAAATGTATCTTCATTTCTCTGAGATAAATGCCCAAGAGTCCAAGTGGGGAAAGACTTTTGACAGATTAAATCTTTAAATCATCCAAAACCTCCCTACTCTTTCCCTTAACATTCTTGGGCTTCTGGTGTCTTTAAGTTCTACCAGATGCAGCATCTAAACCTTGGCTGAGCTGAGTGGGACAGACTGTTTTTCTGATTTTGAACCCAGTATACTGAACATTTGCTGAACTTACAGCCTGGTAACAAGCAGCTGAGGATGGAACGATCAGATCTCTTTCTGACACAGAAAAGCTTTCAGTGCCAGTGAGGCTCATTTTAGAGGCTGGAAACAGCCGCCAAGCTGGGATTGTTGCTTCACAAGCTGGTACATCGTTCATGACATCACATGCAGGTATGGTATTTTTGAGGTCCCTTATCCAAACCACCATCAAATATTTGAATTCCCAAGAGAGGAGATGGCAGTTACCTGGTAAGCTCAGTTCTTTCTTTATTTTGTGTTACATCTCCCTCAACTCATATTTATGAGAAAAGGAGCGAGTCACTGAGATGTGACTCTGTTGTTGGATGGTCCCAAAATTTCCATTCTATGTTGTGTTGATCCTGTTTGTTGTTCCACTAAGAGACTACAAATTCCACGAGCATCCAGGGGAAACAGATTCAGCAGTCAAAGAAGGAAGAAAATGCATCTCTTGAACTACACATGGAGTTCCCTCTTACTTAATTAACAAGGCAAAGATGATCTCTCTCAATCCTTGTTTTCTCTTCTTGTGTCTGAACATAAACACATACGTGGCTGGGCCCTGGGTTAGGACCCATGGAGGGAACTTTCCACATTCAGCTACATCTGTCCAAAGTCCCAGATCATGCAATCCCCCAATGAAAAGGGAGAAAACACGGATTCAATCACTTCTTCTACAAGTGATGATTGAACACTTATGACATACAGATTCTGTGATACAGGAGGGTGATTCACATGCTGAAGGCAACAGATAAAGCCTGCCCTTCTGCAGATTTGGCAGGGATCCCTGGAGGGTGTTCAGAAACCCAGGAACAGTGCACAGTGCTTTGGCTGCACAGAGGAGGGGCACAAACTTAAGATAGGCAGGTGAAGTCTTCCTGGAGACCCTGATGGTAAGCCAACTCCTGGGAGAGAAGTAGGGAATAGCCAGGTAAAGGGAGAAAAATGGGGTGGGGAGGAGACGCATTTGGGTCAGAGGGTGTAGAAAGCCCAGGGGAGGGGATTTTTCAGCAATAGAGCAGGTGCCTCAGGATGGGGAGCGGATCGGCCTGGGAGGTGGGTAAGAAGTGGTTCCTTTCATCTGTTACCCAAGGATGGGTTTTATGGTAGGGTTGTCTTTTTCTTTTTAAATCAGTTTCCTTAAATATACCTTTAGTGTATTATAAAAATAAAAGGAATTTAACTGAAAAAAATCCAGACAAGATGAAATATTGATAGATTTTTCAGTTCAGGGGCACTTGCATGGCTAACTCAGTGAAGCACCCGACTTCGGCTCAGGTCATGATCTCACGGTTCATGGGTCTGGGCCCCTCATCAGGCTCTGGGCTGACAGCTCAGGCCTGGGGTTGCTTCAGATTCTGTGTCTTCCTCTCTCTCTCTCTGCCCTTCCCCCTACTTGTGCACTCGCTCGTGCTCTCTCTCTCTCTCGAAAATAAATAAACATCAAAAAAATAAATAAAATAAATAGATCATCAGCTTAGATGAAAATCCAAAGACTTAATGGGCAGGAAGAAAAAATCCACAAGTCAAATTCTTTCAAGGGACTCCATGAGCTTCCTGAACTCTGCATGCCTTTCCACTTTGCCATGTGCCCTTCCTAAGCCACTTCCACTTGCTTTCTTCAGCACCAGTCCCCCCTACCCCTCGGTATAGATCACCCCTTTCTGTGCACCCCCAGAGCACCTTACATGTTATTAGTTAACATAATATAATACTAATAATAATATGTGTGATATAAATATAATAGTTGGGCGGCTCAGTCGGCTAAGCATCCCCACATGGGGCCTTTCTGCTGTCAGCACAGAGCCTACTTCAGATTCTCTTTCCTCCCTTTGCCCTTTCCCTGCTCACATGCATGTTCTCTCTTTCTCTCTCAAAAATAAACATCAAAATAATAATAATAATAAGTGTGATAATAATTATTATTTGTATAATTCAAATATTAATAATGATGACGGTTATGATAATATAAGAATTAATTCATTTAATTAATGAATTAATGATATTCATATTACTATTGCATACATGATCAGAAAGTCTTACAATGACCTTCATCTTGGCGTATCTGCCTTCACTGAGAGCTGAGCCCCTTAAAGAAGGACTAGGTATGTATAAGCTCTGGATCTCTATTCAAGCATTCATTCATTTGTTCATTTAGTAAATATTTATTGAGAATCTACTATGTGCGCAGTTATGGTCTCCGTTCAGGGCATGTATCAGTGAACATGTAGTCAACATTCCCTGCCCTCTTAGAGACTTGGATCTATATTACAAAAAGCAAAGAGTTCATAGCTGGAAGGTTCAAACGGTGTTTGATTTCCAGGAAAGGAGAGGGACTTCTAGGTGCCCACCACTGTGGGGTGGAGTTTCATTGGGGAAGTTCAGTCTACACAAAGGTAGATTTTAAAAGCTATGGCTCCCTCGTAAGGGAACAGCTCTCTAATCCCTGTCAAAAGCCATCCCCTGCCTTCCTTTCCCCTCCTGCTCTGCCCTTGTGAGCACTGATGGTCATCATCTCTAAGGCACATGTGGAGTTTGCTGGGTGTGGAGCCAAGCTGGGTAGTGGGAGATACTAGCACTTAGTTCTCTTTACCTGCAAACTGCTCTCTCCCCTAATGAACAATGAGTCTGTGCCCCCACATATGTCTTTAAAAACCACATACCAAATTGACCAAAGTTCTTTGGATCCTTTTGAGCAGCCATTTTGTTAGTGAGCTAGTCTACCCCTTGGGAAGCCTGCAGCAAACGGAGTTTCAGCTGTTTGTGAATTTGGAGTCTTGACATTCTTTCCCATTCTAGTCTTCAGATCAGTTCATGCACCTGCACACTGTTCTCCCTTTCTACCTGTATGATAATTTAATTTTAGAGGCCTCATTGCCATTATTGCCTACTAACCTTCTAAAGGACCCATGAGTTTACCTCAGTAAGCTTACCTAAAAATTAAGTCTCCTGTTTGAGTGTTTGGGAGCTCACTCCTTCTCTCTAGGTTCCTAGATTGTTATGCGATTTCATCTGACCCCTCTTCAGAGCTCCATATTGTACTGCAAGAGACAACCTTGGCTCAGACCTAAAGCAATGGGTGCCAGAGTTCCTTATCCTTACCTAACAGGAGAGAGCATCCAAAATAGTCTTATTCCAGATAAATCCTCTCCAAGTTGGACTGCGTTCTGGATCTCCAGACATCAAAAAGACAAAATAGTTGTTTTCTCCTTTAAAGCCCACCTCATAATACACCCTGATAAATGTTCAACCAGTGTATTCTAAACATGTCTAATGATGACAATCACCCAGAGCACTTTGAAACAGGTTCCCAAACCCTTCCCTATTTTGAATGTGGCTTACTAAGTTTGCATGGAGCCAAAGAACTCACACTTTTTAACAGGCCACCAAGTGATTATTACCACCACATTGGTTGGTGAAACACTATCTTAACTGTCATGGGTCAGGTATTGATTTAAAGTTTCCAATGAGGTGGGGCACCTGGGTGGCTCAGTTGGTGAAGCGGCCAACTATGGCTCAGGTCATGACCTCAAAGTTCGTGAGTTCGAGCCCCGCATCAGGCTCTGTGATGACAGCCTAGAACCTGAAGCTTGCTTCCGATTCTGTGTCTCCTCTCTCTGTACCTCCCCTGCTCATACTCTGTATCTCTGTCTCTCAAAAATAAATAAATGTTAAAGAATCTTTTTTAAACAAATAAATAAAGCTTCCAATGAGGATGGAAATGGAGAATGTCTATACAGATGCATTTGAGTTTAAAACATTTAAGAGGTCAGATTTCTCTTCCAGATACTGATCTCATCCCTTTGTGTATATACCCAAAGGTGGGACTCCTGGATCAGAAGATAGTTCTACTTTTAATTTCTTCAGGAATCTCCATACTGTTTTCCACTGTAATCTTACTATGTACATTCCCTACAACAGTATACAAAGGTTCCCTTCTCTTTACATCCATACAATTTTATCTTTTGTATTTTTGATAACAGCCATTCTTGCAGGGGTGAGGTATATCTCATTGTGGTTTTGATTTGTGTTTCCTTGATGATGAGTCATGTTGAGTATTTTTTCATATATCTTTTGGCTGTGCGTATGAATTATTTTGAGAAATGTCTACACTGTTCCTGTGCTTATTTTTAAATCTGACAGTGTTCTTGCTGTCCAGTTGTTTCTGTCTCTTATATATTTTGACTATTAACCCCTTATCAGGTGTGTGGTTTGCATATACTTTTTCTGTAGCTTGTCTCATCAATCTGTCGATTGTCTCCTTTGGTATGCAGAAGCTTTTGAGCTCCGTGCAATCGCATTTGCTTATTGAAGAGGAATTTTATAAAATGTTTCCCAAGTCTTCAACTTTGGAAGTGGACGTGCAGTACAAAGTGCAAGGGATTTATACTTAGGAAATCCTTGATTGCTATCGTATGACTTTGATACCAAACACTAGCCTCTAAGAGTTCATGGCCCAGTGCAAGAGCAGAAAGTAGCAACTATCACCATAAAATGCTGTAGGTGCTGGAATGAAAGTATCCAATGGGCTTAGGGGGCTCACAGAATGATTTACTAGGTTGTGGAGATCAAGGAAGGCTTCTGGGAAGAAGTGATGTTTCAGCTGATTTACAGGATCTCCTAAACCTCATTTTCTTCATTCTGTCAATTGGAAATACAAGCTTTATTGCACAGGCTTGTTATGTAGATTCAATAAGTTAAGCTAGCACATCATTGGCACTCAACAAGTATTGAACAACCTACCCTCTTTTCTTTTGGTTAAGATATCCTAAAAACTGTCAATGAAAAGGAATATAGAGAACATAACAAAGAGAGAAGTTTCTCCAAGTATAATGAGGTATAAAGCAATAATAACTAATGTACCTTAATCTTCCATTCTAAATATAAAACAAAATCTCCCCAGGTGCTGCTTTCTCTATTTGGTCATCTGGTAATTGTATTTATTTCAAAGCAAGAATTGTCTCCTCTATGTTCTGTGTGGTGCTTTGCCCTGTATCCAATATACAGTTGGATGGGACTAAGTACATTTTGTTTAAATTAAATTGACACCCTGACATGCACATTCTCTATTTTGCAAGTCATGTATAATCATTAATCCAATCAAGAACCTTGTGAGGAGGTTATATTCCTCCCATTTAATTATCTTGAGTTTATAATCCACGGTCGAGGAAATCCGGAGATTGAAGTCCTCTTCAGTAGACCTAATCAGTAGATAATGAAGATTTAAACGAAGGCTTCCTGATTTCTTTTCCTTTAACAAGGATGGCAGACCATTTTTCCAGTTGATGGCTAATTTATTAAGAAGAATCATTTAAAAGACTTAACAATTCCTAGTTTCCTGTGATAGACACATACTACATTTCAAAAGTAGACCTTAGGTTGCTTCATATAATAACAATAGATTATTTTTAAATTTGCATCCAGAAAAACAAGAATAGATTTTAAAGTTGCAAAAAAAAAAAAAAAAAAATCTCTCCAGTTAGATCAAGTCCATTTCTATTGTTTATATTTAAGTGACTGATTTGTTATTTTTAAGCTTTGGAAGAAGCTTCATAAAGATTTTTGGTAGCTGAGGGGTTTTTTGTCTTGTCTGGGTTTCTGTTGGTTGTTTTTAGCTTTTATTCTGTGAGCCTATTTGTAAGATATTCCACCAGGGATAAAAGAAGCATGTGCAATGATTCCTGACAATTAGAGCTGATAGGGACCTACAGACTAATCCAGAGTCTACCAGCCTGACCTTGGGATAGATATACCCTGCCAGCACAGGGCTCTACAAATGCTTAACCATTTCTGAAACTTTTATGTGGAGATGCCACATTCCTTTTTTAAAAAAAAAATTTAAATAAATGTTTTATTTATTTCTGAGAGAGAGAGAGAGTGAACAGGGGAGGGTCAGAGAGAGAGGGAGATACAGAATCCGAAACAGGCTCCAGGCTCTGAGCTAGCTGTCAGCACAGAGCCTGATGCGGGTCTCGAACCCACGAACCGCGAGATCATGACCTGAGCCGAAGTCGGACGCTTAACCGACTGAGCACCCAGGTGCCCCTTTAAATTTTTTAAAAATGTTTTCATTTATTTGTGTGTGTGTGTGAGAGAGAGAAAGAGAGACAGCATGACCAGGGAGGGTCAGAGAGAGAGGGAGACACAGAATCTGAAGCAGGCTCCAGGCTCTGAGTTAGCTATCAGCACAGAGCCTGACGCGGGGCTCAAAGCCAGGAACCGTGAGATCATGACCTGAGCCGAAGTCAGACGCTCAACCAACTGAGCCACTCAGGCACCTCAGGAATTCCAGATTCCTAACTTCTCATGAAAAATAGCTGAATCCGACAATACAATGCCCCCATTTGTGCACAATGGCTTCTAGCTGGAGCTGAGTGACACATCCTGCCTTTAGAAGGGGTATGTGATATAGCATCAAAACACCATCTCCCTTCCCCCATTTACTTTTCCTTGCTGCCCTGCTGGCAGTCGGAATCTGGAATACCAGCCCTAGCCTAACACCCTCATGTTGCTCAAGGGGAGGTTTATCCAGGGTAAACAGAGCAAGTTAGTTCTATGGCCTTCATAATGCTGCAGGGTAAACAGCCCGAAAGCTCAGCAGCATACAACAATGAGCATTTGTTTTGCTCACGTGTCTGGGGATCAGCTGGGTTCAAGTAAGCTAGGCTGGGTCTAGCTGGGGTGGTCTGGCTCTGCTCCAGAGGTCACTCATTCCCTTCCACCACCAGCAGAGAAAGCTGGGCAGCTTCTTTTCAGGAAAATGACAGAAATGGAAAAGGGCAAGGGGACCACACAAACCTTTTTAGTGTCCAGAGTCATAACTAGCAAGCCTTCACGTCTGCCCCTCAAGTGGGCCAAGCAAGCCACTCTCCGGACTAAAGTCAAGGGGTGGGGAAATGCAGACGGCCCTTTTGATGGGGGAGACTTCAAAATCGGGGCATGGATAGGAGCAGGGTCAAGGTCAAATAATGCCAGCCCCAACCTGATCGGCCGCTGAAGAGGCCTTCAATCACCTGTTGCACAGTGTCCATGAAGCCCAACTGCACGGCTTTGCCTTTCCTTTCTGCCCCAGAACCATCGGATTTGGAGAGAGCTGATCTAATCTTACTACAGGGACAGGGCAGCTGGGGCAGAGCCCCAAGGAAAACCTGCCTCCCAACCCGGTGTTCCTCACATTTCAGTTTGATGGTGAAGCACTCTTCTCTTACTTGAATGAGATAAAGTGATCACTCACAGTTTTGCCAAAAGAATTCCATATTTTGAAGGTTTTAATAAAGCTTGAAAGCTTAACAAATCAGTGAACTGAACTGAACCAATGAACCAATGAACTGAAGTACAAATCACTCATTAGGATGAGTTCTAAGTTCTCAAACCAATCTGTTCATTAGTAATTCTCACAGTCGAATTTCATCTCATATAATGTATAGAAATACAGCGCTAGAGACCTCCATTAGGGAAGCACAATCATCCTACAAATTAGGCAGCGTTATTTACTTTAGCTTGGAAAATCTCAACAGGCTTCCCTTTACTTTCAGAACTGCATTTTGCCTTGTTCTCTGCTTCTAAGGCTTCATACTCAGAAATCCGATAAACCATTGACTCTCTAATGAATGGAGAAAGGAGAAACGAAGCTTAGTAAATGAATTTTAAAATGCTTATTTGTAATATCATTTAAAAAATTGCCATTTTTCCATTGGATATTCTTTCCTGCTTTGTCAAAGATTAGTTGGCTGTATACTTTTGAGTCCACTTCTGAGTTCTCAATTCTGTTCCATTGGTCTATGTGTCTGTTTTTGTGCTAATACCATACTGTAAAAAAAAAAAAAAAATGCCATTGGGATCCCGTAATTCCTTGCAGGGAAGCTCCAGTCAAACAGTGGCTCATTTTTTCTGTAACAAGGAGTCCACCCCCGCCCCAGAGCTTGCAGACCTGGGTGTGGAGTACATCAAAGGCAACAAGCAAGGGTAGGATTTCTGGGGGCCTCTGTTAGCTGAGCCACAAGCCAGCCCAGAATGCCCAGCTCTTGGTGTCTTCATAGGACCCACACGTTGTAGCATAGCTTTCTAGAGCCACTGTTGTCATCCAGGCAAAATCTACCTTCCATCTTGCAAAATGAAGAAGTACAAATGTGGAAATCCAGGCCCTCCAAGCTGCCAGTAGTTCAAAAGCTCCAAAACTCCCCAAGCCACCTCTAATCGAAAAGTTTACAATGCAGAGGTGCCTGGGTGACTCACTCAGTTGAGCGTCTTACTTCAGCTCAGGTAATAATCTCATGGTTCATGAGTTCAAGCCCCGCATTGGGCTTTTGCCGGTCGGCATGACACCACTTTGGATCCTGTCTCTCCTTCTCTCTCTGCACCTCCCCCACTCATGTGCACACACTCTTTCTGTCTCTCAAAAATAAATATTTAAAAAATAATAAGGAAAGTTCAAAATATCAACCTCTCTCCCCACAACACACACATCACAGTGTTCAAACTCTTTCAATCTTTTTTTAAAATGTTTTTTAAATTTTTTATTATTTATTTCTGAGAGAGAAAGAGACAGAGTGTGAGTGGGGGATGGGCAGAGAGGGAGACACAGAATCTGAAGCAGGCTCCAGGCTCTGTGCTGACAGCTCAAACCCATAAACTGTGAGCTCATGACCTGAACCGAAGTCAAACACTTAACTGCCTGAGCCACCCAGGTGCCCCTAAACTCAATCTTTTGACCGATGAGCCCTCCCTAGGCTTATGTTATTTACATGCAGGAAGGGAGACCATCAAGGAGAAAACACAAGTGAGAGTTTTTATGTCTCTCCTCCTTCCAAATCCAGAGTAAACTATTTTTCTTTCTGTAAAATCTTTCTTATCCGTAATATACATATTTTGCTGGCAGCTTTGCTGGTTCAAGTGTTTCCCATTTAGCCAACCAGCTGGGTGATGCTAGATATCTCCATGGCCCTTGATTACCTCTTTATCTACTGTGAATGCTTTGTGTTTATCGTGGCTGTTCCCCAAGGAGAGTGAAGTGACTAGAGGTACGAAGTTTATGTGACAGCTGGGTATTAAAGAATTCCATAAAGAGAGTCTACTCCCATGGATTTCAACATAGCCTATAGAGATAAGAAAAAGAATTTACAGATAAAGCACTTTATTATGTGTTCTCATGGATTTAGAGTCCCGTAAGGCCACCTAACCGAGGCCATGCCAAAAGTTTGCATTTTCGTTTTGTGGAAGGTGCTCGGAGTTGAGAGAGATGACATCACTTTCTCAAGGCCGCACTTAGGAGCTAACAAAGCTATTGTTGCGGGGGTGGAGTCGTGGGGCATGTGAAGACCTCGGATACTGTGAAGCCTTTTTGTCCTCGATTGAATTCTATATTCTTAACTCCTTCCCAGTTCTCCTTCCAGCGCCTGTAAATCACACATAAAAATAAAATCAAAGTTGTCATCCTCACAAAATGGTTGATTGCACCGTTACCAGCTTATGCTTGTTTGTTTCTCCGTGAAGGTTTCTGAACATACTTTAAAGATATTTGGGAACACATTAACACCACCAGGCTTCACTTTTCTTCAAGAATTCTTTAGGACAAATCGCCAGAAAGCATAGAATCCAAGACCAGGGTAAGTTTGCAATGTCCTGGTTTTAGATAATTCCAGAAGTTGTGCCAATGAGTATAAAACCTGCCTTCCTCATCCAACTGTGAGAGAGATAGACAGAGACAGAGGTTGAGAATGCTTGTGTGCAATAAGCAGGCTTCAGAGAGGCTTGCCACACATGCTTTATATTTCCAGTCATTCCTTCACTGCCAGCGTGACCAGGGAAACCGATGACCAAGCTCTCCTGGGCATAGTTGCAGTAAAACTTTCACCATTGCCTCTCCTATTTTTTTTCTTCCATGAAGGATGAAAAATGCGCTTTTGCAGAGAAAGTAATAAAATATAAAATTCTGTCAATTCAACAGACGTTGTCCTAGTTTTTGGTTTAATGGGAAGTCTATTTTAAAATCTAGTATTAGCGTCTCTATCTCTTACAGTGACTTGGTATGCTTTATGAACTTCTTTGCCCTCTCTGACTGCAATAAACAGGTTGATTACTAAGAATGGAATGGAAACACATCATCGTAGACATGTTGTTGGGTAATCCCCTCCCCTTGACTGTGGGTTGGCCAAGTGACTTGTTCCTACCAATAGAATGAAGGAAAGATGATGGGATGTCACTTTCATAATTACCTAACATAAGATAGTGACTGCTAGCTTGCTTGAAGATTTTCTTCCTTTTTGGCTTCCATGAAGCCAGAAGTCATATTGGAGAGGCCCACATAGCAAAGAACCAATAACTATGAAGGACTGAGGCGCCCCCAGTCCAACATTCTGCAAGAAACTGAACTCTGCCAATAACCATGTGAGCTTAGAGGTAGTTATTTCCACAGTACAGCTTTGCAGATGAGATCCCAGCCCTCGTGACATCTGGATTGCAGCTTTATAAGAGATCGTGAGTCCGAGGCATCTGGCTAACCTAAAACTGGAAACTTTGAGACAATAAATGTGTGCTGTTTTAATCCCATAATTGTTGCGGTAATCTGTGAACCCAGTAGTAAACAACCAATACCTAGCCTTTAATACTACAAAGGACATACCAACTATGTTTTGAACCATTAATTAGTTTGTATAGCTTCTCTATACTGTAGTTTCTCTAATATTCTTGACTGGAAAAACAAAATTAGTGGAATTAAATAATAGATGGAAAACTGGAAACACCTGGGTAAGGAAGAAATGTTTTAAAACACTAACATGGATACGGACAGCAGCAATAATTGGTTACAAAACATTGGTGTCAATTCACTATTCGGACACCAAGATGTATTTGGGCAACTCAATGTGAATTTTGGGACCAACTATCTACTAATTTAAAGTGATATTAGTGGGTTCCTGATGTACATTTTTTCTGTCAATGATATAGTTGAAAAATAAACCTGATCCTGACAGTCCTTGAAACAAAGAGAAAGAAAAAATAAATTTCCCTCAATTTTATTCAATCACAACCTAGAAATTCTACTCTTCCTTAAAGTTAAAATAAATGCATAGATAAAAATATCTTAATGGTTAATGATCTATATACATCAGGATGAATAAACCCAAAGATGTCTGAATTCTCACTTCTGGTTTCCACAGACAGTTTGCTAGAGGTGGATCTGGACCAGCTTGAGAGAGAAAAGTATACACACCTATTCTCAACTTTGTGGTTGGTGTCCTCATGGTAGCTTGAATTTGGCCATAAAAGGATTCTATGTGGAAGGCACAGCAGAGAAGCAGAAAGAGGTTGGATTTGGGGTAATACCTTTCAGTCCCTAAGTTACATGAAGCCTGGAACGTGCTTTTTATCTGCACCTACATTCAGTTGTTGAAACAACAACAAAAAATCCTCCTTATTATTTTGGTATATTTGAGTTGGATTCTCAGTGTCTCATACTGAATATATTTCAACTGGTAGCCTTTTTTGGGGGGCAAGGGGAATTGAAGATTTACTCTGCCTTTTAGATAAAGTTCCAAACCACCATTTGCTCCGTGTAACCTGCCTTATTCATTGCCTATTCCAAGAAAATAATTTGATGCTGGATCACAGTTTTGATGAAAAACATTAAAGATACTTCGAAAATAATAGGATCAGCCTTGTTTCCAAAAAAAATACATCATGTTTTAGTATTGGAAAGTAATATAGTGTTGGTTTGGCAAGGATATTTCCACAATTTTTTCTCCACTCGTGGTACAGCCTCTTCAGTACTCTCAAAGAAATGGGTAAACAAAATTCAGGAGCAGACAAAAGGATCAAATCTTATGTGTGAGAAGAGAAACTATAGAGTTTGGCCTTGCTATGCTTTATGGTAGGAGTTTATGAAAATGAGAGCTGTCAATCCCACATTCTAAATGTCAAATGTCAGCGTGATTAACAACTTGCCCTATTATGCAGCTGGCCAAAAAAAAAAAAAAAGCAAACAAGCTGTTAATTCTCCTCCAAGTAGAGACAAAGGGAAGAAATTTCTTATCTGGGAGTTAAGTGAGCAAAAATGTTGAAAGAATAATTAAGAATATATATTGTGAAATGACCCAATAAAACCTAATTGTTTGGGCTGCTCACAGGGCTGTAAGCCTGCAGGGAAGTAAAGAGGTATGTGGAGGTAGGCTGAGAAACCTCTTCCCCCTCAACCCCACCCCTCGCCGATGTTACCTTGTTATAGCAAAAGTGTTTTTGCAGATGTGATTAAATAAGAGATGTGGGAGATGGGAGAGTTATGCTGGGTTCTCTGGATGGGCCCTAAATATTATGGTCATGTGTGCTTGTAAGAGAGAGGCAGGAGATTTCAGACAGGGGAGAGGAGGAAGTGAAGAGCAAACCGACCAGAGAGAGCTTTGAGATGCTCCACTGCTGGCCCTGAGATGGAGCAAGAGGACAGGGACAGAGGAAAATGAGAAATGCAGCTCTAGAAACTGGAAACAGCAAGAAAGCGGAGCCCTGCCAAACCATGAGTTCAGCCCGGAGAAACTGTCTTTGGACGTCAGACCTCCAAAACTGAAAGAGGATAAATGTGTGTTGCTTTAGCTAGAACTAGAAACCACATTAAGTTTGTGGCCCAACAGCCACAGGAAACTAATAGGCATATAAAAATAAGAAGTTTCCAAATGAGGTTTTTTCTGAAAGCATACTCTAACTACGCCTTAAGATTTACACAGCACATTAGTCTTCAGGATCCCATCAAATGACTTGACTTTGGCAGAAAAGATCACTAATCCCCTGATTGGGCAGAGGAGAAACAATACAATGTTTGGGATGTGTCGTTCTAAAATCCTTGAAAATAGTTCTTCATGTGAGAGCAATATTTGCCTCAATTGGACTTTAAGTAATGGATCAGAAAAGATGATTTCTTCAAACACATCTTTCCATATATTCATCCTTGATTTTTTGGTCCTTGACAATGAGACATGTGAACTATCAATTTTAGAGGGTTGTCGATGTTTACTCTTAAAGCACACTGGTGAATATCTAAATCACGCCCTGAAGGATTCATTTAACTTTCAAAGGCTGCGGTACAGCTATTGCTCTTAAATTGATTGAATTCTGAAAGGAGAGAGTATCTTCTCCCTTGACTCTACTTTTGCATTTGAATGGCAGCTTTGCTTACTTTCTCCAAAGGGGGTGCCAAACTCATATTTCTGATTCCAGAGAAACAAAACAAAAGATATGAGCCACTCCTAACTGCTTAGGAGAAATGTTCTGGTTCCACTACTTCACAATTCTCCTTGACAATGCTTCCCACAATTATAACTAATAATCAGTTATGTAATTCCTTATATGATGTCTTTCTCAACCAGGATCCATCCAGGAGAGGAGGAGATAGATAGATAGATAGATAGATAGATAGATATCCTTACCTTCTAGCTCCTGTGCCTAACATTGCCTGGCTCATAGTAAGTATCCATTGAATGAATAAATACAATAAATGTATGATAATATTGCTTTTATTATGCTCACTAAGTAATATGAATATTATTTTCATATTAACTCTATTAATGTATTTATATTAACTATTGTACAAATAAGAAATCTGCATTACATACATATTCCCCACCAAAGAATAAGTCAATCTTAGTAATACACTTTAAAATAGTTTATTTATAGTCCTTGAATATTATAAGGAGGATAAAGTCAAATGTATTGGGAGTAGATATTAAATGCACTATCACCAAAACATCACAAAACATAGAGAATACGACATCAGTATCCAGCAGTCTGAATATTTTTAAAAAATTAAGTTTACAAATAAATATAGTTAATATTAAATTAGTCTAAGTACCATATAGGAGTTTTTCTCTCAAATAATTTACATATTTACACATCAGAATGAATGAGAATGATATCACATTTCTTTATATATCATAAGAGAAGACATGATTTTGTCTGCCTTTGAGGAAAGTGAAGAAAGCTCTCAAAGTATACTATGTTCAGGTTGTGAAATTCTGATCAATATAATATATATTTCACTAATAACTACTCTATAAGTGTAATTGGTTGAAAATGATACAAAAGGATGCAGCAGAAGATAGAAAGAGAAATAATATCATTCCTGCCCCAAAGAAACTAAAATTACTTTAGCCTGAAGTGGTTCAGAAAATCAGCCCCAGGTACACTACCCTTTTCCCCCAACTCCCTCCCCCTCTCCCTTGGCCCCCTTCCCTACCCTGCACACCTCCACAAACCCACTACTGTTAGATAATAAGCAGGGTCTGTGGGTCTAGTCTGGTAAGGAACCAAAGGAAAAGACTGGCTTGTGCTGTGATATGAACAATGGCTGGAAGTAAGATAGGCAGAAAGGAGAGTCCAAGCCAAGGAAATGACTGAATCAAGCTATAGAAAGAAGAAAAAGTCATCAAGCATATTGAATATCAATAGGCTTATGGAGCCATATATCTTAGTAAGGCTGGCCAGCATAAGCTGTTGAGATAAATTCTATCCTTGATAGCTGCTTAAAAACCTATTTCCCCTTCCTGCGCAAGGAAAGCATCACATTCTGTTAACCTTTCAGGGCCGGCCTCGCTATTGAGGGATGGGGCTGGAATTGCTCCATGCTGAAAAGCTGGTACCTGGACTGGAAACAGCATTCTGCGTTGCAAAAATGACTTGGGCTTTTCGGAGGAGTCCTGTTCTGTGAGGTCAGGAGCTCAATTACTTGCCTCTGTGCCTCTTCATGCCTCCTCAAGCCTGACCAAGCTTGCCTCCTTTGTACCATGGCTGCTCTTCCCTCCCTGCCCAGTCCTCACTCCGGCCAAACCATCTTCTGAAGATCTTGTATAAGTTTGTAATTATTTTCCTGTGAATGTTAGAACTGCCGAGCGAAGCCAATTAGACCTGGAATGTTTTTTCAGTGACTGAGTCAAATAACTTACCTTAATGACTGACATTGGACTACTGTGATTTCCTATTGCTTATTGAGTAAGTTTTAATAAGCTATTATTTTTCCTAAAAATTTTCCATTTTATCTAAATTTTCTTAGTCTTGCCACAAGTGTGCTTACTAAGTTTTTAAAAATAATTTTTAATGTTTATTTATTTTTGAGACAGAGAGGGACAGAGTAAGAGTGGAAAAGGGACAGAGAGAGAAGGAGACACAGAATCTGAAGCAGGCTCCAGACTCTGAGCTGTCAGCACAGAGCCTGATATGGGGTTTGAAGTCACAAACCATGAGATCACGACCTGAGCTGAAGTCTGACACTAAACCAACTAAGCCACCCAGGTGCCCCATTGCTTATTAAGTATTTTTTTAAAATTTCTGCTGGGTCATTAGTAATTTTCAATTTGCTATATCTTCTAATAATCTACCATAGTCTTCTTACAGTGCTAATGTTGGTACATGTGTTTTCTCTTCTGTTTGCTTGATCAATCTCCTCTGAAGTTTATCAGATTTATTTTTTTCTCTTTAAAGAACTATTTTTGGCTTTGTTGAACTTTCCCATTGTACCTCCGTATTCTATTTCATTAATTTGAGCTGTCATTTTTATTATTGCCTACCTTTCACTTTCTTTGCATTTATTTTGCTCTTATTTTTCTAATTTCTTATAAAGGTACTTGGCTTGTTAATTTTTATTTTTTTAATGAATATAAGGATACAAATTCCCTTCAAAATGCTGATCTAGCTGCATCTCGTAAGATTTTATATATAGCATACATGATATAAGTCAGTTCAACCTATTCTAATTTCCACTATGATTTGTTAACACCTAGACTATTCAGAAATGTATTTATTAATTCTGAAACATATGGGAACCTTTTTCAATGTTTATTTACTTTTAAGAGAGAGAGAGACAGTGTGAGCAGGGGAGGGACAGAGAGAGAGAGAGATAGGGAGAGAGACACAGAATCTAAAGCAGGCTCCAGGTCTAGCTCCACACTATCAGCACAGAGCCCGATCTGGGGCTTGAATTCATAAACAGTGAGATCATGACCTGAGCTGAAGTTGGACGCTTAACCGACTGAACCATCCAGGTACCCCAACATATGGGAACTTTAAAGTTATATCTTTACCATTGACCTGCATCATTTTTACACCATGAAGGGAAATAAATGTTGTACGATTCCAACTCTTTGATTTAATTTGTGTATTCCCTTTTGCCCAAGTATCTGTTAATTGTTATATATATTCCATGTGTGTTTTTAAAATTGCACAAAATACAACTTACCAAATTCATGGGATGCAGGAAAAGCTGTCCTTTAAAGGAAATTTATAGCATTGGATGCATATATTTGAAAAGAAGGAAGATCGAAAATCAGTAATCTAAGCTTCTGCTTTAGGAGAGTAGAAAATGAGAAGAAAATTAAATCCAACGTAAGCATAAGAAAAGAAATAATAATTAGAAAAACAGAAATCATGAAATTGAAAATAGAAGGTCATTAGAGAAAATTAAAGAAACCAAAGCAGGTTTCTTTAAAAAAAAATTATTACGCTTTTTAAGTAAGCTCCATGTCCAATGTGGGGCTTGAACTCATAACCCTGAGATCAAAAGTTGGATGCTCTACTGACTAAGCCAGCCAGGCACCCCCAAAAGCAATTTCTTCAAAATGATCAATAAAATCATTAATCTTCTAACCAAGATAGCCAATATATATATATATATATACAAATTACTGATATCAGAAATAGAAGAAGAGATATCATTATAAAGCACACAGAGTTTAAAAGAATGTAATGAATAAGTCTGTGCTGACAAATTTGGTAACCTAGATGAAATGGGCTGAATTCCTAAAAGGCACAGTGTTCTAAAACTCACACAAGAAACAGATGATCTAAACAGGCCTATATACAAATAAATTTCATCAATAACCTTCCAGAATATAAAGTTCAGATGACTTAACTTGTGAATTCTACAGAACACTTAAGAAAGAAATTTTACCAACTCTCTCTATTTTTTTTCAGAAGACAGAAGCAGAGAGATATATCCTAATTCATTCTTTGAGGCCAGCATGACCCTAATACTAAAATTAGGCAGCGACATTACAAAAAAGCAAACTATAGACCAATATCTCTCATGAACAGAAATGTAAAAATCTTCAACAAAATATTGGCAACTATTCAAGAAAGAGGAAAAACTATGGAGAAGGTAGAAAGATCACTGGTTACCAGGGATGAAGAGAAGAAGGGATAAATAACAGAGCACGGAGGATGTTTAGGGAAGTAAAACTATTCTATGTGAGAGTATACTGATGGACATGTATGCTCTCCTAAGTTCGTTACTCATTTGTAAAAACCCACACAACACTAAGTGTGAACCCTAATGGAAATTCTGGTCTTGTGGTCATAATGTAATAGCGGAGGCTCATCAATTGTAACAAACGTATTATTGTGGTGCAGGATGTTGATAGTGGGAGAGGTTGTGAAATGGTGGGGACAGAAGGTCTACAGGAACTCTCTATACTTCTCACCCAGTTTTGTTATGAACCTAAAACAGCTTTAAAAATTAAGTCTGCAGAACAGCACGGGAGTTTTGATCTGCTCAGTTTCAATCTGGGCTGGTTCATCCCTCCTTAGGCAACCTGGTGCCCCCCTGCTCCTGGTAGGTCACCATACTGAAGTTGAACTTAGGGTGGACACCCAACTGGCATAGCTCACTATAGTCCAGAACTCCTTGGCTCTAGAAATTCTCCTTCCTCGGCCTCCTGAGCAGCTAGGACTTCAGGCATGAGCCTAGATGGGTGATGGGTATTAAAGAGGGCACTTGTGATGAGCACTGGGTAATATATGTAAGTGATGAGTCACTGAATTCTACTCCTGAAACCAATATTACACTGTATGTTAAGTAACTTAATTTAAAAGTTTTTTAAAGAAGGGGCACCTGGGGGCTCAGTCGGTTAAGCATCTGACTTTGGCTCAGGTCATGATCTCTCTGTTCATGAGTTCAAGCCCTGCGTTGGGCTCTGTGCTGACACCTCAGAGCCTGGAGTCTGCTTCAGATCTGTGTCTCCTTCTCTCTCTGCCACTCCCTTTCTTGCTCTCTGTCTCACTCTCTCAAAAATAAACATTAAAATTAAAAAAAAAAATTTTTTTAAAGGGGTGCCAGGAGCCACACCGGCCTCTCTGGATGGCAGTCACAGCAAGGAAACTGGTATCTCCTTCTGCTACTACTGGCTCCTATTGTAAATGAGGCTGCTGGTCTTGACCAGGTCTCACAATATTCCAGATCAGACCAATATTCCCCACACAGATTGCTCATAAGGAAAAGCATGTCCTGGCCTTTCCAAAGTTGATTGTCAAAAGGCTCTACCTAAGGGTCTTGCAGATCCAAGACTTACATAATAAAGAGGGCTTGAGTCTGGCCCTGAGGCAAAGAGCCTAATTTAGAGTTAAGGGCAAATGTCTACCCCCACCCATTTGTTTCTGCCTGGAGCATTTTCTAGCCTTGTATATGCTGATTACTCCCTGTGAAGGAACCTATTGAGGAACTTCTTTTTGTGATTATGAGAGCAAAGGTATCTCCTGAAAGACCTGTCTGTGACCCCTGTTCACAGAGAAGTAACTTCACCCTCTTATGCTAAAAACATTGTCTGGTATGCTAAAGATGCCTTCCTTCCCCATAAGATAAGCATCTAAACCCCCTACCTCAATCACTATTGATAAAGGTTATGCAAACCTATGTTCTGGGAAATTCTTACATATCAAAGAAGTTTGTTGTCAGAAATCATTGTCTAAGGCAAATGCCACTTCTGTGCCATCTCCAAAACACTTAAAATAAAGTTGAGATCCAGTCAGAGCAGAGATGCCTGGCTGGTGATCAGAAAGAATCTCAGGGCTCTCTCACTCTCTCTCGCTGACACCATCCATCCTTCAGGGACCCCTGAACATGCCGGATTCAGCCTCCAACAAAGGGGAAAAAATAAAAAATAAATTTAAAAAAAGAAAGAAAAATTAAGTCTACAAATGAAAAAGAATGTATATTTTGCAGTTGAGTGCAATGATCTCTTCAGATGTGTACGTCTTTTGTTAATTATGTTGTTCAGATCTATATCCTCACTGATTCCCTGTCTGTGTATTACAAATAACACACACATACTTATAAGCACACATTTCATCTGGATTTTTCGGGTATCCTCGCTCTCAGTGATGCATCCCACCATTATTGGAAGCAGAAGTTTGTGCTGTGACCCTTTCCTCATAAATTTATGCTATTCTCTTTTTCCCTCAAACAAACTTATTCATCCTATCAAATTCCTACTAAGCCTTCAAGCCTTCCATTAAGACTACTTTTCCTAGACCAGTTTCCTAACTGCCTAACAGAGCCAGTGACTTCTTCTGTGCGTATTAATCTATACCCTAGTCTTGTATTATTTATCTCCTCAAGGACAGAACTTTACTGTGCCAAGCACCTAGAACATTTACTTTATATACTATATACTAAACCATTGTTTGTAGCATAAATGGTTGATAAATTCATTTCGCAGAATTATAATGGAAAAATGAGAGATTTGGCTTACCTGAATCTCACACCCGAGTCCTTTCTCCTCTTGCTGTTGAGCTCAGATTTTTCTATGGTTTCTGTCATGTGTATTTCTCCTACTCAAATACACAATTGGATCATTTCTAACCTGGGTGATGGAGAGCAGTTCCTGCCCACTGCTCAGGTCAGGAAGAAAAGCCCATGTGGAGAGAGGGGCCCCAAGGGAAAGTACCAGAAGTACAAGGGCACCTCAGCAGACATGTGAGGCTGTCTCAGACACCTCAGCTCCAACAGAGCTTCTGGCTGAGCACAGCCACTTGAGTGTTCCCAGCCAACCATGGGAAGGCAGAAGATTCCAGTCAACTTTAGAATCATGATAAATAATAAATCATTGAGTTTTCAGTCAGCAGCTATCGCAATAGATATGGGAGATACCACTGTGTCACTTTGGGTGTTTAAAGTCAAAAGAAATATAAAAAATTTAGTTTTACAAAAGCACTGGGAAAGCAAAGGTAAAGCCCCAACTCAGGGACCCCTCTTGGACTATCAAGTCCAAGGATATGGATATACCTCAAAATTGTGATCTTGAGGCCAGGACGCTGCTACCACAGCTGCTACCACAACTGCCTCTTTACTCTCGAAGCTGGTATCTGGCCCTGGTTCCTTGAGTCTGGCCTCCCTGACTGCCTGCACACACTCACATCCCCACTGTCTTGCTTTCCTGCCACCACAACCGTTGGCAGGTGGCCGGCACGTTACCGCCAGCACCCAAATCTCACCCAAGTGTTTCTAATTGCACAGCTTGCATCATCTCCAGAATCCTAAATTCAAGGGAGTTTTAAGCATGTACGTTTTAGCATTTCAACCTCAAAGGCTAGCAGAGAAGTATACTGGATGATGAGAGAAGCCTAGTTATCTATGACTGCAGTCCTCTGACCCTGAGTTTAATCAGTGTGACACATAGCAATGACGTGCTATTGGGAGTCTGACAAATATGATTTCCTATCCGGGCTCTGCTGTTATTAGGTGTCTGACCTTGGCATCCTGGTCTGAACCTCAGTGTCCCTATTCATGAAAACAGGAGAATTTTCAAGAACTCACCGTAATTTTCATAAAGCGCTTGGTAAAATGTCTGGCACGTAGTAAGTTTTCAGTGATTGATGACAGGTACTAATGGAAGAAGAATAAGTGAACAAAATACTATAGTATGCAGAGGGTATTATTTGATCATGAAGAATGAACAGCTAACAGATTATGAGGGAAGAAGAAGCATCCTTTCAGAAGGTGATTTCTGGTCTGCGTATTGAAATATGAGCACAGCCAGGTTAAAAAAAAAATGGGGGATGGGTCGCCCAGGTGGCTCAGTAGGTTAAGTGTCCAACTCTTGATTTCAGCTCAGGACATGATCATGGGATTGAGTCCCATGATTGTAGAGTGTGGAGCCTGTATTCTCTCCCTCCCTCTGTCTCTCCCTGGTTTGTGTTCTCTCTGTGTGTCTCTTTCTCTCTGTCTCTGTCTCTCTCTCTTTGTCTTAAAAACAAATAAAGTTATTTTTTAAACTTTTAAACAGTTTTAATGGGGGAAAATTGATGAACATTGATGCTTCTCTCTCATCTCACTATTGTTGAAAATGGACCTCTGTGTTTTGAAGCCAAAATATAAATGAGAAGACAGAGTTTGGGATAAAGAGGAACAAATAGCTTTTTTGTTTTGCTGGGAAACGAGGCCACCACAGGCTACAGCCTTCAAAAACTACAAGCCCCACCCTGGGGGAAAGGACTAATGGAAGTCAGGTGGTTATAGGGAAATACAGGATCTAGCCAGTTTTGATGGGAATTGTATACATGCTACAAGTCTCCTTCCTCATGTCTTTAGGTTGGTACCAGGATCCTGAAACAAAAGGCTAAGAAAGGACGAAGGGAGTTTTGCAGAAGAGAGGAAAAAGGTCACCTAGTTTAAAATCGATTTTTAGAGTGCCTGGGTGGCTCAGTCAGTTAAGTGTCCGACTTTGGCTCAGGTCATGATCTCATGGTTCGTGGGTTCAAGTCCCTTGTCATGCTCTGTGCTGACAGCTAGCTCAGAGCCTGGAGCCTGCTTCGGATTCTGTATTCTCTCTCTCTCTGACCCTCCCCTAGTCACACTGTCTCTCTCGCTCTCAAAAATAAACAAAACATTTAAAATCGATCTTTGCTGGAGCATTAGAAGTGGCCATTAGCAGTCATTTTGATTTTTGTTCAACTTTATGCTTTTAAGTGGTTTCACTACCCATGAAACTACAGATAGGACAGGACTCCAAAGGTTCTGTGCTATAAATCTAGAACATTTCATTAAAAGGGTATTTAATTTAATATCATGAGCCTCTGACTTTCTCCCTTTTGTCTTTCCTTCTATATGGTATCCTGGAATACAGATTGAACTAGCAGTATATCTGGAGGAGCGTTCTGAGCTTTGCTACCAACTAGATTTAACTAATTAGCTGATCTTAGACACAACACTTAGTTTCTGGACTTCTACTTCCCAGTCTATAAACAAAACCACTAACAATATTTTTAAAAAAGCAAATACACACACACAGGACTTAAATAATTTCCATGGCCATTTCCAGCTTTGAAAGACTCTGAAATGACTTGATCTACTTATATCGAAGCATAGCCCAGCAGTTGTTACCAGCTGACTTATCATTCATACGTCACGTGCTCCGCCCCTGTCCAAAATGTGAATCCAGCAAGAGAATACATATCCAACAACTTAAATAAAGCTTATTAAGTAGATTTCCATACTAACTACTAGGTTTGGTCTTCACGGATAAACTTCAAACTGATCCACATTGGTTAGATAAATCTTAGAACCAAAGAAAGCAGAAAAGGGTAGTAAAAACCTGGTGCCTTTATGGAATATTTTATTGCACTTTAAGAATCATCCTCATGTGCTTTCAAGTAGCTTCCAACTAAGCATTTCTTCAACAGAAGACAGCATATGCGGCAGACATTAGGAAGGCCTCTTGTTAATTTGAACTTGGGGCTCTGAGCACGTGATGATGCCAATCGTACCCTTGAAAAACATACAAAAGTACTTGGACTTTATTAGGATTTTTTTTAGACTGGTTGCATAATAACTCTCCTATTGCTTTTAACACTTCTATAAAAACTGTGATTTTACTTCTTTTTGTCCTTCTAGCAAATAAACAAAGAGAAAGGGGAAAATATTCATTATTGGCTTAAAACAGAAACATATTTTCAAGCTTACACATGAGAAATTGCTAAAAGATAAAGCTATGAAGAATCCTAATCTAGTCAAATTAATGAATTCTTGTTTTCCAGTATTAATAAATTCTAATGAGCAAGCTGGGAAAAACAAAAGCCCATTAACTTTCATTTGAATAGATATCCCCAAGACTAGTACATCTGCCATTTTTGTTTTAGGCTTCAGAAATGCATGCACAGTTGATAGTGCTTTCCTTTCTTTGCCTTATCCCTTTTCAAAAATGGAGTTTTGTGCAACACTACTATGTTTCTATTTCACTTCTTTTTACCACAGCAAAAGCAGAGGCAAATAGAGCATATGTACAGGAAATGGTTAGTGTGAATGCAAGTGCACCCCAAAACCACAGACTTGAGAAAGAGCTGAGACTAAAAGGATAGATTTTCTTAAAAGGAAAATTTCCTGGAAATAAAATACTTCATTTTTATCAATTAGATCCACCCAAAGCATCTTTCCCCAACTATCTTCTGCCCACTTAATCACAGTATGGAATTAAACCTTTGAAAAGCTATACACTTAGATTGAGTATTAATAATATGCTTCTTTTGAGGTTGCCTATTAGGAAAAAAAGACACTTTCTATCTCTTTTGGAAAATAAAAAACCACATGGTATTTGTTAAGTATATATCTGGTGCACCATTCTCTTAGCTTGATGACGAGAATGCCACATGATGCCATGACTTCATGGCAGAGTGGTAGAGTATCATCCTACCAATGAAAAAATTAACAGTAAAATATAATCAAACTAATAAAACCCCAAACCAATTCCTTGAAGAGACTAATAGTTAATTTCCCTTGAGAACCCAATTAAGGAAAAAAAAAAAAAAAGAAAAGAAAAGAAAAAGAAAGAAGTAAAACAAAATCCAAAGTGAAGAATAAGAAAAACTGGGGCGGCTGAGTGGCTCGGTCAGTTAAGCACCCGACTTGATATCAGATTAGGTCATGATCTCAGGTTCATGGGTTCAAGCCCTACATCAAGCTTGATGTCACTGCACTGACAGTGAAGACCCTGCTTAGGATTCTCCCTTCGCCCCTACCCCTCTCCCTCTCTTTCTCAAAATAAATAAATAAATAAACAAACTTAAAAAAAGAATAATAAAAACCTTTTGATAAAAAGGAACAAACTAGGGGCACGTGAGTGGCTCAATCCTTTGAGCTTCTGACTCTTGATTTCAGCTCAGGTCCTGATTTAATTGTTCCTGGGATCCAGCCCCACGTGGGCCTCTGTATTCTGTGCTGACAGCTCAGAATTCTGTCTTTCCTCTCTCTGACCCCTCTCTCACTGCCCACACCCCCCACTGTGCACACAGTCTCTCTCTTTCTCTCTCAAAATAAAAAAATAAACTTAAAAAAAATCCAATTCTTCAAAAACCAAAAAAGAACAAATTAAAAGTCAATGAGATGAAATAAACATGTGGGAGTACTGCCTCTCTTAAACCAAAGCCATTACCAAAAAGAATGAAGGTAATGGTTTTAAATTAAAGGCTTAAGAAACATGACAACCAAATTAACGCATCTTCCGTGATTCAATTCTGGATTAATAGAATCAGCTATAAATAAAAGGTATTTGGGAACAGTTGGAGAAGTTTGTATGAAATGGATGATAAAGTTATTTAAAAATCATTGTTGATTAAGTTCAGTGTATTGAATGATATTGTAGTTATATAGGAGAATGCCCTTATTTCTTAGACAAATGCTGAGTTATTTAGAGTAAATTTAACGATTTCTTAAATTTAAAATGGGTAAATATAGCTAGATGTTATATGGGCATTCGTTGTTTTCTTTTTGATACTTTTAAGGCACATTTAAAATCTTTTTATAATAAAATTAAAGAGAATACACACTAATGGAAAATACATAAATCAATGCATGCAATTCTAAGGCAGATGTTTCTAAAACCTGGAAAAATGGGTGATATTCTTAGTAAAATATAAATTATTAAGAATTAAAAGGAAATGTGTAAATCTTTTTTAAATGATTATTAGTTTTTGAGAGAGAAAGAAGGGGGGGAAGGGGCAGAGAAGGAGGGAGACACAGAATCTGAAGCAGGCTCCCGGCTCTGAGCTGTCAGCACAGAACCTGATGTGGGCTCATATTCACAAATGGTGAAATCATGACCTGAGTGGAAGTCAGACACTTAATGGACTGAGCCACCCAGGAGCCCCAACATGTGTAAATCTTGAGTAGGCCAATTATGAGAGAAGAGATTTGAAAGTGACCATAGATCTCCCATTAAAAAATGAACCAGCAGGCACCTGGGTGGCTCAGCCGGTTAAGCATCCAACTTCAGCTCAGGTCATGATCTCACGGTTCGTGGGTTCGAGCCCCGTGTCCAGTTCTGTGCTGTCAGCTAGCTCAGAGCCTGGAGCCTGTCTTCGGATTCTGTGTCTCCCTCTCTCTCTCTGACCCTCCCCTGCTCATGCTGTCTCTACCTCTCTCTCAAAAATAAATAAAACATTTAAAAAAATTTTTTAAAATGTACCCGGATCTGCAGCTGGATTCTAGTTCAACCTTTGGAGAATAAATGATCCCAATGTTATTTAAATTATTGAAGGCCATGGAAAGGGACAGAAATAGTTCCAATCCACTTTAGCAAACTTGCAAAATCTTCTGGGCAACATATAATAAAGTTCCTTTCTAAAAGAGAACAAATGGCCAATCTTACTCATGCATATAGATGCAAATTTCTCAATGAAATGCTAAGAAACATTTATTTCTATGTTGCTTTCTTTTAAAAAATTACATTATAATTTTTTCATATGTCAAGGTGCATTTCTATGAGTGGATGTTTGAGGTTATCGATACCTAGGAGAAGAGGAGGAGAAAATAGAAATGCCTGGAAGAGTAAAGTAAATGCAGGATTTAATTATGCATGAAAGAAATTGAAAAGTTCCCATTCTATATTTGCTAATCATTTCCTTCTTCCTCATATCGAGCCAAAATCTGCCTCCAAATAATTTTTACAGATGGAGAAATAAAGGTCCCGGTACATTAATTCCCTAAGGCTAGACTACAAATTAAAGCCAAAACAGGATAGAGAACCCAGAGACTGGTTTCTGGTTAAAACTGTTCTTTTCTTTCGACCATGTGCCTCTCTTTGATATAAGCACCCCCCTTACGAAGATTCCAGTGGATTAACAATGCTAGAACACTGTACTGCATGTGGGTTGTGGGCAAAATACACAGCCTGGCAGAGAGCTGTACATTCAAATCATATTATCTTCAGTGTAATTTTCTCCCAAGGAAGGATCTGTTTTGTAAACACAGTAACAAATCCATATCAAATTTAATATCTTTGCCCATAAACAGCATGGAGGCACTCAGCTTGGTCAAATGGCCCTGGCAAGGAGCAATGGATCCCCATAAAAATCACACCCTTCAAATCATATTTTAACAATTCTGATACTTTCTTTACTTATTGCTGAATAAGACAAGTTGTATCTTTTTAGTAGCCAAATTAAATTATTTTAATTTACCTACCCCAATGATAATAACTACAGTGTCAGGGCAAGTCACCTGCTTCTTTGGACTTCTTTTCCTATCATAAAAATGTAGGATAAATATAACTTTTCCTTAATATGGAATCATAAACAAAGCCTTGATACAATATCAGGAAATCATTTAACCCGGACATTTGTATTCCTATACCTTTCTCCTTTTATTCATAGCAAAACACTCCTCCTCATTTCCATGTTATCAAAGTCTCTCTCAGCTTTCTTTATAAACAGTGGAGGCAATATTGCCTGCACATATTTGCCTTTTAGGATGAATGATTTGAGAATCAAATGATATAATGAGTGTACTTTATAAATTGCATAAATTATGCAAACTTGAAATAGTCAAGCCTCCAGACATGTTGATGTCCAGGCTGATACCCAGGGTAGACTGGACTTAGTATCACCTAGGAATGGTGGCTTAATGCCATGGGATATTTGTTTCTACAATCAGTCAGTATCAAGACTTGAAATGACACCCAGGTCTTCCCACTCCTAAACTAATGACTAAATTTTCACACTACTACACCACTGGATGTTTTGGAAGAGGCAGTAAGTCTTCACATTTATACTTATTTGGTTATGAAAATTTTCTTTTACTTACAAGGAAATCAGCTTTGGACAAAGTCATGGAGAGGATGACAGGTGAGGGCTATGGACAACTTCACTTTTTCAGTTGCATAGAGCTTTGAACAAGGGCAGAGAATTAGTGCTTACTGCCTCTTTAGAATAAGGAGGAAAAGTGCTTGAGCTTCAAAGAAGGGAAGGAAGGAAGAAAAGTGGAAAGGAAGGATGAAAGGGAGGGAGGGAAGGAGAAAAGTTCATGTTATTTTGGCCATTTTATTTCAATATTAGAGCCATAGGAATATAAAATATGAGCACAGGTCCTATCTGATTCCATTTCCAAAATCTTACCCCCCAACCACAATGTTTTATGTCAGTTTCCCTATTACAGATTAACCCAAATGACACAGACCATTTGTTTAGTTCTAGGCTCCCATGGTTTGGGGTGGTATCCTGTTCGTAGTTGATATTCCATAAATGTCTGCAGAACGGGAATATTTCTTTTTTTTTTTTCTTTTTTAAAATATTTTTTATTTATTTCTAGGAGAGAGAGAGAGAGAGACAGTGTGAGCAGGGGAGGGTCAGAGAGAGAGGGAGTCACAGACTGAAACAGGCTCCAGGCTCTGAGCTGGCAGTCAGCACAGAGCCCGACGCGGGGCCGAACCCACGAACCGCGAGATCATGACCTAAGCGAAAGTCGGACGCTTAACTGACTAAGCCACCCAGGCGCCCCAGAACGGGAATATTTCTATCTGATTGAATGGCTTGGTCCATGCCAACCCAACTAAGGAGGAGAATTAAAACTCGATAAAACTTGATGGCAGGGTATGCATTCTAAATATTAAAAAATACAGAATGTAAAGCTTACATTTGAGGTCATGGAGCAAATTTTGCTACCAGTGATTCCTAAAAGGCCTCTTCTATAAATTCTGGGAGCATCTATCTGGATTTAGAGACAATGAGGCATAAGGTCAGTAGGCTGAACAACCCCATTTTACAATGTATAAAACAGAAATGAATACGTATTGTGGAATTACATTCCTAGCTGTAGCATACTATGGTATTATTAGACATTTTTACATAATAATGGGTCAATATTATAATATACTGATTATATTTTCATTGTAATTCATGAAATCCCAGAGTCATCGATTTGTGCTAAGATATTGTTTTCAGAGGGGAGGCCTGGGTGGCTGAGTTGGGTAAGCATCCAACTTTGGCTCAGGTCATCATCTCACAGCTTATGAGTTCAGTCCCCATGTGGGGCTCTATGCTGACAGCTTGGTGCCTGAGGCCTGCTTCAGATTCTGTGTCTCCCTCTCTCTGTGCCCTCTCCCACTCATGCTCTGTCTCTCTCAAAAGTAAATAAATATTAAATAAAAAATTTAAAAAGATACTGTCTTCAGAATCCTCACAATATCCACAGTGTTCCTTGTAAAAGGGTATCCTTTTACACTTTTATTCTTATGAGAATCAAATGTATTAATGTATGATGACATGTATTAATACATGTGTCAAATTATCACATGGATGATTGTAGCCTTGCCATAAAGGTATCTATCGTTATCCCTACTTTCCAGGTAAGGGAACCAAGGCTTAGACAGCTTCTATAACTTACTGAAGGAAGAACGAAAATTGGGATTTGCACCAGTTGGAGTCCATAGCATGTGCTTTTAACCACTATTCTCAGTATTAGATACCACTGAAGTTCCACTTGTTTTATTAATTAACTGTTCTCTGAGAAACGGGAATCAGGATGAACATGTTTCCATATTGATATCTCTTACTTAAAAAAAAGTAATGCTTTATTTTTGAGAGAGAGCACAAGCTGGGTAGGGACAGAGAGAGATGGGGGACAGAAGATGCAAAGTAGGCTATGCATGAAGAGCAGGAAGCCTGATGTGGGGCTCGAACTCACGAATCTCAAGAACATGACCTGAGGTGAAGTTGCACACTCAACTGACTGAGCCACCCAGGGACCCCTGTACTGATATCTCTTAAAAGGAAACGGTGCAGGTACAGAATGAAGCAAAGCGAGGTGAGGCGATTGAAACAAAGTAGAAGTAGGGAAGATGAAGTCCAAGTAGAAATATGAACCAGGAAGGGGCGCCTGGGTGGCCTAGTCGGTTAAGCGTCCGACTTTCGCTTAGGTCATGATCTTGCGGTTCATGGGTTCGAGCCCTGCGTCGGGCTCTGTGCTGACTGCCAGCTCAGAGCCTGGAGCCTGTTCAGTCTGTGACTCCCTCTCTCTCTGACCCTCCCTTGCTCGCGCTGTCTCTCTCTCTCTCCTAGAAATAAATAAAACATTTGAAAAAAAAAAAAAAGAAATATAAACCAGGAAACTTAACAGACTCCACGACATTTTTTTTTAAAGGTTGAATGTGTATTAACTCCGTAGCTATGACCCTTTTTACAATCCTAATTTTTATAACGTATTATTTGGTTTATTTGTGATTAGGTTATTATTATACATGTGATACAAAACCCAATAAGCACATAGGGTATATAGTATAATACAGGATAGCAATATATTATAATAATTCTGTCTTCCATCTGTCAAGTTCCCCTTCCCAAAAGCTACAACTGAAATCTGTTTCTTGTGCAACCTCCACCACAATTAATTTCAGAACATTTTCATCACCCCAAACAGAAACCTTGTACCCATTAGCCATCACTCCTAATTTTCATCCAAGCACTGTAGCCCTAGACAACCATTGATCTCCTTTCTGTTTCTAGATTTCCCTAATCTGAATGTTTTGTAAAAAAAGAAAAAAAAAGAGTATCATAAACACTTGGCCTTTTGTGTCTGGCTGCTTTCACTCAGCAAAGTGATTTCAAGGTTCCTCCATGCTGGAACACATATCAACACATCATTTTTTTTTTCAAAGTCAAAAAATATTCTATTGTATGGGTATACCACATCTTGCTTCTCCATTCATTAGCTGATGGATACTTGGGTTGTTTCCACCTTTTAGCTATTGTAAATAATGCTGCTGTGAACATTGTGTATGGCTCTTTGTGCGAAGAGATATTTTCATTTCTCTAGGAATGGAATTGCTGGGTCATGTAGTAACTCCATGCTTAACATTTTGAGAAAATGCTCAACTGTGAACTTTCTTTTCTTTTTTTTTTTTAACGTTTTATTTATTTTTGAGAAACTGAGACAGAGCATGAGCAGGGGAGGGGCAGAGAGAGAGGGAGACACAGAATGAGAAGCGGGCTTGGGTTCTGAGCTGTCAGCACAGAGCCCAACGTGGGGCTTAAACTCATGAACTGTGAGGTCATGACCTGAGTCGAAGTTGGACGCTTAACCGACTGAGCCACCCAGGCGCCCCTATCCTACCGCTTTCTAAAGCAGCTCTAACCATTTAACATTCTTACCATTGATGTACCAGGGTTCCAATTTCTCCACATCTCCAAACACTCTTTTTTCCCATGCTTTTCATCATGGCCATTATGGCATCTCACTGAGACTTAGATTTCCATTTCCCTAATGACTAGTGGTGTTGAGCTCTGGCCATTTGCATATTTTCTTTGCAGAAATGTATGTTCACATCCTTTGCCCATCCTTCCATTAGGCTATTTGCCTTTTCATTGCTGTGTTATGTTGATTCTTCATTGTTATATTTCAGGGCCTTATTTTTAGTGCAGTTGTAAATTCACTGCAAAATAAAGAAGATAACGGAGATTTCCCACCTTATATTCATAGGGTTCACCACTATCAACATTCCCCACCAGAGGGGCACACTTTGTTACAATTGGTAAACGTACACTGACACATCATAATCACCTCAAATCGATAGTTTACATTAGGGTGTTCATGACATTTTCATAGAGTCGCCTTTACAAAACATCTTAGCCAAATCTCTCCAAGAAACTGAGAGATGGGTGACCACCAGAAAGTCAGAGAGTCCTAAGTGAGCAGACCTGAAGTCATGTCTCTGCAGTAAAGAATGTGTGTGCCTACGCTGTGGCCAGGGGGAGACATTTAGTTCTCCGTCCTTGGCATCCAGAAGGGGACATCATTAAAATCTACATCTGTCAAGTGCTTAGGAATGTCCCCGGGGAGCATTGGTATTTAAATGTCTTGAGTGTAAAGGCCACTTACAGTCACTTTCCTTCTAGTGTGGCCCATGGAATAGAAATCATATAGGGTGTGGATTAGAGCAAATAGGCTCTTGTCTGTCAACTGTATCATCCAATCTTCTCACACCCATGCTCCGGGTGGTCCTCTGAAGCTTGAGAAAGTAAAATTCATAGTAATTAAGTACAAGTGATATTCTGTTACGTGATATGGTTGTGGTTGAAGAATGGGTTGTGTAAGTTACTCAGTGTTTTAAATCAGTTCAGCGAGTTGCCCTCACACATTTTTCTCTCCTCCTTTCCCTCCTTCCAGATCTCAAGCACTCCGACCTCTCTGATTGCCCCAGCCCATCTAAGGCCTCGGAAAAGTCATCCAGAAACCACTATTTATTGAGTGTCTACTTTGTGCCAGGCAGTGGTCTGAAAATCGGGGAAAAAGACTAGACATCTGTTCTTGGAAAGTTCAAGTGTATTTAAAAAGACTTGACACATTATCTCTCTAGAGAGAAGGGACATTTAAAAGGATCCGCACAGATCACACTTGTTAGGGAAGATTGTCGTTGGAAGGAGTTATTCCCGCAGAGATCTCCATTTACCACAGAGATCTCCATTGACCACCACAAAGGCAACCACCCTGTTTATCTTTAACCATGATGCTCTTCGCATATTGTCCAGCAAGATGAAAGCATATAATGCAAGATCCAGTCTTTCGTTATGAAGACTACTGTAGAACCAACTGATATTTCAGATGGCTCTTCCCAAATATTAGTCTCTGCCCACTTTGATTTCTAGAATGTGCTGCAGTGATGCCAATCAGTACCTCTGATTGACTTAACTCCCATATAGCAGAGCGCTGACTCAAGTGCATTTATCAGCTGGTCAAGAAGTTTTTGTACCCAGGTGCAACCTTGTGTTAAAATTATATATTGACTCTGGGAAAATGTCAGGGTCGTGGATCTAGAAAAGGCGGCTAAGGAAAACCTAGAGAACTTGGGAGACGTTGCCCTGGATCTCTCAAGAGGAGCATCTTTAGAGGCCAGCATTGCTCATATTCCCAGCCAGCCCCACACCGAGTGGAAGAACTATCCTGCGTGTGACTCAAAACGAGAATTCTTAGCGGGCTTTAATCAGTGGGCTGGAGGCAACCTGCAGACGGGACTGTGGGGTAAGAACGGGAGTAGAAAACAACACAAGTGTTGAGACTGCCCCCCTGCGGACCACCCTACCTGGTAACCCCACAAGTCAGCTCTGGCCCCCCCCCCCCACCGTATCAAAAACCGCCCCCACCAAGCCTCTTCCACTGCATTGCCCTGTTTTATTGTTCTCTAGCTTCTACCATCTGAAATGCCCTCGTTCACACTCTTGAATTCGTTTATTTAACCTGGTCATTTGCTGCCTCCCACCCCTAACCCCAGAATCCTATCAGCCCCACACAGCCTTTACGTAGGCCTGATCAATTCCCCTCCTTGTCCCCTGTTTCCAGAACAATCTTCCACTACCACTACCGGCACGTAGTGGGGGCTTTATGAATACCGGCTGAAGGCGTGGATGGATCCGTATGGCCCTGAGGGAGGACTCTGGGCAGAGAAGCCTTCTAAAGGCTGGCTCTGGCGATGCTGCGGAGATGCCACGAGCCTCTGACCTTTTCCTAAGAATGGAAGGGGCAACCGAGCTGCGCCCGCGCCCATTCGCCAGCCTCCGAAGGTGGGGACCAAATCAGGAAACGCGGCTAGAGCTCCGGCCCCGCCAGGAGCCTCCAAATGGGGGCGAGAAGCGTGGGCAGGCCCCGCCCTGAGCCCCACGGCGGCCGCCCCGCGCCCTGCCCCCCACCGCCGCCTGCCGGTCCCCGGGGCGACGGGGACGGTCCCGGCCGGCCAGCTGGAGCCGCCCCACGCGCGCCCCGCGGCCCCCGCAGCAGAGACGCCGCCGCCGCCGCCGCCGCCGCCGCTCGCCGAGTTGGCTGCGCGCGCCCGGGGGAGCGCAGAGTTTGCAAAGTCGTCGCGAAGCTTCGGCGGCGGGAAGGGGGTGGGGGAGTGGGGGTGCGCGAGAGAAAAACCCGCCTCTTGCGAGTGTAGAGCGAGGAAGGGGGGTGGGGGAGAGGCTCCGAGTTCCGCTTCCTGAACGGCGGGTGGGTAGACGGGGTTGGCGCGGGGAAGGCCGGCGGGACGCGCGCTCCGGGCCCCCGCGCGAGCGGCGCGGCGGGCGATGGCCGGCGAGCGGACCCGCAGGTTCACCCGGAGCCTGCTGAGGCCCGGGCAGGCGGCCGAGCTCCGGCACAGCGCCGCGTCCGCCGCCGCGGTGGCCGTCAGCAGCCGGCAGCAGCAGCGGGTGAGTGTGGCGCGTCCCCCACGCCTTCCCGCGCGCCCCGGGGCCCCGAGCCCGGCCTCCCGGAGCGCCCGGCGCGCCCCTCCCCGACCCCCCCCAGCACCCCTCCGCGAGGCAGCGCCACCGACGCTTCCGGCCAGGGGCGTGCTGGGTGTGTGTGTGTGGAGGGGGGTTGGACCGGGGACACTCCAGCGCAGCGTGGGAGAGGATGCGTGTGCGTTTGGGGGGCTGGGGAGCCGGCGGGATTGCGTCCCGAGTCACATCGGCGCAAGGTCGTGGGGGTGCCGGGGACCCGGGGGGTGGGGGGTCGGCGGGAGGGAACCCCTCGGGCCACAGGTCCCAAGTCTGCGCGTCTCCCTCGCCACCCGCGACTGGTGCGCAGCCAGGAAAGATGTGACCTGCGGTCCTCGCTCCAGCCGAAGCCGGCAGCTCCGCGTTAACGCTGTCGCGGAAATTAATGTCCTGAGCACTGTGCCCCCTCCTCGCGGTTAAAAAGCCACAAACCACTTTGTACTCCTCCCGAAAGGGCCGGGGTGGGAGGCGGGGGGTACTGGCTGCAGGGGACGTGGGTCATTAAGCATCGAGTGGTTTCTGGTATTTTTCTGAGATGTTCACGGGGTTCTCCCGCCAAGATCGCTTTACTGGTTACTTCCTTGTTGAAATGCCTTCTAAGTTCTGGGTGATTTCCGCGGGAAATCCCTGGGGCGGCAGCCAGCCTTTCCGTCCGATACCCAAACCAAATCCCCATCTCTCCTGATGCTTATAAGTTGCAGTAGGGGTCACACTCCGGGGTGCAAGTGCAGGAGAGAAAAATCAACGCTGGTGGCAATGGAGAGGTGTGGGAACAGCGTTACAGTGAGACGTGGGCGCAACAGCCGCGCCGTGGGCCTGCCTCTTGCTGGACCAGAATCCCACGCCGTAGGTTTCATTTTCCTTATTGCCAGGAAATATCATTAGGAATTAAACGACTTCTTTTAAAAGTGTCAAAGAAAGTGTTACTCTTAACCAGTCACCCATGAAGAGGGAGCCAAGAGCTGCCCAGAGCCAGTTCCCACAGCCAGGACTTTTCTCTAAAGCCAGAGGTCGGAAAGTTGAACGGAAGCTAATTGCCTGGCAGAGGGAAGGGGCGTCAGATGCCCAAACGGGTGCGGGGGACTGGAGTGTGGCCAGGGTTGGTGGCCAGGGTGCCTTTTCTTTCACTTCCCACTGGCTGCAGCCCGCAGTCACCCAGAGGTGATTTCAACTGTTTGCCAACGCCGGCCAGGGACTGCTCACGGTACTGATATCGGCATGCTCGTTTTCAGGACAGGAAGGATAAACTGTCAAAGACAAAAAAAAAAAAAAAAAAAAAGGACATTTGTGTGGGTGGGGGGAGGGGAAGGTCAGTTCCAGTAATAGAGAAAATCTTGAAGCACGCATCGAAAATAATTTTTACTACAGAATGATCATTCGGGTGGATTTGTCATTCCTTGCCATTTACTTTAAGATAACTTTACTTTGCGGTTGATTTCACGGAGGCTGCGGAATGATCTGGTAGACAAGTGCAGAGAAGTAATTTGTAGCGTGCATTTTGAATAAACGCCTTAAAAGTTGTTTTTGATTTTTATTCTGTATTTAGGTGGATTTCCCTGAGTGCTGTAGCGCTAGAAAGTCTACAAAGAATATGTACCCTACGGACCTTTCTATATACGCCCATTACTTTCTCCAAATTTATGCCAGATTCGAAATCCTAGGGTGTCTTGTCAGAATGGATAAGCTCAGTGTCTTAAAAAGGGTCAGGGGAGGGGGCGGCTCTGGCAGAAGTGGACCTGCGCCCCTCCCCTCACTTCAGCACCTTGGCCAACACTCCTGAATTAGCTTTTGCCAAGACCTTTCATGGGATCTTACACATTGAATCAGGCAGTTTGGGCTGCGATTTGGGCAGCAAGAAGACACGTGCTTTGCATTTCATTCTGTCAGGTAACTCTTAAAGGGAAACAAGAAGGTGATGAGTTCTCTGATTTGGCACCCAAATTCGGTGGGCATAGCATCCCTTTTGAACCTAAAACCTTCTAATTGGACTATGTGTGGAGACTAATCCTGGCTTATGTGACCCAATCCCTTAAGATCCTTTATGTTTGCTGCTTCGAGTCCTCAAATCCTGGTAGTCAAGAGAGAATACTAATAAGATAGGGGAAGAAGATTATGGGTATCCTGCTTCACTTTTTTAAAAATATAATTTATTGTCAAATTGGCTTCCGTACAACACCCAGTGCTCATCCCCAGCAAGTGCCCTCCTCAATGCCTGTCACCCATTTTCCTCTCTCCACAACCCCCCACCAACATTCAGTTTGTTCTCTGTATTTAAGAGTCTCTTACAGTTCGCCTCCCTCTCTGTTGGTAATTTTTTTTCCTTTGCTTCCCCCATGGCCTTCTGTTAAATTTCCCAAGACCTACATATGTGTGAAAACATATGATATCTGTCTTTTTCTGACTGAGTTATTTCACTCAGCATAATACCTTCCAGTTCCATCCACGTTGCTGCAAACGGCAGGATTTCATTCTTTCTCATTGCCAAGTAGTGTTCCATTGTATAGATAATCTTCTATATCTTCTTGATTTAAGCTCCTTCCATAATTTGGCTGTTGTTGAAAGCGTGGGTCACCCACTTCAGTACAGTCAAGTAGAATCGTGTGTATTGGAGAAAGCTGTCATATTCTGAAGAATATCTGAGAAACACTAGAAAGTCTTATTGAGAAAAACTGTCTCACTGCTGGATTCATACAGTTCCTTTTCCAAAATCCCTGCTTTGGGGACCAAAATCCTCCAGAATGTTATGGAGAGATTGTTGTAAGGTTGGAGCTCTGCTTCCTCCAATAAGAGTAGGCAAGGTTGTTAGATTAACAACATAGTTGTGAGTTGTGGACTCAGAGAGTGGGATGTACACACACACACACACACACACACACACACACACACACAAACACACATCGGACAAGAAGGCTTCAAAATGTATGTGCTTATGGAGAATGTGGAGCAAAGAGATAGTGAGTGAGAGCAGCTGACTCGGGGCCCGGGCGTTAAGGCAGTTGCTGGGGAAGGTAGAAGCATGTGCCTGAGCAAACCTGATTTCAGTCTTAACCGAAGGCACTGTGGCAGGCTCATGTGCAAGAAGACTCCCAGTCAGGGCCAGCCAACCTTATTTTGCATTCCTCTTATGAATAATTATGAAGATGGGGCACCTGGGTGGCTCAGACAGTTATGCGTCTGACTTCGACTCGCGTCGTGATCTCACAGTTGGTGGGTTCGAGCCCCGCATCCGGCTCTGTACTGACAGCTCAGAGCCTGGAGCCAGCTTCGGATTCTGTGTCTCCTTTTCTCTCTGCCTTTCCCCCCGCTCATGCTCTGTCTCTCTGTCTTTCAAAAGTAAATAAAAATGTTAAAAAATTTTATTAAAAGAAAGAAAAATTATGAAGAGATACCTACACTCTCATCCCCATTGCAACACTTTCACCATAGCCAGGTACGAAATGTCTGTTGAGGGATGAATGGATAAAGAAAATGTTATATATATGTGTATATATATATATATATAATAGATATATATATATATAATAGATAGATATAGATATAGATGATATAGAAGAAGGAATCCCTGTCATTTGAGACACTGCAGATGGATCTAGAGGACATTATGCTCAGTAGACAAGTCAGACACAGAAAGGCAAATACTGCATGAATTTATATGTGGAACAGAAAATGATAAAGAAATAGAAAAGAAAGAAACCCTCACAGAAGCGAAGAATACAATGGTACTTATAGGGGCAGGCAGTGGGAGGTGGGGGGAAATTGAAGAGATGGTGGTCAAAGGATACAACATTTCAGTTATACAAGATGAATAACTTCTAGAGATCCAATGTACAGGATGGTGATGATGGCTGACAATAGTGGATTATATACTTGAAGGTTTCTAACACACACACCCATGCACACACACACACAGTGATAACTATGTAGAGGTAAAGATTAGGTTATCTTCATCTGTGGTGATCTTTTCACAATGTAAACCTATATCAAAACATATCAAGTTGTACTCCTTAAATATATACAGTTTTATATGCCAAAGACAACTCAATGAAGTTGTTTAAAAGGATAAAAGCAATCATAATGACACATAACAGTTATGAACAAGAGCCATATATTTTTTTAAAAAGAAATAATTGCTCCTTAGTTATCTTAATTTGTTTTCATGGAAAACAAATGAATCACAACTCATGCCAAGGCCAATCTCAGGATCAGGTAGAGTTTGTAGTTTCCAGACACCCCATGCATGACAGTCTCACAAAGCAAACTTCTTTAGAGCAGAGTGTCAGCTCAAAAATGATTAAAAACTTTTCTCCCATGTCAGTGGGAGGAATGCCTTATTGAGTGTTTTATTACTTTGGTCAAATACATATACCATGTTGGCCTCAAAGCTCTAATTCCATTAATTAGAAATTCTTTATAGGAAGCTATTCTTTAAATTTTTTTTTATTTTAACCTTTATTTGAGAGAGAGACAGAACACGAGCAGAGGAGGAACAGAGAGAGAGGGAGACACAGAATCTGAAGTAGGTTCCATGCTCTGAGCTGTCTGCACAGAGCCTGACATGGGGCTCAAACTCAGAACCACGAGATCATGACCTGAGCTGAAGTCGGACGATTAACCGACTGAGCCACCCAGATGCCCCTAAAATTTTTTTATGTTAATTTATTTTTGAGTGAGAGAGAAAGACAGAGTGTAAGCAGGGGAAGGACAGAGAAAGAGGGAGACACAGAATCCAAAGCAGTCTCCAGTCTTTGAACTATCAGCACAGAGCCAGATGCAGGGCTTGAACTCGTGAACATGAGATCATGACCTGAGCTGGGTGGACACTTAAGTGACTGAGCCACCCAGGGGCCCCTCTTTTAAAATATGTAAAGTGTATTTGTATTTTTGCATGAATTAGTTCATTTAGACAGCTTTCTACAATTCATTAAGCTATAAACCTAGGATTTGTACACTTTTCTGATTATACATTTGATAGCATTTCAAAAAAATACTTTAAAAAGTAGAGATGACTTTTCTGCTAATACCACATCAGGTCTGTCACTGGAGACAAATGGAGCTTTATTTATGGAACGTGATTGGGTGAGTCAGAGAAATGGAAGGCTCTGAGGAACTAATAATCATTTCACCAATTTTTGCTTAAAGCCTCTTATGTTATTTCCCAGATCGGAACCACTTTATTAATATGCAGTCTTTAATGCATTTATGACATTTATTCTTTTGTTACCCAAAAATTTCTCTTCAAGCCATTTTTGTATTGTAATTACCTTATTAACTTCTTTTATTTATTTTTACTTCTTTATTATGCAAGTATAATTGACATGCAATGCTCTATTAGTTTTAAGTGTACAACATAGTGATTCAACAATTCTATACATTATTCAGTGCCCATCATGACAAGTGTAGTCACCGCCTGTCACCATATGTTATTACAGTATTATTGGCTGTATTCCCTATACTGTAATTTTCATCTGTTACTTACTTATTTTATTACTGGAAATGTGTATTTCTTAATCCCTTTCATCTATTTCATCCATACCCTCATCCACCATCCCTCTTTGTATTTAAGAGTCTGCTTGTCTATTTGTGTGTTTGTTCCTTTGTTTCATTCTTTAGATTCACAAATAAGAAGTCATAAACTGTTTTTTTTTTCTGACTTAATTACACTTAGTGTAATACTTGGTAGGTCTATTCATGCAGTCACAAATGGCAAGATTTTCTTCTTTTTATGGGTATAATGTTTCATTGTATAAGTGTCTACATATATACATATACATATATACGTGTGTATGTATATACCATGTGATATATATATACATACATATATATATAATGTGGTATATGTATATCTCATATCACATCTTATTATCCATTCATCTATTGATGGATGCTTCGGTAACCTCCATATCTTGGTTATTGTAAATAATGCTTCAATATACATAGGAATGCCTGTGTCTCTTTGAATTTGTGTTTTCATTTTCTTTGGGAAAATACCTAGTAGTGGAATTACTGGATCGTATGGTATTTCTGTTTATCAACTTCTTTTAAAGAAAACACATCCTGCCAGAAGTGACTGTACTTAACCAGAATGTTTTCCCCCTCCCTACTTACCCAGAAAGCATAAAGGGTAAGTGGTAGAGAAAGGTCAGCATGGACTTCAGTAATCACAAAATTCCATATCCTCACTTTGGGTTGATATTTTTTAACTTCCTGTGTTCTCCAGTGATACTGATTTTGTTAACTTAGGGAGCTTCGAAGAAGCAGCTGAACCTTTGACAGACCAAGGATCTGTGGCTCAGAAGTAATGAATCTGTAAACATGTTTACAGGAGCAGGAGGAATTTCTAGACAGGAGAATTTCCTCTCCTCAGAACCTTGTGATATTTAAATCATTGAGAGTAGGAGGAGCTTCAAAAACTTGAGTGGGAGATGCTAGAATTTCCAAAAAGTCAGATGCCGGGGGGAGGAAGAGTGGGTGATAGATGTGGAAAGTGATACTGAATGAGAGCAGAAGACTTCTCTTACTGTCAGCAGCTGGGGTCACAGCAACATGCAGAGCAAAGACCTGTTTGGCACCCACAACACAGTGTCACTGGCTTGGTTTGGTTTGGTTTTGACAGAGCTCTTCACATCAAGGTGTTTACACTTTGGCAGAAACCACAGTCCTACGGGTTTATGTTATTTAACGTTCTTCCATGAGCAATGTCCCTGGCTGGTGAACAAGTCAACACAAACTTATTTTACAATATCAAGGTCAAATGTTATTGGTTGTGTCAACCAATGTGTTGTTGTTGTTGTTGTTGTTTTACTTCCCAAGGGCGTTGCAGAGGTAACTTTGAAAATAAACGGTAACAACAGGGGACCCAGACAACTTCTAGATGGGCCCCAAAATGAAAAAAATGAGCGTGGTTCTTGGCTGTCTTTTTCTTCACAACCATTTTCTCCAAAGCCTAGCACAGAAAAAGAGGAGTAATATATGTGTTAGGATAAACCATCTGTAGAGAACCCATGTAAGTGCCTGGCATGGCGTTCAGTGCTTAATTCTCAGAAATGCCCTGTGTGGACGTTGCCCTTCTTGTTCAATTACAGAGGAAGCCATTGAGACTCACAAGGTTGCATACCTGACTGTAAGTTAAGTTACCTCTCTTGAATCCTGACTAGTAAGCAGCAGAGAGTTACGTTCCAGTTCTCTTGTGGCTTCCAGCAGCATCTCTAAGTTGGAAGACATAAGGAGTTGAATTTGCTTGATGTTCCCTCCTGATGGTTAGCTCTACTTTAGGAATGCTGTTTTTCCCGGTGATCATTCGGAATACCCATCAGTGTTCACTTCAGCTTTCTTCTGAGACTAGAAGCCACCACAGAAGCTGTTTGAGTACCCCTGACAATGACAGATCCCCTTAAGGCAACCAGAGCTCAGTTGTTAAGTCCTTCATATATAAACTTGCTTAGCCATCCCCAGGCCATTCATCTGGCAAAGCCATAAGCATATTGTGAAAGAGGGTTGGGTTCTTTCTTCTCAACTCTGTGTCTTCCTAGGACAGGATGCTTCTCCATCTCAGTCACTTCACCCCACTCCAGCAGGTGCCTGAAATTGTCCAGGGCATAGATGGGTCCTTGAGCACATATTTTCATTTAACTAGGTTGTGTTGGGATTCTTTGTTCGTTCACACACTTTCATATTCAAAGGAGTGATCCCACGTGTCTTACAAAGATGCATGTAAGACAACAATAAAAAATACAGTAAGTAAAGGGGTAAGTAACGATATCAGCAGCAACAACAAAAAGCAATATTAGGAAAGTTAGATGTACTCAAGAGTAGGTCAAGGGATCAGTGAATACATCCCATAATCATTAAGTGCTACAGACTGATTCATGACGGACAAGTCAAAGAGGAACAACCTGATCAGTCCTAAGATTAAGAGGTCTACAATATACAAGAAAATAATTGGTTCCATGTGTGTTCGGCTTTAACTTATATTGAGACTTAAGAGACAAGACATTTTTTTTCTGTGATTTTCCATACTGGGCAGTATGGACTCTCAGCCCTTAGAATGTGGTCCATGGGCCAGCAGCTTTAGAATCCCATGGAGGCTTGTTAGAAATGCAGAGTCCCAGAGTCCTATGGGGATACTGAACTCTACTGGGAGAGAACACACAGAACAAGATCCTCTGGTGATTTGTAAGCATGTTAACATCTGAGAAACACAGAAATAAGCTACAGCTTTGGCCATATTTTTGCTGCATATTGCCAGGCAAAGGCAATTGCATGAGGGTCCAACACGATATAGTTTATTCTGCAACTCCTTGAAAGTTGCTTGAGGCAAAAAATACAGTTCAGATCACCTAGAAGTGTATGGAAATGGGATCGGTTCATTGCTAAGTGACTTTGGGAAGTCCCTTGATGGTTTCTGTTATATTTTCTCCTTCACGCAACACCTTAAATGTGGTGTACACTTATGTGACCAGGTTAAGTAAAAATTTCCATAATGTTTATGAAGTAGTTACAATATGAATCTGCAAAAGTCATCCCCCACCCCGGTTATAGCCATAAAGATGTGTTCCGAGGGTGGGGGCAGTGTTACCTGGATTAATGAGAATTTTCAAGCAGGATCATTGCGACTCATGAAGGTCTTGCAATAATGATCCTTCGTTGCTATCACTGAAACCCCAAGTGATTTGAAAATAATTGGTTGTACTGGAAAATCTGATTGCTAGATTCAGAAAATCATGAAAGTTTTTTTTTTTTTTCTTATAGTCCATGAGTCTCAGAAAACATGATTTCTCTCCTTCACATAGGAATGCCCTAAGGATTAAATTCTATGGACTGACTACATGCGGCGATGTGATCCAGGATCCCTTTGACTGGCTGTCCTTCCCCCCTTTTGGGGATGCTCTTTCCTCGCCTCCACTGTCCACAAGCCCTTTGAACAATTTGGCCAACTGGGAAGTGTAGGGAAATATCAGAGACCAGAATTCCATCCCTGGCTCTTTGCTAAGTCATCCCTCTTTTTCAAGTCTTTGTTTCCTCATCTCTGAAATTAGGGGATTAGATGATGGGGTTCTTGCATTTTCCATTCCTCTGCCTTAGAGTTCTCAAGGCTTCTCCTCATCTGTCAGGTTCTCAAATGTCTCCTTCTCAGGAAGGCAATCCGGGGTCACCAAGTTGAAGTATGTTCCTCAGCACCCCCTGCTGCAAACCTCTGTGTCCTGTTACCATCCATCATTTTCCTTATAGCTCTGATGACCTCCTAGACTGATCGTTTTACTTATTTCATTTCTTGTTTCTTTTTTCCAAACTTCTTCCTTTCAAATACATGTGCCATTGGGAGAAGGAAACTTGCCTGTTTCACAACCTTTATACTCTATTTACTATATGGGTGTAAGCACTGCAAGTGAGGTGCTAAAAGGAACATCAGGAGGCTGGGCTGGTTGCACATCAGTAGGAGATTGTCATGGAGTTAGTTATGCCTTACAAATGACCAGTTTGTCCCTATCTGCTAATGATGTTCCTGGGCCATCTTCTTCACCATCTCCTTGGTAAGTGGTGGAAATGTAATTACATAGAAAGATATTGTGCACATCCTATGTGCCAGGTATTTGACTCATATAATCTCTTTCAACCCTCATGACAACTGCATAGCAATGGATTGCATATTTTAACCCTCATGACAACTGCATAGCAATGGAGGAAGGAGATGCCTAGACGTCCACCTTGGCCCAGATCCAATGTCCAGTACATGATGAATCCTGGAGTTGTGCACAGGTAGCCCAACTCCAGAGCCTGTGTTCTCCATGGCTGCCCTGACCTGCAGGCTACTTCCACTAGATAGTCAGGCTGGCCTCATTAAACATGCAATTAGCATCTATGCAAGAGAGCAAGGACAGACAAGGAACCCCCAGAGTCCCAGCCACAGGAAGAGGTTTGGAAATAGAATTTCTTAACAGGAGAAGATGTGAGGCTCTGCTTAACCATTCTTCATTTATGACATCTCAGCGATGTGGGATATCAGGAATGACTCCAACTTTGGACACTGTCCATGCTCAGTCATTTTCCTGGGACAAGATGGCACAGAACAGGTTAAGCTTTGCAAACAAAGGCCCCTTCCACTCTGCAAGGGGTATCATTGGCTTCTTCTTCTATAGAAATACATTTCTGGCAGATAAGCCTGGGGTAATTGGGTTGCAACAGTACATCTGTTACACTGTCTTCTGTAGTCTTGATTTTGATGTTCGTGTTTACAAATGAGAGGAGTTTTTTCCACTGAAGTGAGATTTGTTTGCCTCTTATCTTTCACAGCAGTGTCAGTCAGCTGGAAAGAAATGCTTGTTTTTGGTGGACTCGACATGTTGACCTACATTCAATGATGTAGAAATAATAAAATTGAATGAACGTGGCTGAGTGTGTGGCGATAGAGGGAAGCACATGTCTTTGAAAATGTTAATATTCGGCAACCGGATTGTGAGGTGGAAGCGCCTTTGAGACAAGAAGAATTAATGGACCTAGATCAACCAAAGTTCCTTTAATTGTGCTGGTAAATGTGAAAATAAAATTCAGTTTCAGATCCCCTCTCCCCTGACATAAGGAATTTGGGAAGCTCCACACTAAAATGGCAGAGTTTAACAATAGGATTTGGGGGGGGAAGGGGCTATTTACAAAAGATGACACCATTTATGATGGTACAATGAGCTTTTCTTTATGTAATGATTTCAGTAATTACAGTTCAAGTGACTAATTAAGGCCGTCAAAATGGCCAATGACTGTGGCCTTTCAAATCCCGCATTCTATATAAAGAACCCAGGCATGAACATTTGACGCGACAAACAAGCAAACAAACGAAAAAAGTAACAAAATTTACTACTCCATGAAATGTGATAATTAAATTATTTTTGAACATCCGTTGTTTATTTAATTAGCTCTTAAAAGTCCTTTTGTCATTGGTCTTTAGAAGAGAGAAAATGGAAATGGATTACAGCTGAGTAACCTTCACGAAAATGGAAACTGATATGAGAACCCCAGGACTTTTCTGAAGAAGGAAATTCAAAGATGGTTAACTGATGTTTAAAGTCGTTTACTGTGTATGTTTCCCTTTTCCATTGTTTAAACATCAGACATTTATTCAAAAGAGGATTTCATTTCCAAATGAAAAGTATTCCAGTTTGCTTTAGTGTATCTAGGTACCTAACTACAAGGTGTCCCTGTGTGTGAAGCTGCTAGTCATAAAATTTATCCACGTACTGACATGGACAGATACGATTATTTCAGGACCTTTCGGAGTGCTCATAGCAAAAGTTCATTCATTAACTTCAATTTTTTGATGTCAAGAGCCATTACGTGACTGCTATCCAATCACTTTGAAAAATGTATCTTTTTACCCTGAGTAAGTAGTGGTTTCCAGGCTGAGGAACCTTGACCAAGTCTTTAAGCTTCCTTGGGTTTCAGTTTTCTTGTTTGCAAACAAGAAGGTTGGACAGACCTTTAAAGATGCTTTAGTCCTAAAAATTTAGGGTGCTCTTACTTTTCTAAAGAGGTTTTTGTAGGAAAACACAGTATTAAAATATATACATTTAAAAAAATTTTAATAACACCATTACTGATTAAGATGTCTGATTTTAGGGGCACCTGGGTGGCTCGGTCGGTTAAGCGTCCAACTTTGGTTCAGGTCATGATCTCACAGATCGTGAGTTTGAGCCCTGCGTGTGACTTTGTGCTGACAGCCCAGAGCCTGGAGCCTGCTTCAAATTCTGTATCTCCCTCTCTCTCTGCCCCTTCCCTGCTCATACTCTGTCTCTCTCTCTCCTTTAAAAATAAACATTAAAACTTAAAAAAAAAAAAAAAAGTCTGATCTTAGCAATTGGAAGAATTGGTTCCAATGAATTACAACCAGATTTGTATTGCAGTGGTGAAAATGGAGGGAATGGCTGTTTATATCTTCTAAGGACAGGGCTAGGGGGTTAGAACTGGCAATAGGACAGTTAACAGGGACAAAGATGTGCAAGACAGGGTCTTCTGACCTCGTGGGTCCTTTAAAGCAAGGTTGCAATTTGATGTCCTTCTTCGCCTCCTACTGAGAATATAAAGACCATCTATGTTAAGAAAGAGAGGATTTCATAGGGGGCTTGGGTGGCTCCGTTATTTAAGCGTCTGACTTTGGCTCAGGTCATGATCTTGCAGTTTGTGAGTTTGAGCCCCGCATTGGGCCCTGTGCTGACAGCTCAGAGCCTGGAACCTGCTTCTGATTCTGTGTCTCCCTCTTGCTCTGCTTCTTCCCCTGGTTCTTGCTCTCTCTCACTTTCAATCTCTCTCTCTCTCTCTCAAAAATACATTTAAAAAAGAGAGAGAGGGAGGATTCTAGCTCCATGCCTGCCTTTGTAATTGTAGCCATTCAGCTTCCAGTCCAGGTCCCACATGACCGAATATAGGTGAGTTTGAACTCTCTCCTACAAGCTCTGCAGCTTCTCACTCACATCGAAAGATCATCATCGAGAACTTCTCTTTTTTCCAATTCTCATTTTGCCTCTCTGTTTTGCTGCTGCCTCTTCACCTCCCTCCCACACCTGAGAAAAGTAGTATGATCTGTCTTTGCCCTAGTAGGATATCACAGTTGTTAGAAAGACAGCAGAATCTTCTTTCCCAGCAGCCTGATCCCTCACAAGATCCGGGGTATTTCATTCAGCAGCTGGAGATCAACGTTAAATATACAAGATCCCCATGGACTTGAATTATTCCCCCAGCAGGTGTACCTTTTGAAGGGTCCTGATCCCTTGGCAGACTAGTGGTATCGGGGATAACAGTTTATCACTTTACTGGTGGCCAGCCCGATCTCTGGTACAGGTAACCACAGTTCCCATGACACTTGTCTCCATTGCCTCTTCTGGACCAGGAAGAGGGACCACGGTTTTTCCTACATATTTCCAAAAATCGGCACTGTGGTTATTGTTTCCGTATCTCCAGGGCAGCAAAATGTCTGGCACATGGTAGATGTTTGCTAAATGCTTACTAAATGTAAGAAGGCACATCCCCCTTAGAGATGGCAGAAGTACAGAGGAGGCATAGTTGAAGGCAATCTGAGTGCCTGGTTTGCAGTAAAGGAAGTCCTGGGTACGTCCGTGAAGAAATACTTAAGCAATCAAGTATCAGCCTAGAGTACCTGCTCAGTAATCACCAACTGAACTGAAGTAAACTGAACGGAACTGAGTTTAAGATTCCCACAAAACGCTATTCTTTTTTTTTTTTAATTTTTTTTAATGTTTTATTTATTTCTAGGAGAGAGACAGAGAGACAGCGTGAGCAGGGGAGGGTCAGAGAGAGAGAGGGAGTCACAGACTCTGAAACAGGCTCCAGGCTCTGAGCTGGCAGTCAGCACAGAGCCCGACGTGGGGCTCGAACCCACGAACAGCGAGATCATGACCTAAGCGAAAGTCGGACGCTTAACCGACTAAGCCACCCAGGCGCCCCCTCCACAAAACGCTATTCAAAGACAAAAAGAATAATACTAAATATTGGTTGGCCTGAATGTAGACTCTTGAGTAAATAAGATTCAGCGGGGCAAGTGTTAATCATTGTTCCAACACCAGCCCCTCCTCTCGCGGCTGCCCCGCTGCACACACAGGCCCCACTGTTCTGCCAGGGAGGTTATTGTCACTCCTGCTGGTGCTGGGGGCAATCACGAGTCCGGGGCAGAATGGAACTCTGAGCTGGGTGCACAGAATGATTGATGACAATTCAGGAAGACTCAACAGAGTCTTGACAGCAGTCTGTTCCCAGTCCCATAATGGAAGGTGGCTTGTGTTTTCAAGAAAGCCCTCAATATGTTCACCAAAGCTATATGATTTGATCAGTGAATGTTAGTGCTATTTTAGTCCTTAAAAATCCTGTTTTTTCCCCTTCAGGTCAGGGAGCTTTCCTACACTGTTTTGGAAAACATAATAATTGTTCTATGTGTTTTTTTAAAAAAATTCCAATGTTCACTTAATAGTCTCTTTTTACATCTATACTTTTTAAACTCTTGTGGCTTTTATTAAATTAATAACTCAAAATCTAGAAAATAATGAAACAACTCGTGATAACGACTCCTAACAACTTTGGTGTATTTATTTGAGACATTTGTCTGTCCACAAAGAAATCTTCTTTGGCGTGTGCATTTAAGCTAATATTGAACATTTGAATGTTTAATGTGTGTTAAGTGAGTCAGGCTAAATTTTGTCCTGAGGGTTCTGTATTCTGGCATTCACATATACCAACACCACATGAAATATATGTATTGAATAAGGAGAGAGGTTTGGTACTACATTGCTTGGCATTCTGCAGCTGTAGACTTTTAGACCCAAAGGAAAAGTTAGTCTAAAACAGAAAAGGAAATGGAATCACAGAGAGGTTTAAGTGGGTATGGTCAGGGACACAGGGCAAAGCCATGGATGATCTCAAATCCATTGCCCTTTGTCCTTCAGCTCAGTGCACTATCTGTAGCCACCAGTATACTTTACTATTATAAAATGAGAGTCTAGAATTTTACTTGTATTTTCAGTGTGCTTCCCAGTAAAAGTGAATAAGCCTTCAACCTAAATAGAACTGCCTTCAAAGAAGTTTAAATAGTCCATGCATGGTTAACTTCTGGAACATATGAGACCAGAATTATGTGCTGTTTGTTGAGACTGTGTGACTTACATTTGGTGGCAGTTTGAAAATGTGTGCCTCTGGTGTGTGAGTGCAGGGAAGGGTACAGTTGTGTCCTTGGCTTGTGCCATTACCTGTAATGATGCCTTTTGTTGCTGCCTTTCATGATCTGAATGATGGCATATGATTCTGGGTTCCTAAGAAGTGATCAGAACTTGACTCCATCTGGGTCTCCATGACTTTGTAGAGATACAAACGCTGTCACTAGATATCCATTGCTGCCATCACAAGATTACTACAAATTCCACACAGATGTACTATCTTACCCGTAGGGTAGGTGCGACATCCGGTAGGGACCTTACTAAGCGAAAATGAAGGTGTCTGTCGGGCTTCGTCCCGTTTCGCAGGCTTGAGGGGAAAATCTATTTCCTGTTCACTTGGGTTGTTGGCAGAATTCAATTTCTTGCAACTGGAGGGCCAAGGTTCTGGTTTTCTCGCTAGAGGTAAACAGGGCCATTTTCGGCTTCCAGTGGTTACCACATTACCTGTTCATGTCCCCTTTCCTCCATCTCCAAGGCCAGTGATGGTGAGTCAGACTATTCACGCATTTCATCCCTCTGCCTTCCTTTTCTGCTATTAAGAACTCATGTGAATAGATTGAACTAGTTGGATAATCCAAGATAGTCTCCACATATCAGTGTCCTTAACCTTAATCCTATTTGAAAAGTCCCCTCTTTCATGAGAGTTAGCGTGTTCCCAGGTTCTGGGTATTACGATGTGCATATCTCTGAGGGGTCTACCACAAACGCTCGGAAGGATTATTAACAGGAACAAATCCTCTCCAAGCACTGCATTCTGATCCAACTGTGAAGCGGAGGAAACAGTCTTTTGTAGGAGACCAAAGTTCAGTTCCAAAACCTGACCCTTTCTGTTTGTGTGGCCTTGATAAAGCTAAACAAACAAACAAACAAACAAAAACACAAAACACAAAAACCAGAAACCTTAGCTTTTCTCTTTGTAAACTAAGGAGACACACAACTCTCATAAGGATTGATTGAGATCATGTCTATGAGTTCCTTAAGCTCAATTCATGGTCATTGGCATAGGGGCCATCCATCCAGGAGAAGCTCATTTGCTTCTGTGCCCACGTGCCTAGGAGTGGGCATCACTATAACTTGGTAGACAAAAGACTATCACCCGATGTGACTGGAGCAGGGCCTGCTCTGGGTGTTCAGGGGAATCTGAACTGTCTGAAGCCTGCATAATCTCAGACCAAGCCTCACTATTTTCTTCTCTGTGAAAGCACCTTGAACTGTGGGTGATCTCAAGCCTAGCAGGCCCTGAACTTCCTTTTCTGTATTCTCTCTAGTATTTTGTACTAGAGCCTGGTGGGTGGGACCAAATACTCTGTGTGCCAGAGCTAGACCAGCTGCCTACAATTTGTGTATATTGGCTAGGTGACTATTAGTCAGAAAGATAGGCTGAAACTCTCCTTTATCTTTTATCATTTAACGTCATGGTTAAATGAACCTCCTAACAAATGCAATTTTATTCAAAATGACATCTCTGATTCACTTAGTAAGCAGAGACTCAGTACCTTTTTGGTTGCAGAGAGTGGAGCATGTATTCCTCAATATATTGTCAGTTCCTGGAATACCTTAAAGGGAAATGGGCCACTCAATGTTGGGATTCACCAGGGGTCGAGCCTTAGATCTTCTTCCTGCCTTCCCTGAAGAACCTCCCTACGGGATTCATTCGCTCACACCGGTTTGCTCTCCCCTGTGCACAGATACCTGTAGTTCTGTCTCCACCTTCTCTTCAGTATCTGAGCTCTGCCCCTTGATGGCTTCATCCCAGAGCCCCTTAGTTACCTCAAACTCAACAGGATCCATGGCTAACACATTTTCTAGACTCATAAATCTGGTTCCTCTTTTTTTAAGAGTTTCGTATCTTAGTTGATCCAGTTAATCTCATACTGCAACTATGTTTAACCCTGTCTGCTCCCTGCCTCCCCACATCTGATTGTGCCCCCAGTGCTGACAATTCCATGTCCTGCATAAGTCAACATCTCCCTGACCTCAGTGATCTAGATAAGTTGCTCATGATTTCTTTCCCAAGTTCTTGTTGTCTTTGCAACCTCCTTGAGGGTTTTATTCCAGCCTTCCAACTGGTCACTGGTCTCCTCATACCATCTGTCTATAATCCACCTTCCACACTTTGCCTCTACTAACACATCAGCACACAGCTTGGATCGTGAGTCCTTTATTCCTCAGTGCTTTTAAGCTCATGATTACTGCCTCAAGGGATCGTATGTCACCTGGTTCCAACCTACCTTTCCAGCCTCACTTTCTAGTAGATTCTTTTTTCAACTATCCGTATACCACAGCCACTCAAGGTTCTGGGCATTTCCCACATATGCCATGCACGTTACCAGCTGCTCAGAGAAACCTGTCTTTCTTCCTCTTCCTGTTCAGCTCCTATTGCCTTCCCGATCCAACTCATTTCTTCCTTCACCTGTGACTTTCCCTTTGAGTCCATTGATAGGCAATCCCTTCCTCTTTTCAATTTCCATAGCACTTCTTGAGCACATTATTTTTTTGTGGTAATTATTTAGTTATTACCTCACCTCATCAGATAGCTACAGGGTTTTATTGTAAGGCAATAATGACTCTTGGTTGGATGGATGGAGAGATATACGTGTATTTTTAGTTTTTTAAGTAGGCTCACCACTCCATGTCATTTTTGAAGGAGAAGTGCCCTACAGATATTGTGTGTAAGAGGAGATATATGGCATTATCTTTCTTTTCCCTACTTAGATGCTTAAATACTACCTAGCTTTGGAAATAATAGCCCAGCACTCAGGTCCAATACTTTTGAGAAAATGGAACAGGTTCTGAGATTTTTTTTAAAGGACCTATTTTAATTATTGCCTTTCAATGAGGCGATGTGACTATAAGGAAAAATGGTATTTTCAGTATTGTATTTTGATTTCTTAATATTTAGAAGTGTACACCCTATCATTGTTCATTGGAATTTTTAGCACCTGAACATTTCTACCAATTCTAACATTTGCTTCTAGTTGCACCTTAAATTGTACCTTAAATTTTTATGAATTATCCAGTTTCCTGGGAGAAGTACAGAGATCTTGAGTTGTACCATTGTTAACACTGAAAATCTTTGCTCTAATAGTTCTAAACCCCAACAACCCCTTGCTGCCCAGGTTAAAGGTGGCTGCCGTTGAGCACCTGATATGAGACATGCACCTGTGAGCTTTTGTGTTTGTTCTTTCCCAGCCCAGAAAGCTCTTTCCACTGTTCTTCCTCAGCTGCTCCCTCATCACTCACCCAACCCTGGTCATTCTGCTTTTCCTCATCCCAAACTCCTCCCTCCTCTGCAGGTAACCCCTGAACACTGTGCCCGTCAGTCCCCTGCTTTGCTTTACCTTTTCCTTTCTTGTTGTGAAGAACACTCAGATTTACAAAAAATTCTAAATGTATTTTATTTGTAAAATAGCATAAAGAATCTCACATACCCTTCCCCCCAGATTCCTCGAATGTTACCATTTACCACACTTAAAATTAATTGCCATCTATCTTTCTCTCTCTTCCCTGTCTTTCTGTCTCACTCTGTTTCTCTCACTTTCTCTAATACACACACACACACACACACACACATACACACACACACCTATTGTTTTTCTGAAACATTTAAGAAAAACTTCATACATAGTATGCTCTTTTAAGAGCTCAAAGTAGTTCAGGTATATTTTCTGAAAACACTTCTTTTTTAAAAATATATATTTAATATTTTTATTGATTGATTGATGTATTGAAAGAGAGACAGAGCATGAGCAAGGGAGGGGCAGAGAGAGAGGGAGACACAGAATCCTGGGACACAGAATCTGAGCTGTCAGCACAGAGCCCGATGTGGGGCCTGAACTCACGAACTGCAAGATCATGACCTGCGTCAAAGTCAGATGCTTAACTAACTGAGCCACTCAGGCACCTCTGAAAATACTTCTCTCACATACCTATAATATAATGATCAAAATCAAGACATTAACATTGACACAATAATAATATCTAATTCATAAGCCTTATTAAGGTTTTTCCAAGTGACCCACTATTTTTTGTTCCTGGTCAGGGATTCAAGAATTGCATTGCATTTAGATGTCCATAGCCCTTTGGTCTTTGATCTAGAACAGTTTTTAGGTCTTCCCATGTCTTTCTTGAAAGTGAGATTTTGAAAAACACAGGCCCATTGCTTTCTAGAATGACCTGTAGTCTGGTTTTAGACTGATGCGTTCTCCTGATTAGCTTCCAGCTTTGCTGTTTGGGACAGGCGTGTCACAGAAGCCACAAGGTATCCTCAGCGCAGCCTGCTAGGGGGACGTGATGTCAATATGTCCCCTTACTGGTCACATAATTATCATGGTGTCTGCCATATTTATCTTCTGTGAAGTTACTGGTTTCTTGCCTTAGCTGAATAGGACTGCCAGACCTAAGTTCCAGAGATCAGGTATCTTCAACAACAAAACATTTGTTTCTCATCGTTCTGGAAGCCAGAGGTCCACAGTGAAGGTGCATACAGACCTGGAGTCTGGGAGGACCTCTTCCTCTTTAGCAGATGATCATTTTCTTCATGTGTCCTCACATGGCATAAAGCTGAGAGTGAGATCTCTAGCATCTCTTATATGGCATTAACCCCACTCACAAGGGTTCTACCTTCATCATCTAATTACTTCTCAGAGGCCCCATCTCCAAATCCCATCACAGTGGGGGATTAGGGTTCCAACCTAAGAACTGGGGCACACAAGCATTCCATCCATCTAGTGCCTTCTGCAACTCACCAGTAACCTGTAGGGAGACCCTCTGAGACTCCCCTGCTCTTCCTCAGACTTTTGCCACTAATTTTAGCATCTGGAGATACTTTCCTGAAACAGCTATTACTGCGGATGGACTTTTAGATTTTTTTTCCCTTTTGTTTTGTTTTCTTGTTTGCTCTTACAAATCTCCTGGTCCCCGAGTGCAGGGCCCTTCTACAGCTTCAGCAATGTGTCTGGACTGTTTCCGAAAACACGGTGCCCTTTCGCACCCTCATATGCACTTCCTCAACAGTACACGTGCTGTCAGACTTTTTGATCTTTGTTGGTTGTCTGGGTGTAAGAGAGGATCATATTGCTGTGTTCAGCTGCATTTCTGTTTTTGAAAGTAAGGCATCTTTTTATATATTTACTGGCTATTCTTGTTTCCTTTTCACACTGACAGTAGCATATATTTCAGAGATTTGAGATAATATCAGCAAGGGTTTCAAAAATTAACGGTAGGGGGTGCCTGAGTGGCTCACCTGGTTAAGTGTCCACCTCGGTTTAGGCTCAGGTCATGAACATGCGGTTGGTGAGTTCAAACTCTGCACTGGGACACTCACATTGTGGAACCTGCTTGGGACTCTCTCTTTCTCTCTCTCACTGTTTCTCTCTCTCTCTCTTCCTTTCAAAAATAAATAAATAAACATTTAAAAATTAATGGTAGGGGAGCTTGAGTGGCTCAGTTGGTTAAGAGTCTAGCTTTGGCTCAGGTCAGGATCTCACAGTTCATGGGTTTGAGCCCCACATCGGGCTCTGTGCTGACAGCTCAGAGCCCTGAGCCTGCTTCTGATTCTGTGTCTCCCTCTCTCTGCCCCTTCCCCACTCACGTTCTGTGTCTCTCTCTCTCAAAAATAAACAAACATTAAAAATATTAATGGTAGGATGATGATTAGAAGGGTTTTTGTAGGAAAAAATTTGTTGAATTTATTTTAGTTGCATTTTAAAGTTTCATTAGCATTTTCTCAAAGCCACATTGGTAATCAGGAACAGTGCCCTCCTGTCATCAAGCTTATTATGTCCTTCATTATGAAGCTCACTCCTTCACACGTGAGTGTTCTGTTCAACATTCTCATGAGATTCACAGTAAATGCAAGCAGGTGTCCCCATAGAGGAAAATCCCAAGTATTTGCGCTTTTCCCGAATCTAGGGACAAAAGGCCTAATTGGGCCACAGGGTGTCCTGACCCCAAGCACTTCTTGTGCGAGTGTTTCATTTAACCCAACTGAATTACGCAATATAAAAGTGTCCAGTCCATTCCATTTGAGTTGTCATAAACACCTAGCTGGGAAGGCAGATAGAAATTTCAAAATCTCTCCTTTTACCAGGCACAAATTCTCATGGCAGTGTGTAGGTTTCAGAAGATTCTTTTCGAATCATGAAGTTTAGATAAGCAACTAAACTCTACACTGGGAGGAAACTGTGTGGTGGTGCACATGAGTGAGACACAGAAGAATGACTCGTGTACCCTGCCACAAGGGCTGCCACCGTGCAGAATTGTGATGTGGGGCCAGGTATGGGAGTGCAATTGTAGGGCTTCTGGAGGAAACATTTTTTAAGCCTTCAAGGAGTAGGTGATAAGGACATCCATAGAATGGGGCAGGCAGCTCGGTTTGACCCCACTAGAGAGACAGGGGTGGGGTGGTCAGGTCACTTGCTCAAGATTACAATGGTTTTAATGGTGCAGATAGTACGCGAGCTCCAGAACTCACAATGTCAGCTGCTGTAGTGTAAAATAAGCTGTGTGTGTGTGTGTGTGTGTGTGTGTGTGTGTGTGTTAGAACATTATGTATTTTAGGGTATCATGGGAAAAAAGGCATAATGAGGAAAATGCAGTGTAATGTAATTCCAACTGGATTTGTGTTCTTTTCTCACTTGTTAAGTGGAAGAGCAATTGCCACTAAAGCCTGTTAGAAATCTTATTGACGTGAAAATGTTTGTAACTTGGTAGAACAGCCTGTTATTGAATGTCTGGGGCCCATCTTCTGTTTTGTGATAAACATCAAACTGACTCACGTGCCCCAAGGAACTGCACCTGCCTCATCGCAGGGACATGACCGCTCGGCTCAGGAGGGGCCTTACAGATGCTGGAGCTGCAGGCGCTCGGGTTTGTCTGTCTTGGAGAAGAGCTGGGAGGGAAATCGACCAAACAAACAAAGCCACCACAGCAAATCTTCATGCTGCTTTCCTCTCCCCCCACCCCACCCCCGTCCCAACTGAATTAGGAAATCAACCTGCAGATTCATAAAAGCTAAAATGGACCAATATGTGTGATTGTTACAGGCACTTGCTGCAAGTATGTGATAGGCACTCCTGGCCACGTCACAGAATGGAGCTCCGCCTCAGTGGGGACAAGGTCTTATATTCGTGGACACGTCCCTCCCTGAGTTTATCTTTGTCCCACATCTCTGCCACTTCATAAACAAATGAAGTGGTTAAAACACACAGCACGGGCCGTTTGGGATGGGAAAATCATCATGAATGGGCATTCTGGTGTGAGGCCACAGGGCCTCAGAGGGGTGTGAGGACATGTTAGTATCTGCGGAGCTTTGGTAGAAATGGAGGATTGAGGAACGGATGATTTACTCTGCTGCCCTGCACAGCTTTCAGGTTCTCTGGTGGCCGGGGGATATGCTGTGGGCCAGGGCGCTTATGGTCCCTGCCAGTTGGGTTGCTCAGACGAGGCAAATCTCTCCAACTCCCCTCCCTTTTTGCAAACTGCTTTGCTTTTTGCCCAGCTGTCCCCAAAGTGTAGTTCCGGAAACAAAATGCTGATTCTTCCATCTTTGCAGATGTGTTTAAAACCAATGACTATAAACAATGTAGTTCTATGGCACACCATGCATTCCAACACATTTATGGAATTGTTTTCATACAAGTGCAAGAGGGGTGTGTGCATGTGTGAGTGCATGTGTGTGTGTGTGTGTGTGTGTGAGAAACCCAAGATTCTTGGGAATCTCAGCCAATTTCATTTTCCTTACTAGGACCAAATGCTCTAGTGTGTAACAGAAATTGGATTTCTGAAGGTGGAGATTGTCCTAAATGATAGCAAGCCCTGTCCCATTCATCTCCTGTTGAGATGCTCACAACACATTTTTAGAAAATTACATCATCTCATGATTGCCATTAAGTTGACAAATTGTTTTTTAGAATCTTAAAATAGCTACCTCCACTCAGAAGAGAGAAGCCCCCCAGAACAAAGCCCATCGGTCGGTGTCACTTTTGTTCATCTAAATAATGTCATAAAGCACGAGTTTTCCAAGAACAGTCAGAATTAACAAACCATAGGAGAGAGAAGCCTTTAAAATATCCTATGTTGCTGGGCTCAGTTGTTTGCCAGAATGTAAATTTTTTGCTTCACGATTACCTCATTATCCCTCCACTGTTTTCCAATGTGCTCACCATATTTTGTCATGGTCTTTGCTGTGACTCATTTGTTCTGCTCCATAGACTCTATTGACAACAGACGACCCTAAATATGTGTCTTATTCTCAACAAAATGTCAATGACATATGGTTACAATTTTTATGACTCTTCTTTAAAAAATATTATATACTTTGATACTGATTCAAGACTATTCACTGATGAATCATTATTAATGGGAACATTCTAGAATGGGAGGATAAAAGAACGTGAAACTGTTGGCAGTTTGAAATTATGAAAAGCCATCAAGGGAAGCGATCTGTCTACCCAGGCAAGTAGTTGTGTATATGTTGAGTCGGTATCTCTGACTGAGCCAGGTCCATAAGACATTTGGTCCAAGAGCAACATATGGATGCAGATACACTTGTAATTGACACCCGCGTCTTCGGGGCTCCAGCCTGTTGATGTAGCTTTGTCGGTTGGTCACATAGCTTGACTGAGAGCATGGGAACTTGCTTAATTTATGCTCGGATTTTGGCTGCCGATCCTTAACTTAATAATCGTGAAATCAGTAGACTGTGCCTTGCAGAGTCATAAGTGATCATGAAAACCTTTTAATCTTCTTGTTCAGCCCTCACATTCCAGCCTGATACCAATGCCAAAGCTAAGGGCCGTGTCTGCGAAGGGACTTCCAGCAATGCGAGGGTAAACCCCCTGCTTCAAAATGTGAGTTGGGTGTCAGGTAAATGTGCAGCAGTCTACTGTATTTGACAGAAATTCGTAGGCACTGAACAGCTGGAACCAGATGGGAGTCGGGAGGGAAGTGATGCCAGGACCATCAAAAATGGGTTTAAAGAAGAAAACCAGGCAAGAGCATGGGACACTGAAGTGGGTTGGCTTGAGGATTTGTATCTTAGCCAGGAAAAAAAAAAAAAAAACAAATTAAACCACCGTCTCTTGAGCTTTGAAGTTGTCAGCCCTCAAATTCACAGTTGTCTTCTTTTTAGTTAACCATGAGAGTCTGTTTCAGATCTTGGAAATGCAAAGCTTGTATTAGTTGGGGAGTGCGGTATTTCTCCCTATCTGTTCAGGAAACGATCACATCGTGTGGTCAGGGTGACACTTTACTCATTCAAAAGCCCACACGTAACAGCAGGGATCCCGAGGCAATGGGGGGGGTGGGGGCTGTGCAAGCAAACAGCCTAAGGGACAAAATGTGAGCCAGTGGGTCTCCACTGGGGCCCTGCCCATAAGGCTGTCTCTTCTCTTACGTCATCACCAAAGTGTTCTTTTTTTTTTTTTTTTAATATTTTTATTTATTTCTAGTAGAGAGAGAGAGACAGCGTGAGCAGGGGAGGGTCAGAGAGAGAGGGAGTCACAGACTGAAACAGGCTCCAGGCTCTGAGCTGGCAGTCAGCACAGAGCCCGACGCGGGGCTCGAACCCACGAACCGCGAGATCATGACCTAAGTGAAAGTCGGACGCTTAACCGACTAAGCCACCCAGGGGCCCCCAAAGTGTTCTTAACAGTTCAGAAAGAAAGGTTTAGAACATGTACAGCCCGTTCAAAAATAGATGGTTGCTAATGGGTTACAGAGCTTTACATACATTTTCATGACTACGTGGAAAGGCCTGGACCCCCTGAGCTTTAGCATCTGCTGGAAGTAACCAGCTGCAAGCTCTGGCTAGGGAGAGAGCTCTGGTGAAGATGGGGTGTGCTTTGCTCATTTCACTCAGACTCCAGTTCAGTCCTGTAAGAGATGGCAGCCCCCTCCGCCCCGATCTCCGGGTCCGTGTGTCTTCCTGTCCGTTGCTCAGAAGCAGAGATCCCAATGGTCGATATGATCTGCAGAATAGAATAAAGGAGAGACGCACTCTGTTAAAAATCTTGCTTATGAAAAACGTTTCCTCGTGCACTGTCTCTTTCTTCAAAAACGATGAACCTTGCATTTGGAAAGAAGTTGTCACGCTGGTATCGTATTTCTTAAAGCCTACCTTTGTGTCTCAAAAAAATCCTGTCCAACAGGGGTTGTGGGACAACTCTAACCTAGGGGGCCAGACCCTCCCCGCCCCCCCATGACTGTGAATTCATGTTATTCCAACAAAGTAACTGACACTGAGAGGCAGCGAATGGGGACTGGCAAGCAGACGCTGGCCTCTGTTCTCTGTTGGCAGGGATAAGGAGGAACAGATGCAATTATAAATAGAATTATAGCCCAAACCAGGATTACTTGGATAACTCAGTCAACACAAGGTTTTGTTTGATTCAATTTTCTAGATGATTTCATCAATGATTAACCTAACTTTGTTAGTGGAGATCTAAAAGGAGAGCCAGCTTAAACATATTCAGCAAGGCCAGCATTTACTTTTTGCTTCTTTTTGAACCTTAGGCATATCTCCATTTATTGGCTTCTTTGGCTAGACAGTGCTGTCCACATCTTTTTTTACAAAGCAGGAAAAATTACTAAGAGACTGTTTAGAAATCTGCAAGAAAATGGACAAGCTGGAGAAGTATTCATGCTGAATGATGACCTTAGATGTCTTACCCAAATGGCACACCAGGTCCAACTGCAGAAGCAATCAGTCAGTCTGTGTTCATCTCTGTCTGTTTCACTACAATATCATTTTATTTCAATTTCTCTCCATATAACATGCAATTCTTTGCCTGTTGAATGGTGATATTTGTTCCTGTGGTTCAGCTATCTTCGAAAATAAAAGTTGGATGGTTGTTTGCATTGTAAAAGGATAGCTTTGACTTACCAGCCTTTGGAGATGCTTATCAAAGCTTCCAGTGCTGGATGGCATGACCCACCCACTCTTGCCATTTCCTAAAAATGAAATTCTTGGATAACAGATTTGATTAGGAAATTCTTTCAAAAGTTTTTCTTGGTTTGAGCCTTATTTGGGTTTAAGCTTGTAAACTTCAAACTGTACGTCAGAAGATCCCTTATGTGGGAAAGAATGTACATTTAGATAATGTCACCTTCTACATTTCTAATAAAATATCCACCTTCTTACTCAGATCAATCGAAACAGGAAAATCCTCTTTTTTAATCAAAAGTTCTAACAAATACAAATTATTTATTAATAAAAGATCTTATTTCGAGCATTAAATCTCAGAAGTTTTCTATATGTTGTAAAAGTTCAGATAAAAACAGACAATCTTAATATGTAGACCACTACCTTATTTTGTACTTTCACTTGCATATTTTATGTTGAAAAGTCATAGTAAGAGATTTAAAGAGTGAATTGCATACTAGGAATAAACATTTTAGCCAACTTGCTCAAGCTACCCTGACTAAGGAAGCAGCCATGATAGACTGATGATAGATGATAAGCATAACTAGTACATAATGTTGTGTCTTTATAGTTGGGAAAGAAGTTTACAATGGGGTTATCTTAAAATAATCCTTTCTCATTTAAGCCACACTAAAATTCTAAGATCTGGACATGGAAGCTTAAAGAGTTTGCGTGAAGTTTCTGGCTAAAATGTTCTTGCTTTAGCTGATTATTTTTCTTTTTAGTGAGTGACAATTTATTGCATTTAGTTGACATTTCAAGGCTTCCCTTCCACCTTCCCTATCCCTAGCAAGTGTAAAGATTTTTTTAAATCTTTTAGGTAAAAATATAAACTAAACAGAAACAAAAAGCAGTAAGAGGGATTGAAAACAAGAAATAGTTAGATAGATGGAAGGGTAGTGTCTCTGAGCAATGGATACTGAGTGAACCTTATTCAAGACAGGCATCTGGGAGCAGGTTCAAAGCTGGAAACCAGGGATTGGAATGGAGATCCTCTGCCCTTCAAAAGACCTGGAAAGAGCCGCCACCCCATCTCATTCCTGAGAGCCATATTCTCAAAACACAGCCTCTCAGCCTTGGCTGAGCTACCAGATGGCCCAGGTCTGGGGTTTGTCCAGTTACCTTGCAATGTAAATGTCAACAGTCCAGGTGAAAAGTGGGATGGCCCTATCCTCTGACTCAAGATTCAATAGCAGATTAAAATTACAGAACCTTTGAGGAAAACAGATCCCAAGACAAGTGCCTCTTTAAATCAGCAATCAGAAGATGAATGTGGTTCTGATAACATGTAAATAATAATGCAGTCCTAAAAAACCTTCTTTAAAGCCACACTAAAACACGGCCCTCTTTGAAGAGTTGTTGTTTAATAAATGTTCAATTCCATAAACTGCCAAGATTCATTATTGTGAAAATAATGAAATGTATTTTGGCTGTCTTCCAGGTTCTATTCCAAAAATGCCTTATTCTTGTATTTTTATTATTGAATATATTAGTAAGTTTCTTTAAAAAGAAAGCAGATCATGATGACAAAATTTGTATCATGCCACAAATTAGAAAGTGCTCCTTTCCAAATGCCATCCTCCACCCAGATTCTCCCTCCCCAGGAGTTAGTGATTTTTATTCATCCTTCAGATGAGAACAGGTCGATGATAGAGATCAATCACCAATTACATTAAAACCACATTAAAGTCTTTTGCATCCCCATATAATGGAGTTTGTTTTAGAATCTTCAGCAAGTAAAGGAAGAAGTAGTGGCTGTATAAAGCATTAATAAAACAAGAGCAAATTAACCAACTGGAAATCATAGAAACGAAAATGATGTCCCTGAAATTAAGGAATAAACTTCAAACTAGATCCAGTTCAAGAGAGAACTAATGCATTAAAAAGATGGTACTGAATCACACGAAACAAAATTCAGAGAAGTTGGGAGATTAAAAATAGGAAAGGGAAAAATGATGAATTTAGATACAGTAAAACAAGGAGGAAAAATAAAATGGTGAACTTCTAAACCAGCAGAGGAGAAAAAAAATTAAAACATATCATTTCAACTGAGCATGTTATAGAGAAAAAAAAGATGAAAGGCACAATTAGTAGACATCTTAAAATTACAGATATTAATCTAAATACATCAATAATCATTGCAATAAATAAAACCTGATTAATCTTACACACTACAAAATAGAATATAATTTTAGTAATTTACCAGTAACATAATGTACTGTAATTAATCTCCTATAATATTATAACAGATTTTTATTTTATAAATCCTTATTATTTTTTGTAAGAAGATGTTCTTCTGCTTAATTAGCATTTTTCAGCAAGGAAACTTTTTCTCAAAACAGACATATCCAAAATATCTCAAAAATTTTCATTCTCCAGAAGATATATAAGAACCTATCTAAGATACCTAGTTAGCCTAGGAAGTAGGTAATATCACTTAAAAAATTCCCAGAGGCAAAATATGGGCTTAAAATTTACATTTTGATGTAAGGATTTTTTTTTATCTTGCCATAGGCATTTGTATCCAGTGAGTTTTTAAGTTGTAGTTTTAAAAATAACTTTTATATGCTGACTTTTAGGAATTTTTAAATGATGTCACCTACTTCTTAGAGTAACGACATATCATAGTAACCCCAAAATCCTCTCCTCATCTATCTTTTGGAGACACTGAGACATTTTTGAAATGATATTTTGGGTGTCCCTGTGTTGAGAACAGCTTAGCTGCTGAAAATTCTAATTAAGTGAAAGCAAATTTCCCAACAAAAAATAGAAAAGGATTTTTTCAAAAAATGCTGTAATATGTTAAGATGGAAAGGTGATGGCCTAATATAGCTTAATACTAAAGTCTGATAGAATATAAGTCATATTTAAGGAGGAAGGAGTCCCAAGTACATCTAAAATAGTGCAATGATGATTTCTTGGTGACAGATGTCATTAAAATCCCATCATTATTCTCATGGAATCTACTCGCTAAAAGAAAAACTTTTTCCACAGGGAACCATGAGGTTCTGAAAGGGAAAGGGAGCTTTCGTATCCACTGGGAGGGAAATCAAACTGTTGTTTAATTTCTGTGCATTTTGGTGAAACTCGGGCAGGGCTCCCTGCCAGGCCTAGTTAGCGATCTGCTACTGGGGCTGAGCCGAGCCAGTCTTCTGCAGGGGTCATTGTGGTTCTCTTCCTGGGCATCTGTCCTATCCCTGAGAGTATGTCATGCCTTGGGCTTGCACAACGGGCAAATGAGTAGACTTGAGGCAGTAGGGATGGGTCTGATAAAGAAAGAGATTTGCACCATGTCCTGGGAGAAGGAACCAGACGGGATCTTTCCTAAAGATTTTTAAATTATGGCTGTTGTGTAAGTGGCAGTTTGCTAAAGGACACAAAAAGGAGAAGGAAGAAAAATATGTAAAGCTCTTAAATGTTTGGAATGCTCAATATTTCATGAGCTACTTATCTACTTTTTCCCATCTATTATTGTTTCCTCTCTTCCCTCTCCCTCTTTCTCCCTCCCTCCTCCCCCTGCCCCCACCCCCACAGCCTTGCAGCCTGTACTGAGTTTTCCATCTCGATTCTATGACATCATCGGTAGTTCTGGGGAGTCAGTGATTGAACTGAAGGCATCCCGGGAAGCTGTAAATTCCTCTTTCAAACACTGGCATTAAACACATGTAGGCTGCCATCCCTCATGCTTGTTAAGTAACGTCAGACACAGACACATTAGGTTGCCCCAAACTCATCACAGAGAGGCACTGAAGGTTATATTATCCTAGCAATTTGAGATGCTAGCTTGATTGATACACATGTCCCAACTCTCCACCTTGGCTGCAGTGATCTGACCTATGCAGTTTTATTCATATCAGATTCATGAACTTTCTCATCATAATCTGGCCAGATAGGAGAAACACAGACTGATGAAAGGGGTTTCTCTGTATTCTCCTGGAGTGGCTTCTGAGAGTTAATACGTTAGAAGACACTAAGCCTTACCGCACTTTTCACACCAGCACCTTCTCTTCAAGCAATAATAAATGTACATTTGGGTGATCAGAGGCCTTTATATTAGGGGGTTTTGAGAATGCTTGTTATTCAGCATGTAAATGATTATTTTCTTATCTTTCTTTAGGGTCCTGAAAATTCCATATATTTGCAATAAAAAGGACTGCGAATTGACTTTAACAAAGAAACTATCTGTGTACTTCCTTTGATATGAATGAACTCAGAGTATTGATCAAGACTGAATTATTATTTAACTCTGTTGTAGCTAGCCAGGAAAATAAGTTTCTAAATGGTTTGATACACAATTAAGGCTTAAGAACAGTAGTGTCTGGGGTCACCTGGGTGGCTCAGTCAGTTATGTATCTGACTTAGGCTTGGTCATGATCTCTCGGTTCATGAGTTCAAGCCCCACATCAGGCTGTGTACTGACAGCTCAGAGCCTGGAACCTGCTTGGGATTCTGTGTCTCCTTCTCTCTTGGCCTCTCCCCTACTCAGGCTCTGTCTCTCTCTCTCTCTCAAAAATAAATAAATATTTTTAAAAAATTTAGAAAGTAACAGTAGCATCTGTGTGACCTGAGATAACTGACAGAACCTTCCATTTTCTCTTCTTATAGAAATGGGAACAGTAATCACACTTGCCTTACACGATTTTTGTAAAGATTAATTTTTTTTAATCAAACATTTTTAGGATGCTTGGGTGGCTCAGTCAGTTGAGCGTCTGACTTCAGCTCAGGTCATGATCTCACAGTTAGTGGGTTCGAGCCCCGCATTGGGCTCTGTGCTGACAGCTCAGAGCCTGGAGCCTGCTTCAGATTCTGTGTCTCCCTCTCTCTCTGACCCACCCCTGCTCATGCTGTCTCTCTCTCAGAAATAAATAAAACATTGAAAAAATTTTTTTAAAAATAAATCAAGCGTTTTTTAACATTTTATCTTTTCTGCAGTGTTCACAATTTATAATAATTATTTTATTATTATTATCAGTTATAAGCATCGAGTGAGATAAAGGCTTTGGGAACGGGAAGTGCCTTGTCAGGTCCAAGGAGCAGCATGTTCTGGTTTTATTGTGAATATCTCTCCTTTTGCGACCTAATAGGAAAGACAACTTCTCTTGGTGCTATGATTTTTTGAAAATTGATTATAAAACTGAGAAAACAGATGTTATTACACAAGTAGATTAAAGGATTTGGGAATTGTCTCCCTCTTTTTTTATGTCGAAAATAAAGTGGAAGCAGATGGAGTTTAGCATGAAATTAGCACTGAAATAAAACGAACTTGGAAGTGTATTTTGGAAGATTTATATGATTGTCATTCATGCCTCCTAATATTTTCCAAAGCTCCTCATGTAACAAAGAAAACATTAAGGATCCTTTGTCCTTTGGGTCATATGAAAGGATCACGTCTGATGACTGTCCATTGCTGTCTGGTCCAGAGCAGCGTCAGGAAACCCAGATGGGGGACCCTTCAGCCTTCAGTAGAACCTTTGCAGGTTGCGTGGGCCTCAGATTACTCTTGGGGAATCCAGAGGTGACGTTTCCACTCCATGACTGAGGATTTCAAACTCTGAATGAGTGGGGCCTCCTTTTGGGAAATCTGGGGGCACATAATGTATTGAATTGTTATTGATAGTAAGAGTACCATGTGAAGCCATTTTTAGCTCCTCCTCCCTGCTTAATGGATTTGCGAGGCACTCGATTTTTCTTCTCCAGTTTCTGCACATGAACTAGTCCTCATTTAGATGCCTGTCGGCATTGAGCTTGCTCCAGGGAGCCACTCTCTGTGGGCTTCATTTCAAAAGCACTATGGGCCATGTTGACACGGAGTCCTTTTGCTCACACTGTAGCTGAGAGCAGCTAGACTTTTCTTTGAAAGCCTGACATTTTGGGTGCCTTTTTATAATGCCTGTGCCAATTTGCACATTGACGCGGCCTCTCTGCCGGCTGCCAGGTGTCCTGCAAGCCCCAAAATGTTTCTCTCACTCGGCTCGCCACAGCTCTGGACCTGACTTGGCTGAGGGTCTTTGCTAAAGGACAGAGAGCCTTCTGTCTTCTTTACTCTTTAAAGATCAGGATTAAGTGAATGCATTTCATTTTCAAAACGACACCATCACAATTTTATTATATGGGAAAGCCTCATACAATATACTGAAGTCGTAGCTGCAGACTTCTCTTCACTCTCCTGTAGGGCGGTGACATTGATCCCAGAAGTTGACACCTTGTAAGAGCTAAGTGAGATTCATTTTCTTTAAGGTGACTTGACTTTTCCCACCTCTTTCCTCTCTGACTAATGAAAGGGAGTCCCTTTGAGAAGTTGGAAGCTTCTGGTGTGAATATCATTAGCAGGTTCGTTTGTGTGGCAGACACGATACTTTTATTTAAATGTCTTCCCAGAAGCAACCAAAGAATGTGATATCTGTGACTTCTCTACTTTCCATATAAACCACGAGTTCTTTCTGGAAACTACTGCAACATCATTTTTGTTTTTACCACAGTCTTCATTGGCACAAAACCTCCAAACCCGATCATTTGACAAGATTGCTTGCTGTACAAGAGTCTGGACTATACATATATCCTATGACTGATATCATATCAGTATTTTTTCATCATGACTTAACTTTATCAGAAAAAGCATGCCCTGCTGTTAGGCAGAGTGAGTCAGGGTCAGTCTTGCTTCTAAAACCTGAAATATTTCAGTATGTTTTCCTTCAAAGTATTTCACTAATCAGCTGAGAAGACAGAGGCCTCCTTACTCAATGTTTGGTTTGATTTAGTCCAGTGAAGAGGACGGGTCCATATGCCCTTTCTATCATATATTTAATACAAGCTAGATGCTCCATTGGATGAAGAGTCTCCCAGGATTTAGTACTATGAACATTACTGTTTCTAAGCCTGGATTCATTGACATCTCTCCTATGAACGACTTTTCTTTTCTTTTCTCTATCCATTTTTCAAGATTGAATCAATATTCCCGACTCCTGGTGAGCAGTAAGGTTGAGAGCAGTGGACTTGATTATACCCTCCCTGTATTCCCCTTCTGAGACTTTCTTTTTCTTTCCTCTTGCTTCTTCCCGTTCTCAAATCCCATTCGTCAAAGAAACTGCTGTCAGGCATGTGTCATAGTGATTCATTCGTACCTTTGTCTGAGGTATTGGCTATGTGCCCCTTACTTCTAGTTGGATCCTATCAGTTCCTGTCCCCTGTCCTGGTAAACGGATCGCATTAACCTCCCTGGTTCTTCAAAATTCCCCATATGCAGGACCTTTGGGGACGTCTTCCCTCACTGACTCTGGGCTCGGAGTTCTGATTCGCGTTGGCCAATGAGACAGTAATAAACTTCACACACGTACAGAAGTTGAACAAGCTCCTGAGTGCCTCTGCTTACCCTTTGTCCCTCTGCTTTTATCTTGAGAAAATGCCTGGGCCAGCTTCTGAAGCATGATGTTTACTGCAAAAGAGGGGAGTCTGCTAAGCCCCCAGAGATTCACACAGCTTCCTGGCTGAACTGTGGCTGACTGCAGACACAAGAGTGAGTCCCCTGCTAAGCTCCTTAGCAATAAAAAATGGTTGCATTTTTGATAAGGCACTGAGTTTTGGGGTGGTTTTTCACTCAGCAACAACTAATTAGTACACATGTTAAAGGAATGTCAGTGTCTCAGCTAAGAGGAAGGGGACAATACGGAGACCTTCTCGGTGTCTTGGGATTCAGATCCATCCAGTTGAGAGACTTGACCACATCATTAAGTGTAGGTTGAACCCAAGCTTACTGTTGAGTCAAAATGAAAATTCGTGGGTGGGTCTTTTAAGTGGCCAGTTTGAATTTGTTGCTGTTGGACAGTTTTTCTTTTTAAGAAACTCAATATATTTTCCAGACTTTTTTAAACCTCAGGAGTTGCCTTTATCCCTATGTCCTTCACACCCTTCCATCTGTATTTCTTCTTTGCAGACATTCTGCTCACATTGCCACAAACCACTCAAGGTGAAATGAGATATGCAGGGAGACACTGGGATAGATTAAACAGATCTTTTATAGGAAAGATGATTGCAAAAGTAATCTCTTATTTGGTTGAAGCAAATAAATGGATGCGGTGAATATTCTACACTCTTGCTTTTGAAATCCAAAGAGGGAAATTCCCCAAGCATGTTTACTAACTTAAAAGTTCAGCTGAAGGGCGCAGAGGTGGCTCAGTCAGTTAGGCATCCAACTTTTGATTTCGGCTCAGATAATGATCTTGCAGTTCATGAGTCTGAGCCCCCCATAAAGCTCTGTGCTGACAGTGCAGAGCCTGCTTGGGATTCTGTCTTTCTCTTTCTCTCTCTGCCCTGCCTATACTCACTCTCTCTCAAAATAAATAACTAACTAAACTTAAAAAAAAAAAAGAAAAAGAAGTTCAGCTGAGACTATTTTATTCTTCAGACAGCTTCCCTGTGTAAGTTTCTGTCTTATAGAACTTAATATCAGCTATTTTTAATACTTTGATTCAGCAATTGATGTTTTATTTTTGGTAGATATATTACACCTTACCTAAAAACCTAATACTTATTTTATTTGAAAACTTTCTCAACGGTGACATGAGATTTTAACAGAACTATTTAAACTCCATCATCCATGACCCCTTACTTAGAACTCAACCTGACTTTTCAAGCAGCCCTCCCTAGAGGGCACCATATCCTCACTTCCCAACTTGGTCCTTCTAACATTGGCTGCTGGCCCCATAACATCATGTGAGGCTGAAGTCACTTAGATACCACATTGGAATCTTTTCATAAATCTATCTACAGTGGAGCCTTCATTGTAGCATGATAAATGCATATCTTCCAGCATGTGATTTGTTTAACCATTATGGCAAGTGAGACCTGGGTTATAAACACAGGCAATGGTGTTTATTTGGCATGGCTGGTTGTTCAGTTCAGCTCAGTCCATCTCTGTGTCAACATACAGTCGCCTGAGGAACAGTATGGACATCTGGTGGAGTATCAGGACAGATCCAGTGGACCTGTGCTTTCATATTGTATATGTCACTACGGAAGGTACTTACCCCATTGCATTTCAGTTTCCTTATTTGTAAGATTGGAGAGTTGGGTTTTTTTTTTGGTTTTTTTTTTTTTCATGATCCCACTAGTTCTGTAGTAGGATCTTTGGTACATAACAGTAGTGCTGTACAGTTTCATGGAGGAAGTGATACGAGTGCTCCTAACTGCTAATTCTAAGGAAATTTAGGTAGTTACCCACCACAGTTTTGGTCAGCCTGAAGAAAATATCTTAAAGAAAAGAGTTACAGCTGATTATTGAAAAGCATAAGTGCTAATAAATATGTTTTTATGCATCTTTTAAAAACATGTATGTTGTCCTAAAATCAGCATAAGTTATTGGTTTAAAATACCGGCTCAGCACACGTGTCAATTACCCAATATCTGTCACCACACATAACGAAGAGTCTTCACTCAAGAAATAGTTGTAAACAAATGGCAAGATGGATAATTCCATTTCTGGTACAACTTTTATTTCTAGAACACTCTTTATTGTGTGGAACTGGAATTTATTTCTTTGGACTTCAAGCAATGGCTTTATATTTACTCCTTTGGGCTATATTGAGTATATTGTACTTGCTGTAAATAGTTATTTTCATCTTTTCCCATCCCACAACTAAAATAGATGGTAAGAGTTTCTCAAAGCATGAGATACATATCACTGGCCATGCTTGTAATTAGGCATAATTCTTTATACATGGCTATTTTAAGGTTTTATTAAATAACAATTCACCTGTCGGATGTAGTCTTAGCTTTCCAACTATAATCATCATTCTCTTGAACTTCTTTATGCACATTGTTCAATGTCCTCATTACTCTATCCCAAATGGGTCCTGGTTTGTCTTTATCCTTCCTACTCTGTCAGCCCAGAATGGGACACTATTTTCAACATTCATCAATGTCAAGAAAACCATTATTACCATTGCCTTGATTATAAATACTGGTTTTCTGCCAATACAACATAACAACATGCTGGTTTATACTAATACCCAAGTCTTTTTCATGAATGTACAGGTAGATCACAGGTCTTTAACCTCATGTTTTTTTTTTTTAAGTTTATTTATTTTGAGAGAAAGAGAGAGAGAGTGCATGCACATGCACACGTGGATGTGTGCACACACATGTGTGAGTGGGAGAGGGACAGAAGGAGAGGGGGAGACAGAATCCCAAGCAGGCTCTACTGAGCACAGAGCCTGACATGGGGCTTGATCTTACAACCTTGAGATCATGACCTAAGCTGAAATCAGAAATTGACACCTAATCTACTGAGCCACTTAGGTGCCCCCATCATGGTTTTTAAAAAATTTGGATCAAGATCTACTTTTACTTTTCATTGAAGTTCATCTTCTTAGACTTAGCCTGCATGGAAGAACATTTTGGATTCTGGATATGTCAGCCAACTAATTACTTCTGCTTCAACCTTTATGTCAACTACAAGAGACCAGTGCCATGATCTTGTCACATTCATGCATGTGTCTAATTCAACAGAGCCAAGGGAAAGCAGTTATACTCACTGCTAGAAACCACCCTCCAGTGTGTCTATAAAAACATCTCCGAGGTCTTGTCAGATACCTTCATAAAATTCATGCAATTATCCTATCTCAGGCCTAGGTAAAAGGAAACAAGATTATTGTGACTGGATTCGATGCCCATGATTTGTAGTGACTCTTCATGACTAACTTTTCCTTTCCCAAGAGCTGACAAACCATCCTGTTAATATCTACTTTAGAAATTTGCTGTAAATAAACATAAAGCAAGATGATGGATGACAGAATATACTTTGCATTCTTTTTATAAATTCCATGATGCATTTGTGCATCTCAAGTTTTCTGGCCTGTCCATAGACCCTCAAAGCCCTGACTGCGGGTGAATGTTCTCTTGAAATAAACCACAATGTATTTTTATGGGCTTGGAGTTTGAATCCTCATGACTGAAATTCCTCTGTTAAAACCAAGGGCTTCACTTTCCTCTTTTCAGGGTTTGCTTTACACTTTTTAGGCACAGATCATAAAAGCATTGAGAGTGACTTAAAAGTGCAAAAAGTAGAAGAAGCAAAATCATAAATGGGTGAGTGCTTAAATATTTAAGATATAGCAAGGAAACTACTAGCTCACCTAGTAGATAAGAGTTGAATTAACAAGGGTCTTCTAGGTTGCTCCCCATTTGGAATCATCTGATAAGGAGGGTTTGGAAGTTTTCCATCAAAGGTATGATATGAGTGAATTTTTTAAAGATTTTATTTGTAAGTAATCTCTACACCCAATGTGGAGCTTGAACTCACAACCCAAAGATCAAGAGTCACATGCTCTGCTGACCAAGCCAGCCAGGTGCCCCTGATAAGAGTGAATTTGTAAACTTAACCTGAGAGAGAGAAAGACTGCAGTGAGAAAAATCATTAGAAGATTTTTCAGTAATCCATGTCACTCAAACAAAGAGTGCATACAGTCCATACAGTAAAGGTGGGGGTAAAAATGGAGATGAGTTTCATATTAATCAAAATTTTAAGGTATACCTATATTGTATTAAAATTACTTTACCTACCTAGCTCCTTGCCCACCTCCCCAAATCGTACTCTTTCCCAAAGTGTGAACTGCATAGAGCTTATCACACTCTGGATTATTTCAGGTGGTTACATACACAGCTTAAAATAACATTGACCCCCTATAATAAATAAATAACGTGGACTGATGCTGTGAAAAGTTACTTTCTTTTTGACTCTTCTTCAGTGCTCCGGATTACACCAAGGATAAAATCTTGCCTTAGAGTCAGTTTGGTCTTAACCACCTGCCTAGCATTTGCTATTCTCCCTTTCTCACAAAGAGAGTGTGGGTTTGGGCTTAAACTTTGGTAGGCGACATTTGGTTAGTAGAATCTGTAGTATTGATCGAATTCGGTAGGTAGAACTGAATGGCAGCACATAATTTTGTCCTTATGTATTTAAATTACTTTTCGTTCTGTTTCTGACAACTGATACTCTATTTCACGTATGGTCAAGGCATACAGTTTTAATTTAAAATAAAATTTTATGGAAAAAAATTAAGACATTGACTCAGAGGATGTTAAGGATATACTAGCAGGTGATATAGCAGTTTGGCAAAAGTCGAGGTGCTGATCCATGGAGTGAAGGTCTGATTGGAGTTGTCTAAACTTTACATGTTTTTATTTTCTTAGTTTTTAATGTTTATTTTTGAGAGAGACAGAGCATGAGTGGAGTAAGGTCAGAGAGAGAAGGAGACACAGAGTCAGAAGCAGGTTCTGAGCTGAAAGCACAGTGCCCGATGTCGGGATCGAATTCGGGAACTCTAAGATCATGACTTGAGCCACAGTTGGACTCCTAACAGACTGAGCCACCCAGGTGTCCCAAAACTTTACATGTTGTAAAGATTTTTCTTTCCCTCCATGGATTTACCACTGGTTGACATCATGATGCTATGTCTCTGAGAGATTGCCTGGTGGCCTGTGAAGAATAGAGCGGTGTCTGCTGCTCTTCAGGAGGGGGAGGGGAGCAGCGGTGGCCTGTTCTTAGAGCATCAAGTCCCTACCTTGACCGCTAGAGACTTGCTGTTTCCCTGCAGCCGCTGTACTCCAATGTCAGGCAATACAGATTCTATCTCATGACAGAAAGGTTTTTTCTAAAGACAACATGAAGCCGCATTTCTCAGCTCTCTTCTAAAGTGACTCTTACAAATCTGCTGACCTCTTTTCTAAAATTAGTTTCATGGTAGGCGTGATTGATTTCAAGCTCTTTATAGATTTAATTTAATGTTCACTCCCTCATGTCTTACTGCCCAGCTTGAGTAGAGTTGATCATCTGGATGATAAGAGAAAGAAAGCAAGGTGCGGACTAGATGCAGAATTCTCTCAGCCCTGAGTTGGAAGCCAGGCCCCACCGAGGTATGGCTTGCTGATGGATAGACCCTAATGTCTCTTTTAATGCAAACAATTGATTCTGGAGGCAGGAAGCTACTGGAAGGGGCTGCTCTGAAACTCTGATCAGCACACAAGGCATTCTTGGTTTTCACTTAGGAAAATAAATGCTCTCCAGACTTTTAAGCCAGGCTTGTGGCTTTATGCGTAGAGCCCATATTCTTAAATCAGAAAGGTGCATTCAAACATGGCTCTCCCGTAGAGTAATACTATCTGTGTGGCCCTGGGAAGTTATTAACCTCTCTGAACTTCAGGTTTCTCAGCTTCAAAATAGGGATGCATTAGTGTCCTAGGGGTACCATAACAAATTAACACAAACTATGTGGCTTACAACAGAGATTTATTCTTTCACACACTGAAAGACTTGAATCAGGTAGGTAACAAGTCGGCCCTCCTAAAGATTTTAGGGATGAATCCTTCCTTGACTCTTCCAGTTTCTACTGGCTTCCTGGAGCCAATTCCTTGGCTTGTGGCTGTGTCATGGCCACATCCACAGGTGGCCTCTCTTCTCTCTGCATCCTCCACCCTGCTTTTATAAGGACGCTTGCCTCTGGATTAGAGCCCACCCAGATAATCCAAAATGATCTTATCTTAAAATCGTTAACTTAATTACATCTACAAAGACCCTTCCCAAATAAGGTCACATTCACCAGTTCCAGTGATGAGGATGTAGACACATCTTTTTGAGGGGCTACCATATAACCCATGACAAGGGATAATAATACACTTACATCACAGATTAAATGAAAAAATGCTGAGCATATAGGACATGGTAAAGAAATGTTAGTCATCATCACTTTTATGATTATTAAATAGCTCCTTGGTTCTATTATTATAATATTTGCTTTTGGTAGACCTGACTGAATTTAACAGTGGGCCTCTATTATAATTAGATCTGAGGAGGAGATATTAATGAGACTCCAGTGGCTTTTGAGCAAGAAAATGTGGTTTCTCTTCCCAAAGTGGCTTGGGAGTCATTGACCTTATATTATCAGAATAAATGCATATTACAGAATTTTAAAGGGATGATATTTTTTTCTAGTTCACAGACAATGAAGACCATTAGGGATCAAATATGTAAATGATATACCAACAACCCCATTCCATAAAACTTGGGAAGAGGACTATTATTAGATAAAACCTTCACTGGAATCTAAAACCTATGAAAATTATTTCTGTGCTTTGGATGTGCCATTTGTGAACAAAAAGTTTATTTGATTAAACCCAATGTCAATAATCAGTAAAGCGTAATCTCAAGACTGTGGGTCATTTCTGATTCTACTTGAGAAAGTTACACTGCCGGGGGTAGTTTGTTCCTACAATCCATATCCTAGTGAATCCGTAAAATAAAAGCCTCCGACCTCCCACCATCAGAGAGTTCAAACCCTCCTTGAGGAGGTATGCCACAGACTCTAACTCAAGCCTGTAACCTTCTGAAATTCCTTTCCATTCTTAAATAGAGATGGCATCTGTCATTTTCTCTAATTTTTCGTGGATCATTCATTCGTTCTTATTTGTCCACTCCTGGGGAAGCCCCGTTGATACAGTTCACACCCATTCTTCGGTGTGCGCTGAGCATCTAATGATACTTAAGGCCCTTTCTGGGAGACAGGCGTAATGAGATTCCATTAATTGTTTCTTTCCTTTGAGATTGGCTGGTCTGGCTATTGACATACTGTCGTAACTAGTCACTAAAACACTTTCTGTATCCTGGTTTACTCATAAGTTAAAGAAAGCTGAATGGTAGACCAAATCTCAGCCTTTAAGGCCCAAGAAATAAATGGAAATAATTCTCTTTACTGTCTGTCATCTACGAAGAAGCAGGTTTACTCCTGTGTGAACTCACTGAGAAAGACTCATATGACTGTGTTTGTGGGTTTTGGTCTGTGCTTGCTCTTATTCACCATGCCGTTTAGAAACAAAACCTTGGATAAATGATGCTGTGATTAAATAACACTGAGGATGGACGTTTGGTTATTTTTATAAAACAATCCGGCAAAGAGGATGAATGAATGTTTGCACTTGAGGCCTCTTTTCACAGTGGACACCAGGGGGCGACACTTACGCAGACATATCTCAGAGATCATGTGGTTTTGGTTTCAGACTCCTGCAATAAAGTGAGTATCACAATAAAGTGAGTCAAATGAATATTTTCGTTCCCAGTGCATATAAAAGTTATTTTTACACTAAACTGTAGTCTATTAAGAGTTCCATAGCATGATGTCTAAAAAAACGAAAAAAAACAACAACAATGTACATACCTTACGTAAAAAAATACTGTGTTGCTAAAACATGCTAACCATCATCCAAGCAAGTTGTTAAGCACTAATCACAGATCATCATAACAAACACAATAACGAAAAAGTTTGAAATATTGCAACAGTGACCAGAATGTGACACAGAGACATGAGCAAATAGTGCTGGAAAAATGGCACTGGTCGACTTGCTCAATGCAAGTTTGCTACAAACCTTCAATGTGTAAACACAACAAAACAAAACAGTGTCTGCGAAGTGCAATAAAGCAAGGTGTGCGTGTATTAAGTGTTTTCAACATTCAGCAGAGGAGTGACATCGGCTTTCCAGATGTGGCGTCCAGAAGTGGGATGCCTTCATGAGGGATATTGGTTTCTATGTTTGAAACACTTCTCCTCACTTTACCTCCCAAGTGTCGTTTATTTATCCTTCGGACATAACTCAAATACTTTAGCCTCTGAGAAACCCTAACTAACCTCCTTGGCCAAGCTAACTGCCCTTGTCTGCCCTGCCGTTGACCTTGAATACAAGTGTATTGTAGGAACCCTATTGTTTACTGTCACAAGCCTCTGTAAGCCCCACCCATGACTTGCCAAAATGTCTGGCATCTATTTATTAGTTCCTCCGTACTTGTTGGTAAATACACATAATTGTGAGAGACTGCTGAGTCTACTACTATTACTTCTACTATTACTTTTACAATTCCTGTGCAGCTAATAACTTTAAAATACTGATAAGATATCACTGTCCATAATAATACTTGGCTACCCACTATTGACCTGAAACAGCCCTAAATCATTTTGGTAGGTTAACTCCTTCAATGCCACATGAACACAATTTCTAGTGATAGATCTTCTTTCTAGTAATAGCTACAGCCCTGTTTTGGCATCTTGTTTTTTCCTGAAGGAAAGGGGTGTCTCAAGGAGTCTCCATTCTCAATCCCTCCATCCTATCCTACTGTTGGCAAAGACACCCTCACGACCTTGGGACCATGTTGAAGTTCCGTTGGCCTCCTAGTGGGATTACCATGATTCCTTTCCACAAAGTGTGTACAGGAAGTACTTAAGCAATATAGTGTAAAAGTGGAGTGGGTTGCTTTTAAAAAAATAAGTCAATTTCAAAAAAGTACATGGGGGAGGAGAAGAGGGAGAGTTGTTAATCAATGGCGTAGTTTCAGTTTTGCAAGGTGAGTAAGTTCTAGACATCCACTGAACAACATTGTGCCTTCAAATAACAATGCTGCAGTGTTCATGTAAAAGTCTATTAAAAGAGTAGATCTCATGTTAAGGGTTGGACCACACAAGAAAGAAAAAAGAAAAAGAAGAAAGAGAGGGGAGAAAATGTGGATGGTTCCTTCCTTTGTTTTAAATCACTTATGGTTTGGTCCTCCACATGTGGAAAGCACAATTCCATTAATAAATGTAATAAAGAGAATACATATCTCCAGGCACTAGGAGTTCATCAGAGGTTGTGATTTTTTTCCTTGTGCTTTTTGGAGCAGCCACACAAACCATTAGAAAGCACAGTAACTGTGAAAAGCTAATAACTGTGCACGTGTGTGTGTGTGTGTGTGTGGGCGCGCGCGCACGTGCACGCAACTTGAATGATCCCAGTGCTTTATTATAAATGATAGGACATAATTTTTGTAGCTTCAGAAAATTGACCATGAATCTGTTCCTTGGGGGCCCGCTGTATTTTTGCATACAAGATGAATGAAATGAAAAGTCGTGTTCTCTTATCCTTTGATATATGGTGATCTCCTAATTCAAGGTCACTGTCACTTACCAATTCAACAGTGACTGCTTCAGTCAGTGCCTGGTGACATCAGTCAGAATTCAGTCTGAAGAATGATGAGAGGGAAACTGTTACATCACACATACTAAAGCTTTCAATCCATCCCTGAGCTTTTCCAAGGCTGGACATGCAGTCAGGTAACTTGCATTGTTTCCTGCTGCCTGATGTTAGGTTGCAACTCTCTGAATTTTTTTTTTAATGTTTTATTTATTTCTAGGAGAGAGAGAGAGACAGCGTGAGCAGGGGAGGGTCAGAGAGAGAGGGAGTCACAGACTGAAACAGGCTCCAGGCTCCGAACTGGCAGTCAGCACAGGGCCCGATGCGGGGCTCGAACCCACGGACCGCGAGATCATGACCTAAGCGAAAGTCGGACGCTTAACCGACTAAGCCACCCAGGCGCCCCTGCAACTCTCTGATTAGAGACCTTGGGGAAAGTTGTTTCCTTGGGCTTATTTTTTATTATCTGAAATCACTGGCATTAAAACAGACAGTGCTCATTTTAGGCTAAAGAATCCACCACAAATACCATGATGTGTTGATTGATCATATTTTTAAAGAGGGGATAATATTTTACTTGAGATTTATGGCAAAAGGCAAACTCTGAAAGGTTAGACCTTTTGTCTTCGTGTTTATTGCTCTGTCCCTAGGGTCTCGGACAGTGGCTGGTGCCGGCTAACCTCTGGTAAATATTTATTAAATGGAGAAATATTCATGAGATGGAGAAAAGTTCTTCCTTTCCTTCCCTCCCTTCCTTCTTTTCATGTTTAATAGGAAGGAGAGTTGCTATAATAACACCTCATTAAGCTCAACTTTGCTCCCTGAAATAACGGTGCTGAAGTCGCCCTGAGGAAGATTTTCCCACAAATTTTCATACAGTGAATGAAACACCAAGAGCAACACTTTTGTAAGAACAAAAATAGATCCAAGGACTACAGCCATCTTTTTTCCTTATGAAGTTCATGTCGCAGGGCTGACTGGTGACCCTTTGATGGAGCAAGTTCAGTGGAGCAGATGCCAGTAGTAGATGGCTCTGGGTCAAGAGCAACTAGAAGAGGAAGGAGAGAAATAGAGTCTTTCCTAGATGAAGACTCATTTCCTTAGATGATTCTTTCCAGTTGTTTGCCTATGAGGGAAGGCGAGAGAGTGCTGTAGCCATAGAGATTTCAGGGCTGATGGAGGTTTTATTCTTGTTTGTTTATTTAATATGCGGGAGAAGCTTTTATGCTGTTGAGAAGAAGGAGCCAGGGGAGGGGAGAGGAACCATCCATGAAGCAAGAGCCTGGAGGAGATGGTCTGATGAAGGGGAGGCTTCCTGTGTGTCTGACACCACAGAGAGGGTGAGGAGGATGTTGAGTAAATATTTAAAAAGAACAATAATACAAATAACACCAAGGTGCTAAGCCAAGAAAAGCCAGATGCTTCTGAATCACTTTAGTAAGTTGCTTTGCTACTTATTCATTCATTTTTATTCATCTGCTCATGCTGACTCAGACAAGCAGTGAAAGAGGCACATGTTAAGAAACTGTATGGAAAACTGACAATCGGCAGAACTCTAACCTACGTAGCTTGCCATTTTTTTCGGGTCATCTCTATCTGGCTCTTGGAATACCGTGAGTTGGAAAGCGGTGAGAGAGAGGCATCCAGCGGGCGGTGGGGATGACAATAAGAATTGAAATATGGGAGTGTGTTTGCGAATCCCTGGGAGTTCTGAGGGTGCAGAACTTTCCGGTTTTGGAATATGCACTGGGGAAAACACAGACAGGAGACAGCTGGAGCGACATGTGCTTGTTTAGCAGAATGTTGTCTGTGTCCCACGCCTACACACTCATATCCTGCCCACCCTTCTGGAGTCCCTTCGGGTTCTTCACTCTCTTTTGGACACCAGCCTTCCCTCCGGGAATCTGTCTTCAGATCTAATGCCCCCTGTGGCTGTGGACCACATTGCATGTCTGCAGATGACTCTTTCTACTTTCTGGTCCTTCTTGGCTTGCTGGTAGCTCTCGGCTTCAAGTCTTGTGCTCACTGTTCCCGAGATCGGCAGCCTATGGCATCAGGCGCTGGGTCGCATGGGCGTTCCCAACACGGGCTGCTCTCTGACCCCTGTCCTCCATCAGCAGCTGCGTGTGAGCTATGCTCGTGCGTGTGTTCCCGTTGCACGTGGATAGTAATGTAATGAAAAAGAAGGCAGCAGAGATCAATGGTGCAGCAATTAGAAGCACCAGGATGGTTGCCAGGCAGAGCTGATTCAGAAACAAAAGCCCAAAGACAGTGTTGGATTAGTGGGAAGCAAAATATCTAGACGGAAGTGTGGATTTAGGCATTTGGGGGTTGGAATAGATTTGAAGCTAGAGGTAAGGTTTTAGGGATCCCAGGTATAGAGTAAACCAAGTTCATGGGTGGTTACATAAACACTGAGGTAGAACTCTCTTCCTTTCGTTCCCTCCCCTTCCCTCCCTCCCCTCCCTCCCTTTCCTTCCCTTCCCTTTCCTTTCTCCCCAAATCTGAAGTCAGTGTGTCCAGTGAAGCCTCAGATCCTGTTCTTGTCTCTGGCTCCAGCTTCTCTCTGGGAGTGCAGCTTGATTTTAATCTGCTTCTGCCTGTTGCACCCCATCTGTGCTGGAAAGTCACTTCCATACCTCCCCTGATGCCTGGGGCTTGCAACCCCTCCCATCCTGAAGTGTAATCTTTGTGCAAACCAACCAACCTCCATGTAGAGCCACGTTTGAAAGCTGCTCAGTGCTGCTTGCTTTTGTGTTGTTCAGGTTGGACCCTTTGACTCTCAGCCCTGCCCAGATTGCTGACATTCACTGACACTACCCAACCCTTGAGTAATCGATTTCACATGGATTGTGAAATATATTAGAAAATATATATTAGATGTATATTAGAAATATTATCAACATGACCATGCATCCAATTTTGTCTGTGCATGGTCCCTATTTATGACCGTAGTCTTAGCATAATTATTAATAGCACTCTCTTTCACTTTCAAGGGATCCTGATTTGGACAGTGAATTATGTATGATCACCCTAACTGTTGCTACACTTACTTTCCTCAGTTTGCAGATAAGACATCAAGAAGTTAAGTCCCTTCTCCATTGTCACCTGGCTGATGAATGACTGAGCCAGGACTGGGACACGGGTAGCAAACCCTATGGTGCCAGCATGTAAATCACTGTGTTTGGATTCATGTTTAGTCCCTTTGAAGTTTTAATGGATGCCTGGCCTTTAAGGATACATTTCTACTAAATTTAGTTCTGATATTTTTGATATATTTCTGTAACTTATCCTCTCTCACCCCCATTCCCACCCCCAGTACCCACCAGGTCCTACTGTGCCTGACTGTAGACCAGATTGAGAGTGAGCTTTCACCACATGGAGCTGGAATAAAGAGGGAAGTGAGGTGCTTGCTTAAGTGGGTAGGAGACATATGAGAAATTTAGTTTTAGGAATGGAAGATGTGGGCAGTTAGGTGCAAAAGACTTGTGCAGGATTTTTATTAAAAGAGAAATGGTTAAGCCAAGTCATGACCTACCCTCTAATTGTGGACACCCTACCAGTTGATTCAAATTACCCCACAATCGATTCCAACAAAGCAAATGGTATCAATTATTAACTGGCTAAAATGCATGGGAACAACTACGCCATGTACAAGTTCATCGAATATATCAACGGACTTGGTTTCTTATAAAAAATGAAGTTTGGAAAATCAATAGTGTCCCTTCCATGCTAAAACAAGTTTATGGCCAAGAGTGTAAGCAATACATATTTTAAAACCTTCAAGCTGATGCAACACCTTTTTCCCAAAAAACAAAAACAGCCAAAACAACAAAAACTAAAAGGAAAATAAAACAGAGCAAAAAAGTGAGAAATGCAGGCATGGTTACTTTTCATATTTCGAAAACAGCTAATTCATGGACATTTGCTGTTAGCCTCACTTTCATCACCAACATATCAATATTCACTTCCTCTCATAACTAAAAGTAGCATGACAACAATCCCCCTTGATTGCACACCATCATGTCCACCATTTGTCAAATGTGTGGAGGCAGAAATGGGTAATTATCTGAAGCCATGGCTGTACATCAATTCCAGGTGATCTTGCCATGCAGCAGTGTTCCAAAATAGCTCTTGACACATGAGATGTGTACTTTTTAAAAAAGTTTTTATTCAAATTCCAGTTAGTTAACATACAGTGTTGTATTAGTTTCAGGTGTACTTTGCAGTGATTCAACACTTCCATACAACTCCCGGTGTTCATCACAAGTGCCACTCTTAATCCCCATCACTTATTTAACCCATCCCCCCCACCTACCTCCCCTCTGGTAACTGTCAGTTTGTTCTCCACGGTTAAGAGTCTATCTTGGTTTGCCTCTCTCTCTTTTATTCCCCCTTCGCTTGTTCGCTTTGCTTCCTAAGTTCCACATATGAGTGAAATCATATGGTATTTCTCTTTCTCTGACTGACTTATTTCACTTAGCATAATACTCTCTAGCTCCATCCATAGTATTGCAAATGGTAAGCCTTCATTCTTTTTGATGGCTAAGTAATATGCCATTGCATGGATGTACATAGATATGTGTGTGTATATTTTATGTCTTCTTTATCCATTCATCAGTCAATGGACACTTGGGTTGCTTCCATAATTTGGCTGTTGTAGATAATGCTGTTATAAACATCAGGGTGCAAATACCCCTTTGAATTGTATTTTTCTATTCTTTGGGTAAATACTTAGTAGTGCCTATGTACTTTCTGGTGTATTGCTTCACTTAATCCTGACAGCAGTCCTCTGTGGTGCATTTGAAGTCAGGAGATTAAGTAATTTGCTGAAGATTATCAAGCTAGTAAGAGGCAGACCTGTCTCAAAACCAGGCTAAAGTTTTGGCTAGTCTTAAATGAGTACATGTACTGCATCTGAGGATCAGGTTAAATTTGATTATTAGGCTTTTATTTATTAGCCCCTACAAAGCCAGTCATAATGTAAACTGATGAGCACTCCTTTTAAAAATAAATTTTATAAGGGTGCCTGGGTGGCTCAGTTGGTTAAGCATCTGACTCTTGGTTTCTGCTCAGATCATGATCTCATGCTTCCTTGGATTGAGCCCCCCATTGAGCTCTGTGCTGACAATGTGGAGCCTGCTTGGGATTCTCTTTGTGCCCCTCTCCTTCTCATGCATGTGCATGGGCTCTCTCTCACTTTCAAAATAAATAAACTTTAAAAAAGTTAATATGTAAGTTTTATATAGTAAATGAATTATAAAGTGATCTGAAATGTCAGTATCTTTATTCACAGATGTGTAGTAATCAATTGTACTTTAAAAACCAAAGTATAGTCATAGGAAATTCCTTCTTTTCATCCCTCTTTTGGTTGGGTGGGGATTTGACCTTTATTAATATTACACTAAGGGGCACCTGAGTGACCCAGTTGTTTAAGCATGTCCGACTTTTGATTTTGGTTCAGGTCATCATCCAGGGGTCGTGGGATTGAGCCCCATGTCCTGCTTTGTGCTGAAAGCTTAAGATTCTCTCCCTCCCTCTCCCTTTGCCCCTCCTCCTGTCTCTCAAAAAACAATTATTGCCTTAATATATTTTGGGTTCCCTTTGAGGCATGTTAATAAAATCTTATTCTGATCACACCTCTATTTCTAAATATCTAGGGGCACATGAAGTTGAATTTGGGAAACTTCATGCATGGCCAGGTTTAAGGAAGGTCAAAGGAAAAGCAACAGTGACATGATGGCCGGATCTCAGCCCATGGAATCCAGGAGCCCTGAGGTCAGTCTCCATTCAGGAGCAGCTTTGCCGCTGGAGAATCAGCCACCAGAGCTGGGCCACTTTTTGCTCCGGGAAGGAGCCTGTCTAGACTGGCAGGGAGATGGCCACAGGCTTGTGGGACATGTGCAGCCTGTCCCTTGGTGCAGGGCAGGGCTCGGGTGTCCTTGTGTGGGGGTCAGAGTGGGGTAAGGGGAGGAAGGGTTATGTTCAAAATTAGTCAAAATTCAGTTCCTTTCCTTATGAAATGTGAGTCCCCCTCCTGTTCCTTTCTGCTCTTGAATAGAAAACAGGATGACAATACTTTGCCTGAAGGGTAAACATGAACATCCTGTATTCTGTCTTACATTCTTCTGTTCTAAAATGCTGGGAGCTCAAGATTTCTTTTTCTAAAGGAGATTTTCTGTCTTTCCATGACTGCTAATGCCATCCAGCAGTGGAAGGCACATTTGGCTCCCTTGGTATATAAATATCAACTATGGAAGTTCCTGCACTAAGCTTCTAAACAGTAGAGCTTTTCTATTTATTGGGTCCTTCCTATGTCCCCGGCGCAACGTTAAGTGCTTCATTCATAGTATCTTATTTACTCCACCATTATATAAGGTAGGAATGCATTACTATCATCCGCATGTCACTGAAATGGAAACAAAGCTCAAAAGGTCATTTGCTCAGGGTCACAAATCTAGGCAATGGCCAATTCAGGTTCGTGGCACAGCCAAATGGATCATACCTCCGGTGAAATACCAATTGAGTCCTATTGTTACCATCCCATCGATCTGCTCCTACTCCAGAGAGCCTTGCTTTGCACCCAGGAGACCCCACTGGGGTGACAGTTCTGTCAATTGGCTGGATCAGGGCAAGGAGCCTACAGGTTAAAGTCCTTCTGGCTTCTTTGGCAATGACTTGATCTCCAGGAAAATGAAATACATTTGGGTGAACTTCCTTCTACTGGCTCATTTCTAATATTTGTTCTTCCAGCTAGCTCTTCAAAGCACTCCTACCTCTTTTTTCAGCACTGCTTATGGTGTTCAGTATAGCTTTTTAAGAAACACTGGTTGGGGGAATGTGGTATATATCAGCAACAAGTCTTCTTGTCTTCCCCTCCATTCTGAAGTCCGGACATTGATCATTCTTCTTTCTGAACCTTGTGGGTAGATAAAGCTGTTGGACCCTGGACCTAAAAGGAGCCTGGGATTGTCCGTTCTGACTCTCTAATTCTATGGAGAGGTACAATCAGATCCACAGCGATCGAGAGAGGTGACAAGACTTGTCTGGAGTCATAATTAGCATCAGAGCACCAACTCTAACCCTGCCTCTCCCAACACACTGGGCTGGAAAGCGGGTTATACGAGTCCTCTGACTGAACCACCATGCCTTGTTCATCTGTCGGGAGCAGAGTGGGAGATAATAGGAACACAGAGTTTAGGAATCCACATCCTGCAGTTTAGGGTTTAAAGAAAAGCTGAACATTATCTTATCAAGTTAATCCTTTGACTATAGCCCCGCTCCTCCTACCCCTGCTGGGTTTAAACCTTGCTTTGTCCTCGTTTCTTTTAAAACTCTGAGCTGGGTGCTTTGTAACGACCCTAAAATGATATGTTGGGCCATTCCCCGGGGTCCTGGCAAAGAAATTGGAGCTGAGATTCACTCAGGTTGACAGCACCCTTTTTATCCTTCGAATTGACTTGGGAGGCACGTTTGCAAATGACTTAAAACACTGCCATTTTCGTGTTTGGAAAGCAGTTCGTGATTATTGTAAACTAGATTTAACTTGGAATGCTTAGGGTGTGGGTGGCTAATTCCTGCCACAATTCAAAGGGGAAAAAAATGAGCATAGAAAATAAAATAGAACAAGTACTGAACGTACAGTTAATGGCTCATTTATTCAGCCTCAGCTGAGAATATTTTTTGCACAGTTAACTTTTGAAGATAACTTCGTTTACACTGTTTCATCAGAAACTTTTAAAAATTGAACGTGGTTGGTGGAAAAGTACCTGAAATATCTCAGAGTTTCCTCTTCTGTCTGAAATGGTGGCCACTGGACATAATTTGACTTTTCCCAATGCATCAGCATCATGGCTGTGATCACTCATTATTGTCTGAGCTTGAACATCATGCAATTTACATCCTTTATGGTATCATGGCCCCGACATGATCTGTCCCAGATATGGTAGATATTGATTTCTTCTCTTTACTTTTGTCAGACTGTCTTTCATGTAACCCTTACTTTGGGGGGAGGGGGGAAGGCTCATACCTGTAAGTTAATCTGGCCCAACCATGTATCCTGGACTCCTTGACTAATAAAGAAGAACCGGTGATACTTCCTGCCTCACCTCGCTCTTGACCTTGCCATTTCATTCTAACACCAAGGCTCTTTTCTTTGAGTTACTTTGTTTACATGTGATTGTGTTAACCTTAAGCCTTGATTTGTGGGTCTGTTACTTATCCTCTTTGGCACTTTCTTAGAATAACAATGATAATAAACATAATAGTTGTATTACTAATAGTGGCATAAGGATGATGAAATACCGTTTATGCCAGTATTTTATATATAGTGTCTCTTGTTTTATACCTCTTTGAAAGAGGTCATCTTAGTCCCATTGTGCAGTTGAGAAGACAAAGGCTCAGAGAATTCAGATTCGATCCTCTTCAGTTCCAAAGCTCATGTTCTTTGCTCTGAATTACTTTCTAGAAATCAGACTAGAATAATATGCCCTCATTCCTGCCCCAGATACAAGCCCCCAACCCCATCTGGTAGCCAGGACTTGGTGGTCTGGTTTAATGGCTGAGTCCATCAGAGTCCTTTGGAGAAGTCCGACAGCTGTCAGTACTCCTGACTTCAGCAGGGACTTCCTTCCTGTTCTACGTGACTACCCCCTACTGCACTGGCCCTGGGCAGGTCAGAATTATATTGCTTCTGGTCAAAGGCCACAAGCTCTTCAGAATCCTGCATAAGGTGGCTGTAAATGGCAAACGTATGAAGAGCCCTTCTCCAAGCTGCTCCCATAAGCATCGTGGATTAATGAACTGGGTGCATCTCTTTCTGGCCCTGCAAGTCTTCTGTTGTTGCTTCTCTGGAATTGGCTGTGATGAGAAAAAAATTCGAGGTTGTAAAATGAATGGCCTCTGAGTAAGTGAGGTATTGTTATATTATTTCAAATTTGTTTATTCATGGGAAAGAACACAGAAGGGGTTATGGAAATTATCTCAAGTTACCATGGAAGCTAACTTCAAAGCACAGAGGAGGCATCCACCACACCCCCGTTCCTCTGTCACCCAGAGAACACTGTGTGTCTCTGAGCAGGAAAGCGTCAAGAGGTTTTTGTTAAAAAATATGGTCTATAGAAAGGGTAGAGGGAAAAAGCAAGCAATGTCTGTAAACCTTCTATTTTTCTAGTGATAACTGACATGTACTGAATTCTTACCATGCGTCTCTTCCTGTGCCAAACACTGACATGGACGTTAGATCCTCATGAATACTCATCCATTCAACAGATGAGAAAACTGAGGCTTCCAGTTTTGCCTGAAGTCACAAAGGTATTAAGTGGCTCAACAGGGATTTGAACTTGGCAGACTGCTTCCTGAGCCTTTGCCCAACTGCTGCACTCTTGCTACCTTCTAATTAAAGATCAGAACACTTTATTATGCCCCGAGAAGAGCTGAATTACAGAAGCCCAAGAAATGTCAGGTGTGATATTGATGAGACATTGAAATTATCCATGCAGTGCACAGAAAGCTGCTGGTGAGGAAGCTGCCTTAGAGAGCAATGAAGGGTACTTTTCTGATGCATCTAAATGTATCAGCAAAAGAGTGATCTGCTTTGAGCAGCCCAGTGCCAGAGTTAGGAACGTGAGGGTGAAGAGAGGCTTGGCAACAGCATCTGCGTTTTTAAAGAGGAAGAACAGTGCGCTTGTTTCCAGAGCGATTAATTGTACAACTCGATAAATGTCAGCAAGTGGGAAAGATGCCTGTAAAGAGGAGGCCACTATAACTAAGTGGAAACGAAGAGAGAGAGAGACTCTGAAACAAGAGAACCTGCAAATCTCAGATGTGGGAAAAACAGGTCATGGGTTGCATCAATAGAGACTTGCGCCCCAAGCTGTCAGTAAAGCAGAGGTACAAGCTGATAAAGGGCTGCCGGGGCCCCAGGGAGAATCACATTCCTGGCTTGTGTTTTTTGCTTTTTAACTAAGAAAGCACCGATTAACCACCTACTGGCCATTTGAGTCTGTACATTTAAGGGGACCTACCCATCTGGAGATGATAGAAGGAAGAGATTCCCAGTGACCCCTGCCCTGGAAAACGGTCAAATCCATGACCTGGTTTTCCATAGGCTGGTTGGAGTGCATCTGCAGTTGCGTTTGGTCTATGGGGGGAGGGGTTTCCTCCTTTAAGGTCACTTTCACTTGGGAACAATTTACAGAGAAGCCCAAGTGGACTCGGACCTTGATCGTGGTGATAATGATGATGAGCAGGAAGAGGAAGTGAGGCGAGTTGACTTTTACCACCTGTTGATTCATTATTTCCTTCAATGAGTCACTGAATTCCCAGGTAAAGGGTGTGCTGCAGCCTATGTAGCCCATGGGGCTTTCTATCCCCTGCCTTGGCCTCCAGGCTCTTTCCACAACTCTGCACAGATTACCTCTGGTGGTGGAGAAGAGCAGTAAAGATCGTGAAGCAGCAGTACTTCCACCAGCTTGACAGGCACCCCCTATTCTCACCGCTAGCCCAGAACAGCAGGCGGCTGCTTCCTGGTGCCTCGGTGACGCATCCACGCTGTCAGCCTCCAACGAGTGCGAGAATGAGTGGCAGTCGCCTTCCTCTTTGACATGTTCAGGCACAAAGGGTATCCTGAGGTGATGGTTTCATTCTTGCTGGACCTAAAGTAGTATTTTCGGCGGGGAGGGGCATTAATTTTTTTTTCTTTTTAACATTTATTTTTGAGAGACAGACCACGAGTGGGGGAGGGGCATATAGAGAGAGGGAGACAGAGAATTGGAAGCAGGGTCCAGGCTCTGACCTGTCAGCACAGAGCCCGACGTGGGGCTCAAACCCATGAAGTGTGAGATCATGACCGGTGCTGAAGTCAGTTGTTCAACTGACTGAGCCACGCAGGCGCCCCTCTGGGGGATGCATTTCAATGCTAACCAATACTTCATGTCGCATAAGGACAGATGTTATACCAAGACATTACAAAGGGACCCAGTCACTTTTCTGTATCTCAACCATAGGCTTTTACAGCCAATATGGATAGATGAGTCATTTCTGCCAATGAACATTTAACACAGTAAATACATTTTAAAATTTTTATCAAATTCATTATATATAAAAACATTTCTCTCCCTCTCTCTCTGTAAAAAAAAAAAAAAAAAAAAAAGGGAGGGGCGCCTGTGTGGCTTAGTCAGTTAAGAGTCTGACTCTTGATTTTGGCTCAAGTCATGATCCCAGGATTGTGGGATCGAGTCCTGTGTTAGGCTCTGTGCTGAACATGGAGCCTGCTTGGGATTCTGTCTCTCTTCCTCTGTCCCTCACCCCTGTTCATGCTCTCTCTCTCTCTGTCTCCAAAAAAAAAAAAAAAAAAAGTTTTTAAATTCCCATCAAAATGCAATGTAATTTATCACCCCAAAACGATCTTTTAAAACTGCTAGCTACTTTCTAAAAGTGTCATCCAAAGAAACATCACACATTTTTCTGTGAAAGACATAACAGTTCTTAAAGCAGATTTTCCAGGGCTGCCTCACTATATACCCTGTTGTGTGCTAAAGATTTTTCTGTTTTTGTCCACCTTTGGAAGATACAAGTTTTACTTGGGACAAATGTGACATGTGGATTGGTTAAAAATTCAGACTCTGGAGCCAGACTGGCCAAATTCAAATTCTACTTCTGCCATGCATTCAAATTCTAGTTCTGCCACTCACCAGCTGTGATTTGATGAGCAAGTCATTTAACTTCTCTGTGCCTCAGTTGCCTCAGCTGTAAAATGGGGATCCGAGTACTACCTTGTAGAGTGAGGGGTAAAGAAAACAATGCACATAAATATTATTTAGAACCCTGGCTGACATGTAATAGATGCTGTGGAAGGGCTTGCTTGATTATTGTATCATAATCATCATAATTATTACTCACTTCATGGTGGGCACCAGGTATAGAGTGAACCAAGTAAGTCTCAATTCTTACAGAGATGTCTCCCCTTCTCTCTGCCCCTTCCTCGCTCAAGCTCTGTCTCTCTCTCCCTCAAAAATACATAAACATTAAAAATATTTATTAAAAAAACTCAGAATAAAATCTAGTTTCTAGCACTTCTTGGGAAAATTTAGTTTTACAGACATTAGTAAAATTATTTCCTCATTGGACTGATGGGTGTGGGGGGGAGGGGGGTGATGGGCATGGAGGAGGGCACTTGTGGGGATGAGCACTGGGTGTTATATGGAAACCAACTTGACAATAAACTACTTGTAAAAAAATAAATAAAAAATAAAAAGATAAAAAATTATTTTCTCATCTGTGATACTAAGTAAGAAATCTTACTTTTATCATTTTACATTTATAAACATCTTAATGAATCATAAAATAAAACCCAGCTAGGAGAAGAGGCAGACGAGACCAGAGAGAGTCTCCAAATGTTATTGAGTAGTGAGGCCATGCAGATTTGATGCTTAAAACCAAATTAATAATTTGTCCTATTAATACTTCAAATGAAAATAGCAGACATCTGGGAAGGGTTCCCACCTCACTTTTAAATTCTTCCTCTGTATAACATAACATGTATGCTAAATATGAGGGGGAACGTGTTCAGTCTCTTCAAGTTGATTTTTATCTCTTCCCCACACCTAACTTAATTTACTATGTAAACCATGGAACTCAGAATCCAACTTCTTTCTGGCACCTTTGCTACAGATTTGGAATTTTTTCATAAGAAAATGCTGAGCTAGGGGCGCCTGGGTGGCTTAGTCGGTTAAGCATCCGACTTTTGCTTTGGTCATGATCTCGTGGTTCATGGGTTCGAGCCCCGTGTCAGGCTCTGTGCTGACAGCCAGCTCAGAGCCTGGAGCCTATTTCAGAGTCTGTATCTCCCTCTCTCTCTGACCCTCCCCTGTTCATGCTGTCTCTCTCTCTCTCTCTCTCTCCTAGAAATAAATAAAAAAATATTAAAAAGAAAAGAAAAGAAAAGAAAATGCTGAGCTAGATGTCTAACTGTTACCCTTGGTTTTTGTCCTTACGGTCTCTCGTGCACTGGGTAACTGTGGTATGCATTGAATTCCCAAGAAACTAATTTTCGGAGGTTCCCTTTCCTTAATGATGGAAGTTGAAAGAGAAAGCAAGAGAGAGAGAAGATTGAAAGCCTCACAGCAGAGCACCAATAATAGGATGGAGTCCCTCAGAGGCAACAAGGGGATCGATGGAAACAGGACTCTAATAGCTAGAAAGCATCTCGTTTGTTTCCCCCAAAGACTTTGGCATCTGCCAAAGTATCTGACTCCAAAAGCCACCCCAGAAGTGAGGGAGTTAGAGAGACGGCCCCAGAGAGGAGTCTGGGATGGGGACTGCTTCTCTCCTGCCGAGGTCACGGGGTACACCAGGGACCCCACTCCCGCTGCCAGCCAGAGCTGGTGGAGTGTTTAGGTACCTTCAGTGAGTGCCTTGCTGCATCCGACCTGCTGGTTCATGGGCAGATGACCAGAGCCTAAGGGAACAGGTGCGGAGTGCCTGGTGTGTAGGGAGTGGATGGATGGGGCTCCCAAGGAGCCCGGAGGAGCGATCATGTTTGAAATGACACATTCACAACCATGGAAGCCCACTCAGTGCTTTGCCTCTGGTGGACACCATTTACATATATATATATATATATACATTTTTTAATGTTTATTTATTTTTGAGAGAGAGACGGAGTGCGAACAGGGGAGGGGCAGAGAGGCACACAGAATCCGAAACAGGCTCCAGGCTCTGAGCTGTCAGCACAGAGCCCCGTGTGGGGCTTGAACCCATGAACTGTGAGATCATGACCTGAGCTGAAGTGGGATGCTTAACTGACTGGGCCACCCAGGTTCCCCGATATAAATATAAATAAAATATATATATATATATATTTTTAATACACACAAGCCTGATAGGCTAAATGGTAGCCTCTCTTCAGTAAATGCGCCAGTTGTTTGCAGTAAAAATGGTTTAGATTAGCACTCGGGCACTCTGACAAAAGGTCTGGAGGGGTTAGGGGACTTGCCAGCACCATTAGCATTTTTTTCTTCTTTTTCCAGCAGCACTAAAATATGTTTGCTCAAAACAGAGGGAGATGAAAAACTACTGGCAGCCAGTACCTCTTAGGAAGAAAAAAAATGTTTTACTTGTCTGGCAAACGTACCAATTAAATAATGCTGTGTTGTGACAGATTACTGAGCAATTAATGCCTAATTGAGCATCATGCTAGAGGCTTGTGTCAGAGCAACTTCACCGGAGCCGAGTGGCCACACCTCGTAGCAAAACAAACCTACTTCAAACTTCTTGCAGCAGCCTCAGCGCCAAGGAGCCCAGAAACCAAAGAAAACATTTTTCCTTTGAATCCCTGAGACTTACACTGGAAGGATTAGCTTGATAGAAAGATCCCGACATTGCAAATCCTACTGGGGATTTCATAGTTTCCTTGTTTGTAAGCAAAATCCATTTGCTGGGAGATATTTTTAGTGCAAGCATCCCCGGTTGTACTATTCTCTTACAGTATACCATTAGATCTTGAAGCCAGTCCAGGCAGGTCACGTGATTTCTAAGCATCTCTTTGGTTCTCTCCTAAGTGACTAGTCTTGCAGGAGCCAGGGAATACTAGACTCTTAACTACCGGAGACCTCAAAGTCCTTCCTGAAGCCTTGAATTCTTATTGATAGGATGCTAAAATGCTTTACAGCTGCTTTTTCCAAGAGGTCGCTTGGCAGAGCCTGCCGAGTGACCTCAGTAATACAGATATTTTCAGCCCCACAAGCCGCCTATGTAAATATAAAAATGTATTAGGCTGCAGAACTGCGTGTGTGGGAACACAACAACCATACTATTGAAAGGAAATCACGGAGGGGGGGACCACTGGGTGTCACTTGTGTGGGTTTGGTTAACGCGTGCCTGCTTTTGATAAATCGTTTTGATTCAGCGGCTCCACATTTCGGATGAGCCCGTTTCATTTCTGGAATTGAAGAGCTATAAAAAGTAAAACCCCAATCACTGAGTGAGGTGTCTAGCAAAATTTCCTTCCAGAAGTGTTTACGCTGAAAAAGGAAACAATCATTTTCACCCTTGATACGACACTCCCCGGCCTTGGGAAAATGTCCGTGTGGAGTTAGATTTCCAGTTGTTTGGTTGAAAGAGAGTTATTTATTTGAGTGTCTGGGTGAAAATGATATATTTATTCAGACCTCTGAAGCTGGAATCAGAGAGGATCGTTGCAACGAACAGGAAACATGTTCTCGAGATGAATTGAGAAATAACTCTCCGGGCGAAACGCTCTAATATTCCTGAGTGCGTTCAATTTCAGCGGATCAAATCTTTCCCATCTCTGCATCCAAGCTATTTGGCGGCGATCAGATGATCAGAGCTCAAGGAAGTGATTGGAGAGTCAGCTGGCCGCAGCTGCAATGTAGGCTGTTTTCAGGGACAAGGAGCCACTGTTTTTCCAACATAGCATCAACATAGAAGTTATTTAGTAGGCTCCACGATGCAGCTATGGGCTGCACAGCCAGCATTGTTCTGCTTCAAGCTCTTCGTTCTGTGGTCCAGAGGAGCTGTCCACACATTTGTAGACGACGCCAAGAGGAACCGTCCCACGAGATTGTGCCTCTGGAGAGCGAGGATGAGATGAGTAGACCCAGAACCCTCATCATCATGGTACAGTATTTGTGGCAAAGAAGCCGGAGCTGATTGAACTGTTATTATAGAAATGAGGTTGCCATTTAGGGTTTGGGCTGCTCGGCTTTCGATAAAGAAATGTGTGACTGAGGCTTTACTACTGTGCTTTCTTTTCCATGTAGGGAAAATCTTTAAAAGGATTTCTATCAGTCAGAGCTGGTTTCCTTTCCCTTAGATCTGTCCCCAAATGTGCAGTTTATCGGTGTATCAGGCATTCTCTTCTGCCTGACATTGTGTATGCTGTCATTCACTTTTGTGCAGAGAAGAAGAGAAAACTTGCAGAGTCTGGTTTCGTTCGGTGGCTTTGATTGTGTGACTCTAATTTGAAAGAAGAGCCCCAAACATAGTCTTAGATTCCATGTAACCAATCAGGTTGTATAGATGCTGGTAGTTAGACATCTCACTTCAAGGTATTTGGAGTTTTTACTGCCAACTCTGCAATGCAAATGTCTTTAGAGAATGCTTAACTTAGGCACAAACTCAGAATAAAGTTTTTGAGAATTTTGTGGGAGGCATGGCGTTTTCATTGAACAGCTATTTCTGGCACATGCCTGTCTGTGCTTTAGTTATAACATATAGTGTTACTCCTTATTTGTACACCTATTTTGTCAGCAAGGATAAAGTGGAGGGTAGCATCTTTCCTTACCTGAGGTCCAGGGAGAGATCTGCTTAGTCACTGAAACCCCACGTTAGGATGGAGGTGGTGTGCTAAAGTTTCAAAAATTGGGGAGGCATTGTGTAGTTTGAGCACGATCGACTTTTTGCCTCTTAGATTTCAATGTTCAGTTAGCAAGGATGTGGTAAATAATGAATGAAAAATACCTGTTACACTATAAGTTTTGAAATGAAACTCATTTGTTTTGGCCTGTAACTTTGAGGGACAGAATACTGAGCTATACCACTCTTTGCCAACTTCTTCAATTAACTGATATTAGGTCTTTAAATGGCAATACTGGGGGGACCTGGATGGCTCAGTCAGTTAGGCGTCTGACTTCAGCTCAGGTCATGATCTCATGGTTCCTGGGTTCAAGCCCCACATCAGGCTCTGGGCTGACAGCTCAGACCCTGGAACTTCCTTTGGATTCTGTGTCCTGCTCTCTGCCTGCCTTTTCCCTGATCACTCAGGGTCTCTCTGTCTCTGTCTCTCTCTCTCAAAAATAAATAAAAATTCCAAAAATTTTAAAAAAATAAAATAAAAAGCAACACTGTTCTTGAACTATTACACTATGATTTTCTCTAGGAGGAAATGCTACATAAGAATAATTTCATGCTTATTATTCCCGTAAGTTTTTCACAAATTAAATTTTAAAGGATTTGAGGCTTTCCCCCCTAAGTTTAACTCTTGTTGATAATGTTAGCATTCTATAGTTATGTGTTAAATGCTCATGCCATCTCAATCATTAAACAGTCTTCCCCTGCCCCTAAATTTACCACTTAGACTATAAAATTTAGCAAGTAGAAATTTGCAAAAGAAAAAAAATAACAATGTCTTGTTGTTTCAAGGATTTTTTTTACTTTATATGATACCATTATGGACGTTAAATGGAGTAATGTTGAATTTACTGGTGAAGAAAACAGGGCTTCAGAAAGATTGCCTATCTTGTTCATATTACATAGCTGCCGTATTCCAGAGCCTAGAGTCACATTTAGATCAAGGATTACAAAAGCCAGGATAATTTCTACTCTGTTCATACCTCTACAGGAAATAACGATAACACTGAGTTTTATGAGAAGTTGATGGAAATATTGGGCCACTCAGCGTAAAATATGCACAGACAGAATCACAGTGCATCCTAAAGGCTTCCTATGGGCCACCCCACCTTCATGCATTCAACAGCTATTTATTGGTGGTGCACCATGGGCCAGCCGCTGTTCCAGGCATTTGGAATCCTCCTATGAACAAACCCATCAGAGATCTTTGTCCTAAGTTGCAAAGTTTTATGTTGATAGTGTATTTTCCAAGCTTTGTTGTTATGGAAATGCCATATGAGCATTGTGATGTATAGTGTACAGATTTAAGTCAGTGAAATAATTCTGTATCTTTCAAGACGGGAGTTCAAAAACCTTAATGTGTTTTAAAATAACCTAGGAATTCTTTTTAAAACATTTTAAATGTTTATTTATTTTGAGAAAGAGAGACAGAGTGCAAGCAGGAGAGGGGCAGAAAGAGAGAGGGAGACACAGAATCTGAAGCAGGCTCCAGGTTCTGGGCTGTTAGCACAGAGCCCGATGTGAGGCTTGAACCCATGAGCCATGAGATCATGACCTGAGCCAAAGTCAGACCATATCCAACTGAGCCACCTAGGCGCCCCTAAAAGGAATTCTTATATACGAACCAATTCTTGGGCTTCTGGACCCATATAGAAGGTGTGGGATGCAGCCTGGAATCACACTTTTAGTAAACACCTCTGGGCACTTTGGATGGAGGAGCCCCATGGATGACACCCAGAAAAACACAGCTCTGGAAACTGATCATCTACATCTGTGCACCTCATGTCTTTCTTTATTCTGATAGGCTAATAATTTCTCTAGCTCTAAGCTTCTGAGAAAACTGATTTTTTTCCTCTCTCACTTTTCCATCACCTGTTAGTAACCAAATTTGTATATTGATATTGTGTGTGTGTGTGTGTGTGTGTGTGTGTGCATGTGTGTATTTGTGTGTGTTTCCATGCATGTGCCTGAGAGAGGGGTGGGCAGGGAGAAAGAGAGAGAGAGAGAGGGAGGGAGAGAGAGAGAGAGAAATCACAAACTCTGGAGCCAGAGGCCTTGGGTTGAAACCTTAATTTATCACTTATCAGTTATGTGACCTTCCTCACACTGTTTAACCTTTCTATGCCTCTTTTTCTCATCTGTAAGACCAGGGTAATAGTGCCTTAACCCAGAGCTGTTGTGAGGGTTAAATAAAGCAAAATATATGTTAATTGGTTAGAATTAAGTCTAGATATATTAGAAAGATGTTCAATAAGGGACATTTTCAATAGCTGAAAAGAGTGACATTTGGGGAAAGACCCAGAGGAGCTGAGGGAATGAATCATGCCAGTGTCTGTGGGGAAATATCTCAGGGAGAAGGACTAGCCAGGGTGAAAGTCTCTAATATGGGGAAAAGCCAAGGGTGTTTGAGGAACAGTAGGGAAGCCAGTGCAGCCAAGTGAGCCAAAGAGAAGGTAGTAGAAGGTGAGGTCATTGAGGTAAGAGGGGACAGATCACCAAGGCCATCATGAAGACCTAGAGGTAGCTTTTCCCAAGAGTAAGGAAGCCATTGGAGAGAGTAGACACAGAAAAGTCCAGAGCCTGAGCTGTGGGGCCAGAATGTCAGAGTTTGAGTCCTGTCTCTGCAACTTACTAGCTGCATGACCATGACAAATGACTTGTCCTCACTGTGCCTTAGTTTTTTCACTGATAAAACACAGAGTAATGGTACCTACAGTATAAGGTTATTGTGAGAATTCAGTAGTACTTGCAAAGAGCTTAGATCTGTGCCTGAGGGGATAGTAAGTGCTCATTTAACAGGAAGCCTATTAACCTGGAGGACTTTGAGCAGGACAGTAACAGGACCCGTGGCTACAGAGGGGCCAGGCTTAAAACAAGGAGACTATTAATTATGAAGATTTACACTGGCCCCACCAAAAGACCTGAATGGTAGTTATTGAGATTGTGAAAAGCAGATAGATTCAAATGTATTTCAATAATAAGGCCAGTAGGGCTTGCTTATAAATTCAACATAAGGTATGAGAAAAGAAGCGGACTCAGGGATGAACGTGCAGTAATTTGGTTTTGCTCTTGGTTTGTCTGTGATTTTTTTAGCCTTACCAACCAGAAGACTGAGTTGCCATTCAGGTGGGGAAGACTAGAGGAGAAGATTTGGCAAGAGAATCTAAGTTCATTGTAAGACATATTAAGTTTGAAATGGCTGTTAGGTCTATCTATATATGGAGATTTCAAAACAGAAATTGGATATACAAGTCTCAGTTCTGAGGAAAAGTCTACAGAGTAGAGAATAATGCTGGACACAAGATGAAGACCAATTAAATGCCAAATGAATAAATGATCTCTTTTCTAGTTTTCTGTAATACTTACAGTGTGTCAGTCCATTTGCAGTTAATCATATCTTGAACTATTCATTGAACTCGTACTTATTTATTTACATTACTGTTCATATACTTTTCTTATCTCACTGGTAGATGGGGGAACCCCCTAAAGGTAGGAACTATGTTTTTATCTCCCACTGGTGCCCGGCTCAATTCATGCTATAGCTTAAAAACTGAACATAAGTATTGTTGATTCTCTGAAACTTTTAAGTAATTGGCTGATATGAAAAGCTCCGTTGATAACGTTGTCTACTTAACTTTTCATTGAAATGTCCAGGAGTAAGTCAAGGATGGAGAAAGCTACTACAATAAATACAAGATTGTGAATGTTGATATTCTTCAGAAGGTTTTGGCATTCAAGACTTCATTATTCCAAAGAATCTTATTCTTGAAGTCCTGGCTCTGAATTCATGCCTGGATAAGCTCTGGGCTGGCATTGACTGTACTTGGCTGCATAGTCCACAGTGGAGAGCCCTGATAAACATTAAAATAAACCCTTGTGGGTCCTTGGCATTTACAACCTCTGACACTATTACAATGGTCTATTAAAATGCAGTCAAGCTGGGGCGCCTGGGTAGCTCAGTCGGTTAGGCATCTGACTTCGGCTCATGTCGTGATCTTGCAGTCTGTGAGTCTGAGTTGGGTTGTGTTGGGCTCTGTGCTGACGGCTCAGAGCCTGGAGCTTCTGTTGGAGTCTGTGTCTCCCTCTCTCTCTGCCCTTCCTCCGCTCTCACTCTGTTTCTCTCTCTCTCTCTCCCTTTCAAAAAAGTTAGACATTACAAACAATAAAATGCAGTCAAGTGTAACTGAGGGAAAAATGAAATTTTTTCAAAACTCTGATTTAACTCTCACTCAAAACTTTTGCTCTGATGGGAGAATTAACAGAAACTTTTTTGTCAATTATTTTTGTCAAACTTCCTTTATAACATATTTCATTAAAAGATCTCAGACACTACCTATTTTAATATTTGTCTGTCTGCTGTTTTCTGGGGATGGTTTATAATATCTTACATTATTTAGAAGTTGGCTTCCATTTTAAGGCCCGTTTCCTCTCCACCCCACCCCCACCCCAAAGAGTAACTTATATAATGGAGGGTAGAGATAAACCAAGAGGAAGACAAGGAGCAAGTGCTGGGCAGGCTGCTGGTGTCTCACTCCGCTGCATAACCAACTTCCACTCAGAAGATTTAAGGTCTCAACTCAAAAAGTGGAACATTTTTAAAATCCATGAGGATTTGGGGCTATCTCTGAAATAGTAGGAACCATTCAATGTCAGTTTGTGAATGCCAGAGATCTAGTGGACAAAGCAAGTCAAACATGGCTTTATCTTTCATTTTGGTTAAAGACAGAAGAAAGTGACAATAGCCTCAACTTGGGGTATATCAGGGAGGTGAAGTCTTGTGTGAGTCGGGGACATACATTTGTATGGTGAATGTTTGAGAGCCAGGGTACTTCAGTCACTGCCAGGAGGTCTGCATTTCCAGTCCCACTTTGACTCTCTAGACCCTGTAGAATGCCAGGCCCAGTGCTAGGGTGCATGGCTCAGATACTGCCCTCCGTCTGCTTTGTATGGCCTGGGAGCTACGAATGCTTTTCACGATTTTAAAATGTAATATAAATATATAAACATTTTGTTTATTTTATATATATATTTTTTATATGTAAAAATATAAAACAAATGTAGAAGTAAGAAGACTGTGCAGCAGAGACTATCAATGGCCCACAAAGCCTGGAGTGTTTACAGTCTTGACCTTCTACTGGACAAGTACACTCTGGTGAATGATGTGGGCTCAGCCCGAATGGAAACTCTGCTGGGTTGTACCTTTGACCTTTGCTGTGTATTTGCTCTTCTGCCTAACTGCCTACAAAGGAACTGGAGTTTTTCCTGGGCAGTTTTTGCTCACCTGAATGTCTGAAAACTGCTGAGATTTGGTGGGGAATTCGAGATTTGGAGTGAGAAGCTCAGTGTAGTCTCAGATCTATCACTTGAGCATCTGTGGGGGCATGTGGGTGGCTCAGTGGGTTAAGCATCCAACTTCAGCTCAGGTCATGGTCTCATGGTTCATGAGTTCAAGCCCCGCATCGAGTGCTCTGCTGTCAGCACAGAGTCCGCTTCACATCCTCTGTCCTCACTCTCTCTGTGCCCCTCCCCCACTCATGCTCTCTCTCCAAAATAAAATAAGCCTTAAAAAAGGAAACCCATGTAAGCTAACATGCTGATCCATTGAGCTAGGTTTTTTATTTTTTTAATGTTTTTAATTTTTATTTTTTTACAAATAGTTTATTGTCAAGTTGGTTTCCATATAACACCCAGTGCTCATCCCCACAAGTGTCCTCCTCCATGTCCATCTCCCTTCCTCCCCCCGACACCCATCTGTCCTCAGTTTGTTCTCAGCATTCAAGAGTCTCATGGTTTGCCTCTCTCCCTGTCCCCCACTATTTCCCCCCTTCTTCTCCCCCATGGTCCTCAGTTAAGTTCCTCCTAATCCTCCTATACGTGCAAACATATGGTATTTGTCCTTCTCTGCCTGACTTATTTCTGAGCTAGGTTTTTTAAGTGGGAAATATCATTTATCCTGTCTGTTTGAAGCATCAGAATATTTTTTACAGAATCATTTTGTAAACTAGTGAGTATTATGTAAGGACGGAGTCCTGTAGGTTAGCTGGCTAACTTGTAACCCCAAAGATCCACTGTCAGCTGCTGTGCCCATGAGGGTTCATTATCCTTTGGGTGACTCCCTTAGCAATGAGGCCATTTAAATGAGGTGTTCCATATCCACCCTAAAATAATGGTACAGTGGCCAGGAGAGAGTGGGTAGATGTGGCTAGAAGAGAGACCCCAAAGAGGGACCTATGAATAAAACTGGGACCAGAGAGGAATATACTATGGGAACTGTTTCCAAGGAAATAAAATGATCTCTCTTCCTATTCTATAAAAAAATATTATACCATATTACACTTATTACCAAAGGAAATTTAACATGATTGCCTAGTTTCATCTTTTTGGATGGATATAGGGGGAAGAAACAACTTTCAGACATTCTAAATCCTGAATTAATGTTCTTATTTCATTTTAGTGAAGTTGAATCTTGAATATACTAATGTAGGGTTCCCTAGGGAAAGGAAGCTTGTGTGATGAAGTGTGATTTTAAATGGTCTGCCATGGATGGTGTAAGCACAGAGAATCTTTAACAGTTATTTTTCCTTGTGAGCTGGTTTTGAGCTGAATTCCAAAGGTGTAGAAGATGAACAAATGAATTGAATGGCTTCTCTGTGGGTATAAGAATTAATTGAATGTGATCAGAGACTTAGTAATTAGCAACACAAATCTTTAAGGCAAAGGCTTACTAAATTCAGATTACATTTGGTATCAGCTTGTCCAAATGATCATGCAGCTTTCTAGTTCTCCAAATGACACAGATTTAGAAATAATAAGGAACAAAGAAAAAATATATGGAATCTAAAAAGTAATGTTTAAAATGTAAAGCCACCACAATGATAAAGAAAAGCCAAAAATCAGGTGTGGTGGGGTATGCAGAAACTTTCACCAAAAACAATTAGCAAAGTCAAGTATATGGAGATATAGATAGATATAAATATATACTAGAATACAGAGAACATTATCCTTTTAGTAGAGTGAGGGTTTTGGGAAAGGCCATAGATTGAAGATGAAAAAGATTAGAGTACCAAGGATGAAAACATAGTCATATGACTAGAAAAAGCATAGACTCAATAAATCAGTAGTAATAAAAAGCCTCTTAACGTTTAAAACTAATCAAATATAGGGATGCCTGGGTGGCTCAGTCAGTTAAGCATCCAGCTTCAGCTCAGGTCATGATCTCGCTGTTTGTGAGTTTGAACCCCACATTGGGCTCTGGGCTAACAGCTCAGAGCCCGGACCCTCCTTTATATTCTGTGTCTCCCTGTCTCTCTGCACCTCTTATGCACATGCTCTGTCTCTCTGTGTCTCTGAATAATAAATAAAAACGTTAAGTAATTTTAAAATAATCAAATATAAAAAAGCCTGGTTATACTTGTTTTTGTTTCTTTGCTTTCCAGAAGAGTATATTTAAAGCTCATCCCCAAGTACCAGGCTTTGATCTAATGAAATCTTGTGAAAACTGAGTAATCCGGTTGAGGACAAAATGCATCCTTTGGCAAACTTAACAGAAATACGATTTTTCCCCATGCTCCAACAAATTTCTTCTGGATACTTGTTTCATTCTCTCAGATTTTATTTCCATGGAGCTGATTTACTTAGAGAGGGGCTAAGGTTTAGGATTTTGAAATTCATTTCCAATAATCTACTTTATCCTGCTGGAATGTAGTTCATTCTTTAAGACCAACAAATTTCATATGTTTACGTAAACTTGTCAGGTTAAATGGCCTGAACATCAGAAATTCAGTAGACAACTGAGGGTCAACTGCTCCCTGCGTTTAACAGGCATAAACAGCAGCAGACAGTGGCTAGCTGCTCCATTCTAGAGCTTACGTTTGCTGGTGGAGACAAGAAAGGACTGGAAAAATATAAAGTTGTAATCACAATAAGTGTTTCAAATAAAGAAGTTACGTTCCACCTTACAACTGTATCCTTAACAGCCAACCTCAACAATCCAATTGGCGAGACCTTCCCATAAGGAGATAGCAAAGGATCGGGGACCTGGAGAGCAAATAGATGCTAAGAAGAGAGAGGATGCCGTGTGTAGTCTTGACTTCTATTTTGTTGCTGAGGGGGGTTAAGAGCCAGAGTGCATTTGCTTGCTGTGTGATCTCTGGATCACTTATTTAAATTCTCTGTGCCTTGGCTTTCCATAGAACGGGAATAAAGAGAGTACCTATCTCTGTCAGTTTCCTGTGCTTGCTGTAACAGATTACGACAAATTTAATAGCTCAAAACAATGCACACTCATTATCTTACAGTTCTGGAAGTCAGAAATCCAAAATGAGTCTCATCTGGCTAAAACTGGCAGGGCTGCGTGCCTTTCTAAAACAGGCTCTAGAGGAAGATCTGTTGGGTTTTCTGTTTCTGTTTTGTTTTGTTTTCCTTCTGGGGATTTTTTTGTTTTGTTTTGTTTTGTCTTTGTTTTTGTTTTTGTTTTTGTTTTGGCCCTATTCCATCTTCGAAGCCAGCGGCAGTGTGCTGTCTTCAGACATCTCTCTGATTCTGACCCCGGGCTCTCCTACCTCCCTCTTTCATCTCCAAAAGACCCTTGTGATTATAGTAGACCTACCTGGACAATCCGAGATAATCTCTTGATCTAAAGGTGAGCAGATTGGCAACCTTAATTCCATCTGCAGACTTACTTCCCTCCTGCCATGTAAATAACAGATTATAGGTTCCAGGACTTTGGACACAGACAACCCTTGGGTGGGGGGAGGTGGTGGTATTGTTCTGTCTATCCTAGTATCTCATAGGATTATTCTTAAAATAAAGATATTTTTGGGGCGCCTGGGTGGCTTAGTTGGTTAAGCTTCTGACTTTCGCTTAGGTCATGATCTCGCGGTTCGTGGGTTCGAGCCCCGCGTCGGGCTCTGTGCTGACTGCCAGCTCGGAGCCTGGAGCCTGTTTCAGTCTGTGACTCCCTCTCTCTCTGACCCTCCCCTGCTCACACTGTCTCTCTCCTCTCCTAGAATAAATAAAACATTTAAAAAAAAATAAAGATATTTTTTAAATCATTTTAATGTTTCTTTATTGTTGAGAGAGATAGAGACAGAGCGCGAACTGGGGAGGAGCAGAGAGACGGGGAGACACAGAATCTGAAGCAGGTCCAGGCTCCACAGAGCCCAATGTGGGGCTCAAACTCACAAACTGCAAGATCGTGACCTGAGCTGGAGTCTGACACTTAACCGACTAAGCCAGCCAGGTGCCCCCCAAAAAAGGTATTCTTAAAGTAAAGGGCCTATAATACTTCTAGGAACCTGGTAAGAACTCACTAAGTTTAGCTATTATGATTTCTTTTATTGTCTTGAAACAAAGAAATGTTCACAAATTTAGTATACTTTAAGGAGTTATTTTAGGAAAAAGAATTAAACTAGCAGAAGGAAACTTAATTTGTGCTTCATAGAATGTGGGGAAATGGACATTCAAGGTTTGTTTATTTCCTGGAGTGCTGCAATACTTATTGAATAGACTATTCACATAAATAGATGGTTCGAAGAACATTTCTGTGTGTTGGATACTTTCTTCTATGTTTTTGACCAATTGCTGCTCTTCTGAAATTTAACTTTTCACTTTTTCTTGTTTCCGTCTCATCATTTATAAAGGAATATTGCATCTCTCCCGTTCTCCAAATTATGCCAAATTTCAAAATGATAAGAAACAGGGGGCCTGTTTGGTTCAGTTGGTTAAGTGTCTGACTCTTGGTTTTGGCTCAGGTCGTGATCTCACTCTTCGTGGGATCAAGCCCTGTATCAGGCTTCATGCTGACAGCATGGAGCCTGCTTGGGATTCTCTCTCTCCCTCTCCCTCTGCCCCTTTACTGCTTGTACTCTCTGCCTCTCTCTCAAAATAAATAAGTTTTGAAAAAATGAAAAGGAACAAAGAAAATCATACAAGATCTTAGAATAAATGATTAGAATTTAAAACCTCTACAATAATAAAGAAAAGTAGAAGACCAGGTGTTACTGAGAAAGAAAGAAAATGCATTTTAAGTTCAGCAGGGAGAATTAAAGTTATTAACTTAAAGATACAGAATAGTCTATATCTTATCTGTCATTTTTAAAGTTATTTCCGTGTTCGTAGATGCGAGTAGACTTGTTACAGATTTATAACAGTTAAGGAACTTAATTCAAAATTAAGGGAGCTGGATTCTTTTAGAAATAGATACTCAGGAAAAGGTTTGATGAATGAATCAATGCACATAAGCCATAGCTTATGGGTCATGAAGCTTACAAAGTAGGAATCCACGAAATGAAAACAAAATACAGATTTATTTGGTAAATTCTCAGGATCCTTTCTATGTCAAAGAAAGTAGGAATGAAAGTGGTGTTCACAAAATAATAGCTCTTTAGAGAGTACATCCAGCTATGCGTCAGGCACTTTGCTGAGAAATGGGCACAGTTATCTTTTCTTGTTGCCATAACAACCACTAGAGGAAACTAATTTTTTTTTTTATCATTGAGGAAGATATTAAAGAATAGCTCTGTGCAATTGAAATACAGTGCAAGTCACATAATAGAAAATTTCCTAGGAGCTGTATTTTAAAAAGTAAAAAAAAGGGGCGCCTGGGTGGCTTAGTTGGTTGGGTGTCCGACTTTCACTTAGGTCATGATCTCGCGGTTCGTGGGTTCGAGCCCCGCGTCGGGCTCTGTGCTGACTGCCAGCTCAGAGCCTGGAGCCTGTTTCAGTCTGTGACTCCCTCTCTCTCTGACCCTCCCCTGCTCACGCTGTCTCTCTCTCTCTCCTAAAAAAAATAAATAAAAAATATTAAAAAAAAAAAAAAGTAAAAAAAAAAAAGAAATTAATAATACATTTTCTTAAACTCAATATATCCAAACTATTATTATTTTGATATATAATCAATATCAAATGAGCAGTGAAATATTTGATATTTTTATACCAAAGTCTTCAAAATTCAGTATGTGTAATTGCTTACAACACATTTCAATTTGGATGCTAAATACTTATCCCAAGAACGTGGTCAGTATGTAGATTTTATAAAGTTTACTTCTTGAAAGAGTAAATTTATGTATCTCAGTTGCTTCAAAACTAGTCAGATATTTTCAAATAATTGGAGAGGCCATCAGTTCTTCGAGTTAAATCAAAATTAATCCAAAGTAACTGTCATTAAAAATTCACTTCCTCAGACACACTAACCGCATTTCAAGCACCTTGTAGCCTCCACCAGCTAGCCGCTGCTGCCTAGGACAGTGAAGGTATAGCAATCAGTGAGCTTGCGGAAGGTCCCCCATCCAGTAACTGTGATTTGAACCTAGAACCATTGCTTGTGGCCATTATGCCATCTGCCTTTCTTGAAACCCCAGAGCAGTGAGTGGTGCAAGATTTCTGCCTGACTTTGTGAGTGTATGCTCTATTGCATTGCATGGTGTTTGCTTCTTTGATTATGACAAAACTAAACTGCACAAAATATGCCATTTAATTTCTTTAAAGCATATAGGAAGGGGCAGGGGAGACCAAGGTGTCCATAAAGATGAAGAAAGATTTGAGATGAATTAAAAACATTTTTCCCCGTCCTTAGAAAATCCTCCTACAGTGCATAAATGACATCCTTATCAAGTTGGCAAATGAGTCAGATAAATAAAAGTACAAAAAAAAAAAGTGAAAAGACTACCAAGGCTAGAGATAGGGTCAAGGACAGCCCCCAGGGTGGCCCTTGTCAAACCTGTAATGTCCCTGTGGCCCAGACATGCCCACCTTTTTATCCCCACCCTCTTTCTCTCCTCTCTAGCAGCCTGGACCCGCTCACCTCCCCCACTGAACCTGCCTGCCCTCCCCTCTCTGTTGACTCAAGCTGGGATCACTTTCCAGAACATTCTACTGAAGTGTCCAATATTGCAAACTGCTTGGTACTCTTCTTAAAAATTCAGGGTTCTCCATAGGGATTATACAGAGTAATAATATTAGGGATTGGGGATCATAAAATTCTTACCTCACTTGAAAGGTGAAACTCGGGCCCCAAGAGATAAATTAACATGTGTGACCTTCAGAAGAGTTGGTGGCTGCACAAGGACATTTGCCTGGGTCTCAAAATGAAAGACCCACTCCTTTTTAACTACCTGCTATTCCCTCATTATCCAAAGACTATGTTATTTCCAGAGTATGTGCACAATTTCAAGTGAAACCACATATGCGTTGACTGCAAAATACTAACAAGTATAGCGAAAATTATCTGGTTTCTGACTTTTTTCCCCCTGATCATTTTAGAGGAATAAATCTCTACAAGGATGTAAGCTAATTCTGCCCATTCTATAAATAAGGGACTCTTGGGATTGCTTTAAGGATTAAATACAGAGAGAATGAGTTCCAGTTAATGTGTAGAGTAAACCAGTGAACAGATGCTGCAGAAACGCAGAATACAAGTGTGCAGATCCCGGGGGTCTCCAGGAGGAGAGAACAAAGGAAAACAAAAAGCAAATCACTTTCTTATAATCTCTTCAGATTAAAGCTCTGTGTTGGGAACAGAAGCGTCTATCTGTTACCTTCCAGGACTCTGACTCCGCAAACGCTGAGCTGTAATCGTGGGTTTCAATCTCGGACCTGTATCGTTTGTAAAACTCGGGCTGTGGGAGAACCCCTTGCATTTTTTTGAACCCTGGAATCCTGACCAGCACAGCAATGATTCCTCGCAGTGCTGTTGACCTAAATGAAAAGTGAGCTCGATGTGATGCAGGCTACGCGGAGGGAAAGTGCCTCTTCCTCGTGCGTCCAATGAGGAAAATACCTCCTGTCCACCTGCGTCATAGAAATGAAAGTCATGACTTCTGAAGACGAAAACAGATTGTTTATTATTTTGTGCTCATTCTAAGGGGACGTTTTGGTATGCATGGTGGCCCCTCACTTCTCCACCAGATAAGGAAGCTAGAATATTAAGAAACTCATCAAGGAAAAAGTTATTCATCAAGGGGACTCAGTGGGGGAGCACCTGGGTGGCTCAGTCGGTTGAATATCCGACTTCGGCTCAGGTCATGAGCTCACGGGTCGTGGGTTCGAGCCCTGCATCGGGCTCTGTGCTGACAGCTAGCTCAGAGCCTGGAGCCTGTTTCAGATTCTGTGTCTCCCTCTCTCTCTGACCCTCCCCCGCTCATGCTATCTCTCTCTCTCTCTCAGAAATAAATAAAACATTTTAAAAAATTTTTAAAAAGGGGGGCTCAGTGGAAAATACCCGGTGAACCAAGAGCATTCTCCAAGTGCTCAAGCCATTGGAAGAAATAAGTGGAGCAAAAATGTAGAGATGGGGATCAAAGAGAGATGTAAAGTGAGGCGCAAGCGCACTGAGCAGTAAGAGAAATGAAGCGTGAAATGTGTTTTTCTCTTTCAAATCAAAGTGCCACTGGATTGTTTTTAAAAAAGCCTTTTAGTGAGGCTTGCTCTAAAACTAGTCTGCTTTTTTGCTTTTTTTTTTTGCTAAGACAGTGGGACATTTCCATCTGTGTCACTTTTGCACTCTAGTTTTTATTCCCTTAAATTATCTGTCCCTCATAGCTTACCATATTTTGTCCCATTTTTGCCCATGCTGTTGAAAAAGACTATGGTTGGATTTGAGTTAAAGATTGTGTATAACCATGTCGTTGTTTTAGCTCTGAGATTGAGCAGAGCCTAGTAGGTCTGTAGCTTTTAGAACTGGGGCAGAATCACCCTCAGGGAAGGCTTTTGTTTGGACAGACAGACAAAGGAACCAATGAATATCTCTAGAAATGTTGTCTCGACAAACAGCCCTGGAGTGATCATTGGCTAAGAAGTGGCAGGTAGAGTCTAATCACAGAGTCTTTTTGCACAGCTGAAAAAATAAAATAAAATTATAAACCGTGCATGAATTTATCACAAAACAGTTAGGCCCTTTGGAATCACCTAAGATATCCTTCAAGTGCTTTTCAGATCTGTTATTGGGGAAAGTGTATTTCACTGCATGTGTGGTGAAAGTTATTAAAGATCATCAAGACTTTAGATGACTTCCTTGAAGATGGAGGAATTGAAAGCAGGAACAGAATCACGGAGATTATCTCTGTGTACATTAAAAAGGGCCAGAAGAAGCTCGCTCCCTTAATTTGGGGAAAGGGCTACTTCTTCAAACAACTGCTCATTATTTAAACTTCCTGGGCAAAGCAGAGAACCCAATCTCAAACTGAGACCATGAGAAGGAGAGAGATGGCAGCTAAGAGATTCACCCTGGGATTCTGCAGAAGACACTGTGCTTCTCTGAAGGCTACATTTGGCAAGCCCTGTTTTCATTTTACCCTCCCCACCCTCTACCTCCATTTGGTTGAAGTTTGTGGGGGTGGATCTACAGGCACGTGTGTATCTCTGGCTCTCTTTGTTCAGCAGTCAAAGAACTTTTCCAACCTTGTGTTGCCTTTAAACATTCAGCTCCATTATATCCAGACAAGCACAGTTAATGTCTACATGTATGCACGTCATGTAGTTCGCTTGGATATGAACTCAACTGTGATGTCATAGCCATTTGCCTGGTAACCAGAGTTTTAAATGGAGCCCTGTATGTATGGGAAAAGTAATCTACTATCTTATTTAGCCTCCTACCACTGAGTCTGTTATGTTATTTAGAACCTTATGAGTATAAAGCCAGTGAGGACAAAGTTTTTAATGTACAAATCTTGGCAGATGTTATTTCATTTAATCTCTTACCTTCTGTCAATAAATGTCTATTTGTTACCATTTCACAGAGAATACTAAATACTCCTTACCAAGTGGATTTCTCAAGACCAAGTGGATTAAAAGAAGTGATGTGCTAAAGACCACAGAAGAAGCAAGAAATTGAGAATAGGGCCTGGGTAGGTTGCAGGGGGTGAGGACCATTGGATGGAGTTGAGCTCTAGGCTTCACACCTTCAAAAGCAAAGCCCTTTCTGGCAGAGAAGGGCTTACTTTGTCCCAGAACCTGCCCTCCCTTGAATTCTTCTAAGGCTTAGATCCGTATTCTTGCGGTTTAATGAATCCAAAGCTTAAATTATTCTTAGTTCCTAGAGGTTATTTTCTGGCGCTCTTCTTTAAATACCACATGAGAATTATTTCAGTCAGTAAAAATACTAAACATATCATTTTCTGTTAGCTTTCTCCTTGCCCTTTTGGTTTCACACACGCTTGGTTTCCTAGCAAATCAAATGCTCTCTTTTAGGGGCGGGATCATGGTCATAACTTAACATTGTTTTACTTTCTCAATGGTTATCTGACTCCATGCTCAAAGGTGTAGATTTAGATGAATCTATTCAAAATTCAGCTGGTGATTCCTATTTAGATGTCTCCCCAAGATGGATAATGACTAGGTGTTAGAAAACTATGGCTATGAAAGAGGAAAAAATATAGAATAAAGCTACTCAGTTTTTCCTTTTTGTATTTTTTGAATTGTAAAAGAAGTATATCTATGTAATCAGTGTAAATACTTTACGTCAGTAATAAGATGAAAGGTGAACATATTTGAGGGGTTTTACTCAAGCTTCTTCCCCTCATCCCCTCACTCTCTTTCCCCCTTACAAATCATTATTATTAGCACCTGCTTATATGTAGTTTTCTTTTTTAACAACATGGATTTATGTGAGTTTTTGTATGTGATTCAAGAGCTCTTTTTATTAACAAAGTTAGCCATGATCATGGCCCAGGATATGTGGGTACAGAGCCAATTTTCAGTTTAATTTCCTACTGTGATTTGATATGGAGACCTGTTATAGTCATTGATATAACCGACTCTCTGCCATAGCCCCAAAATAAAATGGCAAATTCAGATAACTGATTATAAAATAATATTTGGGGTACATCCTAACCAAGCCCAAGCCACCAGGAAAACACTGAAGTTTTTTACTTATTATGTAGATCAAGTTGTGTAAAGGCAAACTTTTTAATACTGGAGAAGACTAGAGGACAGATGGAACTTTATCTGGGATCATTTCATGATCTCATTCTTGTTTTAGCACCTACAAGATTTTAGGCTTAAAAGAGTTTCCAAAGATATCAGTGATTCCTGTCTCTCACAGACGTGGTTAAATGTGAGCCTCTATTTTTTACCTGAGTATCTGCTTTACGATGATACTTAACTTTATATCCATGAGTTACCAGGCATTGAAGAGTTTATTCATGCTTGTTCACAGCCTCAATAAAATATCATTGGCCATTAACCCAGCAAGTGTCAAGGTCTAGTCCAAAGACACCTTTTATAAATAAATAAATAAAAGAAACTTGTTATATGGTCCATTATGCCCTTTGTCACACTTAACATTTTTCTGCATCTTTTCCATAAGGGTCATTCTGCTTTGTCTCAGGGATGCTGTGTGATAACTACCTAGATTTAAGCCCTGTGTGATCAGTTTTTATGATTCACATAGCAGAGGCAGTAGTCGTATTGACATGTGAGAGGAAATAAACACTTAAGATTTCTAGAAAGTAGGAGTGAAGCAAACATTTCCCTTTTGCTACTCCAAGGAATTACATCTAGGAACTTAACAGTTGCAGAAAAATAGAAATTCAGTGTTACATAAATCTTTCTCTTTTTTTAAAAAATTAATTTATTTTTGACAGAGACAGAGACAGAGCAAGTGGGAGAGGGGCAGAAAAAGAGGGAAAGAGAGAATCCCATGCAGCGTCTGCCCTGTCAGGGCAAAGCCCAGTGCAGGGCTCAAACTCACAAAACCATGAGATCATGACCCGAGCAGAAACCAAGAATCAGAAGCTTAACTGAATGAGCCACCTAGGCACCCTCGTGTTCCATAAATCTTAAAGGGCTTTGTGATAGTTACTTTGCAGATTCAAAACTGCATATCATGTATGGTCCCAGTGCAGAGGGCCGTGTCTTTCTACCTTCCTGTAATGAGCATTGAGCAGAGAGCTAGAGCCGTAACCCAGCATCGTCCATCTATGCTTTCCTGCTGCCCACATAATTTTTACTACTCAGGGCATATGCAGGCCCTTCAGACATATCTTTTAAAGAATTTGGAGGGAAAGAGAAGGCTGAGAATGGCTGATGTATAAGCTCAGCACTCTGTATTTGCCAAATATCAGAAGGCGTCAGAGAGTCTGTTGTGCCCACTTGTGTTTTTACAGAGTAACGTTAATCAATTAGCTCCATCCTGCTATAGATAGTAAGTAATTACATTCACTGGAAGCCACGACGACGTGATTAATAATACATTCCAATTTCCAAAATTAGGATTTCGCTAAGCACTTAAACATGGCTCTTTGAAAAGAACGGTTTCATTGTATGTAAGACGCATGGTTGGATCAACAGTTATTTCTCTGTGAGGAGAATAATCTAGTTTTAGATGATAATAATCCTGTGAGGAGAATATTCTAGTTTTAGATGATGCCTAGGGTGCTTCCCACGTAAATGAGTACCATTCAAGTTTCTTCTTTAAACAATTTCAAATAAATGCTTAAGAAATAACACTTTAGACACTTTAAACACACTCTATGGAAGTTTTAGAGAAGCCAGTTAAATTCTTAATAATAATGGAGCATCTGTTGGATGAGAGTTCTGAAACTAAGCTCTCTCAAGGATAGGAAGGTATTTAGGAAACTTACTATGTCTAAGAAAGTAGCACAGCAATAGGGCATTTGGCTTGTACTACGTGACTACCACATAAAGAGATACAGGCAACTACAGGAGTAAACAGATGCCATGAGATTTCATCAGGGGACACGGTGACCCCAAGAAGGGCAGCATCATGGGCTATTTACAGGATCATATGGGCAGATGAGGGCAGAAAAGCAAATTGAGGGGCGCATGGGTGGCTCAGTCGGTTAAGCATCCAACTTCGGCTCAGGTCACCATCTCATGGTTCATGGGCTCAAACCCCGCATCAGGCTCCATGCTGACAGCTCAGAGCCTGGAGCCTGCTTTGGATTCTGTGTCTCCCTCTCTCTCTTTGCCCCTCCCACACTCACTCTCTGTCTCTCAAAAGAAATGAATAAACATTAAAAAATTTTTTAAAGAAAAGCAAGTTGAGACTTGGGTCTGTGCCTTGACCTTGCATGGAAGAGTGCTTAACAGAACCTGTTGTTGCATATGCAGTCTGCAGTCGTTTACTTTCATATTTCTTATATGACAGGTTCCACTCTGTCTTCTATACAACATGAAATTTGGCACTTTTAGGATTCTAGGTCTTCTTCAACTTTGCACACACTGGAAGTTAAAGCACTTGGCATCGAGCCGGCCATTTTTTCTATACCCTTAGAAGGTTAAATGATCATATTTGGGGGGAAATTCTAATCATCATATCTAGAATATGAGTATTTTTTAATAATCATCAACCTAAGGCCACCTGGGTGGCTCAGTGGGTTGAGAGTCTGAGTCTTGATTTTGGCTCAAGTAGTGATCCTGGGGTGGTGGGATCAGGCCCTGTGTGGGGCTCTGTGCTGAGCATGGAGCCTGCTTCGGATTCTCTCTCTCTGTGTGTCTCTCTCTCTTTGTATTCTCTCTCTCTCTTTCTCCCTCTGCCTCTCCACTGCTTGCTTGCACTCTCTCTCTCTCTCTGTGTCTCAAAATAAACACATAAATTTAAAAAATCAACCTAATAATTACTAATATTTTTCCAAACAATTAGAAAGTTGACTAGTAAAAGTTCTTGTCTTCTACCAAAAGAGTTTCTCTTTTAACTGTTGCTCTGGTATTCACATAAACCATCAGCGAGAAGCATTTTCACTATGGACATCCACACTAGAAGTTACTTGAAAATACAAGTGGGCAGTGCTGCTGTATGTCTCTCCACTTAATTCTGAATTTCTCCCTCTCCTAGTCCTATGTCCATGAGGTGTGGGTTTTATAAAATTATTTTAATGTTTATTATTTTTGAGAGAGAGAGACAGTATGAGCAGTGGAGGGGCAGAGAGAGAGGGAGACACAGAATCTGAAGTAGGCTCCAGACTCTGTGCTGTCAGCACAGAACCCGACACAGGGGTCAAACCCATGAACCATGAGATCGTGACCTGAGCTGAAGTTGGATGCTGAACTGACTGAGCCACTCAGGTACCCTGGTGAGGTGTGGTTTCTTATAATACTGCCATTCATCCTTTCTAAGAGAGAAGAAAAAAAAATAAAATGTAAAGCAGGGATTTCTACTTTCTTGAGGATGTATCTCTGAAAGGAGAAATTTAAACTTTAATTTGTTGGTGACACTCATGGTGAAAAATCTCCTTTCTTAGAAATATTTGAAGGCCAGGATTCATACCTGGCCTCTTGGTTCCTATGCTTCTAGAAATCCTCCAGATGGAATTATTGATGAGTCAGGTAGTATCTGTTTCAAAGAGATTTTGTTTAAAGACCAAGCTATACTAAAGAATCATTTGCATTTGGAATGGCACATTAAATTTTGACTAGTTATGAAATATCTTTTATATTTATAGCAACTTATCATTTAAAGAGCTTTTCTAGTTCATTTGAAATTCAATGATGTATTTTTTATTACATCCATCTTAACACAGGTAGTTGGGGTGCCTGGGTGGCTCAGTTGATTGAGCTTCTGACAATTCAGCTTAGGGCTGTGGAATTGAGCCTCATGTTGAGCTCCTTGCTGAGCATGGAGCCTCCTTAAGATTCTCTCTCTCTCTCTCTCTCTCTCAAATAAAAATAAATAAATAAACACAGGTAATCTAAATTTTACCAAGGAAAACACCCACAAGAGGCTTAGTTAGCATCTTCTAATTTTCGACTTCCTTCATTTTAGTCCTTTCAAATATAAACTTTTAAATGGATACTCTGAAAATATAATAATTAGGAAATAATTTTGAATTTCAGACTAATTATAAAAGCATGATGATTCAATAATCTTTAGGGCCCCGAGATTCATCTGGTTCTATCATACATGCATACACAGATCCCAAGAGCCTCCTTGCCTTCTTGAACCTCTCCATCCCATTTTCCTGTGCTCTGCAAATGGATAATATTATATTATCTCTTAACATTATTTACACATTAAACTTTGCTTTCCAGGTATTATGAAACTAATAGGTTTTGTAATAAACAGTGCTATAGATACCTCCCAGAGCCAAACAGTTCTTTCCTGAATAAAACCATATAGGAGTGACCTGTGCACCCTATTTGCAAGCCCAACCTTGTTAAATTTTATTGTAAGAGGATTAAATCCAAACCTAGGCAATTGCTGATTATTCACTGTTAGTCATATATCAAAATAATTTGGGAAAATGGCTTTCACCTGCACTAGAGAATTTCAGAAATTCATTATAACTTTGCTTTTCCCTTTTCTCAATTCCTCCTATTGTTATTGCTATTGTTTTTGAAATAAAAATATGCTGTTCATTAGTTACACTATGTCAAACTTTTCAATTACTCATCTCTCACAGTTTAAGAAAAGCCAAGGAAAATGCCAGATTCCTCCTAACCTTCTTTATCTTATCCTGATTCTCTAGAGTTTTTCATCCTTTTTCCCCCCCAGAGGGCAGAATTTGTGTGTGATCCAGCTATTGGACAGTGAGGCCAAGCTATAAGCATTTGTCATTTAATACAAAAGATGTCAGCAGACAAAGTCTTGGCATCATATTTAGATTATACTCTTAGGACAGTTTAAATGTTGTGTGGTTTGATGTTGAGATCAGAGAGGCCAGAAAGGTGAGATGGATGGGTGCATCAGAGGTGATTCTTTGCCCAGCTTCAATCATACCTAGAAGGAAAACCATGATTGTGGAAATAATGGAAGAGCTGAAGAAATGGTGTTAGTGCTTTGGAAGGGATCTCTGGGATACGTCCATTACTGGTGTCATGACCTCTGACACCAGGAGGGAGAATGTTGATACAACTCTATGTTGCTAGAGAGTGTGAAGTATGGCAGAATCATCTCTTGACCATCTTTCAACATGTAAGAAAAATGCGATGATAGCATTATCTGGAAATACTATCATGAAAGTACTAAATTATTTGAAAGACTCCTTCTGCAGTCTTTCGTCATAACTTACATGATTACCAACACAGGGACCCTCTATGAAAAGAGAGAAATAGTATTCTCATAGTTTTCCAGGGATAAGTGGAGAGAAGATATGGAAACATTTGTTAATCTTTCCATTAACTGCATTAATGGAAACATAGTTCATCTCACCTAACATGATAGAGTTTGGGAATTATCAAGTGTCTTCAAGATTAGTTCTAATCTACCATCCTTATTTAATTGAATGAGGTGCTGACTTTCTTATCCAGATCTCTGATACATTCTAAAAATATATGAGGGCAATAATTTTAAGTGTATAGATAAATAACTTACTAATATCATTATGGTCTCTTATATTAACACTCTTATGATCTTTCTTTCATTGTTAATATAAAATTGCTAATTGAAGATTGTTTCCAATTTAAAGCAGATATGTTGTCACTTCTTAGAGGTTTTGCTAAGCATCATATTCCCATCATTTACATGAAGAGGTGTTGAACCATGTCATTTACTGCCACACCAACTTTTCACACAAGCACCAAAATGGTTCTTAATTTGAAAACTTAAAAAGAGGAAATATAGTGTATTCAAATGCTTTCAATGGCTCAATCAATGCCAGAAACATTCTCTTGCCCTGGGCACTCAAGGAAGCGATGTTCTGGTAAGAATGTGAGAATAGAAACAGTTTTATTACTACATTAAGATATCAGTACATTATTCCCATTTGGGGAATCTTCAGGAGTAAATTATGGATCTCATAGAGACCTACATTAACTGCACATATGTTGGCAGTAGAAATCTTGAGGCTTGTTTAATATAAAGGGATCCAGAAAGGCCTAGATCAGATTCCGAGTTACAATAGCTTTCCTAAGGGGTGCCAGGGTGGCTCAGTTGGTTAAGCGTCCGACTTCAGCTCAGGTCATGATCTCAAGGTTTGTGGGTTTGAGCCCCATGTCAGGCTCTGTACTGATAGCTCAGAGCCTGGAGCCTGCTTCCGATTCTGTCTTCCTCTTTTCTCTGGCCCTCCCCTGCTCATGCTGTCTCTCTCTCTCTTTTTCTCAGAAATAAATGAAACATTTAAAAAAAATTTTTAAAAATAGCTTTCCTAGAAGACTTCAAGTCAGGGGCTTCCAACTCAGATGCCTAGGGGCCACACAAGCTAGACAAGAAGACAAATGGGAGCAGTGAGGACTATGGTAAATTAATGAAGTCATGGCCCACACAAAGGGCGTGGCCGCTACCACACTAGGGCAAATTGTTTCCTATGTTGGAAGGTGGGATCCATGTCGGGGCGCCTGGGTGGCTTAGTCGGTTAAGCGTCTGACTTTCGCTTAGGTCATGATCTCGTGGTTCGTGAGTTCGAGCCCCGCATCGGGCTCTGTGCTGACTGCCAGCTCAGAGTCTGGAGCCTGTTTCAGTCTGTGACTCCCTCTCTTTCTGACCCTCCCCTGCTCACGCTGTCTCTCTCTCTCTCGTAAAAATAAATAAAAACATAAAAAAAAAAAAGAAGGTGGGATCCATGTCATTTGACCTTGAATTTCTTTTCTTAAGAGAAGCCAGTATCCAGGGGGTTATTTCTAAATGCTATCGACTAATTCCAATATTTGACAACACTAGTGGCAGGAACCGAGCTATGGTTGGAACTGTTGTGGAACCAAGTTGAGTCATTGGCTGCTCAACTGTCACCACCCTGTGAGTTTTTATTAGAGCTTCACCTTAATTCAAGGTTCCAACTTCAAGGACCCAGTGAGGACGATACTGCTCGTAATATATTACAGCATGTTTGACTGATATGAGTGGAAAATGATTCTGATGTTAATGTAAATGTAAGCCTGAAGATCATATTTAGATTTCAAAAAATGTGTACTCTCACTCTTAATTAAGAAAGATTTCCACAGATATAATTAAATAACACCAAGTCAGATCATTCTTTCTTGGCTGTAAAAATATCAAAGAGGAATGTGGTAATAAATATCTGACACTTAACTTAATTTTCAGCAACATAATGCAAGCAGAAGATATGAACACTAATGCATCGAAAGCAATACATCCTTTTAGAACTGTTTACAAGCCCCACTAGAGTATCACCAGCTAGTGTGGGAAAGGGGTGGAGGACAGAGATGGAGGGAGGATTCAGATGCCCCATATTTTCACCTGAACTGGGTCATGAATTATTTTTCCATGCCGACTACAGTGCTTTTTCAGTGCTTACTACACAACCATGAAAATCTGTCCCTGCCTCATCCTGTTAGGCTGAGATTTCACAGAAGCCCAGTAAACCCAGAGCCACATACCTAAACAGAGGTTGCCCGTTGTCCAGTTCAAGCACATTGTTTTAAGTATTTGAGTTCTGTATCTCCCTTGCTGATGTGCATGCTCTGAACCATCATTGTGGGGAGAGGTGGATGACGCCCAGTGCTCCCTCTGGGGCAGGAGCCAGTGCAGAGGTCCTACCCTGAAGCAAGCAGTCACCCTGTAGCCAGCCACTGCGCTGCCTTCCCTTTGTTTAAAAAAAATTTAATGTTATTTAGTTTTGAGAGAGAGAGAGAGAGAGAGAGAGGAGAGCAAGCGCAAGCAGGGGAGGGGTAGGGAGAGAGGGAGACACAGAATCCAAAGCAGGCTCCAGACTCTGAGCTGTCAGCACAGAGCCTCATGCGGGACTCAAACTTTTGAGCCACGAGATCATGACTTGAGCTGAGGTCAGATGCTTAACAGACTGAGCCACCCAGGTGCCCCATAATTTCCCTTTGTTTTAGCACCAGTGCAACCTGGCTTCTGCCCTGATTCAGACAGTCTTGCCTCCTCACATAAACTCCGACAATTTCCATCTACCCTGGGAAGGATGCCGCTGACGTTTTCTTTTTTGAAAATATTTTAGATTCTGTCTCTCCCGGTGTTTCGCTTGAACTGTGGGTTGCGGAGACCCTTCCCCAGACTGTGTGACACAATATAAGTGCCCTGTAAGAAAAGGCTGCAGTGCACAAAACAGTGTGGGAAATATTGCCTACTGTACATTCCTCAAGAGATTTGCATTGCACATTGGAAATGTAAAGCTCTGAGTTCTCAGTGAGGGTATCACTTTAACTTTTCTCAATCCACTGTTACTCAAGGTTTTTTTTGGCATTAGATATTTCTTGTGTGGAGCACTGACTCACACATCAGGAAGCTCTAGAGCACAGTTTGAGAAACACTATTGACAAGGGGGTTGCCATTTAAGACTTCTGAGTTTGGGAATGACATCTCAGACCTGGCATTAGACAGGGAAACCACTGCAGGAACAGGGATAATCAAGAGAAAATATATAATCATTAGATTTAGTGATGAGCTGGTTATGCAGATGAGGGGGAAGGAAAGTTGAAAATGAGTGCCAAGTCTCTGATGTTATCTCTTAGGTAGAAGGTGATATTAACCTAAAGATAAGGCATGTGGAATAGAATTTGGAAAGAAAGGTAATGAGCTATTATTTTAATGAGTTGACTTGTTGAGTTTAGTGCTTAAAAGAATACTTGGGGGGGGGTGCCTGAGTGGCTCAGTCGGTTGAACATCCTACTCTTGATTTCAGCTCAGGTCATGATCCCAGGGTTGTGTAATGGAGCTCCAAGTTGAGCTCTGCATTGAGCATAGGCCCTCTTTAGGATTATCTCTCTCTCTCTCTCTCTCTCTATCTCTCTCTGCCCCTCCCCCCTTCTCACACACACTCTTTCTCTTTAAAAAAAATACTTGGGAGAAAAAATAATGAGATTTCTATTGGTTTAATTTTTAGTACTTTCTCGTGCAAACCTCCCTTTACAGCACTTGCCAAACCATCCCTTGTAAACTCTGTAAAGGCAAAGAGGTTGTTTTATTTTTCTGATCATCTTAAATACTTAGCACAATATATGTCCCCTTTTTCAGAGTAAATAAACAAGTGGTTGCAAATAAATGGTTGCAAACAGACAATAGCTTTACCTGAATCAAGGGGAGTAAGGGGAGAGCCCATCAGATTGAAGGAAAAAACTCAACAGCAGATCTTAAGAAGCACAGAGAGGAGAAGGGTCTGAGAACTTTAATGTGCAGGGCTCAGGGCAGTGTTTGGCATAAATCACATTTTCTGCCCTTGGGTCGTTTTTCTCATGGTTCCAATCCAGGTTTGATGTGCTCTGGAAGGTGAGGGGGTAGAGGAGATATTCCCTCTAGGAAAATCAAGGAATATCAGGAAAACAAGTGGGTGTGAAGACAGTGCCAAAATCCTCTCCAGTGTTCTGTTTCTAAACCACGTCAAAGACAATGTCATCTAGTCTGGGGGCACAGCTGTTTACTCCTGAAATGAAATCTAGCTGTGAACCAGGAACAAGGGACAGGTAGCATCTCTCTGGATGTACTATCTGGACTAGGTGTGGAGAAGGCATCTGATTGCAGATTGTCTTTCTTCTCCAATTGGCACTTGAGGTAAAAAGAAAGAAAAGAAGGAAAGAAGAGAGGGAGGGAGGGAGGGAGGAAAGAAGAAAAAGAAAAAGCGCTTTTTTTTCTCAGCCCAGTCATTAGTCTACCTGGAAATAGATAATGCAAATTGTTTTCTTTTAAAAACACAAAAACATAGAATTTTAGAGATAAAAAAAAAAGCTTTAGGATGAGGTCCAGAGAGGTTACTGTTTTTCCCAAGGTCACTCATGCTATCAGTAATTGGACTGAATCTGGAATGCACCCCTCCTGTCTGCTGTCCATGCTCATCTCACTGTGAGCACAAGTGCACACTGCCTAGAAGAAAGAAGGAAATGACTTATCAATGGCTGTCTCCACTCGTTAGTCATGGCTCGGAAAGATAAGAAGTGGACACAAATTCAAAAGTGCTTCCTGAAAATATAACCCTGAATGCCAACCACGCAAGAGAGATGCCAATTTTCAGTGCCACCAAACATCTTTTGATACAATCTAGGTAATGGATCTCCTTCCCAGTCCGTGACATCCTTGCAAAAGAGGGCAAAGTCAGATTAAATGTCTCCTTGTCAGTGTAGTGTGATATCTTGTGGTGACCTTGAAAGTTGTGGAATGAGAGAAGGAGAAGACAGAGAACACGAGACTGCTGTGCCCTTTTCTCCTGGTCACAACATCGAATTGGTAATTATAATGTTGGTATTTGCCACATGGCAGTAGGAGACCCAGCACAGTGCAGACATAAAGACGATACTGTTTATTGCTCTGGGAATTTACAGTACTGCTTGGGCAGAAAAGTAATCATGAAAAGATAAAAAAGCATATGATATTGGTTAACTTTTGGCTTTCTCAACTTCCTTGGCATTTGGGTCTTTTGTGTGGGAGATGAAGGGAGATGACAGACATAGGATAATTGCAGCCTTTTGTAGATGTGCACAGTGGGGATTCAAAAATGAAATATGTAGTGTTGCCAGCAAGAGTGAGGACAAAGAGGTCAGTTGTGGAGGACCCAGTGTGCATTGGAGAAGGGGCCATTTAGCCTAATTATCCACATCCAGGCCAGCGGGGTCTTCTGGGCACTCCCTTCATTTTGGAATGTTTTTTCCCTTTCACTGCCACAGTCAAAGCTGGTAACCTTCTAATACCCCCACCGGCTCCTCCTGATGTTCAGTAAACAAGCATCTAGGACCATCCACACTCTCAACACACACTGCGGCAGCCCAGCTCAAGATCACTTATCTCCTCGACACAACTGCTTCCTCATCGAACTCGTAGCTAACATCCACTCTGCTTTTTATTCTATTCCAGGTTCTGTGCTAAACTCTTCGTAAATCTTCTTTTATTAAGCCTCAAAAAACTTGGTGAGGTAGGTGCTATCGTTCTCTTCATTTTACAATTGAGGAAGCCCAGGTTCAGAGAGTTTGGGTAACTTGTCAGAGGCTCACAGCAAGCACATGGGAAGGTCAGGAATCACATACAGGCTCACAGACTCCAGCCCAGCGATCTTACTTATAGGGGCAAAGGCCACATTTCCAACTTAATCCTTCACACTGTTGAAATGTGCTTGCTTCTCGAGTTCTATCAGCTGTAACTTAGTGAAGATTATAATGGCTTCCAATCTTTTCCCAGCAAATGATAGCTGTGCTTGAATAGGGCCATCCCAGAACAGAAACAGAAACCCAGACCCAGACTAATTCCAATAGTGGTGTTTTGAGGGATGGAGAAATGAAAGAGAAGGCTGACTTGAAGGCCAGTAGTCCTGAGGTCCTTCCAATCAACTGACTGTCAACTTGGCTTTCAAAAGGAGCTAGCTCTGATCTGAAGAGAAAATTCCATTATCTGCCACAAGGTCACTGGGCCTGGAAGCCATCATCAAGGAAATATTGAGGCTGAATAAGCTGCATTAGGATTTGGACTCGAGATTTTCTTTTTTTTTTTTTAATTATTTTATTTCTTTTGAGAGAGAGAGAGAGAGAGACAGCAGGGAAGGGCAAGAGAGAGGGGGAGGGAGAGAATCCCAATGCAGGGCTCTGTGTCAAGAACCATGAGATCATGACCAGAGCCAAAATCAAGAATCGGATGCTTAACTGACTAAGTCACCGAGACATCCCTGGACCAGGGATTTTCAAGCAGGAATGATTTTTCTTTCTTCCCCAAACCTTCCAGAAGACATTTGGCAATGTCTGAAGACATTGTTCGCTGTCAGAACAGGGTGGGGTGGAGGAGATACTGGTATCTAGTGGGTAGAGACCAGGGATGCTCCTAAACATCCTTCAGTGCACAGGGCAGCCCCCTACAGAAAGAATGATCTGGCCCAAAAGGTCAGTAGTGCAGAGTTTGAGAAAACCTGATTTGGATGACAATTGAGGAACAAGTGTGTCCAGAGTGACAAAAGCCCAAGGGATGGCCAGTGAAGAGGAAACAAAGTCAAATTGAAAGACAGAACTCTATCCCTGACACCTGGCATGGACCAGGACTTAGAAATGTTCAGCAAAGAACTGGAGCTTCTCTGCATTTACTCCCATTCTTGTGAACCAGATTAAGTAGATACTGGTGCCCCTATCATGGCTGTCCAATCTTTCACCGCCTGTTTCTCGGTCCTTCCTATGCACCCAACAAGAACAGATAGCAGCAGGCCAGTTTGTCCTTTAATTTGGGACCTTGACCTACCATGCATCAAAAGGCCAACAATTTACCACAGTGCATGTAGCTAAATAAGAAAAGTCCAGCAATTAATTCTCTGCAAAACAGAAAGAAGCTCTTGACTGAAAAGCCAAGACCCTTCCGTTATTCTCCAATTTCTACCTTGCGAGGCATTAAATGCTTAAAGCAAAGTATGCTGTTAGCTTTGCCTCCTTCTGGCCGGGGCCCTAGAAGATACGAATGCATTAAGATTCCATTAAAGAAATGGCTTGTGCACAGACTGGTTGCAGAGTTCACCTAAGCTATCTGTAGGACCCACTAGCAAGTGTTGGTGTTAGTCTGAACATTCGGTTGCCCGCATGGTCAGGGTTTGGCATTTACATGATAATGTTTCCTCATCAAAATTGCTCAGGTAAAAATACTTCATTACCCTTCCTTTATAAAAACACATGTATATGGAAACCAACTTGACAATAAACTATTTGTAAAAAAATAAAATAATTAATTAATTAAATAAAAAATAAAAACACATACTTCTACAGTAAAAAGACCACCACAAGAATAAAATACATGTAATGCCAGTGTTATACAAATTTACCAGTTTTTCTATTAGAGCTCAACGGATTTGAGCTCTAGTCTGAGCTCTCTGCATAAAACTTGTGTACCATGTGATTTTCAGGGTGATTAGTAAATGGTGGGTGACATTCATAGTGAAAGCAAGGTAATTAGCAATTGGAATGACTATAGGAGGCCAATTTGGGGTGCTTGTTTTATTTTAAGTGCAATAACTCTGGTGTGTAGTTAATTTTGCCAGCAGTGGGAAGCCGGCATGGGATCCAAGCCAGCCAGCAGAGACAATGCCTGTCTCTGGGGGAAATGGCTATTGGGCAGTAGTCCACATGATCAAAGATAATAGCATCGATTCAGAGTCCCTCAACTCCCATCATCTGGGAAGCTATGTTTGAATGTTTTCATCTGATCATTTATAAAAGAAATCATCTGCCTCAACCCAGAATGCCTTTCAGTCTTCTTGAAAAGATAGAAGAATAATTGTCCAGTAAAAACTGATGTTGATTTGGGGTTATTTTTTAATGGGTAAAGAACATTAGGTGAAGAATTAGCTGCATGGCTTTTTAAAGAGCATTAACAATCCAGCTATATGTATCCATATGAAACATAAGCCAAGAACACCATGTGATATCTGTGTATTTTTGCTGTTGTGATTGTCAGCTTGATGGGCTTTGGCTCTGGGCATGATGGAAAGGAGTGTGAGCTAAAGCATGGTCTCTGTAAGGATGAATGCTTGCTTCTTAGAGGTTCCCCGCTTTGCAACAGAGCAAGCTAAAGCTGAAGTTTTGTGGGTGGTTGGATGCCTTTCCCATAAAGGAAAAGCTTCAAGGTGAATGATAGATACTTAACTACCCATCAGGAAATTGAGAAAAGGGCAAACAGTAAAGCCAGTTTTCCCCATTTCCTATATAATGTATTAAGATAGTTTTTGGTGAGATATGTGAATATCTCCAGGCTACAGTGTTTCTTCCCAGTAGAAGTTGATGACCAATGTTAAGTCCACAGTTGGAAATAAAAAAGCTATCACCCCTTCACTAATTGCCATTAGATTCTAAGATGGGCTCATGAGACTCCGAAAGGAATGGATTTTTCTCTCCCTTTCACTCCCACATCAAATCCTGATTAAGTGGAAAACTTTGCCTCCTAAGACCTATTTGAATGCAATAATATAACAATACCATTACAACTTGATACCTGTTTGAAGGGCTATGCATGGAATACTACCCATTATTTCAATGCAGTGAAGATCATTTTTGCCTATGTACACCCACACCCACACACACAACATACACACAACAAACACACATCATGCACATACTACATACCACACACACACACACACACACACACACACACACAATTTCTTTCTTTCTATTTTTGGCATATTTACATTCTCCCTCAGTGAGATTCAAATTGCATGGCACTCCTTCTTTTCTGTGAAATTTCTAAATGTTTTATACTTTGCTATTTGGAGCAGAAGTTAGAGGATAGGAAAACCTATTGTATTCTACAGACACGGCTGACTGAAAGCTCCACACTTAGAAATAAAAGGTTTTGTTGTGTTCACTTCAGCTCCTCCAGACTCACTCAAGGTAACTGAGCTGTTACCTTGCAGCAGGAAGTAGTGAGATTGAATAAAAAGCGCTGCTGCCTGGGGCAAGGCTCAAGAAAGACCACAGAGGAGGAAGTAGCTACTTGTGCTTTACTTCCTTTAAACAAGGTGGACCATGGTGAGCTGAACCCAGAGGTGCAGCCCTGCTTTGTCCTCTGTGAGTGAAGCCCAGCAGCGCACAAACCTGAGGGCAAAGGAGAAATTGATTGGAAATGGAAGAGAAAACTTAAAATGAGTTATGTAAATATCCTCTAACAAAGCAGGAGTAATCATGGCAAGTGCTGAAAACCTCAGCAGATGGAATATATTGGAATGGAGAGGTGGACTCAAGATGAAACATGGAGACCGGGAAATGCACAGGATACTGCTCAAATTAGGCTTTGCAGATTCAAGCATGACATTATGCGTAGCTGTCTAAGACTTAACCACCAGGGTTTCAGTTACTCTGCAGTCCTAACGGTAATTTTGGGGTAATTTTTATCAAGTCGATTCAGATGCAGTGTCCATGAAACCCAAGTTTCTGTCCTCTTGAATCTTAGATTCAGTGAGGATATCATTTGCCCATCATACAGTGTGTTCAAATATTGTGAAAACAGTCAACCATTTTAAAGATGACGTCATAGCTTGTTGCCTTAGCTCATTGCCTTTCTTTTCTGTTTCTGTGTCTGATTACTTCTCCACCGTTATTCTTCCAGATTTGTCTCCTTAGTTCTGGTGCCCCTCTCCATGCTACCATTGTCTTCCTCACTCGTATTTCACTGCTGGTTTTATTTTTCCAGGAAGTGATCCATAAGTCCTATTTCTGTCTCCTGTCAATCACCTCTGAGCTCCATTGCACCCTGTATCTTCACTGCTCAGTGAAGCTGACACTCAAATGCCAAGTGTTGTCCTCACCTAAACGTTCTTCTTGGTACATTCATGATGATAAACTTGTTTGTAAAAAATTAAGCACAGGGACCCCTGGGTGGCTCAGTCAGTTAAGCATCTGACTTTGGCTTGGGTCATGATCTCACAGGTCCTGAGTTTGAACCTGGCATCAGGCTCTAAGCCTACTTGGGAGTCTGCCCCTCCCCTGCTTGTTCTCTCTCTCTCTCTCTTTTTCTAACATAAATAAGTAAATAAATAAATAAATAAACAAACAAACAAACATTTAAAAATATAAAAGATTAAGCACAAAAACCAAGCTGTAGTCCAGAATGAGACTGTGTGGGAGACGGTTTTCCAAAGGTGTTTTCCCAAGACTCTCTGGTTATTCAATCAATCCTGTTGCTAGCTTAGAAAGAGACTATGAGCCAGAGAATTCAGGCAGCCTCCGAACATTGACAATGACCCCTGTGGCTGATAGCAAGGAAATGGAGACCTCAGTCCTGCAACTGTAAGGAACTGAATTCTATCCATAACCCGAAGGAGCCTGGAACCAGATTCTTCCCTAGCACCTCCAGAAAGGGATGCAGCCCTGGTGACATTTGGATTTCAGCCTTGTGAGGCCCCAAGCAGAGAATCACATTGTACCATGTTGTACCCAAATTTCTGACTCACAGCAAGTATGAGATAAGAAAAGTATGCTGATTTAAGCCATCAAATTGTGTTCTAAGCTGTTACAGCAGCAATAGAAAACTAATACAGATGAACAGATCTGTTTCTCAAATCTCTGACATCTTTGTCAGAATTGAGGGTTAATTCAAATTCCTGTTTCTTCTACAGTATGGTTAATATTTCCCATCTTAACTAACTTCCGAATATCCAGGCTCTTATCTATTGAAACTTGCAAACTTACTCTCTCTCAGGGCACCATGAAGCCGGATTTTGAATACATATATATACCAGAATTTGTGCGTTCATATATTGTGTGTTCATATGTATATGCATGTATATGTGTGTCTATACATAAATACAACCTATGTAGACCTGATAAATACTAACCATACTTAGTAGATGTTTACATACATATAGGAATTATGCCACTGTATATAAAATATATGTATTTTTGCTCAAGGACAAGTACTACCATTTGTTATTTCACAACAACCTTATAAGCTATATACTTACTGCTCCACTGAGTATATATATTAAAAAAACAAAACAAAACAAAAAAAACAGGCAGACAGAGGTCAAGTAACTTGCCAGAAGTCATCTAATAGAGGTCTGAAGAGGATTCAAATATAGATCTGTCTGGACCCAAGACTGCAAGGTCTTTATTTTTCATCTTGCTTTTCTTTCACACTGAATCTCTTTGGACATTCTAGGCCCTACATCCATCTCTGCCCAGATGCCATGTACCACCTTCCTTGAACTCCTTACCCAGTGCATCTGGATGCACTAATATGGTAGTTTTCCCCCTTGATCTCTGTGCCTTCTCAACTTCCTAAACTGCCTTCCATCTAGTATATGTAAAAGAACTTCAAGACTGCATTCTCAATTCTGTGCTACTCTGTTGTCCAAAATTTCAATTTACTTTTAGACTTTTCAATTTCAATTCTTCTAATGACTTTCAGCTTCACATCGGCCACACTCTTTTGTGTGTTCCAGGCACACATATAGCAATGGTACTGGATGTGTCTGCTCTCCTATCTTCTTGACCCAATCTCCAATATGTCTACATAGTAGGAAAAGAAGTCCCCTCTCCTTATTACCCTATGCCCCTCAGTCACATCATCCATCTTCATGGCAAACTCAGAAACCTGCTGGCATCTTTGAACCTCCCTTCTGGTTAAGAGCACAGGCTCTGGAGCTGGATTGCCTTGGTTGAAATCCCATCCATGCTACTTATTTGCTTTGGGACTTTGGACCAATTGCTCAACTTCCCAGGACAAAATATCTTCCTCGGTAAAACTGAGGTGGTGATAACAGTAATAATAATACCTAGCTCACAGGTCCCTGCATGTTTTGAAATGGTACAATAAACTGGGGCGCCTGAGTGGCTTAGTCGGTTAAGCGTCCGACTTTCGCTTAGGTCATGATCTCGCGGTTCGTGGGTTCGAGTCCCGCGTCGGGCTCTGTGCTGACTGCCAGCTCAGAGCCTGGAGCCTGTTTCAGTCTGTGACTCCCTCTCTCTCTGACCCTCCCCTGTTCATGCTGTCTCTCTCTCTCTCTCTCTCCTAGAAATAAATAAAACATTAAAAAAAATTAAAAAAAAGAAAAGAAATGGTACAATAAACTTAGATCGGCACCCAACACCCAGTACGTGCTCACTAAGTTTCAGCTAGCATTCATTTTCCATTTAATTGCCACATCTGCATTTATGATTTCAGTGAGTTCTAGGATTATGTTTCTCTTGCCAAGATTTCTACCCTCCACCATTTTTTGTTATCACCTGGATTAATACAAACTGCCACCGAATGAGTCTTCCAAAGGCCCTATTTTAATTGCAATTTAGAAATCCTTCAGTGGTTTCCCGTGGCTTTCTGGAATACCATGAGAACTTCCTGAGCTTGGCATTCAAAGCTTTCCATGAACGGGCCCCTCGCTTCTGTTTTCAGTTGTTCCTGTCTCTCTTCTCCCACTGAACCTTGGCTATAGACAGGATGGACTTCCTGCTTTTTGTCTTAAACACTCTGTTATGGCCTGCTTCTTAGCTTTTGTAATAAGTGGTCCTTGTGCTCACGATGGACTAGACATCATGTTGACATTTTTAAGTGTCACATCATTTATCCCCACAAAAACTCTCTGAGGTAGCTACTGTGCTATCCCTACTTTATGAGGAACACAATGAGAAAACTGAGTCTTGGACAGAGTGAGTGACTGTCTGAAGTGTCTATAGTGAGGAACCCGTGAACATGGCACTTGAACCCAAGTTGATTCCAGATCCTGTGATTTTAACCATTCTGTCTTATGCCTTATTTATGGCACATTCCTCTTTCCTGGAGTATCCTTTACCCTTCCCCCACCTATTAATCAAAGCTTTCTTGAGGTTCTGTCTTTCCTATAAAGCTTTCCTAGGTTCCTTCAAACTCTAGTGAATTCCTTATCAGGTACGAGCTTCTCAAGGCTAGGAAGGCCATAGTGTATTTCTCATGAAGCCAGAGTTCCCTGATGTGGTATTTCGCAAATACTGATTATGAATTGTACCAGATCACTTTACTAATGAACTTGACAGTGGTTCCTGGTGGTTGAGCCAACTAAGCTCTGATTTCCCTTTATTCCTATTTTTTTATGTTTATTTATTTATTTATTTATTTATTTATTTATTTGAAAGAGAGAGAGAGAGAAGGGGAGGGGCACAGAGAGAGGGGGACACAGAATCCAAAGCAGGCTCCAGGCTCTGAGCTATCAGCCCAGAGCACTACATGGGGCTCAAACTCACAGACTGAGATTATGACCTGAGCGAAAGTCAGACACTTAACCAACTGAGCCACCCAAGCGCCCCACTTTATTTCTATTTTTGCCTTAGGTAGGCTTTCCCCCACCCCCCAACACATTTCGGAACCAGTGGAAGTCCCAGTGGCGCCCTCCCATGGGACACAGCACTCCACGCTACTGGATTTCCCCCTTCTTTGAAGTCATGCCAAGTTAGGGCTATCTGACAACCTCATATATGGCCCGGCCAGGCCTCCTTCTGCCAGTTCATAAGGGAGCTGCCATTAACAGCTAAGCAAGAGGTGAAATGAGTCATTCTCACTTTGCAGAAGCTGAGGAGTAGGAGGGACTCCAGGATAAAGAACTGTGGTGCCTGAAGCGGAATAGAGGAGAGACTAGATGCAAATACTGGAAAGGGAGGAAGTCACACAAGAGTTGCTCAATATTATTAAATGCTTTGTTATAAGACAACATTCCTACCTTCTAAAATCATGTGTTAGGTATTTAGGCTACGATGGGTAAGAAGGTCCATGGATGGACACCAAGATTTGTGACCTCCAACCATGCATGTTCATTTCCTTTTTTTGATTTGTTTTTTGGTTTTTTAGTTTATTTATTTCTTTTTTGAGAGAGTGAGAAAGAGAGAGCAAGGGAGGGGCAACAGAGAGAGAGAGAGAGAGTCTCCAGGCTCTGAACTGTCAGCGTAGAGCCCCGCGTAGGGCTCGAACTCATGAACAATGAGATCAGGACCTGTGTTGAAATCCAGAGTCAGATGCTTAATTGAGAGAGCCATCCAGATACCCCAAGGCACGCATTTTCTGAGTACTTACATCTTTCTGTGAGTGAGCCTGTAGTTTTTATTAGCTTTTCAAAGGGGTCCATAATCCAAAAGAGGGTGGTAAAATACTATTTTCAGCTCTTAAAATGGAAACATAATCTTACCCCAGGAAATCAGGTGACCCAGAGGCGGACTCTGATGATGTCATATAAAGAAAAAATTTTTAAAAAGTTAAATCTGAAAATTCTGCAGGTGTTACAATGTGCCTACTCATTTAACAGATGCTGACGAGTTACTTAGATGGTATAATCTATTTTGAGCTAACGACATACGGTGAAATTGCTAAATATTCAGTGACCACAGATCAAAAGGGCTTCAGCTACATAGAATCCTTATTTGCCTACTTAAGCCAATTTTAAAATAGTAATACAGTTTACCTCTCCATTTTTAAATTTTTATAGTATCATACTATGCTTCTCATAGCTCTTTAAAGAAGCTTCCTCAGTGTCCACATTTGACAAGGAAGGATCGGTATCTCTCTTTCTCTATCAATTTGCTGCATGACAAGGTAGACATAAATGAGTTGTGCAAGTCTGAAGACTATTTATGTGCATTGCCTAAGTCCGGTTATTACTGGGGCAAAGGGGATGGCCTGTGTCAGTGAAAAGCAACCATGATAAAGGGGAAGGCTCCTTAAATAAGCAGATGATATCTATTTAGGCCACCAGTGTTTGGATGAGCTGGTTAAGTGAGAGTTTTCCTGAAGATCACCACCTTCAGTACAGAATCTAGAACTGTGTTTACAAAAGTGGCTTTTCGGGGTCAGATGAGAATGTCTTATTCCAGTTTCTCTGTGGCCAAAACAAACAGACAAGCAAACAGAAAAGTTGGGGGCAGAAAGCCACAGTTTTAAATTGATGGTCAGAAGAGTCTTTCTCAAGAAGAGACATTTGCAGGGAGACCTGAAGGAAGTGAAGGAAGAGCCACAGGATCTCTGGGACCACTTACTTGCAGGGGGCCTCACGCAAGGCAGCCACCCCGCACCTCAGCTCTGAAACACATTGAGAGCTAGAAAGAGAAGACAAGGCTCTGGGAACAAAAAGCCTCCACAAAAAACCACAATGTATTTGCTCATTGTTCTCCCCCCCACACTGCTGCCCCAACACTCCCCCTTTCTGTCTGTAGCTGAATCTTCCTTCCAGCTGGGGCATGAGCAAAATGTGTCAGCTAGTCAGAAGCCTTGTTATTTTTCTTTCTTGAAGTTCAAAACTCTCAGAATAATGAGAACCCTTTGTGAAGAAATTGCTCTCCTGGTTACGTGTCTTATCCACAATGCACATCATACTGGTCTCTGCACAGATGTGCCCTTGACAAATGCCTTTGGAACGGACCCTCCCTGTTATAAAAGGAGACATAATGACTCTTCCTAATACTTCTTCCTCAGAACCCACCACCTAGGAAAGTTGGCAGGGCTTTTTCCTATCTTGGTGGTCATGGAGATCAGAGCTCAGTGGAAATGTTCCTTCGAACATCCTTATAACACACATAACGTCTTCTGGGCAAAGAGTGGTTTCATCAAACTGGTGGGCACCACTGGAGAGTAGTTCACCTTGCAGTGAAGAAACAAAATTTTTTTAGATCCAATCTTTCAAATATTTAATCAATTAATTCCTAGTCCCATGGCCTTCAAATATTTCTTACCTTATGCACCAAGTAGAAAAAATGTACCTACACTCCTACAGTCTATGTGTATTTATATAGATTATGTTTTTCTTATCAACAGCTAGTCTTTCAAGACACAATATACACATGGGACAAGGTTCATTGTTAAGCATAATAAATGTGAGTCCCTCATTCTTTCATTAAACTTAACAGTTTTATACTGAGAAACTTCTGGATGTTGAGATTTATTGTCATCACTGAAGACATGGTGAATGAAAACAGACAAGGGGCAGCCGAGTAGCTCAGTCGGTTTAAGCGTCCAACTTTGTCACAAGTCATGATCTCATGGCTCCTGAGTTGGAGCCCCACAACCAGCTCTGTGCTGAGAGTTTGGATCCTGGAGCCTGCTTTGGGTTCTGTGTCTCTCTCTCTGCCCCTCCCCAACTGTGCTCTGTCTTCTCTCTCTCTCTTTCTCTTAAAAATAAACATTTAAAAAAAGAAAACAGACAAAATTCCCACTCTCATGGAGCATAGAATCGAGTGCCGGAAGACAAATCATAAGCAAAATAAATAGAACATATGGCAGTGTCACATGCTAGCAAGTGTCATGGAGAAGAATAAAACAGGTAGGAGAATTCAGATACTTTTGAAAGGAGAGCTGCATTTTAAATGGCCCCAGAGAAAATGCAGATTAGGGAATTAACTGTTTGACAGTTTGCAACCATCTGACTGAGAATCAAGGTATCTACATCAATGTCCATTACATTAAATCGCAGTCAAGTACAGTTTCTTTTTCTTTTTAATTTTAACCTTTATTCATTTTTAAGAGACAGAGACAGAGTGCAAGTGGCGGGGGGGCGGAGAGGGGCAGAAAGAGAGGGAGACACAGAATCAGAAGCAGGCTCCTCTGAGCTGTCAGCACAGAACCCGATGCGGGGCTCAAACTCACAGACCATGGGATCATGACCTGAGCCAGTCGGATGCTTAACCGACTGAGCCACCCAGACACCCCTCAAGTATAGTTTCTTTATTTAGATAACCAATATCAATAGAATTCTAATTTCTCCTGCCATCCTAAAATGATCATCTTGGAAGATCACTTACTTAATCTACATGTACCTGCCCAACCACTTGAAACAGACTTCTCAGATCCCAGGGATATTATTTGGGATCTAGCCAGGATGATGAAGTTCAGTGGCTGTTTTGGTGGCAGATTTGGAGGCCTACAGTAAATCAGCTCTTCGATTCCATCTTGATTTGGTTCCATGATTGATTTTTAAATCATATGGTTTGTTTGGCTATGAGCAATTCTCTTAAATGTCCAAAGCCATTTTGTGATATTGTCATACTTTAAAGCAGATGAATAGGGAGAATATATGCACAAAAGCTTACTTGAGTCAACAGCTATAGTAGATACAGGAAGCGGTAACTTGGTTTTCTTTTCCTTTCTGTTGAGTTCTGTTAGTGTAGCGTGAGCATTTCCCGTTTTACCAGAGAAGGAGGATTGATTCGGCCTGGTGAAGCTTCAGAAGGAAGGAGTTTAACAAAACTGGTATTTTTAAATATTTTGCAACTCAAATAACAGGATACAATGAGCTTCCGAGGAAAGGTTTTTAAACGGGAGGCCAGTGAATTTTGGAAGAAGAGACGAACAGTGAGGAGAATAAATCAAGAAGAAATCCACAGATTTAGCTCTGTAGGTATCAAATATCAATGTTTGTTTTTCATCTTTTCTTCAATACTGAAAAAACAGAGATTAGCCCTGCGGGTGGTGGTCTAACATAGGCTATGGGCAAAGTCCTAGACAGAACAGAATATTCTATTTGACTCATGAATATCCTCTTTTACTTACGTTATTATTTTTGAATTACTTATGTCATTGTTTTAAAACATATGGAGAGAGGATTGAAATAGCGAAACGATTACTAGAATGTTAGTGAATATTTTCATTTTTAAAGAAAAGCCTACAAATCACCTCAATTAAGACCTCAACTGATGACTTGTATGTAATTGTGAAGTTTTTTAAATTACTGCTCTATTTTGATCACTCATTTGTTTTAAAATTCTTAGAGCAGTCCAAATGATGAAAGAAAGTGTAAATAAATATTTGATTAAATGAGCCAAGTAAGAAAGTAACAAACTAATAAGTTTCAAGGGTTAAAAAGATTGGGTTTGTTTATGGCTAAAAATGCTTCTGCCTTATTATTGTTTGCCAAGAAAATTAGTGTTCTGGAAATGTGTACTTATTACAGAATTCTAGATTTCTATCTATAAGAGCTACCACAGTTGAATACCAGAGCCTATTGCTGGAGTGTATCAGTGAACCCCCTGGAAGGCAGAAGGCCCGCTTTGTATGATAAGTGGCCGTGGCACATGGGCAGGCAGCTCTTTTCGCAGGAATGTTCATTTTACAAAGCGTTTCAGATTTTGCTTGTGTTCTTCAGGGTAAGGATTCTCAACCTCAGTACTATTGTCATTTGGATCCGAGACTTCTTTCCAATTCTGGGCAGCTCTCGTGGGTACTGTGAGATGTCTAACAACATCCCTATTTTCTACCCACTAGTTGCAAACACTCCTCATTTATGACAATCAGAAATGTCTCCAGACATTGTCAGATATGCTGGGGCAAGAAGGGTGATCATCCTGGCTGAGAACCCCTACTCTAGGGGTAAAACCTTTTTGTTCATATAATCATCTTTAATCCAGAAACAGAGCAGCTTTAAAAAAGTTACGTAGATGATGATGTAATGATTATTTATGAAGAGTCATTTAATGAATATGAGTAATCAAATTAATGAACCAAAATCTTATGTCTCAAGTAACAATAGTTCTCTTTATATTTACTGTCTATTTGGTGGTAATTTAACATGAATAGAATCTATCAGAGGCCTGGTTCACAGCATTGGCGCCATGTTGTTGTTCAGTTGGTTTCCATCTCAGTATCTTATAGTGTGTGTCTCCTGTTGAGAAACACTAGCAATTGAGCCCTTCCACCTTGTTCCCGTATCTCTCCATCCAGTGTTTCCTAACTGGGATATGCAGAGTCCTGAATCCAACTTCTGGGTCACCGTGGGCCCACCGTGGGTCCCCAGTGGTGTCTTGTCTACTGGCCCCACAAGAACCTCATCAGTTGTACACCTTTAGCCTGTTAAAGGGGATAAGTGTTTGAAAAGCTTGTTTGGTTTGGGATTATTTTAACCTTTAGAACAGTCCAAAAAATATACTTTCCCAGTTGCCTTTCACTCGGTGGAATTCAGAAGTTTGGTGGATGATGCCACCATGAGGGTGACTTCCTGTGACCACTAAGAGATGACACGCTGGAGAAGTACATGTCTATCTCATGCAGACCACCCATACAGCCTAGCAACAGGACAGTCCCCAGTGTCTTACCATATAATGAAGCTAATCACTCTAGGAATTATCTTAATTGAATTTGAAGGTATTGCTACTGAGCACTATGGGAAAAGCAGCCTGCAAGGACAGAGTTTTCCCACAGCATTTAGGAGCATTGCATTCATATTTAATTAAGATCATTCATACAGTGATTAGCTTTCTTCTGTGGAAGGCACTGGGGACTTCCTGCTATGGCTGCCTGCCTTGGTCTTCCTGAGATAACCTATCTCCTTTTGCAGTGTCTCTTCTGTTGAGCAGGAGCTTGTTCAGCCCATCCTTAAGTATTATTCCCAGATGTGGTTTTTATTTTTGGAAAAAAGGATCCAAAGAAGTGAAACACATAATTAGATAGAGAGTCATTCTCTCCGACTGTCTCACCTACTCTCTGTATGACCTTGAGTAGATTACAGAAATTACTCTGAACTTCAGTTTACTCTTCCCTAAGATGTTCGTAACAATACCTGCCTCTCTTAAGACTATTTATTTGAATTCAGTTTGATGATGTGCATTCTGAACATGATTTGAACACTGTAAAAAGTGGGGAGTTATAAGTATTATGTCTGCCACGTTAAAAACCAAGTAAAGTATTTCCATTTCCAAGAGTAAGGGAATAGGGATTATAATTGTAGTGAGAATGCCTTTTCAGTGGCTGTGTATTGAAGCCACTGGACTATATGGGTGACACGCTCGTCCTGGGAGCCTTGCAAAAAGTTGGAAAGTGACAGAGCCACTCAGTAGACAAGATGGGCACTCAGGGGGTCCCAGATCACTCTATGCAATGATGGGCCCTGCCTTAGAAATGCCCTGTATTGTTGTTTTTCCCACGTGTGAGCTAATGCAGGCAAAGCCACATTGGACCTTCCACAGCAGGGTTATCTAAGCTTTCTAAACGCTAAACCAGTGTCTCTGGACAAACTTCAGAGACAACTTGATAGGTAATAAGGAAGAAGCAATTCAAGTGACAAAAGGCCCAACCCATGAAGGAACGGCCTAAGGTTATCTCAGAGAATAAGAAATACCTTTTTTGTGAATTTTTGGATATACTCATATTACAGTGAGAGGAGAAATAATGACTGCTCTGGATAATTATGATAAATGATCTGATTTTGTAATGATCATGTGGATTTCGAATGCAACAAACCATTTCTTGCTCTAAGGCAGATTTAGAAGTGGTTTCATTTCACAGTAGTCTAGAATGCTCAACCAGAACACAGTGACTTCCTAAAATGCATACAACCCAAACTTGATACTGTCTTGATATAGACCGACAGTTTTGTTTATTTCATCTTCTTCGGATGCTCTTTGAAGCTATTTACCTAACTGTTGGAATTTTTAATTGTTTTGGAAGTTTCCCTTATTAATCCTATTTTCAAGTGTACTGCCTAAGAGATGGCATCCCATATTTTAACCCACTGTCACAGTCAATATCCTATATGAGAGAGAGCAACTGCTTTATGAGAAGTTCAAGGAAAATGAAACTTACTTGTTAGATTGTCAAGTAGAACTATTTCTCTTAATTTTTCAAGTGTGTATGGTACTCTGTAGTTTTTTTTAAACTGCCTTTCTATTTTTATTTATTTATTTATTTTAACCAAATCATCAGTATGATCTCTGGTGCATAGGAAGTCAATAAAAAGATCACTTCCTCCCTAAGTTGCATGTCCTAATTTGGAAAGATTAAATACATGATTAAGTTGAATTACTATATCAATCATCTGCAGAGTCAGGAAAAAAAATTGAAAAATTTATTTAAATAAATGTGTGTTGTTATTTTTAAGTTATTACTGGTTTGTGAATCTTTAATCTACAGAATTTGAGAATATTTGGAAAACTTTGGATACACATGAAAATACTTGCTCTCTTCTTTCATAATAGCCTATTGGCACTTTAGTAGAAAACTTAAAACTGTTGGGGCACCTGAGTGGCTCAGTCGGTTAAGCGTCTGACTTTGGCTCAGGTCATGATCTTGTGGTTCGTGAGTTCAAGCCCTGCGTTGGGCTGTTTGCTGACAGCTTAGAGCCTGGAGCCTATTTTGGATTCTCTCTCCCTCTCTCTGCCCCTCCCCACTCATGCTCACTTTCTGTCTTTCAAAACTAAATAAATATTTAAAAAATTAAAAACTGTAGAAAGAAAATCTAATCTGAATATCTTTAATGTCTCTCTCACAGGGGCACCTGGGTGACTTAGTCGGTTAAGTGTCCAACTTCAGCTCAGGTCATGATCTCATGGTTCATGGGTTCAAGCCCTGCGTTGGGCTCTGTGTTGACAGCTAGCTCAGAGCCTGGAGACTGATTCAGATTCTGTATCTCCCTGTCTCTCTGACTCTCCCCTGCTTGCACTTCTCACTCTATCTGTCAGAAATAAATAAAAAACATTAAAAAAATTAACATCTCTCTCACATATATAATTTTATATAATGTATTGTGCTATAGTTTTTAAGCTCATTTTTTATCTATTTTCCCATGTTTATGTGAACAGCCTTTCCCCCTGGTCATCCATGCCTCCTTACTGTTATTCCTTGTTTATATGGACATTCACAATTACCTATTTGAGCTACTTCATAATGAGCCAATTAACTGACAGGAAGCACAGATAAGAATCCCAGGATTATGTGTGCAGATAACAATGAAATAGGACTGAATCAGGTTCAAACAATGGAAAGCAGGGCTGAGAACCATAAATGGATGGTTGCCGAAAGCAAAAAAGGTGGAGTAATGGGTGGGGGGACCTGAATTCAATCCAGGCCCTGGAAATAGAGAAGTATACATTGAAACTTGACTTAACCCAAGAATCTAGGCAGGGGACTCTGAGTGTGGCTTTAGCAACAGGAGGTAGCCAGGTAGCTGCAGAATAGACTCAGGAGAGGACCTTGCCACTTAAGCAAGGTTGAGCTAACTTTCCTCAAGACTGACTGCCAAGCCAAGGGGAAGTGACAAGGTGGAGAAGAACTACCAACCGGCAGAGTCAACTCCATGACAATGCCCTTCATCACCTCTGAGCAGGAGGTGGACCATTTGTCAGGAAGGGAGTATGGCACAATGGAGGGGAAGTAACACCATGATCCCAACAAATCTTTTTATTCCCCAGATGGTGGTCATGGCCCCAAACTTTTGGAATCTGGAAATTCTCTCAATTAGTGACAATTTCCATTGGATTTGTGACACAAATATTAGCGAGCATTCCCTATACATTGCCTCAATATACCTTTCATTTCCTTTTCTCCATCTTCCTTACCCTCTTATACTTTTCTGTCCTCTTCCCCAAGGTGCCCGGTGACCTCTCACTGTAGCAACTCATAAAGGGAACAGGAGTCATACTGAAAACTATAGCTGTGTTTCAGTAGCCTCCCTATGGGGGTGGGGAAGGGGGTGGGAACCTATTCTGTTTCCTCTTCTTGCAGCACTATGACTGGTGGCATAGAGAGGACCTTAGGTTTTTGACACTGAGCTGGGTTGCAATTCCAGTTCATCAGTCAACTTGCTGACCATGTCCTCAGAATCCAAGTGTCTGCCTCTGTAACATAAAGCAATGATCTCTTCTAGGCTTCATAGGGATGTTCAGTGAGCAAAAATGTTAAATACTGTCACGGTCCTGGGTGCTAGGGTGTGTGGCCCTAGCGAAGCCCATTCGGCACTTCCTCCTAGAACCCTGAATCTTGAGTGGAGACACGCCAGAATCCCACACTACTGACCATTAGTTCCAAACATTGAGACTCACCAAGATTGTTCCTAATGGGAGTGAGGAGGGAAGTCGACAGAGGGAAATAAAACATTGGTACAAAAAGGAATCAAGGCGGCTGTTGCCTGGGCCAAAACACAACAAATAACCGCTAGGCATATTCAATCTCAAGTAGCTGAAAGTAAGAAAAGAAGGAGCTGACTGTCATTATTACAGAGATCTATTGAAAATATAAGATGCATGTTATGGACAAAACCATTTACATTCTTGTGTGTGTGTGGCATGTATGTATACATATGCGTGTGCACACATACACACACACACACACACACACTCCTCGCACTCAACCCGAAAGTTCATCTGTGTGGCTGTTAACGTTCTAAAATAGTGTCAGAGTTTAAGCTACTGGCAGCTTTCATCACAGATTTCTCATGAATTAATCTAAAATTCCCAGCAGTTGGCTCTAAGGCATTAATTTCTCTGGTATCAGGCCGACTTGTAATTGGGTTGTGATGTATTTTTAATGATATTTATTATCTTTCAAGTGTTTCTTGAAAACTAAATGAGACATGTAATTAAATTTGATTTAGATCATCTTGGATCTTTTCTACTTCTTTACAAGCACCAGTGTTAGAAGGAGAAGCAAAACACTCTTATTTTTTATTATCATTTGCTATACAAAACTGTGTGAATTTTGATGTGCTGCTAACAAGTATATCTGGTCAAGTTTCCTTAAAAAGAAAATAAGCCTGAAAAGGTCTGATTTCATTTGAAAGTACACCTTAAATCATAGATCCTATAAACCTCATTTGTGTCCTCAGTTTTTGTAATAACATTAAGAGTTAACCAAAATAGAATATTCTGACTTTTCTAAATATAATGTTTCTGTTGATTTTGATGACTTATCTTTCTTTATATTTGCAAAGGACTTTATAATTTCCCAAGTTTAACCTGCTTCGTTTCACTGAAATGGACTGAGACATTTAAAGTCTTACTACTGGTTGATTTCTTCTGAGATCTATGTCCATTTTTGTTACCAAGGGAACCATTTCCAAATTCAGCTTAATCTGAGCCTGCCCAGCTGTACACTTCTTAACTTTGATTTAGCTAGTGTTTTTCCATTCTCATGAAACTGTGTACTTCAGGACAGAGAAAAGGTTAAAGGGTCAGCACAAGATGGCTTATTCCTTACTTAATCATTTCCTTTTTGGTAAGAACAGCTAGTCTTGTTTTCTGAAGCTCAAACATTTGAGAGGTTGTCCAGTGAAACTCCCTTTGATGAAAGGCTGAATTAAATCTGTCGCACGACCACAGGCTGACAGCTGTGGCCATGGATACAGCTGTATGGGCTCTTTCCAATTCTCTCATTTATTTTAAACACAAATAGTGTGGAAGTTGGTTCCATTCCAGTTGTACGAAGGCCAAAGGGTCCTGGATTAAGTTAAGGTCTAAAGAATCCATGTGTCATTTGTATTTTTATTTCCTCTAAGAAATTTAATCAGTTGTCTTGATAATGCTTAAATTAGTCAACAGCTGTGTTGCTTCTAATTTGCTTTGGAGATCTTGAGATTGGAATTCTTTTTAGGGTTTTCTTAAAAACCCTGTGGATCTTCGCAGTCAGTTAGTTGCTTGTCTATGTGCCAAGATGTGAAGAGGATGTTTAAATAATTGGCATCTCATGCCTCCTATATTGGTCCTGAAGTAAATATCAATTTTTATTTGTTTGTTTTCCTGGATCATTAGCCAAAATGAATGGTTTTGTAAGGTGAAGAAGACACTCAGATATAAATTAATTCTGTTATGAATATTCAAATTAGAATAAATGTTCAGATATCTGGAAAGGACAAGGCTGTTTGAGGAAGACTGAGAAAGTCACAACTAACATCACAGAGGGCAAGCGTTTCACAGAAAGAATATAAAAGTTCTCAAAAGTAGGGGGAAAATCTTTTTGTCATAATGTTTCCTGGAAAGATTAGATTTTTTTGAAAAAGAGAACCAAGAGAAACTAGTTCAGATCAACAAACTAGAGTGACCTCAATGGTGAGTAACTGAGTCTTGGCTCCCTAATGACACTTGAAATTTAGAACACAAATATGTGACCTCCCAAGATGAAGGATCCTAATCCGATTAACCACTTTCCCTGATTACTTCTTAGTGATCCTATTCACTCCCAGTGCAGACAAGCTTGACCTGCATGAAAGTAGGTGAGAGCTACAGAAAGACATCCCAGATCTGCAACTTGATTTTCTCTAGGTATTCATCTTTGAAAGACAATGAGTTTAGTACTAAACTAATCTTAAATTTAATCCTTTTTTTAGATCCAGAGCTATAAATACACAGAAATGTTTTCTAGGCTGTTTCTCAAGGTAGAATTTGAGGTAGAATTTCATAGTCACCTTTATTTGCTGACATGTTTGATTAGGTATATTTCCTTTCTTTTTTCTTTTTTTTAATTCTTTTTTTAGTTGTTTTTTTAGTTTTTTTGGGGTGAGAGACAGAGAGCAAGTGGGGGAAGGGCAGAGAGAGACGGAGGCACAGAATCTGAAGTAGGCTGCAAGTTCTGAGCTGTCAGCACAGAGCCTAACATGGGGCTGGAACTCAGGATCAAGGAGTTCATGACCTGAGCCAAAGTCGGATGCCCAACCGACTGAGCCACCCAGGCACCCCTTTTTTCTTTTTTCTTTGGGGGCTACAGCAGCCAGACTTGATTCAGGCAATTCACAGTGGAGATGCTGTCCTTTTTAAAAAAATTTCAGTGTTTTCCTTATGTTATTAGTTCTTTTGCTTCCACAGAATGATTAGTTATTAAAAATTTTTAAAGTAGATTTATATAATAAATACAGAAACATGTACCACATTTTCTGGTCCATGACGAATTCAGTGTAAGGATTTAATTGATTGGTTGCATTGACTTGGTTTTGGTATATGCTTTTGGGTAAAACATGTAGGGTAATTTTTAATCCCTTTCAAAGACAAATCTATATTTGTCTGGCATTTGATGGTTCACTTAATACCCTCTCATACTTCGTCTTCTTGATCCTTGTAATAACATTGCTACAAGCAGGAAGTTGCCCTTTGACTCATTTAAATTAGCCTTGCTCCATCTCAATGTAAATACCTTGTCCCAGTTACACAGCTGGTAGGTAAAGACCATGACCCTCCAACTGCAGATTGACTTCCAGTCATCTGCCACAGTGACCATTGCACAGAGGTGTTTAAGGAACTCAGCAGATGTCTGTGGTTGCTGCCACAGCTCAGAATACTTTTCATTAATACGTTGCTAATTGTTCTTCTGTTTTGCTGACAGTAGATTCTAGGATCACATACATAATCTGTAATTATTTTCCCTAGTTCTCTTTCCTCAGTGTTCTATACATCTTTTTTTTTTTTTTTTTAATTACTTGAAGCTGTTACTGGTTGAACCTCCATGCAAAGTCCCTGCTATGATTTTGAGGTTTCCTCTCTGGTGGATCTTCAAAGGGTAAATAAACAGGTTTAAAATCAAACAATTCTCCAGTGTTTCCATGGAGGCGTGGTAGCTTTGAAAGACTGAGTTCATTTCCTCACCATGTTGAAAGCAATACATGTTCATTACAGAAAATTTGGAAAATGTGAGAAGTCAAAATTGCAAATACCTAAATGTTGTATCCCATCCCAGTATGATAACTGATCATATATAGATCTATATCCACAAACTGCTTTCTTTTAATTTTTTAGATCTTATGCAGATTAAGTTTAAATGTAAATTCTCTCTACTCCTGAAACCAATACTGCTCTGTATGTTAACTAAGTAGAATTTAAATAAAAATTAAAAATTAAAAAGGAAACAGGCAGAATTCCATGAAAAATAAAATGAAAGAGGGAAACAAAATTTAAGATTGTATCTTCAAAGCACTTAGAATAAACCATTTAAGCACTTTTGAAAAAAAGTAGTAAAATAAACAATAATTAATACATTAAATTCTAGTGTGTAATATTTATTCTCACTTTTATTTAACGATAAAATGGGGTTGCTTGTTATTACAGACTTCCAAAAACTCCATTGAAACCGAGTGTGTATTGTTTCCTAGAATGGATGTGCCATAATTTCCTTATCCTTCCTTATTCTCAGTGATATACTTTTTCCCATTCTCAGCCAGCCTTGTCACTATCCCTTAGAAATGGAAATATTTTGGATTCAAACTTCCGTATTGTGGGGCGGCTGGGTGGCTCGGTTGGTTAAGCTTCCTACTTCAGCTTAGGTCATGATCTCATGGTTTGTGGGTTCGAGCCCCGCGTCAGGCTCTGTGCTGACAGCTAGCTCAGAGCCTGGAGTCTGCTTCAGATTCTGTGTCTCCCTCTTTCTCTCTGACCCTCCCCTGCTCATGCTCTCTCTCTCCCTCTGTCAGAAATAAACTTTAAAAAAACAGCAACAAAACTTCCATATTGTAATATGCGTGCATCTTGAACAATCGTCTCTCTTTTTGTACTCAGTCTTACCATCTTGGGCATCTTGGTCACAGATCCCACCCTCGTATTTTTCCCCCAAAAGCCAATTGTATGCAAAGCACTGTTACTCTCTTTACCAAAGAATTGAAGTTACAGAGAAGAAATCATGACATGTACCACACATTCCCTAGGGTGTCTTAACCCACATCCTATTTCCGGTGTCCTTCCTCGAGCCCATCATAGCAGCAAGCCTCCCTCCACTACACACAGGTCTGAAAAATATCAATCATTGTTTTTGAGCAGTAGCTCCAGCGTCTTCACTTTGGGGATATAACCTCCACCATTCTGCCTGCCTTTCTCATCCCTCTGGGATTAAGGCGAATATATTTTCTCCATGTTGTTACAAAGAGAATATTGCAAAAAAGTCCTTTCATAAATCTTGGCTTGTATGTGTAGTTATTTCTTTAGAACATAGAATAAAACATTCTCAAAAGAGGAATTCCTGGATGAAAAGATATAAACTTATTTACTCAACAGATATTTACTGAATGCCTCCTGTTTTCTCTTTGTACACACTAAATTTATAAGGCAAGTGCTTTAAATTCATGACTAGTGAAAATTTAAACTCACAGACTTTATCTACTTAACACTTATGTAATTAGTACTATGGGTGTGATGCTATTCTAAAAGCATAACTATATTACCTCATTTGATCCTACGGTGTAGTTCCTACTAAGATGTCTATTTTGCAAATTATAAACTAAGACACAGAGATTTTTATTTTTAATCCAAGTTAGTTAACATATACTGTAATAGTGGTTTCAGGAGTAGAATTTTGTCATCATCACTCACATACAACACCCAGTGCTCATCCCAAGTGCCCTCCTTAATGTCCATCACCCATTTAGCCCATCCCCCAGCCCAACACCCCTCCAGCAACCCTCAATTTGTTCTCATAAGTGTCTCTTATGGTTTGCCTCCCTCTCTGTTTTTATCTTATTTTTCCCTCCCTACCCATGTTCATTTGTTTTATTTTTTAAATACCACATATGAGTGAAGTCATATGATATTTGTCTTTCTCTCACTGACTCATTTCACTTGTATAATACACTCTAGTTCCATCCACATTGTTGCAAATGGCAAGATTTCATTCTTTTTGATTGCCTAGTCATATTCCATTGTGTGTACACACACACACACACACACACACACACACACACACACACACACATATATACACCATATCTTTATTTATCCATTCATCATATATATATATATATATATATATATATATATATATATCATATCTTTTTTATCTGTCCATCAGTTGATAGACATTTGGACTCTTTCCATAATTTGTCTATTGTCAATAGTACTGCTATAAAATTTGGGGTACATGCACCCTTTTGAATCAGCATTTTTATATCCTTTGGATAAATACCTACTAGTGCAATTGCTGGGTCACAGGGTAGTTCTAGCTTTAATTTCTTGAGGTACCGCCATACTGTTTTCAGAGTGGCTGCACCAGTTTCCATTCCTACCAGGAGTGCAAAAAGATTCCCTTTTCTCCACATCCTCGCCAGCATCTGTTGTCTCCTGAGTTATTAATTTTAGCCATTCTGACAGGTGTGAGTGAGGTGGTAACTCTTCCTGGTTTTGATTTGTATGTCCATCATGATGAGTGATGTTGAGCATTTGTTCATGTGTCTGCTAGCCATCTGGATGTCTTCTTTTAGAAAATGTCTATTCATGTCTTTTGCCCATTTCTTCACTGGATTATTTGATTTTTGGGTGTTAAAGTTTGATAAGTTGTTTATAGATTTTGGATGCTAACCCTTTATATGATATGTCATATGAAAAATCTTCTCTCAATTCTGTCAGTTGCCTTTTAGTTTTACCGATTGTTTCCTTCACCGTACAGCACAGAGATTCTCATTAACCTGCCCAACATTGCTTAGCTCATAAGCAGCAATTCCAGAACTAGAACCCCAGGAATTCTGTTTCCATAGTATGTATTACACCCTCTCTTCATCTCAGCATAGAAAACCTATAATCACACTCTACCTTTTACTTTGGACTCGTAAAACAAGGCTGGGTAGTTTCAGCTATTCTTAGTTAGATTGTACTTCTATTCTGGAGAAAAGTCTACGTTGGTAATTTAGTCATGTAACTTTTCATTGTCACGTGCTTCAAATGCTTAGTCTTCAGCATCACTTTTCACCCATGTAATTTTGAATTATAATTACAAAATTAATTCAGACCCTTGCAACAGTGCACTGTGCTCTTGAAATTTGCATCTTTAGCTAAGGCATGGCAAGTCTGCTTTCAAAGCAAATCAAACGGCTCTTGACAGCCTTGGTTATTACTAAGATGGCAGGTTTACCAACTCCACAGCTTCGATATGGTGTTGGCATTCCATGAGAACTTGTAGAATAAGAAGAGGAAAAGAATGCATTTGTTTTTGTGACAGGAGCCCCTTCTTCTGCAGTGAAGTTGACTTGGAGGAGAGCTGTGGATTTGGAGAAGTAGATTAAACAGATCTCTCAATATGTATGAGAAGAACAGGGCCTATTACCAGCGTGGCATAACACCAGCCCTGTTGCATAATAACGGATACTGATGGGTGCCTTTTCCCATGCCTGGAGCGATCGTAGAACAGCTAATGAAATTCATTAGTCATTTGAGAGAGAGTAAGAGTAAAAAGCACTATAAAAATCCAATCCAATTCAGGGTAATCTTGGCACATGCCTTTTCCCAGTGGGTGCATTTCCAAAAGAAAGAGGCATATTAAATTCAGGAGGGACAACCCAACTGTTCTAAAGCTATAAATCAATGCTGCTTAGTTCTCATTTTCACTCAACGTCTCTGCAAGGAGCAGTAGTGAGAAATTAACTGATTCCACCATCCTCAAATACGTCTGTCTCTTTGACCATAACACTGAGCAGACAGCTGTCTTGCCCCAGATAGAACTGTGGTCCCATGACCTGGATCCTGACCATCGCAGATGCATAAAGCGTTCATGCCAAGTATCAGCAAATCCCAGGCCCTAGGTGCTATGGAATATATCATTGTTATTTTCATTTTTAGACCTCATATCCACAAAATTATGAAACACTGGGTGTCTTGAATGGCACCCATTAACTGACACAGTCCCTGGAAAGATAGAGCTTGACTAATACACCCCTCAGAAGTAAAAAAAAAAAGAATGCTCTATTTGAAGCAGCTCTGTTGGGTTTTGCATCCCCTGTCAAAATAATCTCAGTGCAACATTTAAACAGGAAAGGCTTAATAAGTGTCATTCATTGATTGGCTGATGTACCATAGCCTGAAATGCATTAATAGAAATATACCTGCCAACAGATGTTTATAGGCTATGCTTTTCATTGGGTACATCAAGGGAAGTTTGGGATTTCGTTTTTCTGGTTTTATTAATACCCTGTGACTTGTGAGCTCTGATTTTCCTATTGCATTAATTTAGGTGGGGCTAATTCTAGGTGGAGTGTGGGCCCCTAGTGAAATGTCTTCTTTGAAGGTCTTTGTGTCCCCAGCTTGTTTATTAATGCTCAAGTGTGCAACTAACGGAGATAAAATTAAAAGGATGGTGAGAACAGGATTGTAAAAGCCTCCTAAAACATCTTATGTTGTTTGCTTTAAGCCCATAAATTGCAACACCCACAAAGCGACACTCTCACAGTCTTGTTCATGTCTATGTGAGCAAGCAGAGCAGAGAGCAAGTACTACTAGCCACATCACAGGCTCTTGGTATATGAGCACTGAAAGGCATCAGCATACTTAAGCTGGAGATACAGTGAGAGAAAGAGACATAACTAACCAAATCTGTGGTTCATTTGCTACATTTCATACGTAAACACAGTATTAAAAGAAGGAGAAAAAAATTTAAAAAAAAAAAGAGGTTCCAAACTAAGCCATTATGTTTCAGACTTGAAGAACTGAGGGAGCAGTTGGTAATGCAATGTGTGACATTACAGGGTAAGAGGTAATATACGAGGAGCACTGAGGTCTGTAGCTGAACTGGAGTGAATTGCCACTACTTGAAGACATCCAAAGCCAACTAAAAATAAACTAAAATGAGGCCAGATCTAACATCTGGGGCCAACATTTGCCTCTTGAGCTATCAATTTGTGATTCTTGGGTTTAACCTTGGCCTGGGAAAATAAAGAATTGGAACTTAAAATAAGTCTACATAGAATAATCATGTCAAAAGGCAGGGATTCTCGATGGAGTGTTTTTGTTTTTTATTTTTGTTTATTCTTCAATTACCCAAATCATACCATAGTATCTCTGTGTTTTCTGCTTCAAAACAGTGAACATTCACACAGCTCTTTCACTAAAGAGATTGTGTTGGACAACTAAATGTCTTTTCTCCAAATATTATGTGGAGTCCTGTGTTTTTATTTGGTAAATGTTGTGATCTTACTTGAAGGCCCTTCCAGAGAGAATTTTCACCTTACATCATCCTCAGTTTACCTAAGCATTTGTAAAATGGGTTTCTTTCATTTTAATACAGGAAGTACACCGAAATCTTTGTTAGTGGCCCACTGGGTCACATCTTGTTTTGTTTTTTGTTTCTATTTGGAAAAAAAACATTGCTATTTTGAGGAGCCAGTTAGCAATTATTAAAATGCGGGTGGAAGTTTCTAGGGCCTTACCAGCAAAGGTCCTCCAAAGAAGGACTTAGAAATCAAAGCTACGCCTTTGTGCTTTGCAGACTGAGGGAGGGGGGTAATGTTGGCAGGAAACGGTCAATGTAATTGATGTGATAGATGAAAAAACTGTTCTCCATTTATGAGATTCCCTTTAATATCCAGAATTAATGGTGACCCCTCCAGCTTCCAAGAGCCCCCTAAATAATTCCAAAGGCCCTTCTTTTTCATGTAAGTTGCACAAATATTTCATCGAAGGCCTAGGAAACTCAAAGCTGTGTCTTGGTATTCTGCTTTATCATTTTTTGTTTGAGGACCCATTTTTCTCACAGGTTTGGAGTAAACACATCAACCCTGTAATGGAACAGCCACACCTTCCACCACTGGTATTCGTCCCTTGGTGCTATAGGAAGTTTCTTTGAGAGAAGTGTCTTTCTCTCGGCTTTAGGATTTTAATGTAGTGCAATTATCTGGGTGTTTTCTTCTGACTCTTCCATTTTCACCACACCACGTCCATAATAGTTATGTCGTTCAGTCCTGATAGAGACTCACCAAACTTCTCTCTGTTGTGGCCAAGAGGCTCAGAGCCAAGCAATTAATCCTGACACAGGATCCGTGCCTCCGTAACAACGAAGACAGCCTGTGATACTTTGCTTGCTAATAGGGAGCCAACATTTTAAAATAGATCCAGGTGAACCTCCCAAGGAAGGATCTAATTCAGCAAAACAGATGATGATCCTACTAGAGCAAGTAAGCAGAGGACTTTTCTTCAAATAGACAAAGAGAAAGTTTACACAATTCAATAGATGTGTTTGGCCGACTCCCGTGGGCTTTGGGAGCGACTTGCAAAGAGCTTGAATTACTGAACAAGGTGTCAAATATTTCAGGATATTCTCATATTATTTCAGATCTGGAAATAATAGTCACATGGCTTTGCCCTAAATGCCTGGAGTCCTTTTGACTCCATTGGAAGGACTGAATAATGTCCAAGCCTTGGCAAGACTAAGAACTAAATCCAACAAGGCATCGAGAACAAGCAAGATTATGTGTGTCAGTGGTTAATATCCTCTTTTCTTTTTCCACAGCAAGAAAAGCCCAGACTTCTCGAGCCTTTGGATTATGAAACGGTCATTGAAGAACTTGAAAAGACCTATGGGAATGATCCCCTTCGAGATCTCCTGTTCTTCCCCAATGACGACTTTTCAGTAAGTTATCTTTTCAAGCCATCTAAGTTCAGAAAGGCCCCACGGGATGATTGAAGACCGTCCCAAACTGGGTCACTGTCATCCTCCCTTATAGATTCGAGGTGCAGAGCACTCTTTCCTGTGGCTACCCTGCGTCACAGTCACTGCAATGGGAAGCCACATCGATGAGAGATGCAGTGCCTCAGTGGCCTTTTGAGACAGGAGATGCACAAGGTGCTACCTCCTGTCAATGTCTGGGTTTCTAGCTGCTCCCTTACCTGACCTCATAGAGCACTTCCTCCCTCGCCCTCTTCTGACCCAAAGCTTCCCAGCAACTAAAACTAACCAATGGCAGAGGCGGGAATCTCTCGGCACAAAACTTGCAGTTCTTAAAAATTACTCTTAATCTTGGCTCTCCTTTTGTAAGGAAATGTTGAGGCTTATGTACAGAGAAAGGTAGGCAAGCACATCTTCCTGGGAGGATTTAGGATCCAAAGACAATGCTCGCTAGTACTTGGAATGCTCCTGAAAGTAGAAGAGAGAATGAATAAAAAGGCAGTTCATGTTGGAATCAGGCACAAGCACAGAAAAATTATGGCTGATGAGCACGCGCGTGTCTCCAGCCTTCTATTTGTGGTCATCTTAAACATTTTTAAATTGTTAGTAAATATCTATGTAAGCAGAGATCTCAGTGGGCCGATGGTAACCTTTCTTGTCTTTTCCTAAAAGAAAAGTAGTCGGAGACATCACAAACCAACGTCTTAAAGCTGATGAAAAGGCAGCTCCAGGGTAATCTTGTGATGTAGCCACTGTTCATGGAATCCCGCGTTGAGTTTCTAGGGCCCCGTGCTCACCCTTCCTCAGCCAGCCTCACACTTCCACGCTCACCCTTACCTTTGGGGCAGATCTGGCTTCTGGTTTCTAAGGTCAATTATTTCCACTTCCTCCATGGATGAGTAAGAAATAAGGTCTATGGAAGTGAACAATTTTCTGTTTCAAATACAAAAAGTGATGGAATGAAGGAGACAGGTTGGTAGATAGGAATGAAAAACCTCTTCTGATTTGCTTTTTCCAGTTTTTAAAGGGCTCCTAATTTACTGTCCGACAGACTTTAAGAGAGCCCTGTCTCAGGCAGAGAAATGTCATTTCCATGGTTGGACCAGGTGACCACAGCTTGAACAAAGCTGAGCCAGGTTTTGTTGATGTTGTTTTTTCCAAACCCTCTCTTTCTTTCATGAAGGTAAACCTTTGTGAACAAACTCTTTCTGTCAACACAATATTCCTTGAAACTTTGAGACCTCGGCATTCTAGCCCCGTCGTTCAGAAATTCAGCAAAAGCTACTGCCCATGCCCCCCACCCAAGAAGAGAGTGGAGGCATGTGGATGGGATATGACACTTGCACTGAAGTTGAAATCATTTCTTGGCATCTTTCCACTCTCGTGTAAGTTAAAGACTGGCTGATGGCTAGGACGTGTGCCATCCTTCATGGTGTCAACCGATCACATGAGACCATACGCACTTCTTTATTTTCCAGAGATGAACGTTCTAGTAAATACGCTGCATTCTTTCATCCTATGCTTGCTTTAAAGCCTTCTGTCGCCACCCCCTGTAGCCTTCAAAGCAAAGGGCAAACACCTTAGCATTGCCCAACGGGCTCTCCAAAACCTGGTCCTTGCTCATCTAAAGTTCATAGTCTTCCTCCTCCATCCAGTCCCCAACGCTACCATCAAGGGCACCTTCACAGTAAACTACCAGCACCGTCCTGAACATAACATTCTCTCACCCCTCAGACTGTTTCCTTCCTTTATTCATTCACCAAATATATAATATGTAATAACAGCATGTAATACTAAACGTCAGGCATTAATGTCAGAAAGGGAAAGCAGTAGCGATCGGACAGAAATTGCCCGGTTTTAGAGGAGCTCACCTTTCAGTCAGATGAGTCAGGCAAAAATAAGTAAACAATGGAACTAACGAGATAATTGGGGTTGAAGACCAGTTCTGTGAGGAAAATGAGACAGGGCCATGTCATAGAAAAAAAGGGAAAAACGTGACATTTGAACTGAATTCTGAATTCCCAAGGGAGACCAATCACCCTGAAACCGTTAGAAGGAAGGAGCATCTCAGGTTGAAGGAAGCTACTAGAAAGGCCCTGGACAGCTGTGGACAGAGTGATCAGAGGAGAGGTTAGGCCAGGACTAGACAAGGCATTTATTTGCATTTTATTCCAAAGGCAAGTGGTGACGGCAGTTTTGAGAAGAAGAACTGACTTGGTCTATAGTGTTAGAAGCTGAGGAGGCCTCTGTGGGAACAGCATACAATGAGGTGAAGAGGAAGCTGGGAGACTAGCTGAGAGAGACTAGCTCTCTCAATGAGCAGGTGCTCAAGAGATATTGGATGCCACCAAGTCCCTACGATCAGGAAATGTCACAGAGACAGCTAAATCATCACTTGTATCAAGCCCCTGACAAAAGAAGTTTTGGATATTACTGCCATGTAAAATGGTCAGTTTTTAATTTTTTTAATGTTCATTTATTTTTGAGAGAGTGACAGAGTGTGAGTGGGGGAGGAGCAGAGAGAGAGGGAGACACAGAATCCAAAGCAGTCTCCAGGCTCTGAGCTGTCAGCACAGAGCCCGATGTGGGGCTCGAACTCATGAGCCACGAGATTAAAAAAAAAGAAAAGAAAAGAATATTTTGTAACCCATGACAATTCTATGAAATTCGGGTTTTGGTATCCATGAATAAAGCTGTATTGAAACAGCACAGTGATGCCCTTTCTTTTTCTTTCTTTTTTTTAAAGTTTATTTATCTTTGAGAGAGAGAAAGACAGAGTATGAGCAGGGGCGGGGCAGAGAAAGAAAGAGACACAGAACCCAAAGCAGGCTCCAGGCTCTGAGCTGTCAGCACAGAGCCCGACGTGGGGCTTGAACTCATGAACTGTGAGATCATGACCTGAGCGGATGTCAGACACTTAACCAACTGAGCCATCCAGGTGCCCGCCCCTTCTTTAACCTATTGTTATGGCTGCTTTCATGACACACTGCAAGATGGCAGCAGCATAGGGCCCTAAGAGATGTATTATCTGTCCCTTCACAGAAAACGTTGGGGCAGCCCTGCTGTAATGAGCAGAACTGTGTTCATTTGGGAGGTTTTTCACTTCCCTCTGTGTGGAGTAACGACCCTTCCTTCGATACCCTGTCACTGTCTACCGTATCCACAGCCCATGTCACATTTCAGTTGTGTTGCCTGCCTATAGGAAGCCCCTAGTGCCCCCCCTAGATTATCATTTCCCAGAATCATCCTTGAGCGATGGGTGAGTAGGGATTCTCTGGGATGAGTGTGGACCATCTCCGCTCACCCAGTGGGAAGTGGCAAGAGAGGGGTCACTCCCATCCCCGGGCATCACAGACTGGAAGGAGGGGAGCAACCCCAAACTTCCCACTGCCCCCCTCCAAATGCCCCGAGCCCAGCTGCGCCCTACGGAGAGGAGAATCCAGCTTGCTTCTGTGTTTCCACCTTCCCAAGCACCCCCACTCACAGCAGATATGATTCATTACTTGGTTTGTTTAATCAATATTTATTCAGCACCCACAAGGCGCTGAATATAGAACAGCACTTCCCAGACAAGTGAGGCTGACAAGAAAAGCAAAATCCCTCTATTTAAGAAGTGTGTGCCCTAATATGGATGAAAAATAAAGTTGACGAAGAATCCTGGCTTCTTATGGTGAAGAAATTTCAAGAAGCAGGGGCTTATGGTGAAATTTCAAGAAGCAGGGGCTTCAACTGCTACTTGATGCATCTTAAAGAAGATTATTATTCACCAGCGCAGGATTCCTGCAATATTTCTCCCTATTTAGTTGCTGGCCCAAACCGTCACATCCGTTTTTGCTTAGATCCCCCGAAAGTGCCTTTTTACCAGTCTTCCTGCTTCCTCCTCTGCACTCAGTTAAAGGAAGCTTTGGAAATACGAATCAGATAGTGAATACCACAGAACCGGTTCAAACTTTCCAGTGGTTTCCCATGGCCTTCAGAATCCAAACCAGTCTCTCACCAGTGCCCCCATCACCTGCTTCCTGATTACCTCTGAGCCCTTATCTCCTCGCCCTGTTTCCCTTAGTCACTGCATGGATACCTAGCATTTTCTCTGCGCCCAGAACTTGCCAAGCTCATCCCCTCTGTCAGGGCAAGTCTGCTCTTGGCCCAACTGGTCCCTGCTTTTCATTCACTTCAGTTCAAATGCTACATCCCTGGGGCACCTGGGTGGCTCAGTCGGTTGAATATCTGACTTCGGCTCAGGTCATGATCTCATGGTTTGTGGGTTTGAGCCCCACGTGGGGCTCTGTGCTGACAGCTAGCTCAGAGCCTGGAGCCTGCTTCAGATTCTGTGTCTCCTTCTCTCTCTGACCCTCTCCTGCTCATGCTGTCTCTCTCTCTCTCAGAAATAAATAAAACATTTAAATAAATAAATAAATAAATAAATATAAAAAACAAATGCTACATCCCTGATCCCAACCATGCTTTGTTACTCTGTCACATCATCCTGATTGCTAGCCTTTTGTTTAATGTTTTATTTTATTTTAGACAGACAGACAGAGTGCAAGCAATTGGCGGGGGGGGGGGGGACAAGGAGGGCAGAGAGAGAGGGGGACACAGAATCCAAAGCAGACCCCAGGCTCCGAGCTGTCAGCACAGAACCAGAAGCGGGGCTCGAACTCATGAACCGTGAGATCATGACCTGAGACAAAGTCAGATGCTTGACCAACTGAGCCACCCAGGCATCCCTGATTGCTTGTCTTTAGAGCACTTATCACCACCTAGAAAGACCTCGGTTTGCTTTTTCTCTCCTCTGTCACTTCTTCCTCGCCATTAGGGTGTACCTTCTAGCAGGACAGGGATGTCTTCTGTCTTGATCACTGGGAGACCCACAGCAACTAGAGTAGCAGTTGGCACAAAGCAGGTGGAAAACAAATATTTATTTCATGAATTATCTTTCAGACACATGTAGTTTTTTTTCAAACACAACTGGAATCCTTTGAGTATCTCTGGGAACCAGAAGTCCATTGCAAAATGAAATTTGAGAGTAAAAAGGATGAAAGGATTGGCTTTGCTTGATGATGAGGAAAGTCATCATTAATGTGATACTTTCCTCTTCAACACAACTCAACATTTCCCCATAAGAAAAGAGCACTAAGGTCATGGTCCCCATCTCAGAGGCTCATTCCATCTGGCACAGTGCCTCCCACCTAGCCACCATCAACAAAGGCTAATTTCCTTTCTGTAACTCTTCAAGTAGTTGCTTTCTGTTACTAGGCATGGGAGAAATCACTATGTACCTGTATTTCAAGTACCCAACACAGTGTCGGGCTCATGGGCGTTCAGTGATGATTATCAAACCTTGAATTAAAATCGTCTTCTTCCTGGTTAAGGGGCTGAGGTAGAGGCATTTGGCTGGATTTTGGCACATCTGGTGCGTGGGTTCTGGGAGCAGGCAGTGTGATCTTCAGGACTACTGTGTCATAATGAGTCATAAGAATAAGCAGTCTAGAGGCACGTACTAGCCCATTCATTTAAAAAAACATGAGCTACTTCACTCATCGCACTGGCTACTCTTGCTTTTCTCATCTTTCTTGTGGGAAGCAGGTAGTGACAGAAACTTGAGACCAAACAGTGAAGAACTTAGTCACCAAATCATGGCTTCGTAAAATAGGCAAGGGGAGGAAGGAAGGAAAACAAGAACCAAAGAGGAGTTTCAAGGGCACAATGAATCATATTGTTGAGTGATTCACTGTGAGGAGAGGCTGATTAAAAAAAAATAGCAGAAAAAAAAACTGAGAAAGCCAGAAATGAGTATCCTGCTGAGTAACAGATACAGAAACTGGTGTTGGAATCACTTCTGGATGTATGAAACCTCACAGAAGAAGGTTCAGAGGTCTGAAGGGTAGCCCGCCGTGGAAGGCCACCCAGTCAGCCCTGTGCTTCAATACCACCTACGCTGGTAAAGCTGCTCTATTTCAACTCAGCTTCATGGCCCGCCTTGTGGGGAGCAAGCCACATCTATCAAGGGCACCAGTATCAACAAGAAGCACTGCTTACGCTTGAAAGGTTATGCTTTGACCCCAGGCGGTGCCATATTCAAAGTCAGAGGTCTATGTTGCACACGTGAGACATCCTGCCAAGAGAGTTACATGATCTTCTCAAATCTCCTCTTCATCCCACTAGTTCAGAATTCGTGTCTCAGGACTCTCCAGGGCTCCCTGCTGTGCTCTTTGGCTTATTATTATGACCTAGGGAATTGTGAGTTCTTAACATACCAATGGCTTGTTCTTCTCACCACAATATGTTTTGAACAAAAAAAGCAGCTGTGTAAGGGGACTTCCATACTCAAACCACAGGGGCCATATTGGTGAGAGGAAGTAGAAAGGCCTTAATATCTTTTAAACTGAAAAGCAGAAAGGTTCTGTATTGTTGTGCTTTTTTTTTTTTCCTTCTTGCTTCTTTTACTGAGACACAGCCTACCATTTTATAGGACTCTAAATCTCTTTAATCCTCAGCTTCTGAGCCTGAAAAGCATGCTTTAAATGGCTCTTACAGTATTCGTACAAGAACATGGTAATTGCCATTTAAAAGCTAAGTAATAGGCTTTGTCAAATGAGGTTATTTCTAAATGCTAATATTCCTCTCGTTTATAAGCTAATGAGGCTGAGATTTGCAAAAGCCTCTTGTTCAAGGATGGAGAGTAACTGTGAGGACAGAAATCAAACATGAGAACCTTGACTTGCTCTTAGTGTTTCTGTCTATATAGCATGCTTTGGGCCAGCTGCTTAGAAAAATCAAGTGCACCCTTAGAGGAAGTTTTAACTCCTTGAATACCACAATGAGCGCCATTAGAAAAGTGGTATGGTAGTGAAGCATTCTAGAGTAGTTCGGTAAAAATATGTGGGGACTTCTCTGGCCTTGATTGAACTAGGAACATATACACATATAGGACACATAAAGACTTGTACATGAAGATTCATAGCACCATTGTTTATAAACCCCAAAGGGGAAACAACGCACATATTCATCAACTGATGAATGAATAAATACAGTGTAGTATATCCACACAATGGAATATTACTCGGCCACTACAAAAATTAAACACTGATTCATCCTGTAACGTGGACAAAACTTGAAACCATTATGGTAAGTGAAAGAACCCAATCACAGAAGACCACATATGGTATGATTCCAGTTGCATGACACGTCCAGAATAGGCAAAGCCAGAGAGACAGAAAGTTATTAGTTGTCAAGGGCTCAGAAGAAAGACGAATAGGAAGTAACTGCTAGTAAATATAGGGTTTCTTTTGGGGGTAATGAAAATATTCTAAAATTAAATAATGATGATAGTTGCACACCCCTGTGAATATATATAAAACTACTGAATTCTACACTTTAAAAGGGTGAATTAGGGTATCTGGGTGGCTCAGTCAGTTAAGCATCTGTGTCTTGATTTTGGCTCAGGTTGTAATCTCACAGCTATAAAATAGAGCCCCATGTAGGGCTCCAAGCTGAGTGTGGAGGCACTTAGAATTATTTTTCTCCCTCTCCTTCTGACCCCTTCTCTCTCTCTCTCTCTCATAAATAAATAAGCATTTAAAAGGGTGAACCTTACAGCATGTCAATTATATCAAAAATAACACTTGTTTTTTAAGGATATTTCTAGGCATTGAGATAAGGGTGATGTAAGTGGTCAGAGATATGATATTAAAAAAATCTTAAATATATGTGTCTGTATTCAAGTACCTCATTCTTTAATAGGAATAAATAAAGGAGCACCTGGGTGGCTCAGTCAGTTAAGCATCTGACTCAGTTTTGGCTCAGGCCATGATCTCACAGTTCATGAGTTCAAGCCCTGCATCAACTCTGTGCTGATGGTCCAGAGCCTGCTTGGGATTCTCTCTCTCTCTCCCTCTCTCTCTGCCCCTCCCCTGCTTGCGCTCTCTCTCTCTCTAAAAATAAACAAACTTAAAAAAACTTTTAAATAAAAAAAAATAAAGAAACAATACAAAACATGAGAAAACATTTCAGTGTTAGTGAAATCTGTTCCCAAGCAGATTTAACATAGCTTGCTTATATACCAGCAATATATACATATATATATCAGCTGAATTAACCACTAGCAGAGCTTTGGAGTCTAAAATATTCTATAAAATATTTGGAGTCTAAAATATTCTATAGTTGAGCTGTGGACTTCATGTATGATACAGACAGTAAATGTTATAGTTCAGAGAAGAGGAAATGTACCCTGGATGAATTACAGATTTTCAGAAGGAGCCGCAGTTATACTAAGCCTGAGGTTAAGAAAGAATGAGGAAAGGAAGGACTTTCCAAGAGGAAGAGGAGGAGGAGCCTGCATCAGGCTCCTGCAGGAATGTGTGCGGAGCAGAAGAAGGAATGTGAGCAACCATATGGAAAGATGCATGGCGGGCTGGCTGTAGTAGGTTGGCTGGTGTCTTAGGCCGTTGCTCGTCACGGGGCCATGTCTTCAGGCCTCACACCAAGCAGGCTCCTTCCCTGTGCCTCCTTGGAAAGAGAACGCAGACCACAGCCTCTGAGTCTTTGCCAAGGGGAGGTCCTGGTGCAATAAGTATATTGTTGGAGCACTGTGTTCTGTGAGCACTCACACTTTTCCACATGTAAAACATTTCATCCTAACTTCCTTCAGAGAGGAGGCAAGATGAAATGTAGAGTCTGGAAAATAAATCACAGAAAAAGAAGTGAAGTGACTTGCTCAGTGGTTAGCCAATCCAAGGGTAGAAAACCTTGAACCAGCTCTCCAAATTTCCCTACTTATATATTTTTTTACGTTTATTTATTTTTTGAGAGAGAGAAAGGGCACAAGGTGGGGAGGGGCAGAATTAGAGGGAGACACAGAATCTGAAGCAGGCTCCAGGCTCTGATCTGTCAGCACAGAGCCAGATGTGGGGCTCGAACCCATGAACCGTGTGATCATGACCTGAGCTGAAGTCGGACACTTAACCAACTGAGCCACCCGGGCACCTGCCTACTTATATTCTCAAATACCAGGATACATAAGTCTCAATCCTTGACTTGCCTGGATGATCACAACTGTCCAGTGATGTGCAACTGCTAAATTTTGTGCACTTTCCAAGCACTTTAACTCCAGAAAAACAAAAAGGGACCTTCCCCATGAAGCACAATGAATAAATAATGGTGATAAAAAACACAGCATGGGGAATATAATCGATGGTGTTGTAATAGTGTGGTATGGTGACAGATGGTAGCTAAGGTGGGCATAACCGAATGTATAAACTTGTCCGAGCTCTATGTTGTGTGCCTGATGCTAATGTAACATTGTGCATCAACTATACATAAATTAAAACATAAATGAATGAGAGGCACCTGGGTGGCTCAATCAGTTAAGCATTTAATTTCAGCTCAGGTCATGATCTCATGGTTCCTAGGTTCGAGCCCCGTGTCTGGCTCTGCACTGATAGAGCAGAGCCTGGAGCCTGTTTCACATTCTGTGTGTGTCTCTCTCTGTCCTTCCTTTGCTTATGCTCCTTCTTTCTTTCTCTATCTCAAAAATAAATAAGTAAACATTAAAAAAAAAAAAAACTCTTTAAAAAAATGAATGAATGAATAGGGAATTATTGAGGGGGGCACAACAAATGTAGTAAAGTGATATTCTCATGTACTTAAAATCATCATAATAGTCTTCTGCAAGTGATAAAAATGTTTTTCAGGCAACTAATGTAGAATCAGTGTCTGCTGTACTAGAATATAAGGCCATATCAGGGTCGTAATCTGAAAATTTTAGGTGAAGATCACTTTTAAACACTCACTTAGGTTGGAATTGATCGGAAAATGTTAATAGTCTTTACTGTAAGGCTTGTTGAATTCTCAAGCTCAGACTGATTGATTAAACACCATCATTTTTGTTCTCTTTTTTGAGCAGCTGGGATCTACAGTACTGTGAGAGGAAGCTTTGCTCAGGCCCAGGATAGGAAACGCAGCCTCATTTTTTTTTTTTTTTTAGACTTTGACCGGTGGCTTTTGGCCAATTGAGAAATGGTCATGATGTGCTTAGAATGAAGTCGTCTGTGGTCATTTTAGCCAGCAGAATGGTGGCTGTAACAAAGCCACAGAGACTACCCACTAAAGAGTAGGAGGAACCAGAAAGTGACAGGGCTGTAGTCAAAGATGTTTGAATAGCACAGACCTGAAATTGCAAACACAAGCCTTCATGCCTCATTTCATAAATAAAATGACAGTTTGTGTTTCCAAATGCCTAATCTCTGGACAGTAGGCCCCTTATAAAACTCTACCACCAAAAAAGGAGTTCGGCTCAGTTCCAGTGCTGTCTCAGATCCGTTTCATGCAATTGAGTTCTACTAATTGTCGACCAGAAGGTTTATAAAAGACAACAGGAAGTCTGCTGTGGCCAAGACAATTTGTAGTGGTCTGAAAGCATCTAATTCTCAGAAAAGAAATTCTGTGTAACCATATTAATCCCCTTAACAAATATGACAGCATACTTCACTTCTTATTTGATTAACTTATTTTTGCTTCAATGGAGACACAGTAAAGAAATAAGACCTGAGTAGAAGAGCCACAGTTCTGAAAGTTGAAACTTTATGGAGGCTAGATGTTCTAGGATCACAACAAAATATAGCTGAGATCAATAGCATGTCAGAGGTGTTCATTACATATGCATTTCTTTTCTTATACCTTGTGTATTCTGTACAAGGTATTGGAAGTGCCAGAACTCCATGCAAGTTGTAAACTAATGTCTTAATTTTATCGCACGGTTACATGAGGGTGATTTAGCCCCCATTGTCTTATTAAGAATCAACATGATTTCATAACTAGAGGTCATCAGGAATCAGGCATAGTCTTTGTACACATGAGTCTACACACGATTAGGTTTTATAAACCCCAACTTGAGGGAATATCTAGTCTCATACATTACATATGTATTATGTATTGGAGGCTCTATCTTTACTACAAGCAGCTATGTGGTCATTATTACTGGAACGCTGAGTCCATATTCAGAAATGTACCATTAAAGAAAAATTTTTTTTCTCTTAAGCCAGTTCAGTATCCTATCTGTCTTATACCAGAAATCAGGGACCATAAGTGGGTCAGCAGGTGTAAGTAATAAGTTTACATTTGAGTCGTGTTACTGTGCTTTCCATCAGACTTAGAATATTTTAGAGTAGCTATTATGACTTTTTTAAAGGGAAGAAATGCACAGGAGAGTGCATGGGACAATGAGAAAGAGGAATAATATTATTATAAAATAATTTATTATAAAATAGTGACTGAAATATACATTTTTTAAGTAGAGGAAAAAAATCCTAATCTTGCCTTATACTAGTAGATTATAATATGTAATGTTCCCTTGTAAACACCAAGCAGGAGACACTGTGTATCTGAGAATTATCTATCCAAACAGGAAACAAGTTATGCCCAGATAAATGAAATCCAGCAGTAATCTCCAAAACTCAATTTAGGTATGGATTTTAATCTTTTACTCCAAACTTTCAATAGAGTTTACGTACTGTTTATCTTCTAAGAGAGGGTACCACATAAAAGAAGCAACTTGAAACAAGGGATCCAAAAGGAATAAAAAATGTAGGGGCGCCTGGGTGGCTCAGTTAAGTGGCCAACTTCAGCTCAGGTCATGATCTCACAGGTGGTGGGTTCAGGCCCCGTATCAGGCTCTGTGCTGACAGCTCAGAGTCCTGGAGTCTGCTTCAGATTCTGTTTCTCAGTCTCTCTCTCTCTTTCTCTCTCTCTCTCTCTCTCTGCCCCTCCCCTGCTCATGCTCTGTCTCTCTGTCTCCCAAAAATAAATAAACATAAAAAAATTTTTTTAATGTAAATACTAGGGATGCCCAGGTGGCTCAGTTGGTTGGGCATCCAGCTTCGGCTCAGATCATGATCTCACTGCTCGTGGGTTCGAGCCCTGCATCAGGCTGTGTGCTGACAGCTCAGAGCCTGCAGTCTGCTTCTGATTCTGTGTCTCCCATCTTTCTGCCCCTCTCCTACTCACACTCTATCTCTCTCTCTCAAAAGTGAATAAAGGTTAAAAAAAATTTTTTTAATGTAAAATCTAAATGATAGTAAGTCCTAAATCACCCTATCGTACTTTTTGTGGGTGTATCTACAGTTGGTTTGATTGATAACCATGGCCACATACAACTTCTGCACCCTGTTCACACAACTGCAGTGACGTCCTGGGACAGATGCACGGATCAAGAGAGCTCAGTCTAAACTGCATTTCAGAATGAGCACTGAATTTTGTCATATGATGTATTTAGAACTTGGTTTTCTCATTACTTTTTACCCTCTGGTTTTTGTCAGTTTCACGACATTCTTCCTCTTTTACGGTGTCCAAACCCAGGGTTCCTCAATATGCACACGCAGGCATGCATGCATGCGCGTGCACACACACACACACACACACACACACACACACAGTATACCTGTTCATGAGTGCACAGACACACATGGGCTCACACATACATACCACAGGCACACTCACACTGTACATACACATACCCTCAAATACAGCAACCATCATGCATCTTCAAATACCCACGCACACATAGTCACAGACACACTCATGCAACACACCTAATCACACATGCTCACGCAGACATATACCACACACACACACACACACACACACACACACACACGTGCACAGAAGCCACACATCCATATTCACACACACTCAACACTATTAACAAACAAGCATCTAAATACCCCACTGGACATCGAAGTTAGAGCAGTGAACAAAAGAGACATAAGTTCTTACCCTCATTCATCTTATATTAAGAGTGAAGAAAAAGGGGGATTTGACAAAAATATGAGCCTAGGACCAGAAGAACAGATATGATGCTGCCCTTGGTGGCAGAGCTTGCTGCAGCAGCTGTGAACTCTGAAGATCACAGTCCCTATCCCTACCCATCTTCTCCAAAACTAAGGAGGGGTTTTGAGATTCTCATCTCTTTCATTAGTTAGTCTAGAAAGAAATGTTTTTCTCTAGAACAATTCAAAGGAACTTTAGTTTGTGCTTTGGAAACTCTGATGAATCATTTGTGGATTTGGGGGGATACAAAGGAAAAGACCCCAGCTGTTGGTACCATGGATGTTAACAGACTCATCACCCCAACGCCCCTGGAGAGCCACGGAGTACAGACTAAAGAAAGCTGGCCGCAGGTGACAGAAAGTTACTGTTTTTAGGTTATCTCTTACTTCCCCCAGCTTGATGGAGCTGAAGCCAATATATCATATAAAGAGGAAACAATCTATGAAGTCCTGTTTTAGATGTTTTCTTTTAAGATGTATTTTCTACTTTTTATGTCTGTTCACTTAATGCAAAGTGGTTTGTTGAGCATGGAAGTTGAAAACATTTTGTTTATTTTAACAAAAATAAAGACACCAAAAACATGAGTCTTTTTCTTCAAGATCCAGGTTTACTGAACATCCTTTGTTTTCACTCCTAAAATTTTGGCTACACAGTCACACACACACACACACACACACACACACACACTCAGAGCTTCTGAAAAGGGTTAAATTTACCTTGTGGATCCTCAAGAAACTATTTACAATAGGATTAAAATAATGATGCTTTGCAAGTGTTTTCTTTCACTTCAAATGTATTTTAGGATTAACAACAAAAGGTAGAATAGAAATAAGCTAGGCAAAATAGACGCCCCAATTTTTGTTCTCTGAAGGGAAGTGAAAGAGTTTCACATGATGAACCTCGTACTTGTAAACCAGTACTGATAATAATAGTACTGATAAACCAGTACTTGTAATAATGCTGGCAGTGACATTCTCAAAGAGGTTTGACTTCTCTCCTAGAGATATAAAGTTTCTCTGTCTTCTTTTACTGTTAGATGCTATGATCTAAACCACTTTTCTATTGGGTTTTTGGTAGGGTGGTCTACTCAGTGCCTCTAAGTTGGAGAGCTTAATTAATTTCTCTTCATTTTTCTTCCCAGACAGCCACAGTGTCTTGGGATGTCCGAACACTGTACTCAACGGTCCCTGAAGATGCGGAACACAAAGCAGAAAATTTACTGGTGAAAGAGGTAAATGTGATACTTCCAGTCCTTTACTTTCTAAAGCTTTGTTTTCTCCTGGTGGTGTTCAACACAGCTCATTTTTATTGTTGTCTCTCTCTCCTTTTCAATAGAGAATTCCAGATGCTATGATGAACTGATGGCTTTCAGCTGTCATCATCTCTAGATTCTTTCCATCCTCCTGTTAATCAGTTTTTCATTATATGGTGACTCTTCAAGTTTGGGACTTTTTTTTTCTTTTGTTTTTACTTCACTTAAAATCCTCACCTTGAGAAAGATTTGTGTGTTCTTAACAGAGAGACAATTTTATTTTGCTTACCTAGACTGAATTGGAAAGGCCACCAAATGTGAGAATTTCGGATAACAGAGTTTCTATGTTAAAAGATACATTTTGTTCAAGTCCTTGCTATGGAAATAGTGGTAAAACCCTGTGGCTATGATAAAAATCTTTTGGTATAGCATTTGTTTGCATTCTGATGACATGAAGAGAGGCCTACAACCCTGCTTCTTCTTCTAAGCAGACTAAGAGGCTTTAGGGCAGCTACTTATAAGATATTTGTTGAATGAATAAATGAAGCTAGTCCTTTCTTTATAGAAAATGCAATGAGAAAATTTAGCACAGGCCAGACAGAACCCTGGGGGAAAAAATGGTGTTTCCCAATTAGGATTTAGTTTAATAACAAAGCCTTTTCTCAGCTCTTAAACATATGTGTATGAATATAAGCTAGCTTTATTAACATACATATTATATCAATCTGTATTAATCATGCCTATTTTATATTATACTATTCAGTCCAAATCGTTTGCCATAAATTACTTACAGGTTTTTTTTTCCAATTCCATATTTATTTCCCAAAGTTTACATTATGTGACACTACCTTCTAAGGAGTTAAAAAAAAAAAAAAAGGAAAAAGTTCAGAATCAAATAACATCAGGATATCTGAGTATACTGTTTTCATTGACTGATACATTGACTGATAGAAATAATAAATGTGATGTCAGTACCATAGTATTTTTGTTTACCGTCCCCTTAGAGGAAATCTTAATATTTGGTAGGGCATCACAGTTTAAAAAGGAGTTGGCAAATCATTTTCTACACAAGAAAATCAGAATCACTGAGACAAGGTTTACTACCATTCTTCAGTAAATATGTAAATAGGTGTTAACTTAGGTTGGATTTGAAATATTTATGATACTGAATTCCTAACCAGGAATATTCAACCAATTCTTCTTGAATATTCTTCACTAAAATATTACATTTTTATGTAAAAATCTTCAGCTTGTTAAATTTATTTCCAAGAATTTTATAGTTTTGTTGCAAATATGAGAATTTGGTAAATCCAATTTCTTTTTTTGCTGTTCATTGCTGATATATATTTTTTAAAATGGTGGCTTTTGAATATACATGACTACCTCACTAAACTTCCTTGATCTGATAATTCTTTGTAATGTTAGCTTTTGTTTTCATTTTTACTTTATCTTTTTGCACATAGAAAAACACCATTTATCATTCTTATTTGATCTTGAAGTGTGTAGTCATGTCACCTACAAACAATTAAAATTGTCTTAGTTCTAATAAGTATACAGTTTTTTTTAACTTTTGTCACATTTTATTACCCGATACCCCTGAAACACTGTTGAATAATAATGCTCATATTGGGCATCCTATCTTCTTCTTCTTCTTTTTTTGAGAGAGAGAGAGAATGCAATCAGTGCAGGGTCAGAGGAAGAGGGAATTTTAAGCAGGCTTTGTGCTCAGTGTAGAGCCCAAAGCAGGACATGATCTCACAACTGTGAAATCATGATCTGAACTGAAATCAAGAATCATAGACTTAACCTCTGAGCCCCTCAGAGGCCCCTATCCTGTCTTATTTTCGGTTTTAGGGGTAGGCTTTTAGTATCTTTGATGCTATTTTACCACTTGAATTTAGTTCTGTTGATAAAATTTAATAGGTTTCTGTCCTATGGATCCATATTTGTATTTCTGGTATAAACTTTCTTGTTCAAATCGTATTATTGCTTTAATACTCTACTCCATTCAAATGACTAATATTTTATTTCATGTTTTTGCTTATATATTCATGGGTGAAATTAGCTCTAGTTTTCTTCTGTCATTTTGGTATAGAGAAATGCTAGCTTCAAAAAATTGTGACACTCTCCATCTTTTTCTGTCTTTGGGAATTAAATCAGTGAAATGAAACAGGGCATCTAGAAATATATCCAAGTAAATAAGATTACATACTAAATGACAAATTATGGCACTTCAAATTCTCAAATATCTCTCAAGGATAGACAATTTCATGAATACCACTTGTTATTCATTCTGGATGAAAATAAAGTTAGGGCTCACATTAACATAAAAATTAATTCCAAGTGAATAAAAATAATTTAAATTTAGAAACAAAAATATTAAAACTATAAGAAAACATTTTCACATGGAAATTTAGGGGAAATGGACAGATTTAAGCAAATAAAAAATTTTTATTTCTGTATAATTAATGGTACCATAAAGTCAAAAGAAATTATTTAATCAGAGCAACCATCTGCAACTCTTTATTTCTTTTGCTGCACATCACACATTCCTAATTTTCAAACTCCTACACATTAATAAGGAGAAGATAAATAATGCAAGAACCAGGCACCGCCAAATTATGTATATTTAAATGTATTAGATTGGGGGCACCTGGGTGATTCAGTCAGTTAAGCATCTGACTTTGGATCAGGTCATGATCTAGCAGTTAGTGAGTTCAAGCCCTACCTCAGGTTCTGTGCTGACAGCTGGGAGCCTGGAGGCTGCTTCAGATTCTGTGTGTGTCTCTCTCTCTGCCTCTCCCCCACTCACGTTTTGTCTCTCTCTCTCTCTCTCTCAAAAATAAATAAACATTAAATAAATAAATATATAAATAAATGTATTAGCATGGATGCTCATGATATGTTAAGAGAAAAAAGTAAGTTGCAGAATATATACTATGCTATCTTTTTTTTTTTTCAAAGGTTTTATTTATTTTTGAGAGAGACAGAGACAGCATGAGCAGGGGAGGGTCACAGAGAGAGAGGGAGACACAAAATCTGAAGACAGGCTCCAGGCTGTGAGCCAACTGTCAGCACAGAGCCCAACGCGGGGCTCGAACCCACGAACTGTGAGATCATGACCTGAGCCACAGTGGGACACTTAACCGACTGAGCCACCCAGGCGCCCCTCTTCTTACCTCATTCTGAGTGAATTGGGTATTTGTCTATTTCCAGGCTTCCAGCAGTCTGCTTGAGGCTGTTAAAAACTTGCTCTCGCATGAATCAGGGATTCTTAGCCCTCTGCTGTGGGTCTCTGCAACCTGAGGCTTTGAGAGCTTGGATCTGGTGGTCAGATTGCTACTGCCTTTGCCTCTTCTCAGCTGCCTGTTTTATTATCTTGTGTGCCTTCGTGGTGGGACCCATCACAAATCCTAAATCTCAGGATGATTCAGAAACCCTACCCCCTATCTCTGGATCCAATGAAGATGTCAAGTTTAGCCACTTTCCAGGGAGAAGGCAGCCTAAAAAGAAGATCGGTACAACACTGGACACTTCTAAGGATAGTCTTGGGGTTTTAGATGCCCTTAGCTTTGTTATTGCTCTCATGAACTTCTGTACCACGACTTCAAATGGCCAGCTTGACCCCCTTTATTTCCGTAGTTCTCTGAGAATGTCCGCTTCAGTGGAGAACAGGTTGACCACAGAATCTGCCTGTGTGGTAGTATTTCTCCTGGGGTGAAATTTCTTCCCTTGAACTTCGTTCCTACCTTTCAACTACTTGCAGCCTGGGGTTATTCTTCCTTTTCTCACTTCCACCCTCAGCTTCTCCTTTCTCCTAAGAACTGCTCCAAAGAGAAGGTCAAGTACACTGTCTTTTACCTTAGATCCCAGGTGTCTGCCGTGCTTTTATGTTGCAAGTCTCAGGACAGAGCATTCATCTGGGTAACATGAACCACTCATATGTTTTTCTCAACTGCATGGATCTAAAGTAGAAAAAGGATAAGAAAAGAAAGAAGAGGAAGCCTGGGAAGAAACTTTTGGGTTTTTTTACCTGTGAATTTTTCTGTGTCACTAGCTGTGGAAACTGCCATAGCTTGCTTGGTTTTAAGAATGTGAATAAAAGGGGGGTGCCTGGGTGGCTTAGTTGGTTAAGCGTCCGACTTTCGCTTAGGTCATGATCTCGCGGATCGTGAGTTCGAGCCCCGCGTTGGGCTCTGTGCTGACTGCCAGCTCAGAGCCTGGAGCCTGTTTCAGAGTCTGTATCTCCCTCTCTCTCTGACCCTCCCCTACTCATGCTGTCTCTCTCCTAGAAATAAATAAAACATTTTAAAAAAATTAAAAAAAAAAAAAAGAATGTGAATAAAAGGAACCCCGTGCTTATAGGATAGGAAGAAGAGAAACCCTGATTACAAATATCACGTGATGATCGTAGGACATGAGTACTAAAGCTTGGAGGCAGCAAATAAAAAGAAAGGGTCACCAGAAAGCCCAGTTAAGACTGAGAAATGAACCCAGAGAATTCTGCTGGCTAAAGGTCTTGACCACAATAGGTAATAGCAGCTAACCTTGATCGACTACTTTCTTTGTGCCAGACATGCTTCTAAGACCTTTACTTGCAGTAATTATAAGCGTATGCTGCAGTAGCAACAGCACCTTGTAATGGTGAGGAAACTTCTATGGAGACATTAAGCAAGTGTTCAGCATCATACAGGTGGGAAGAGACAGAGCCAGCATCCCTACCATTGCTGTCTCCTTACAGTGGCTTCTGACCCCTTAACCATGACGCTGAGTGCCCTGGATGGCGCTTTACTAAGGTTGCCCTCAGGAAGGACCACGTCCCCAGTCTCCTCTCTGACGATCCCACCCCAGTTTTGACCAGGTAACTCTGACGCATACAGTTAGTAAACCACACTTTGAGAATATTGGCTGGATTTTCGAAACCAGATGAGGCCGGCACTGAAATGAATTCATGGACGTTCTGTAGAAACACGTGTTTCCCTTACCGCCGCTGCTGCCTCACACTAAGCAACCTTTGTGGTCCTCCTTTGCACTAAATGGCCCTGTGGCTCCCCACGGAGTGGCCGGGACAAATACTGTGGTTGCTAGGCAGCAGACTGGCACGAATCTAATTTAAACACATCCAGTTCAATACTAATTTGGAATTATCTCGCACTTCACTCTGTTTTGACGATTCTCAGCTCCTTTTGAAAGGCAGTGAGCATTCTTTTCTTTTTATAATCTTGAATAACTTCATCTTTTTCATAGGAGTTTCAATAAAATGAACAGTCTGTCCCTTTTCTGTTTTATCTGTTATTAATTCTCTTCCCTATCTATTCAATGTAAGGCTAAATATTCCCCACACAAGAGTACAGGCTTATCTCCCATCCACCAAAGCATTTCACAGAGTTATGATAAATTAAACATCGAGCCATAGTTGAGCATCATGGTGCATCTATGTATATTTTTGAGCCCTCTATGTGACAGGTGTTACTACCTCACTTTAAAGCCTACAAAACAGGTTTTGAATGGGGTGCCTGGGTGGCTCAGTTGGTTAAATGTCTGACTTTGGCTCAGATCATGATCTCATGGTTCATGGGTTTGAGCCCCATGTCAGGCTTTGTGCTGACAGCTAGCTCAGAGCCTAGAGCCTATTTCAGATTCTGTGTCTCCCTCTCTTTCTGACCCTCCCCTGCTCACGCTCTCTGTCTCTCTCTCTCTCTCTGTCTCTCTCTCTCAGAAATAAATAAAACATTTAAAAATTAAAAAGAAAAAAAACAGGTTCTGAATGATTAACCAGCCTGCCCCACTTCACACAGAGCCATAATTAAGTCTTTGGTCTCTCTGACCCCCATGCTCCATGCCCTTACCCACTTTGACTCTCTCTGACTGTTTGAGAAATTCCTTTAAACCATGAGCTTATTAGCCTGACCTGATGTGGACATTTGCACTGTTCACAAAGGAATATGTCCTTCATTTTGATAAACATTTAACTTTTCTGCCTTGTTTCTTTATCTTTAAATGAGCATATTCATTATTCCATTGCTGTGTTTCTAACAATAAATATAGCAATGGCATGAAAACACTTGGAAAATAACAACTAGGGAACACTGTCTTTATCTGATTCTCAAAAGTGGCTTAAAATCAACTTGTGTAACCATTAAAAAAAAAAACTTCCATAATTAAAAAAAGAAAAACACACCACCCCCTCCCACTGTGGGGTTGGGGGAAACCATTAAAGGGATCTCTACACAGGATGCAGACTTCTTAAGCAAAACTTCTATAGCTAAGTTTTTATTTTAATATGCCCAAAAGAATAATGTAAAGCCAGAAGCTTAGAACACTAATTAAAACTAAGCCCTTGGTTTGGTCTCTCGCAACAAAAAGATGAAAGCAAAGAATTGAGAATGGTACAGTGGCCCAACAGAGAGCAAGGATCTAGAGACCACTGGAGTTGAATGGTGGAGAGAAGTACTGACAAAATACTGAGGTATAGCAAGTTACTTTGCCAACAAAGCCTTCTGCAGTTTCTGGAAACCAGTCTGCTGCAGGAGTAGAATAATGATGAAGTAAGTCATGAATTCAAGATTCCAAGTCTCACTTTGCTCAAGACATAAAACACTCAGGGATTTGAGAGTTACAGAAACATTAAAGGAATAGAAGCAAATATCTCTGTATACATCTACTGTTATATATGAATACACACACACACACACACACACACATACACCGGTTGTGTACTATCCTCATCCAGACAGTATTAGGTTATTAGGGCGAGAAAAAGTTTAGATTTTAAGCAGGGGTTCTAGACCAGAAACTATGGAGTTCTCTAGGAAAAAAAATAATGAAATAGAATCCAAGATTTGAATAGGAAATACAAATCAGGCGTAAAGCAGACAATAAATGTTGTAGAAATCTCTAGGCTTTTATAAGAGATCTACCCTAAAAACCAGCAGAACAAATGGCTGAGGTCACAGCAGACCAGTTTCACATGAACACAGAATGTTCTACAGACAGCCGGGTCTGCTGATGTCCACGGGACACAAACACACACAGATACACCCTCAGTCTTTACCTTGCTAATACCCATGAGACTGTCTTAAAAGGGGACAGGGCATATAATATTTCCCATATTTATTTGACTATGGAGAAATTTTGTCCACTCCCCCCCCCCCAAGTATCTGGAAAAATATCTTTGAGAAATGCTGATATAAACCTGCTGAAATCAGATCATCAGAAATTAGGGCACAATACAGCTCAGGTAAAACAGAATCTATTAGGTGAACCTTGACATTCATTCCATTAAAGCAGACAGTGATGAAAACAAAGGGAATATTAAAGCTCCCAAAATACCAAATAAATTGTTTCTTCCTTTTAATGGACAAAGCTTTTACCATTAGAATCCAAAACGTCGGGGCGCCTGGGTGGTTCAGTTGGCTAAGCATCCGACTTCGGCTCAGGTCATAATCTCACGGTTCGTGGGTTTGAGCCCCGCATCGGGCTCTGCGCTGACATCCAGCTCATAGCCTGGAGCCTGTTTCAGATTCTGTGTCTCCCTCTCTCTCTGACCGTCCCCTGCTCATGCTGTCTCTCTCTCTCAGAAATTAAAAAAAAATAATGAAAAAACTAATAAAAAAACATTAGAATCCAAAATGTCTACCTCTGTCCAGAGGTGCAGTGCTGGGCCACAACCCCAAATATGCTTTTCCATGGACTTATCCTCATGTAGTAAACTGCAAGTGTACACAAGGTTAATTTCAAAGTTTGTAATAAATAATGATGCTCATAAGGGCACCCAGGTGGTTCAGTCAGTTAAACATCTGACTTTGGCTCAGGTCACCATCTCACACTCTTTGAGTTCGAGCCCCATGTCAGGCTCTGTGCTGACAGCTCAGAGCCTGGAGCCTGCTTCATATTCTGTCTCTCTCTTTCTATGGCCCTATGCCACTTGCACTCACTCTCTCTCTCAAAAATAAAATAAAAACATAAAAAAATTTTTTTAAATAAATAAATAAATAAGATGCTCATAAAGTTCAGAGGAACACCTTTTTCCAGCCCTTAAATTTCTCCTCTCAATCCCTTACCTATTTATTGGATTTTTTTTTCCCCCCTCTGGTTCAAGCAGTAAATGTGACCAGGCTTAAAACTACTGCTTTAGATGTCCACAGAAACTGCTTCTCACTTCAGTTGGGTGGAGCTAATTACCCTGTCTATACAAAGGGTTAAATCTTTATGTAGAAACTTCCTCTCCCACTGATTTATACTGTTACTCTGGATCACATCCAAAGTGTATTCAGAGAAGGGTCTTGTCCACTGCCTGAAAGATTGGACTGGATTTATTATTCAACATTATTACTAAGTTGTTGATACCAAATGGGTGTAACACAGTCCTTGCCTTCAAGGAGCTCACCACCAGGGGCACCTGGGTGGCTCAGTCCCTTAAGTGTTAAGTGTCTGATTCTTGATTTCATCTCAGGTCATGATCTCACTATTCATGGGATCAAGCCCTGCATCAGGCTCTGCACTGACAGTGTGAGCCTGCTTGGGATTCTTTTTCTTCCTCTATGTCTGCCCCTCATCAGCGCTTGCTCTCTCTCCCTCTCTCTCCCTCCCTTTCTCTCTCTCTCTCTCTCTCTCTCCTCCCTTTCTCAAAATAAATAAATAAACTTAAAAAGAAAACTAAAACAATTAAAAAAAAAAAAAGAACTCACCACCAGGCCAAAAGTTAAAAGACCACTGGACAGATTTTTGCCATACAATCTAATGGTACCTCTGGAGTAAGTACTACTGTAAACTAGAGAAACGAGGTCAGGTTCACGTGTTAGAATAAAAAAATTGCTAAAGGTAGACATAAGAATGGATTGAGGGGGATGAGTAAGACTGAAGAGAAGTTGGACACATAAAAGTCTATTCTAATAGCCCAGATGGGTTAAGGACCTACAGTAACATATGGCCGCATGATTGTGGTGACAGTAAAGGGCTATTAAAGAGATGACATTGACAGAAGTTGGTGACTGTAAAGAGAGCAATGGGAGAGGAATATGTTGGCAACTACTCCCACATATCTGGCTTGGGCTCCTAGCTAGATAGTTATGCCAGTAATTTAAATAAGATGCTCAGAAGAAAGTAAAGATTGCTCAAGCAGGGATGGATGAAAGAAATAAGATAATGCCACTGGCCAACATGTATATAGAGACAAGAGATGCCCAAGAAGGAGTTAAATAGGTAGGTGTCACCACAGGAGGAAGCGATGGGCAGTTGCTCTGAATTTGAAAGGTGAGGCTTTGAGCCTGGAAGAGGTTACCCAGAAATGCCACAGGGACTTGGTTGGAGCTGAGAGGCGGTCCTTGGGCTCCATTCCTGCTTAAGGGGCTAGTAAAGAAGATCTTGCTTCGGGAGTGGAATGGAGTGGATGGGGAGATTCAGAAGACAAGAAGAAACTGATTTCTCAGAATTAAAGAAGAGTCCTTCACAAGAGCAAATTGATGATATGAAATGCCAAAAAAAGTATCACAAAGGAAGGGGCAGCTGGATTTGGTACTCAGAGTCATTGGTAGTTCGTTAACAGGATAGTTTCAAAGACTGTGAGGACAACCTGATTACATTGAGTTAAACTCTGTTATCTTATCAGACAAGGTGTTAGTACATTGTTGTCTCTTTATCTAAAAGGCGTGTTGAGAGTAAACTCAATAAAAGTATGGGAACCCTTTAGTCAAAGTACTCCATGCTACTAAAGTTAAAAACAGCTCAGTGGACTGTTATGTTGTATATTAAAATTTTGCTGAGTTTGTTAAGGAAAATTTTGTGAGCATAAAAAACAATATGATCAAATGAGTATAACACTGAAAAAGAAATTTCTTCCCCTTCTTCTTCTACTTCTTCCACCATTTGGATCCAGATACAGAGCATTCAGCTAATTCCAGAGAAAATTATAAATCTTCAAAATAAAAGCTGCATCATGTTGAGAAGTAAGGAGCGTGTTAAATAGTTTAGATCCCAGACATAAGCAAAGAAAATTAAGGGGAGAGGAGGCTTGGCTATGATTTAAAATGTATTTCATGCTGCCTATTTTTGTCAACTAAAAGAAACATCTAACTAGAATGAAATGTATCCTGTTTCTTGAAAATAAGGAATTCCATTTCTCTTTTATGGTTAAAATAATTTTATGTGTTTCTTGTTTAATTTTGAACTGTGTATTATGTGCATTGATAAAGAAAGCATTATTTTCGTCAAAATGCCTTTGTACTTTACACAAATTGCATGAATCTTATATGTGGAATAATGTGCCCTCAGACTTACCCAGAAATAAGAATAAGTGTTTTGAATAAATGATTTGGGGCTTTGGTGGGTTGGTTTTTTTTTTTTTTTTGCATGTATAAATTAAGTAAAAATGAATGCTATTTTCTGATTCTGAATCCTTGGGCAGCAAATAAATGGTTCTAATGCATACATTAACTTTATACCAAGCACAACAGTAAGTAAGATTTTCCTCACTGTGAAACCAACTCCTATGATATAACATCAGGGCCACATGCACAATTTAAATTACTGAAAGCTACTGGGGAAAAACTAAAAAAAATCCTTCCAGGGTGCCTGGCTGGTTCAGTCAGAAGACCATGTGACTCGATCTCAGGGTTGTGAGTTTGAGCCCCACACTGAGTGTAGAGAATACTTAAGTAAGTAAAACTTTTTAAAAAAATTAATAAAAATAAATAAATAAATCTCTCCAAATTAGAAAAAAATCTATAATCCTTTCTGAACAAAATAAATGTGAATAGAAAAAATTTTGTTTCTATTGTGAAGAATAAGGCTTTTAATTCACTGATTGTACCTAATCTGTCTTATATGTAGCAGTTTTGTTTCTATCATGGCCAGAACAAAAATGGATCCCCCATTTCATTTTTACACTAAATGTGTAACACTAAAGATAATAAACATACAAAAACCAATTAAAGGGGGTGTCTGGGTGGCTCAGTCAGTTAAGCATCCAATTCTGGGTTTCGGCTCAGGTCATGATCTCACAGTTCCTAGGCTTGGGCCCCGCATCTAGTTCTGTGCTGGCAGCATGGAGCCTGCTTGTGATTCTCTGTTTCCTCTCTCTGTGCTCCTCCCCACACTCACAATATCTCTCCCAAAATAAGTAACTAAAGTTAAAAAGAAAAAAAATCAAAGTAAATTCAAATGCATTTAGCCTTTAGTGGCATTAGGATAAAATGTAATAGAAAACCCCTGAAGAAAACAAAATAGTTTTGAGTTTCACATTAATGACCTTGAAGAAATTTATTGTCTAGCCACCAGAATCCCTAGAATAATAGTCTTACTTCCAAATATGCAAAACTGTTCCAGTTCTAAATTGGCTCCCTCTTCTCCATAATAAAAATTATCCTATAATGTCTGGTGGTAAGCAGATGAAAACACCGAAGAACGAGTCCAAAATCTTGGCCTATAAAAACATTTAGAAAAAGCCCATTTTAAGTTTGAACCTAAAAATTCTAATTGCATTGAATTACAACCCATATTTTATACCTTACATGAAAAGAATGATTTGATCATAATATTTCCAAGGTTTTTAATACCATCCATTATTCATGTCTTGACAAATTACTTCTGAGATCTAGCTGGGAAATTAGAATGTATGGTCCCAGGTCAGCCACAGGTGTGATTTATGAAACTCTCATTTTACAGTTTGCTCAACTGCCTTAATACAACACAGTTTTTTTAAAAAAATAAGCCAAACATTTTGATTCACTTTCAGGTTAGATCACAATTGAGGCTGCTCTATAATTCAAAATAATAAAATCGTTGAAAAATGATTCTCCTTTATGGTTGGCATTTGCTAGGGCATTCTGTTTTACATTGTACATGCATATTTATACACATAGTAACACTGTCTCATATCAAACAATATGTTAAAAACTCAGACCCCGAATCCATTAAATTAGATGGTACCATGATTTCTGAAACTGAGCAATATCTGTCTTTACATCGTTCATTTTCATCCAAACACTTTTTTCTCCACCAAGAGTATATATAATACATGTAAAAAATCATTGGGTTCAAATTGTTTTGATACTGCAAAAAATAATTATTTCATTTTATTATTTTTTTAATGTTTACTCATGTTTTGAGAGACAGAGCATGAGCAAGAGGGGGCAGAGAAAGAGGGAGACACAGAATCAGAAACAGACTCCAGGCTCTGAGCTGTCACGGGGCTCGAACCCATGAACCGTGAGATTATGACCTGAGATGAAGTCGGCTGTTTAACCTACTGAGCCATCCAGGCACCCCAAAAAATAATTATTTCACTTTAAAGGAATACATAAATGTAATCCAATTAAACAAACAAACAAACAAACAAAAAACCATTTTCAGTGCCTTTTCTCTTTTTCTACAAAGTATCAACATGTTGAGTGAACACACGTTCTGATGTGTAGGCATACTCTCCTGTGCTACCTGCTGGCCTGGCTTATAGCATCTTTGTTCACTTCGTAGTGTCTCTGTGTGGACAATAAATTATCCAGCCATCCTTTCAATACATAATTTGCCTAAATTCACTTAATTTCATGATGCTGCATTTTCAACATTTATCCAATAGGCATAATTACTCCTAGACGTAATAAAGACTGGCATGAATGTGAAATTACCACCATCATTTTACAAACACAGAATTAGTCCCAGTGGTGACTAAGGGCCACAATGAACACCTTTTGTGGTTGCATACATCTTTTTGGCCAGAAAGTGGTCATGTAATTAAATAAACCTCTCTAGCCACAAAGAAAAAGAATTTTGCATCTGAAATGCCATTTATTACCTGCTTATTACTCTGTAGCCAGAATCTAATAATCAGCCCTTTTAAGAGATGGACAAATTACATTGCCAAACCCAAATTGCTATTTGAGGAAAGTAACATAGTTTGAATTGATTCTGATGATTCTCTAAAGAGAAAGGGAAAGGAAAAGATGAAATATTTTCTTTATATTATTTTAGGGTGCCTTTTACAGTTGCTCAATCTTTTCTAAAGTATTTAGAATTTTAAAACTTTCACAGTGTCATGTTTAGTTATTTCTAAAAGAAAAAGAATAAAGGAAATACATATCATTCAAGTAAATATTGAATGCCCACTCTAAATAAAACCCCAAGCTGGATTTGATATATTCTCCTGTTCTTTCAGCTAGAGAGTAATGTCAATTACTAGCTCCTACTGTATGAAGTCAGGACCCACCCTAATGCTTTCAGTCCATAGCCAAACAGCACAAGGGCCACATTGTCACTCCAGTGGAATGGTGGATTTGAGGGCCCCCGTAGACATTTTTGATTCAGTGGATCTCATGTGGGATCCAGGAATCTGCATTTTAATTAACAATCCTTCATAACTAATGGACACGATGCAATTTAGGAAGTGCTGGCCTAATGGTTCAAAAGCCTTCGAGCATGTTGACCTTCTCAGCTTTTTCGTGTCTAAACAGCAGCAGAGATAGCAAGCATAAAAGCTGAATGAGCAAACATAATAAATTAATAAAATGTGAATTGGGGCATTGCTGTTTGGAAAAGTTAACCAGCTCAGCAAACTTTTGCTGGATATTCACAGTCTTCATCTTTGAAGTAGATGGAGGCAGCTTCCATTATAAAGAGGATAACGAGTTGGTATTTTGAAACCAGTGCTGTGCGCTAGGTAGTTAGTAAGAAGAAAATGGAACCAGTGCCTTATTTTCACAAGCCAGAGTTGAAACCTGTGACACTGAGTTTGTGACAGGTCATTTCAGCTTGGTTTTCAGACAAAGAGGAGCTGTAGTCATAATTAAAACAGTTCTTAATGAGAGTGACTCTGTGGGACGGAACAAAGAATAGAGAATAATTTTCTATGCATAACATTTCCAAAATGCCATTACTATGTAGGAGAAACATTTATGTGTTCGTAAAATGCACTAGCTTTCTCAGAATCTAAGAAATCACAGATTTAGCAAGATTTTTAAGAGTTGACTACTCCACCGGAGTCCTCAGCCACCCACCTCCACCAGATATGTGAAACATAGTAAATAAATTCAGAAGGAATTTAATTAAGGCAGACCTCTTTAATTGAGCTAATATATCTGTCCAGAACACTGTACTTCCATAAATCAAGAAAAAACTAGTTATCAACTGTTGTGAATATGAATTATATATTGAATCAAACATGTTGGGATAAATAATAAGTTTATTTTATTAACGTTTATTAATGTTTTTATTATTTATTTTTGAGAGAGAGAGACAGAGCATGAGTGGGGGAAGGACAGGGGGAGACACAGTATCCGAAGCAGGCTCCAGACTCTTGAGCAGTCAGCACAGAGCCCGACTGGGGGCTCACACCCAGGAACCTGAGATCATGACCTGAATGGAAGTTGGACGCTTAACAGACTGGGCCACCCAGATGCTCTTAATGTTTACTAATTTTTGAGAGAGAGAGAGTTCATGTCACCCATAAGTGGGAAAGGGGCAGAGAGGAAGAAGACAAAGGATCTGGAGTGGGCTCTGTGCTGACAGCACCGAGCCTGATGCAGGCCTGATGCGGGCTTCTAATTTTTTCCCCCTTGAGAAAGAGAGAGACAATATGAGCAGGGGAAGGTCAGAGAGAGATGGAGATACCGAATCTGTAGCAGGCTCCAGGCTCTGAGCTAGCTGTCAGCACAGAGCCTGACGCGGGGCTCGGACCCGTGAACCGAGAGATCATGACCTAAGCCGAATTTGGACGCTTAACCAACTGAGCCACCCAGGTGCCCCATGATGCTTGCTTCTAACTCACAGACTATGAGATCATGACGTAAGCCAAAGTCAGATACTCAGCCAACTGAACTAATTGTAACCAAACTCACAAATTGCAAAATCATGACCTGAGCTGAAGTTGGATGCCCAACTGACTGAGCCACCCAGGTGCCCCCAAAACTGATTATTTTTAAAGCAAGTATTTATTACATACTTACCCTATGTTAGGTGTTTTATAGGAAGTACCTTATTAGATCCTTTTGAAGTTAGTAGTATTTAGACAGATAAAGACATTTAGAGTTAATTAAGTTACTTACTGAACTCCCACACCTAACACCAAAATTCAAACCAGGTCTGTATGACTCCCAGACAGAAGCAGACACACCACACAGATATCAGGAATGATGGTCCAGATGTGGTTAAAAGAAAAACAAAAGTGTACAATCATCAAACAATTCGTAAAATAGCTAAATAGACTTTTTAGAGTTAGACAAATCCAGTTTGAAGTCCTTCTTCTATCACTACAAAGATCTGAGTCTCTCCCTGCCTCTCAGAATAAAAATACTCATAGAGTGCTTGTTAAGATCATATGTAAAGCACCTCGTAGTTCAGTATCTGACAAGTGCTTGCCACTCCAAAGCAAAAAAAGGTAGTTCTTTGCTAGACTATACTAATATGAGAAAGCATTACATTCATTTTGGGTCAGTGGAATTCAGGATATACATGTCTCAGATTCAGTTAAGCCTGTGGTGTATTGTGAATATCATGTGAAATATGCATGAAGTATACATGCTGATCACGTCTAAACATAGATACTGTCCCTAACAAGAAAGGATAATGAGTAAATCAGTGCATTTTTTGTGCCATTAAAACTTCCAGATTAGGGAGGTGAGACACAGATTATGGGACAGATATTCCCCATATTTTGGGGATATTATGGGACATAAACTTCTAATTGAGTCTAATATCCTGGTTATTCACTAGCTAAATCTGAGATCCTAATCAATGGACCAAAAATCATGTGGGAAATCAGTCTACTAGGTTAGTTCCAGAACAGGAATAAAACTACGTAGCTCCTGGCTCAGGGCTGGTCCCTTTATTTGCCTTTTTCTTATAACAAATATATATTGGTTTGGCAAATTTATTTTGCCAAGAATCGTTAAAATACTTCGAGTATTCTGTCCTAAGAAAATAATCCAAAATGGGTCAGACTTGGGGGAGGATGGAGGACCAAATGCATCAGGAAATACTCTGAACAGTTTTTTAAAAGTTTTTCATTTTGTATAAAAGACTTATTTTTGTTAAAAAAGACTTATTTTCTGGGGCACCTGGGTGCTCACTCAATTAAGCATCTGACTCTTGATTTCGGTTCAGGTCCTGATCTTGGAGTTCATAAGATCCAGCTCTGCATCAGGCTCTGTGGGACAATGCAGAGCCTGCTTGGGATTCTCTCTCTCTCTCTCTCTCTCTCTCAATCTCAAGTATAAATAAATATTTTTTTTTAAAAAAAGTGAAGATGGAACTTTTCATCCAAGGATCATAGTAGGGCTTAGTTTTCTTCTTATTTCCAGAAATATGGGATTTGAAGAATTGGCTCAGGAATTTCATTTTAGTAAAATGTTCATTTTCATTTCATTTTAGTTAAATATTCAATGTCGTCCCCATTCCTCTTCATCCACAGCCCATCCTGATCTCCTAAATTCCCTTTGCCTTTATAAGCGTCCGTTTGTCTAGTGGCTGGCTTTCCCCACTACTCTCTGCCAACATCTTCCTCTTCCCGCCTTGGTCCCAAGCTCCCGCGTTGTTCAACCTCAGTCCCCAGCTTGTGTGTGGCTGCTTTCCTGAACAAATAAAGTCACGGTGCCGAGAAAGCTCAAGGTCAGAGAAATTCAGAGTGGCTGAGGGTACACAACCACTCTTCCCTCTCCCTGCCTTTCCCTGCATCTTTTTTTTTTTCTTGTGAGAGAGAAGGGGGCAGGGATCTGAGACAGAAGGAGACACAGAATCTGAAGCAGGTACAGGCTCTGAGCTGTGAGCACAGAGCCCAGTGCAGGACTCCAGCTCACCAACTGTAAGATCATGACCTGAGCTGAAGTCGGGCGCTCAACCGACTGAGCCACCCAGGAGCACCCTGCATCTTGAGCCAGGTGCCCACACCCAGAGCTCCCCATCAAACTTTCTGTCGTGCCTTTGGGCCATTCCCTCCCACATTCTGTTTACTTTCTGTTCTGCAAAGACAGTGATGGTGTTTCCTTTGCTTATGGTGCTTCCACACCCTAAGGGACTCCTTTCCCCCTGCTCTCCCTGCCTGTCCCCTTCCTGGTTCCAGAAAACCACAAGTCTTTATTTCTCACATTGTGGGAAGCTCACAGCTCCTCATTTTCTTCCCTGTAAAGGACAAGATCTCTTTATAATCCTTCAGCTGTTTTATCCCCCAGGTTCATGTAATTTTGGATCAAAGGGGTCTTAGGGGAGCCTGAGTGGCTCAGTCGGTTAAGTGTCCAACTTCAGCTCAGGTCATCTTGCAGTTCCTTAGTTCAAGCCCCACATCGAGTTCTCTGCTGTCGGCACCATGGAACCTGCTTCAGATCCTCTGTCTCCCTCTTTCTCTGCCCCACCCCCACTTGTTCTTGCTCTCTCTCTCTCTCTCTCAAAAATAGATAAACATTAAAAAAAAAACACAGGAATCTTAAAGGCCACCTAGGGAAATCTCATTACCATTCCATGGTCAGTACACTGCTAGGTCGATGGTTGGTGCTTGGGAAATACACGCCATCAACCAATACTATAAAATCAGCTATCATGTACTACTGTAAGATAGTTATTTTATACTATAAACTTTGTTGTTAAAATTTTTTGGTCATTTATTCATATATGTTTCTAAAAAATCAATGAGTTATCATGGAGAAGGCTGACCCTTAGAAGGTATTGAGGTAAAACTGAAAAACTGATTTCAAAATGACACTACAGCTGACATAAAGGAGAAGAAGATAAGTTACTGATGCAAGAACAAGAAGAAATGGGCTAAGATTACAATGAAAAGATTACATAGAAATAATAATATCTTCTGCCAGTAAGAGCTGTTAAATAATGGAAGGTTGCTAAGGAAAACTAAAACGTGACTGTACTTGAGGTTAGTAACGTATCTGGTATGATTCATGGGGTGATTAAATTAGACTTTCCTTGATGGCATAAAATAGAATAAATATGTTAAATGGTTCCTCCTCCAAGAGTGTGGGAAAGGTTAGATATCCATTTCACTAGAAAATGTGATAAAATCTGCCTTAAAATCGCTAACATAGCTCCATTAACACTACCCCAGAGATTATGTGAACTGTATTCGATGTGCTAATTTTTTTAATGATAACGTTTAATTGTCATTTTTTTTCTTTTAGGCTTGTAAATTTTATAGTTCCCAATGGTATGTGGTAAACTACAAATATGAACAATATTCTGGAGACTTCCGACAGTTACCCAGGTAAGAACGTGTCAAGAGTACCCCTTGGGTTTTTCCATATATAAAATACGTTCTCTGTTTAAGTTCTACAGTTGTTCATGAATGCATGTATGTTAACTAGTGTCAAGGTATATTTTACAAAATTTAAAAATAAGAGTCATGATAGAACATTTTGTTCAACAACGAACATTTTGTTATATATGCGCAGAGTTGATTGTAATACACAAGTGTATTCTTATTTAATTTTTGAACAAAGTCTTTTTAAAAATATTTATTTCTTTTTGGGAGAGCACAAGTTGAGGAGGGATAGAGAGAGTGACAGAGAATCTAAAGCGGGCTCTGGTATGACAGCAGCAAGCCTGACATGAGGCTCGAACTCACAAACTGAGAGACCATGACCTGAGCCAAAGTCATATGCTCAACCAACTGAACCATCCAGATGTCCCTGAACAAAGTCTTAAAGTGTTATTATATCACTCTTTTGTGAGCTGTCATTTCAATAGAGCAGATACAAAAGGACTGGAAAAGAACAGCGTGGACTAAAACATGTTTCTGAAGATATTCTGTATTTAGCATTCAGATTTGCTACTGGCGTCACATATTTGCATGCCAGGATATCAAAAGTCATGAAAATAAACAACCTCTGCAGAAATGATCTATGTCTAAAAACAGCAAAAACAGCTTTTTTTCCCCTGGACTCTGGGGAAATAAAATCTTTGGGAGAAGGTGTCTTCGTTCAAATGTCACTTTCACAGACAAGCCCGCCTGACCTACTACCTGAACAAAAGTAGTCATTTATTCAGTGTCTGTGTCCCCCACTAAAGCAAAAATCCCCAAAGGGCAGGGACTTTTCCTTGCAGAATCCCCTATAAGGGAAGAGAATGCCTGGCCTATGGTAAGTGTGTAATAATAACTTATTGGATAAATAAAGTAAGCAAATGTCAATGTCAAATTTTGAAATATAATATTCTTTTAAAAAAGAAAGAAAAGAAAAGAAATATGATATTCCTGGAAGGGATTGGAGTTGTTCGATTTCAAAGAACTGCAATGAATTGGAATCTCCTAACACATTGGTTCATCTAACTAAAATGATGCAAATAATTCAAAAAAACATGATAATCAAAAGTGAAGTTATTAACACCTTCCTCAACTGAAGATGTCAAGAAGATACAGGTTGCATCTAAATTTTTAGTGAGCACGTGTTTTTTTAAAAAAATTTTTTAATATTTGTTTGTTTTTGAGAGAGAGAGAGAGAGAGAGAGAGAGAGAGAGAAACAGAGTGCACGTGGGGGAGGGGCAGAGAGAGAGGGAGACACAGAATTGGAAGCAGGCTCCAGGCTCTGAGCTATCAGCACAGAGCTCAACGTGGGGCTCAAACTCACTAACCTCGAGATCATGACCTGAGCAGAAGTCAGATGCTTAACTGACTGAGCACCCCAGGCACCCCTATGTGGACACGTGGTTTAGATTTGGGCACTATTCGTGCAGATTTCCTATGCCCCCAGCAACACCTGTTTCAGACTTGAATACTTGGACTGGCTGCTCTCAACTCCCGAATGCAGAATTTGAAGGAGCTACAGGATAGCTCAGAGAAGGTGGCATCTGAGCTCAGATCTGAAGGAACAGTAGCTACCAACATTGAGATTTTGGGAAGGGATTCCCAAAGAAAACAGCAAGAGCAGGGGCCATGACTTTGGAACCAACACACTCTTGAGCAGAATGGAGAGCCTGGAACTGAGGTAGAAAGGCTATAGTGAGGTGAAACCATGGAAAGAGGCAAGGGACCTGGTGGGCCCTGGACAAGAGCCTGGATTCACTCTCACTGCAAAAGGAGCCTGTGGAAATTTTAGCCTAGAGTGATCCAGTTTACGTCTTTAAAAGATCACTTGGTCTAGTCTAAGAAGAATGGGATTATAGCAGTGAGTATACTGGGAAAAAAAAAATGTGGATGAGAAGGAGGCTCTTTATTTATTTTAGGTTTTTATTTATTTTAAGAGAGAGAGAAAGAGAGAGCTGGGGGTGGGGGGCGGCAGAGAGAAGAAGGGAAAGAATCCCAAACAGGCTCCACACTATCAGCACAGAGCCCATTTCAGGGCTTGATCTCACAAACCATGAGCTCATGACCTGAGATGAAATCAAGAGTCAGACGTTTAACTGACTGACCCACCCAGGCTCCAAGAATTTTTCAGTTGCATTACTGTCAAGAGCAAAACAATATTCCTCCAAAGCAGCGAACCTTTTTTCAAACAACGAGTATTATCTTTTACCAAATCTCTGAACATCCATTTACATTCAGTTTACTCCTCATACAACTTCCTTGAACTTTGTGCTAAGAAGGTTACCACACCCCAGACTTTCGTGAGTAATCACTATATATATTCGGAGTGTCTGGACCTTAGTCACACACTTTTTGTAGGCACAAGTGAAAAGAAAAGTATTTTTTTTTAACGTCGAGACTTCCTCTTTCTGAAAACGGTTCTGAGAAGTGGTCACAACTTAGAAACTGTGTCCAAGCAGTTGGAAGACCTCATTTGAAGTGAGAGATTGTAGAAAGTGGCATTTAACTGCGCTTCCAAGTACATGCCTTCCCACTGACTTCATGTCTGTTGAAATCTTTTCCCCAAACCTCTTTTCTTTACATTCATGATGCCATGAAGAAAAATAAATATATGAGAGATTTTGCCTTCATGGTACCCATCCTCTATGAGAACAACAGAAGAAACACCTCGAACAAGAACAGGGTCTGGATATCATGGAGCATGAGAAGAACCTCACAAAAAGTAGACAAAAGTAACCAAAATATTGCTGAGAATTTCCCTTAATTAACCAAAGGAAGTAGAAGTTGATATCAAGAAAGGGAAGAATACCACTGCCCAAAGTAGGAGATTTTAATGAACTATGTGAAAATCAGAAGTTCTAGGATATAATCCTCACACATCCCCTGAAATGAATGAAGACTGTAACACTGCATAGAAAAAAATCTTTTTCTAATGATTTTTACAAAGCTAAGCACTCCCCAGTAAAGGCTATACATATTTAGGTCAGCAGTGGAAACAGATCATTTACTTGGCCTTCAGAGGCTATTAGAAGTAATTCATGTTCGTGCCTCCCAGATTAGAAGAATTCTCCAAAGTCTGCTACCAATTTAAACTAATCATTTCTCTTTATGGGTTGCTGAGGCTACAAAATAAAACCATGCAATTGAGGAAGAGTGAAAAAAGAAGTGTGTTTACCTCCTTTTTATTCTTTAAATTTGAAATCGTGTTACTATGTTCTTAAGAAGTTCCCATTTTTTTTGAGTGTCTGTTTATAGAAAGATAGTGGAGAGAAACATTATTTCAGGCTAGAATGTAAGCCTTTGTACATAAGATCCAGCACTGAATTTGGGATTCCCAGGAGATAAGAATAGCAAAAAATACATGATGCCAAAGGAGCCAAGAATATACCTTGGGGAAAGGACTGTCTCTTCAATAAATAGTGTTGGGAAAACTGGACAGACCTGTACAGAAGAATGGAATTGGACTGCTTATTACACTGTACACAAAAATTAATTCAAAGTGGATTAAAGATTTGAATATAAGACCTAAAACTCCTAAAAGAAAACTAGATGGTAAGCTCTGTGACATCGGTCTTGGCAATGATTTTTGGATCTGACTGCATTCCAAGTAAAAATAAATAGGTGGCTCCACATCAAATGCGAAAGCTTCAACACAGCAAAGGAAACCATCAACATAATGAAAAGGCAACCTACAGAATGGAAGAAGATATTAGCAAATCATATATCTGATGATTGATATCCAAAATATACAAAAAACTCATACAATTCAATAACAAAAAATAAAACAATCCAACTAAAATATGGGCAAAGGATCTGAATAGACATTTTTCCAAGGAAGGCAGACAGTTGCCAACCGGTACCTGAAAAGAGGCTCAACATCACTCATCCTCAGGAAAATACAAATCGAAACCACAAGGAGATTCCACCTCCCACCTATTAGAATGGTTAGTAGCAAAAGGACTAGAAATAACAAGTGTTAATGAGGATCTTGAAAAAGGGGAACCCTCATGCACTAATGGTGGGAATGTAACTGGTGCGGCCACTATGCAAAACAGTATGAAGGGCCCTCAAAAAATTAAAAACAGATCTCCCATATGACATAGCAACTCCACTTCTGGGTATTTTTCCAAAGAAAACAAAAACATTAGTTCAAAAAGATATATGCACCCTATGTTCATTGCAGCATTACTTATAATAGCCAAGACATAGAAACAACCTAAATGTCCATCGATGCATGAATGGATAAAGAAAATGTGAGATAGATAGATAGATAGATAGACAGACAGATAGATGATAGGGAGTAGATGTATTTGAGGAACATGGTCACTGTTGTGATCCACAATTATGAAGAACAAATGCCTATAAAATTATTCTTTTGTAAGAAAGAAAAGAAAGAGGCGCACCTGGGTGGCTCAGTCAGTTAAGTGTCCAACTTCGGCTCAGGTCATGATCTCATGGTTCATGGGTTCGAGCCCCGCGTCGGGCTCTATGCTGACAGCTCAGAGCCTGGAACCTGCTTCAGATTCAGGGTCTCCTTCTCTCTCTGACCCTCCCCTGCGCTCGCTCTCTCTCTCTCTCTCTCTCTCTCTCTCTCTCAGGAATAAAAAAAGCATTAAAAATTTTTTTTGAAAAAGAAAGAGAAGAAAGAGTAAGTCGCACTGGCAGAAGAGGACAGAATAAGAAGTTTAGAAACAGAATTGTATCAAGGTCACAGGGAGAGTAATAGGAAATAATTAGCATAGAGCATAGGATGATCTTGGAGCCAGATGTTGACATTCCATGTTCAAGTTTGTCTCTGCCTCTTCCTTAGTTTTCTCTACACATGCCTTTATCTTTCACTTGGGATGTTTCCTTAATACCCTCTTGACTTCCCTGCTGTCATTTTTTAAAATGTTTTATTTATTTCTGGGAGAGAAAGAGAGAAACAGCGTGAGCAGGGGAGGTTCAGACAGAGAGGGAGACACAGAATCTGAAACAGGCTCCAGGCTCTGAGCTAGCTGTCAGCACAGAGCCCGACGCGGGGCGCGAACCCATGAGCCGCAAGATCATGACCTGAGCCAAAGTCGGACTCTTAACTGACTGAGTCACCCAGGTGCCCCTGCCCTGCTGTCATTTTAAGAATCCTGGAACACTCATGTCCCCTTCTCTGCAGACAAAACACTTGGAGTAATTGCTCTGAAGTCAGCCGCTTGAACCTGCTTCTGAATCTCGGGCAATGTGCTGTCTCATGGGATGAGGGAAGAGAGGGAAGGATTGTGTGTAGGGACTTTATCTGCCAATCAAATGAAAAGGTGAAAGTGAATGCCTTTTGTTTAGGACCGTCAATATATTGTTAGGCTATTTTGGAGAAAATGGATATTTTGGATAGGACAGGAAACATTTCCCAGTAGTCCTAAAGTAACACTCATCTGTGAGTGGTTCTGCCTTCATGTAAAGTTGACCATGACCAAAAGAGGCAGAACAAACAGAACAAGCTAACATTGGAGGCAATTGGCACAGAGAAGCTTGAGTATCTCGAAGGCTCTGTAAGAAGGAGAATGGAGTTCAGACACACCACGATCCTTTGGAAGAGAGCAATGGCTCCAGTCTTATTTAATGTGCTTACTAAAGAGGGTTTGGATTAATTTACCCTACATATAAGAATTAGCGTTTTAGAAATAGGGCTAATCCAACCTCTTCCACTCTGTGTTTATGTAACTATTAACGGACTTCATGTTCTCCTCAGTACAACAGCCAGATTACACTGGACTGTGAAGTTTAATATTTGTACACAAATGCCTGATTACATACATACATAATTTGCTAAAAAGCTATATGCTGCTTAGTACATATTTAAACTTAAGTACAGAAGTTCTGCTATTGTGGTATAGAGTTTTGAACTTCTTTGAACTTGCAAAAAAGCCTTGGATGAAGAAGGTTGCATTATGTATGTATTAATATGTTTCTGGAATTTGGAATAATGCATACCCACTTGAGTAATTTCATACATCAGTGAACAAATATTTATTCTGTTCTTACCATGTGTCAGAAACTGTGGGGGAGATAAATTTAAAATACACATTTCCTACCACCCTTCTTTCAAGCCTCTGGCTCTTAAATAAACCTGTTACCATTTACAACTATTTACCTATGGGTCTTGGGGCCTCATATCAAGACTATACAACCAATACAAAATGGACAAATAAATTGGGACTAGAACAGAAGTGAGACCCCAGATACCATCCTTAATACCCCATATCAACTACTGTGTTCCCAGGGATAGCTTCATTTTTCTTAGTTATTGGTTTTGGTAGCAAGTAACTTACATTAATCTGGATTTATAAAGTTAATTCGCAATACTAAAATCATTTTTAAAAACCTCTTTAACACACTGGAGGTGCCTCTTGGGATGTTGGTGAACAAAAAATGTGTTTTAGCATACCCAAAATGTCTTCCAAAACCAGTTTTAAATTATACCATTTTGTCTTGGTTTTGCTTTGCTGATCTCCTTGCTCACCTTGTCTGTCATTAATGCCATCAGCAAATGCGTATTGAGCATCTCTTCAGTAGGAAAAGACAAAGTAGGGGGAGGGAGATGTAGATGGGACTTCATTGGAGTCTCTGGCTTTGGGAAACATGTAACCTGGGTGGCTCAGTCGGTTAAGCGTCCGACTTCGGCTCAGGTCACGGTCTCACAGTTCATGAGTTTGATCCTCTCATTGGGCTCTCTGCTGACAGCACAGAGCCTGCCTCAGATCCTCTGTCTCCCTCTCTCTTTAGCCCTCCCCTGCTGGTTCTCTCTCTTTCTTTCTCTTTTTCAAAATAAATAAATTAATTAAACTTAAAAAAAGAAAGAAAGAAATATGTAATCTGGTGGATGGAATTAACAGATTCCAGTAAACATCATAATAGACATGTATCCAGCATCTATATGGAGAGGGTCCTAATGTTTACAGTCCAGGGTATCTTCATGGAAACCACTTAGGGGGTGCGAACTCTTTATAGACTACAGTGGAATATTATTTAACCTTATATAGGAATGAAGTCCTAATACTGGTGGCCACGACATGAATGAAGCTTGAAGGCATTTTACAATGAGCAAAATGACACATCACACATATAGCATGGTTCCACTTACATGAGGTGCCCAGAATAGTCCCATACATAGAGGCAGGAAGTGGAAGAGTGGCTGCCAAGGGTGGGGGAAGGGAGACAATGTGGAGCTGTTGAGTAACTGGTACGCATCAGTTTGAGAACGAGGCGGACTTTTGTGATGGTTGCACAACCATGTGAAAGTACTTAGTGCCACTGATTTGTACACTTAAAAATGGTTAAAATCATAATTTTTCTGTTATGTATATTTTATCACAATTTAAAAAACTATTATCAGGTATAGAGAATGTGGCTCTGATCTCCGTTTTTTCCATTTGAATACTGAGGTCAGTGTTATCTCTGTGCTCCAACTTAACTACTGTGAACCAGGAAAGGGCATTTTTATGCCTTGCAGAGGGAAGGAGAAGAATATTTTGAATGTACTTGAACCCACTAAATCCCTATCTGAATGCAGTCTGGTAGTTGTATGCATACTGAAGCATAGAGAGTACTTAACTGTGCCCCTTCCTATCCAGAATATCATCAATATAGGAAAAGATGTGTAACAAGAATAACTGAATGAGCACCCCTGGGCTTGTTTCTCAATAGTCAGATTCTGAGGTTGCTTCTACACAATATAAATCACCTTAAGAAAAATGAACATTCCAGGCAAACACTACGTGTAGGATTTTCTAACTAGATCTCCAGGAATGTTTGAACCTTGGATGCTATTGATCACTTTCTATCCAGCCATGAGTTGTGAAATAGAATCAAGCCAAAGGAAGTTTACCTTTCTCCTATTTTACCATTTACAGCACCAAGTGCATGCGCTTACTCCCGTGGGCTGGTCAGCATTTCAGGGCTACCATGGAAATGCACAAAGCGAGCACCATTAGGCTAAATCAAGTTGGGGCAGACTTCAGGGGAGGCCACTGTTAGGGGAGCAGCGCAACCTAGTGGCCAGAGCACAGGCTGATTCTCAGGAATATGGTTTTTCCAACGGTCATCCCATAGCCTTAAAACATGCCATACAACGGTGAAACGGAAATGAAAACATCACTGCTTCATATTCCACTGAAGAATGTCAAGGAAGAAACACAGAAACCACCAAAGCTTTAAAATTGCCCTGCATGGGGCGCCTGGGTGGCTTAGTCGGTTAAGCGTCCGACTTTCGCTTAGGTCATGATCTCGCGATTCGTGGGTTCGAGCCCCGCGTTGGGCTCTGTGCTGACTGCCAGCTCAGAGCCTGGAGCCTGTTTCAGATGCTGTATCTCCCTCTCTCTCTGACCCTCCCCTGCTCACACTGTCTCTCTCTCTCTCCTAGAAATAAATAAAAATAGTTAAAAAAAAAATAAAATAAAATTGCCCTGCTTGCCTTCATCTCATTCAAGAACACATGTGTAAATCTGTATCAATAGTACCTCCACAGTTTAAAATAGAGATTTATTTCCCGGAGATAAGACGTACTGGTGTGGCGGAAAGTTAGTACCTTCCAAAGGAGGTCCAGCCCTAACAAGATTACATTATTTTATTTTAAAACACAGTGGTTGTTACCTAGGGGAACGGTGGAAAATGCAAGTCATGTCTCAAATGACAAATCAGCAATGTTCTTTTTTGTTTCTTTACTATCAGAGCAGAATACAAACCAGAGAAACTTCCTTCGCATTCCTTTGAGGTGGACCATGAAGATGCTGATAAGGATGAAGTGAGTAAATTATTGAAAGCAAAATGTTTCAAACAGGAGGAGAATTAGCTCCTGTCTTTCCCTAGGGTGTTTCGCATTCCGATCCATTTTACGTGAATGCCTTAGCTGGTTGGGGAAGGGTTTTTAGTCAAAAGGAGTCACATTTGCTTTGAAATGGAACACAATTATTTAAGATGTGTCGAAGACAGAAAAAGCAGGTTCATTTGTAAGAGCAGCGTCTAAGACCTGCGATTCACAAAAGGTTGCAGTCATGCCCTTTGCCTCTTCCCCAGGATACCACCTCCCACTCATCTTCGAAGGGCGGTGGGGGCGCTGGAGGAACCGGAGTTTTCAAGTCTGGCTGGCTGTACAAGGGGAATTTCAATAGCACCGTGAACAATACCGTTACTGTTCGGGTAAGGAGACATCAAGACTCATCTTCGTTTCTGCCAGTTCTCTGGACACCCCTTCCTGCGGTTATAGCCCAGAGGAGGGTCATTTGCATCGAGTTTATGTTTCGGGTCATATTTTATTTATGAGAAAGGAGGACGCTGTTCCCTAAAACAGTGCTCTAGAAATGGAGCACTCCTGAAGGAATTTCAGGAATTCTAATTTCTGTGAGAGCACACTGCAATTTGAACTGCCTCTCTGTTCCTTTCCCTTTCTTTAGTCATTCAAAAAACGCTACTTCCAGCTGACTCAGTTGCCAGATAACTCCTACATCATGAATTTTTACAAAGATGAAAAGATATCCAAAGAGCCCAAAGGCTGTATCTTTTTGGATTCCTGTACAGGTGTGGTGCAGGTGAGTAGAAATCCCTCTTTCTTCTTGGGTTTTGTTTTCTCCTCTTGGGCTTTTTTATGTTGTTGTTAAGTTTATTTTTTAATTTATTTTGATAGATAGATAGATGATAGATAGGTAGAGTGTGGGAGAAGCAGAGAGAGAGGGAGAGAGAGAATCCCAAGCAGGCTCTGTACTGTCAGCACAGAGCCCAATGCAGGGCTCAGCTCCGGACTTGGTATCACAAACCATGAGATCATGACCTAAGCCAGAATCAAGAGTTGGACCCTTAACCGCCTGAGCCAACTAGGCACCCCTAGTGCCTTTTTAGTCAAAGAGTGTGTTCATTCAATCATCCATTCAACAAGTGTTTATAGAGTATCTGATGTGAGTCAAGGAGTGTTCTAGACTTCAGAGATTCGGTGGAAAACAACACAGCCTGCGTTTCTGCTTTCACAAAACTCACTGTCAAGAAAAGAAAAAAATAAAAAGTACGCAAAGAGAGAAGTCAACAGAATGGCATTAGTTGGTGAAATATGGAATAAAGAAAATAAACAGAGCTGTGGAAGAGAGAGAGACAAATGGTGAGGTTGGAAAGGAGTATCAGTGCTCCAGAAGTGAGAAAATCATTCAAAGAGAAATGACTTGACCTAAAAACTAAAGAATGAGCAGGGACCACATGTGCAAAAGGCCTGAGGCAAGAGCAAGTCTAGTATTCAAGAAGAAGGAGAAAATGACCATCTGTGCAGCTGCAGCGTACAACGCCACTGAGCTAAAGAATTCAATAAGATAATATATAAACCACATAGCTCACTATTCTTCATAAATCCTATCTTTATTATTGGATAATAATGAGGTAGTAAATTTGCAGTGTACATATAATCATCTTCCTTCTAAGAGGAGGTTTCCTTCGAAGACAAGGATTACATCAATTCCCAAGAGCTTAATTTCAAAAGCAGACACAGTGCTTTTAACAGACTGTACTATTCTGCAATCTCTTCTTAGTATGTGATTGTTCGCAGTATGTGATGTGACATAGATACTGCTGCGGTAAAGGGAAGCAGAATAATTCCATAGGCCTCATTTGGACATCTTACTTTCATTTTTTCTTTTCATTCTGATGAAATAAGGATCCTTATTCCCTCTTATGGAACAATCAAAGTACAGATGTTACAGCAACTTCAACTTGAATTTCACAAAAGGATGCTGGCTTGTGGAGGTTGAGGACTGTGTTTCTGGTCACTGGTCACCATGAGCACATCTTTCTCTTCCCACTAAGCTGCAGGCATTCACTGTAGCTGAGATTACATCTTGGATTAATACCAAAGGGCACTTGGATATGTGGATGCAAAATGGAATTTTCTCCAGTCACTTAGGCCTACCCTTTTTCTGGATGGTCTATCTGTTAAAGTCTGGAATTCCTCCAGAAAGCACTAATGCCGAACTTTAAAAGCAAAGAATTAATTAAGTATTGCTGAGCAGTAGCTAGAAGCGAAAGATAATTGCATTTTAACACACATGCCAACTTTCCATATGGAAAGGAGAATAAGGATCTTAATGGAGGATGGAGACAGTTTTCTATTGCTGGTCACAAAGGAAGCTTTAGCTTTAGAAATGTCAAGTAAAACTTCAGCAGGAGGTTAAAGATCAAGGATTACATTTTCTAGAAATTGAGCTAAAATTTTTAAATATCTTCTTTTCCATTTTTTCCTTCAAAGCTTGCTCTAGCAAATGCATTATCATCTTTTAAGAAGTATCACTGTAGCCCGTGCTGTATATCAAGCTCAAAGAGACACACGTTAATAGGACATTGCTTCTTCAAAGAATCATATAACTCGGTGTAGCGCACATCTCAATGCTCAAATCTGACCTTGACTACAGGAACCTCTTCTCCATCGTGTCTCAGACTGTGCTTCAGTCTCTGCTGAGGTGGTGCATTGGAGCTAGAGAAAGTCTTCTAGAAGAAAACACAGTTTGGGGTTCATGCGGGTCAGCATTCACATGCTGGTTTCACCATTTACTGTTGGAGGTGTTGAGTAAGTTACTCGGACTTGGAGCTTAGGTTTCTCATGTGTAAAAACTAAAATGATGTGCTAGCATGGAATAGGATCTGGGAGGCTGTGTATCTTCAGCCATTCTTCCCTAGTCTTGTAACCAAACTAACGTGATTTCGCTCCTTGGTGAGTCACAGGTAGAAACTACACCAGGTGAGCTATCATATGAAAAAAGACTTTATTTGCAACAAATACAGAGATCATGGTGACTCTCTTCCCTAGCAAGGGTGAGTGGGGTTCCTTTATGTAGGGTTAGGATAAATATTTAGAAAAGGGAGCCTTATCACCATATGTAGAACCAGGCATAAGGTCATACACGTGTCTTAAGGAAATGTGCCTGTACCTACATTGAATGTTTTATAAATGAGGCCTGTACTCCTCTTTGAGGACAGATTTTAATATTGTAATGAAGTAAAGATAATTGTTGGTTACTTTGGGGGTCATGCCCTGGTCCACCTGCACTGACATGAGTCAGGGTTTAAGTTCAAACTGATCTGGATATTGAGGGCCACAGAAGTTCTTCATATGGGCAGTTATTGTTTGAGGAGTAGTTTTGGTTTTTATCATGAGGTGCTGTGCCCTTCAGGCTTTTTGCCTGAGTTAAAAGATAAACTAGAAATAAGAACCTAAGGAAAAATGTGGAACAAAAGTCAATTAAGTACAAGCAAGTGGGAAGTAAAGGTCAGCTCTGGCTGGTGATAGTCTTTCCATGAAGTACGAAGGTCACAACTTTGAGAAATAGACATTCCACTGGGGAAAGCCCTACCTAGAAAATCCCAATTCACCTTCCTGAAACTTCTACCTAAATATGCTTCTTTATGCATTTATTTTTTTATTCATTCACTTATTGTATTATTCAACAAGCTTATTTAATGTCTATGACATAGTAGGAACTGGGCTCAGGCATTGAGAATTCCCTGCTGAAGTCATAACCGGAGAGGAATATAGGCTCATTGCTAACGATTACACAGTGTCACAAAAGATAAGCAGCACCTTCTATTGAATGTTCTAGAAGCACATAACAGTGATGAATGAACTCTTCTGGGTCAGCTAGCAGGATTCACCAAGGTAGATGTTGCATCTTAAAACACAACTGCATTTCTATTTCACTTCCCAGTAGATGGCCATTCAAATATTTGGGAACACTTATTATATCTTTTAAAGAGTTTAGTCCTATATCCCTTCATTTCTATTCTATTATCAAGAATTTGTAACCCTTTGGGGAGGGAGGACCTCCAACTTCTTGAGATCACTGGGAAGATAGATCTCTGGGTTACCTACCACCTTGTGTCTGGATTCTGATTCTTACATATTTACTTATAGCTCTCTCTGGCTTATGAAGTCTTACAACTGGAAAGAAGATTCTGAAATAAGAGGATGCAAGTTTAGTCATTGCTCTCCCAAGCTCTCAGGTACAAAATGTGCCTGAGGATGAAACATGTACACACAAGATCGCAAAACAAATGAATAATAGAATGAGTCAGACCTGTTTTGTCAAGAATCATTATTGGTTTCCCTTGAATAAAACAGAAAAGAGTAATAAAGACTTTACCTCAGAAGTGATACCTAACATCTGGCATTCTTAGGAAGTCCAAGCTCCTAACAATCTTCTGTGAACAAGTCATTTTAGTTTGCTTCATTCAAACCCAACCTATGTCATTGGTTTTTTTTTTTTCCTAAGAATAATCCTTGGAGTTCTTAGAAATATATTTCAAGGGTGACATCAAGTAGAAAGAAACTCCTATCCAAATTTCTCAAGAGACTTTTGTTGATATTTATGATTGGAAATTTTTTAGATCTCAGTTTTAAAAAACAATAACTAACAGTAGTTTTCCACTTTGTGATGTAATCAAATCGTGATATGAGATCTGTTTTATACCCCATGCACTCCCAATCCGGAACAGAACTTCCAGTGTTTGCTGCTTCGGTTTTGATCTGGTACCAAAGGACATTCAGCCCTGTGTTATCTTATCTTGTTCCTTCAAGGTCTTCTTATTCATTCACCCATTGGCCCATCCATCCATCCATCCACTCAAGATCTTGCCACTATGGAAGAGAATGAATAGTCCAAGAATCCGATAAGCTAGAGTTCCCTCCACAAAATTAGTAATGACTGATGTCACTTAATGCAGGCTTAAATGGGGGTGAGGGGCCAAACACTGTTTATTTCCTCCTACGTGCTGAATCTACCATCTTGTGGACGTGGGTTCCAAGACAACGGCCTCATGTGCTTAACTGAAGTCTAGAAACTTGGATGCATTCTGTGGCTCAGGCAGCCCACCACATGAAGGAAGCAGGGTCAGGTATGAGACACCAGGGAGCAGCCTGGACTGTGTAGAACTGGAGTCTGCATGCCAACATAATGATAGTAAAATTGGGAAGGGAAACTGCCAAGGAGAACAAATCTAGAAACTAAATACAACCTAAACTTCACATTAGCAAACTCTGACTCTAAGGAATCTCATTGCTGGGGCACCTAGGTGGCTCAGTTGGTTAAGCAGATGACTCTGGATTTTGGCTCAGGTCATGATCTCAAGGTTCTTGAGATTGAGCCCCAGGTGGGGTTCTGCCCTGACAACAGGAGACTGCTTGGGCTTCTCTCTCCTCTGCTCTCTTCCCCTCCCCTGCTTGCATACACACGCATGAATGCTCTCTCTCTCTTTCTCTCTCTCTCTCTCAAAATAAATAAATAAACTTTTAAACATAAATAATAAATAAATAAATGAATAAAATCTCATTTCCAGCAATAACAGTAAAAACCAGAATGACACTTGTACTTTTCCTTCTCTGATATATTATTTGACACAGTTGATGGAACATGCATTATTATTGTCCCAGTTTATTAACATAAAACTCAGGGAGATAGAGTGGCTTTCCCAAATCACAGAGCTAATAAATGGCAAAATTAGGTTTGAAGTGGAGGGATGCCCAAAACTACAGAAAGACGCCCAAGGAAATAAGCTGGTAATCGTCCATTGTATGGACATGCCTACATATTATTGTACATTTATCCTGTGTAAGCCGCGTGGACAGAAGCAGCACTACAATGATATGCTCATGTGTAGCTTTAGGCACTGAGTTTTAGGTAGAAGATTTATTTCAGGAAATATATATTGAACACTTAGCTATGCAAGGCTTTGTGGGAAAGCCAAATATGAATCAAATGTGGCTTCTCTCTTCAAAGAACTCCCAGCCTGTGGGAGTATGCACAGAAAGAACCCACAAAGATAGCACATGTCAATCAAATGAGTGACACGTCTCAAACAATAGGTTCTGGTAACATGTAAGAATATGGTATGACATATAAGATACATAAGATACAACATATATCAATGCATGAGGCTTTATTGTATTGTCCTTCTAGTACATACATATTATGTATTTCTCCTTATTTGTTTATGGACACTCCATTCCACTGGAATGTCAGTTCAGTGAGGGCAAGGGCTTTGCTTGACTTTTTATAATGCTGTGCACTTGACACACAGAAGGTACCCAGTACATTTTGGTTGAATGAAATGCACAAATAAACATACAGAGAATGGAAAGGATTACATCAATGGTAGCCGCCAATCCCAGTAACCTGAATGTGATGTTGTATGTTTCTTCTGAAACCTTTCCTTTTGTTCTTGCAAAAGATGCTAGTAACATAATAGGCACAATGGAATATTTTGTTTGGGTAACTTGCTTTGACATTCAGTTCTCCACTGGTTTTGGTAGCTTTGCTGGAGTATCTGTCTCGGAACATTTCCAGATGAATATTGCGGCAACAGACCAGTTGGCTACAACTCATTAAACATGTCAGGTGATGTTAGGACATATTCACAGTTTCCTGTTATTTATGAATCCGTGTAGATGGACTGTGGTGAGTTCATTAACCGGAGAGTCACATCTGCCACAAAGGACACTGTTTTCAGGGAAAGAGGAAAATTTCGGAGATCAAAAAAAAAGAATATGTTTATTTCTTGATTACCACTGTAATAACGTAACAGTTACATTTCAAGATTATTAAAATGTCCCATTGATTTTCCTAATTTTGTCCTTTCTTTTTTGTGATTTTCTATGCCATTATCTTAGAGATCACAGAGAATGAGATAGAAAACCACTTAGGCATCACAATCTTCCCCAGTGTAAGCTTCTCTATGCCGTAAGTGGTTCTGTTCCACTCCAAATAGAAAAGGATAATTTGGTTTTTGAGAAGCTGAAAATAGAATATTTATGTCATTGATAGAAAAAAAAACCATTTGAGAAACAAGGGCTTATAGTTTGCTCAAAGTTTTACAAAATATTTTTTATAATATTGGTGAAGTCGGCAGCCCATTTTCAATTCACTTGAAGTATAGTATACAATTTAGAAAATCAAATTTTAGTGTCTATGTTTTCTCCTGTTTTCCATCTAGAATTGTCCGAGGTCCTTGTCATCTGCATTTGGAAGCAGAGTGCATTTCCATTGACTTTTAATTCATATAATTAATATAAGCATTTTACATGGCTTTTCATCTCCCTGTCCACATTATGACATGAGATTAATGAAGCAGACCCTTTAATTTGTTTGTTTTCAAGACCACACTAAGACTAGCTTGCATATTGTTGCACTCAGATACTTCACAGCGTTCCAGCCAAAGCTATGCCCTGAACTCCGAGCGTTTCGAGTTCTTTCTTCCATGTCTATTTCTGTTCCTGTTGTTCTGTGAAGGAAAACTGTGTTCCCTTTTATACTGTCTCAAGGCCAAGCTGTCTTTGCCCTTGGACCCTCTGTGTCAGTACAGACCACATGTGGTTTTATGGACCTACCTCATGAGAACCTCCAGATGTGTGTGTTAGGGTGTGCGGAGGGAGTCCCCCACACCTCCCACGGAGATCATAGCTTCTAAGAATTTGCATTCTTAAAGGAGTTGCATAGATGTTTGCTCTGCACACTGACCTTTGGGGACATCGCTGCCTTTCTGGCAACCCCCCATTCCGTGTTTATATTGCAGCCAAAATAGCCTCAAAATGCAGCTCTGGCCTTTTATGAGTCAAAATCATCCTGTTCTCTGCTTTCCTAGAACCCAGAGGGTCTTTTTTTTTTTTTTTTTAATGTTTTATTTATTTCTAGGAGAGAGAGAGAGAGAGACAGCATGAGCAGGGGAGGGTCAGAAAGAGAGGGAGTCACAGACTGAAACAGGCTCCAGGCTCTGAGCTGGCAGTCAGCACAGAGCCCGACATGGGGCTCGAACCCACGAACAGCGAGATCATGACCTAAGCGAAAGTCGGACGCTTAACCGGCTAAGCCCCCCAGGTGCCCCAGAACCCAGAGGGTCTTATGAGGATAGCAATATTCTCAAATTGCAAGAGCATTCTGGTTCTCAGGAAGAGTTTTTATACCTTCATTGTATACCTCTTCTTCAACACGTTCACACAGAATCTAAGTACATTTCCCTTCTAATTTCACACTTGTGTAATTAACTGGTTAATGCCTGTCTCCACTGTTCAGCCAGGGCAGCGAACGTGTCTGTCTTTGTACAGCACAAAATGTGAATACCACAGACACCTTTTTATGAAGGAATGCCATCACCACACTGAGAACTGAGGATAACCAGTCAGACTCTGCCCATATCAAGCTCACAGACTATTTTAAAAGCCAGCCGGAGAGTGAGTCGTTGCAAGGAAAAGAAACCTAACATTTGACAATAATACAAAAGTATGAGCCAGAGCCAAGAGCGTGTCCTTGGAAGATTCTAGAAAGTGGCATTTGAGCTATGGAGTTTTGCAGTAAGAATCACAGCTGGTTTCTCAGCTAACTCTTCTTTCTTCTGAATTTTACTTTTCCTTGAGATATATGTGTTACCCCTGTCTATTGTCAGCACTTAAAGGAGCCATGACCTTCCCAGCCGTGACCATCCCTTTGGGATGTGATTGTGCCAGGAAGGGGACAAGGAAGGGGAACAGAATATGCTGAGCATCTTTGCGTCTGGATCATCTCAGTAGGTGTTAGAGGATAAAGAGGTTTCTTCTCTTCTCTGCTGCTTGTTACCTGCAGAATCCCAAGCATATTTTAATGTATCTCTCTGAGCCTCCATGTCATTACATGTTAAATGGAATAATACAATTTGTCTCCCAGGGCTGTTATGGGATGAAGTAGAATAAAGACTGTGCATGCTCAGCAAAGTACCTGCCATCTAGATGACAAGTGTTTAGTGAGTGTCATATTTGTGGTAGTAGTCATGATGTTGTGGAAGTTGAAAGGAGGAAGCTATTTTAGAACAGCCTTCTGAGAATGTCACCAAAAAAGAAGACATTACCAGGAGGACATTACAAGTTATTTTTTCTTGCCACCAAGAATAGGAGTCCTATTGCAGAAAAGAATCTTATTTTTTTTTAACATTCATTTATTGTTGAGAAACAGAGAGAGATAGAGTATGAGGAGGGGAGGGGCAGAGAGAGGGGGAGACACAGAATCCGAAGCAGGCTCCAGGCTCTGAACTGTCAGCACAGAGCCCGACGCGGGGCTCAAACCCACAAACTGCGAGATCATGACCTGAGCTGAAGTCAGATTTTTTACCGACTAAGCCACCCAGGGGCCCATGAAAAGAATTTTATACTTCAATATTCAGCCACAATCCCACCTGATAGTGTTACTCTCATCTTATAGTTCTTCTCCTGTTTGTATTTTACCTGGTTATCTTAAGTCCATGGGCTTCACACTGTTATCATAGTGGGTGCTCCAATGACTTCATGGCAGAGTTGACTATGGGTAAGAGTTGACTACCTGAATCAGAATTACCTGTGAGTGAATTAAAGCTGGAATATCTTCAATAATTCTTACAACCACTGCAGATAATACAACACAGTTATATCATTGCAGACCATATCATTCCACTTTGAATTTATAATTCTATTCTCATGGCAGGAATATATAAAAATGCCATAGTAATTTGCTGTCATATTCCCTCTGGTTTCAGTGGACTTTTCCCATCTTGGAGCAGCTCAGTGGTTTTACAGGTTTCTACTTGGATGCCCCTTCTAGGAAGGCCAGTCTGAAGTAGCTACTTGCCCATGAGCCCATTTTAATTCTCTGCACAGCACAAAATCTCTATTTTCCAGTAGTTTGTTCATTCATTCAGTCTTTTGTTCATTCATGCTTCCCTATGAATGTCAGTTTCCCCAAAACAGGAAGCAATCCTATTCCCTTATAAAAGGTGAATGTGTTGAAACCACTGGTACTAAGCCTTCTGTGCGGCAGCACAGGGAACAGTGGTGAGCAGAACTGACTTGATCTTCTGGAGACAGCCGTGAAGAGGCACATGTTGGTCAAAACAAACAAATGAAAATGAATAAGTATGTAATTCCAAATTGTTGTTAAGTGTCTGGAAAGATGAGAACCTTGTCCTAGGAAATTGGGGAATGTTCACCTGAGCAAGTATAACCGCGACTGAGATCTGAAGAGTGACTACAAGTCCCCTGTGTAGATGAGGGGCAAGCATGGCGATGGAGTGTATGAGGGACACATGGGGGCGGGGGGCAGAAACAAAACATGTAACCAGAGCATATTCGGGAAGTAAAGCAAAGGCCTCATGGGTTCATCACCAAAGCAAAGTAGGGATGTTGAACAAGAGAAAAATCTGGAGACTGATGGCAGAACCAGGGCCAGAGAAAGGAATTGGGGTGCCCAACCATGTGGCTGTCCTTTAAAGCCACTGGGCCAGATGAGAGAGGAAGGAATCTAAGGCAGAGCCAAAGTTAGCTTTAGATGTCACCAAGATATGGAAGAGCCGGTAGAGATGATTGAAAAGTGGTGGCTGAAGACAAAAGAAAACCAGAATAGAGTGTGGTCATGGAAACCAAACACAGACAGATTTCAGGAAGGAGGACGTGGCCATGATGTCAATTCTACTGAAAAGTCAAGGAAAATCCAAAGAAGGAAATGTCTGGGGATAATACAGCAGCATAAAGTTTTGTTAGGGACCATGACAAGTGCTGCCCCAGGGTGTGATGGGGTCAGAAGCCCAACTGGAGTGAAGAGTGGACAGAACACAGGATGAGAAAGTGAAAACAGAGATTCAAGTCAATTATTTGAAGAAGTTTAGAGTGTCTTGCCACATGCCCCTGAAGATGAAATTTTTGAGCCACGATGCTCATCCAACCGACAAAAGCCTACATAAAATACATCTTAGTACAAAAAGGCCTAAAAGAAACCAAACAAAATGATTCATTCCCACCCACATTTTGGTCTTGTTTTGGGTGATCTTCTTTGTGTTACTCTCTTATAAGAAAATGCTATGGAAGCACGACCCATAAAATATGTCTCTCGCTCTCTAAGACTTATTATCTGGTGTTTATTCTTTCTGTCTGTCTTTTCACACAACAGAATAACAGACTAAGAAAATATGCCTTTGAATTGAAAATGAATGACCTAACCTATTTTGTGCTGGCGGCTGAAACCGAGTCAGATATGGATGAATGGATCCACACCCTCAACCGCATCCTGCAGATCAGCCCTGAGGGGCCACCTCAGGGAAGGAGGAGCACGGAGCTTGCAGACCTGGGGCTGGGTGAGAACACACACACCCCCTTCCTTTCCTTTGCAAAATGTGTCCTGTGCATTTGGTTCATCTAATCTTCTAGTTAACTATGGTAACTGGCAAGTCTAGCTTATCCATCTCTGGGCTGTTTGCTCCAGAAAAGCAACCCTAAATCTTGACTTTTGTTGAACAATGAGAGTCACCACACATAGGTATGATTTTGAGTTTACTGGCAATGATTTGAGGATGGAAATCATTTGTTGGCAGCTCTAAAAATGTACCCATGTCTGATGGGAGGTTACCTTAGATGGGGTAGTTTGTGTTTCATAGCCTTTACCTTACTTTAATTAATTAACATGATATTATATAAAGACAAACATGCACTAGTTCCTTTTAATTGAAAGATATCTTTCATGGATGCTTTTTGACCATACTGAGATCAGCTCTGTGTGGCAGTTCAATTAATGTCACACAATATTAAAGACCTTTATAAAATAAAAACATTTTTTTCTTCCCATCCATATTACTTCATAAGATTCTAATTCATTCTAAGCAAAGAGAGAGGAGCAAGAGTGTGTAAAGGACAGGTGATGAGACACACAGGAAAACAGGTGTATGACCATGTGAAAGACAAGTTCGCTTCCAGAGTAGGTCATTCCTCCCAAAAGGAAAACTATTAAGACATTTTGCCCAGCAGCATGGGATGTTAGACACCACAGTCTTTAAGTTCTAATAGTCTAAATATCATATGCTATAAAGTGAAAGAGGCATGGGGTAATGAGGAAGAAAACTTGTTGTTGACTTTAACACAACTACTGTATACCAGGGTAGGTGTTTAGCATTCGTGATTTACTAAATGATAATCAACTTGAATATTCACGTGTATGGAGTTTCACAGAGTTTAAGTAATGGAAGCCAGAATGTGGGTTTGAAATTGATGGCCAGAGAGTCAGAATTATCAAAAATGTATACACATATAAGAAAACTTTAGTATGCATTGATGAAGTAAGTCATGACAACCCCAAGTGTAAATGTAGTATCACAAGGGTCAAAAGTTCTTATGCACACAGGATAGTGTCATGGAAAGAATCCCAAAATGACCATCAAGGAGGTCTTATTTCCAGGCCTCGGTCATGTAACAATATGGAGTCCTAGGGGCGGGATATAATGAAGACATCGGCCCACCAACATCCATCCCACATCCAATTTGATATGTCACCGCCTAGAGAAATGTGTGATTCGTGACTATTACTTGATAACCTGTCTTGGTGTATCTTTTCAAGATTCGCTGGATAATTCTATAACCTGTGAAAGCACTCCAGAGGAAACAGAATCTTCAGAGAACAGCCTACACCCAGACTTTGCAAAAGTAATAAAGCTGACATTTTACTATGCAAATAAATTTGAATTACTTATTAGTTATTGCTTTCATAGAAAAGATGGAAATGCTATAGTTTAACATTTCAACTAAGAAATACAACACTCAAAATATAAAAACATGTTTTGATAAGCTTTGCCGAGTGTTAATGGATGATATTAAAACAGTGATAATACTAAGGGGTGATTTCTTGGCCATGTGGATGGGGCCAGGCTGTAAGTATTTGGATACTTGGTTACCAAGAGCTAACACAGTTTTCTCTGCAGTACCTCACAGAAACTGAAGAGACTGTCAAAACAACTCGAAATACGGAGAGGTTAAATCTGTTCTCGCTGGATCCAGATATAGATGTAAGTCGAAATTCTTCTGAGCAGACATGAACTTGATCCATGCAGTTGTGGTTTAGAATTTAGAACTTCTTTTTTATGATGAGTGTTTGTTGAGAAAAGCATTCCTTGTTTTTTGTAGACCTTGAAACTTCAGAAAAAGGACCTTTTAGAACCTGACTTTGTGATCAAACCATTTGAAGAAAAAGCTGCCAAGAGAATCATGATCATTTGTAAAGCTCTCAACTTAAACCTTCAGGGATGTGTTACAGAGAATGAGAATGACCCAATAACGAATGTAAGTTTCCTTCTGTTACATCCTATACCGATCAGCCAACGTCACACGACCCTGGCCAAAATCTTTTGTATTCCTGATAATTCCAGCTGAGTTCACACCAGCTAGTGTACCAGGGAGTATGGATGACAGCATTTTCCACATCACAAAAGCACATGAGTTCTGAAGTGAATATACTACCATAAAATGTTCCTTTTACCTTGAAGAAGAAGTGTCAAAGGCACTGTATTCTAGTGTCCTTTCCATTCAATCATACAGTGGCTCAGAGTTTCCTGAGACATTGTTTGTATCTACGTGGTGGTGATTGAGACGGCAAACAAATGGTATTTGTCCTTCTCTGCCTGACTTATTTCGCTCAGCGTAAAACCCTCAAGATCCATCCATGTTGCTACATATGGCCAGATTTCATTGTTTCTCATTGCCATGTAGTATTCCAACATATAGATAAACCACATCTTCTTGATCCATTTGTCAGTTGATGGAGACTTAGGCTCTTTCCATGTTTTGTCTATTGTTGAGAGTGCTGCTATGAACATTGGGGTACATGTGCTATTACTTACTGCCTTAGACAAGATTACATAGTGAATCAAGGAACTTAATAGTAGATAAATATTAAATAATAGCAGAGGCAAATGGGGGGAAAAAAAGGTGCTTCACTGATATTTGGGAACCACCACAGAGCTCATCAAATCAATACAAGATTCCTTTTCCTGCTAAGTGGGCTGTGTTGAGAGTGCTCTCCTAGTAGCCTGGGGACAATTCTACACCTATTGCATAAAGTTTTTTAAAATATTTATTTATTTTGAGAGAGAGTACATGAGTGGGGGAGGAGAAACGGGGGGTGGAGAGAGAGAATCCCAAGCAGGCTCTGAGCTGCCAGCATGGAGTCCAGGGCAGGGCTCGAACTCATGATCTGTAAGATCATGACATGAGCCAAAATCAAGAGTGGGACGGTTAACCAACTGAGCAGACCAGGCACCCCTATACCAATTATAAATTTATTTGTAGGAAGGGAACATTTGGCAAACATAAATATTAAATTCTGAACTATAAGAAAGTAAAAACTATACATAATCCTGCCATCAATACACATCAGTGTTATCTCATTGGTATGTCCCCTTTCAGTATTTTTTTTAATGCAGTCCATTTTAATTGTTCATAAATCATCCCTCAATCATCATCTCCCACCTCAAAGAAGAAAACATATTTCTCGATCCGTACTATAAGCCACATTTGCTTTTAGAAGACAAGACAGCATTAAGCTTTCTCTGTAGACTGAGCACACACAATCCCATGCACATCTCCATCCCACAGTTCAATGACTCTTGTTAGTCATGACAGCGAGTGGCTTGCAGAAAAGATTGGACCCTTTCGTGCCTGCTGTCCATGGGTCTTTAGGCACTGCACTGGTTCCCTGAGCCCCTATTCTCTGGTGTAACAGTGGGATAATGGTGCATGCTATGGACCTTAGATTTAATGAGGAGATCCAAGTGACATGTGCCTTTCTTGGGTCAGAATGCCTCACCTTCCCATCAGTGAGTTCTGCTATGCTGGGCAGGTGGCTTACCTACCCTCTCCTCTCCTGTAAATGGGATAATAATAACAGTAGATATTCCAAAGGACTCTTGTGAGGACAACATGAAGTAATACCTAGAAAGTACGTGGACAATGCTTGATGCACAGTAAGCAACCATTACATATTAATGGTTATTTTAATAGGTGAAAAATTGCTTGGAAATTTGTGAATGCTATACATGCAAGGTATTGCCATGTTCAGTATTGTATGCAAGGATCTTGTTGATAAGCTAAAACTGAGCTGTGTCACCAGCAAGAATCATCCCCCACAATGAAACTTTGTCACATTTTAGAACTATACTTGGGCACTAGGCATGTGAGTAAAAATGTTAATACTGGAAGTAAAAATGTTAATACTTACTCAGTGCACCTGCTAGAAGCCAGACTTGTTCTAGGTACTTGGGAAACAGCAGGGAGCAAGATAACAAGCCCCCTGCTCTCTTGAAGAATGACTCTTTTTGGAAAGAACAGGCAGTAAATTTTTTTTTGAAAAGACAAATAAATTAACACAAGACTTGCACATTATTTACAGTTGTTTAAAATGAATTGGTAAGACAGATGTGATACAGAGGAACTGGAAGATGGGTCACGTTAGGCAGAGTGGTCATACGAGGCCTCTCTCAGGAGGTGACATTTGAATAGAGACCTAGCAGGTGAGAAGGAGAAGTCAGGTCATGGGAAAATCTCCTAGGCAGGAAAAGAGCAAGTGGGAATGTCTTGTAAGTAAGTCTTGGCAAGTTCTAGGAACAGGAAGTAGGTGCCGAGGAAAAGAGCAGACCAAGGTGATGTGGGAGGGACAGAACAAGGGAAGCTACCGTACAGGCTCTAGTGAGGAGTTTGTGTTTATCTTGAGTGGAGGCTGTTGAACGACTTAAAACACTTTCAAATGGTGTGGTTCAATTTCTGTTTTTGTTTTTGTTTTTTAAGATCCCATCAGAAAAATATAATGGATTGGAGGAAATAAGGGTTGACCAAAGAGAGTAGATAGGAAGCTGCCACTATAGTTCTAGGACTGTCAAAGAAGGAGGAGAGAAATGGATGGATATGACTGATGTTGGGTATATTGGACAGACAGGTTCCTCTGGTCCATTGAATATACAGGATAAGGGGAAAGAGTATCTCAAGGATGAGTCCCTGACTTTTGCTTTGAATCCCTCTATGCATGGTAGTGCCATTAAAAGGACAAGACTAGATGAAGAGCAGATTTCAGGGACATTGGCTCCAAATTCCATTGTGGGAATATTAAGCTCGAAAGGCCCACTAGATACCCAAATACAGACGTCCTTTGGGTAGATTCAAATACAAGTTTGGAACTCAAGGGAGTGGCCATGAACTAGGTATAAACTTGGAAGTCTGGTCCAGACAGTGACCCAGGGGTCACATTTAGGAATTTCTGTGTGAATAATAAAGGGGCCAGGAACCAAATCTTTTTTTTTTTATTTTTAATGTTTATTTTATTTTTGAAACAGAGAGACAAAGCTTGAGCAGGGGAGGGGGAGAGAGAGAGGGAATCACAGAATGTGAAGCAGGCTCCAGGCTCCGAACTGACAGCACAGAGTCTAACATGGGGCTCGAACCCATGGACCGCGAGATCATGACCTGAGCCGAAGTCGGCTGCCCAACCAACTGAGCCACCCAGGCACCCCAGGAACCAAATCTTTAAAAGATTAATAGAGGGATGCCTGGGTGGCTCAGTCAGCTGAGTGACCAACTCTTAATTTCAGCTCAAGCCATGATCCTAGGGTCATGGGATGAAGACCGAGGATTCTCTCGCTCTATGCCCCTCTCCTCCACTCATGCTCTCTCTCACTTAGATAATAAATAAATAAATAAATAAATAAATAAATAAATAAATAAATAAAAGATGAATAGAGAAGTGACCAATGAAGACTAGGAAGGAATAGCCATTGAAGTAGAGATAAACCGAAAAAGATTGGGCCATGATACCAAGAGAGAACGTGTGTGGCATGGTGCTGAGGAACTGAGTAACAGGAAGCCAGAGAGGAGCCCAGTAGATATGCCAACATGGGGGATGCCTGGGACTGTGGAAAGAGAAATTTCCATGGAGTGAAAAGGTTAGAAGTACAATCAATATACTTTCATTCAGGATTAAAATTTAAAAAAACAAAACAAAAGCACTAGAAGCTTGCTTCTTGAAAGTACTTGGAAATATCAGGGAAATGTAACCCTAATCATAATGATATTTAGCCATCTTATTAAATAAAATTAAATGGGTTTTTTTGACCAGACATATCCTTAAGTGTGATTTTTAAAAATCCAATTTAGAAACTGAAACTTGAAGATAATGGGCTTTTCTTTCCAGTGCCCGGCATATGACTCCTTCCAGATGGATTCCTTTCTTTGTGCTAAAACTCATACTCAGAAGCTTAATGTTTGCATTTGAGCCAATCTTGCTGAGCACGAGAACATGTCCAAGTTCAGAACCCAGGATCAGTGTTCCCTTTTATGTTTGTAAAGCCTGAGAGACAAGTTGATTTGTCGGGCTTTGGATGCCCATATTGTATTTAATTTATTTTAAAGTTGATACAAACATTAAACAACTAGAAAATGACTTTGTAAAAAAAAAAACAATTTCATTGTGCTTATAAACAATAAAACAAAAACTAATGAAACAGCCTCACCTAAACTCGACAGCAATTTTTTATGTAATGGCATTGTTTTTTAAAATCTTTGTATATTATTGAGTGACACTATTTTGTTAATGCAACTATTTTTTTTTTTTTCAAATAGTTTATTGTCAAATTAGTTTCCACATAACACCCAGTGCTCATCCCCACAAGTGCCCTCCTCCATGCCCCCCCTCCTCCCCCCCACATCCACTAGTCCTCAGTTTTTGTCAGCATTCAAGAGTCTCTCATGGTTTGCCTCTCCCCCTTTCCCCCACCATTTCTGCCCTTCTTCTCTCCCTTGGTCCTCTGTTAAGCTCCTCCTAATCCTCCTATACGTGCACACATATGATATTTGTCTTTCTCTGCCTGACTTATTTCGCTCAGCATCATACCCTCAAGGTCCATCCATGTTGCTACACATGGCCAGATTTCATTCTTTCTCATTGCCATGTAGTATTCCATGGATCAAGAAGATGTGGTTAATGCAACTATTTTTAAACTCATTGTTTTTAACTCAGTGAGCATATTTTTAAGTTAATCGAAATATTTCTTCAGGTTGCCAAGACCCCTACTCCTGTATTTAGAGAATGAGCTTCTAAAATGCTTCTTTTTAAAACTTTTCCATGATGAGGAAACAATATTTGACAGCATGTAATTTTTTAGTCAGTCCATTGAAAACCAAATTCAGGTTGACGGTGTTGTAGTATAAAATATTTCTTTGAAAATAGCAATTGATTCCAAAAATCTGAACAAATAAACGTGCTTCACAGCAGAGCTACTTGAAAATGTTAATATTCTTGATTTTTTAAAAGAAAATACAGAATTCTAAACATAAGAAGCCCGTGACTTAATTTTGTAGGCTTTCAAGAGCTTGATTAAACAAATTCTTATTGAAAAGCCAATGATTGAAAAAGTAAGATTTGACATTTAAGTTGAAAAGGTGGATTGGAAGAAATAAATGAATCACCATATGAGCTTTAATTTCTGATGGATTATCAAAGTAGGTAACTTATTTCCATTCACCAAGCAGAACTGAAAATCAAAATGCACCAATTCATGACAAACAATAAGATTTTTTTTCCTTTGACCTTCAGTGTGCTTTGAGTTCCTACCTGACTTATTTTCATGTAATTTTTGCGTTTTCAACTCTTGGCATACCACCGCTACCACACACCAAAATTTTTTTCTAAATTTAAATTGGTAGTGTATGAAACTTTTACTTTTTAATGGTCTTATTTTTTAATATTTTGCTGAATTTTACTTTATATGTGTAGTTCTATTTCTAACAGTAAGGGGGCTGGAAAAATATTGCTAATATTAAGGAATAAAATAATAACTCCATTTTAAGCTAGCCATATTACTGTGTTTCAAAGCACATGCGATATCTATTAAACATTCAGTAAAATTTATAGCATGAGTGATTCTGTACAACAATGAATATCGTGTGGCTTTTGTGTATATGATAGGCATCAATCTGATAGGCATCAATTCAAAGTTAAGTGACATAAACGAAAAATAAAAATGTTTTTGTGAGTATACTCCATTCTTAGAGATCGATAGTTAATGATGTATAATTATATCTATTTGCATGGGCATAAATATTTAGATGTGTATACATGTAACTATGTAGATATACATGTATTTATTTATTTCACTCCCCGTTTTATATAATATCGGTTGCATTTAACAGTTTTCTAGTTGAAAATTCCTTCTTTCTGGAATCTTTCTTCTTCAGTTTCTAAGACACTCTGGCAGCATTTAAAAGTTTTGTTGTTGTTTTTTAAGCCTCTCTCCACTCCCCTATCTCCTTATAACCTGTTTTCCCTACTCGAAGTCTATCCTTTGCATGCTGATATTTTTCAGGATGCTATTCTGATTCTTTTTTCATTATCTCATGGCTTAAACAGGAGCCATATACAAAACTCTCCTGGGTCCACATCCCCAGCCCAGCTTCCTTGGCTGGGCTCAAAACTCACATATTCTATTGTAATTGGAATGTCTTCTGAATGATTCTGTGTACCATCAGGAGCTCACCTTTGTGTCTTTATCTTGTATATTAGTGAATGACATTGCCATCCACTTAGTTTCTTACATCTCCAAACCTGGGAATTTTCTTTTATGCATGCCCCTGTGAACACCTCTCTCCAGCCAACCAGGACACCAATGGATTTCTAAGTTCTTTGGATGTACCTCTTTAATGTTCCTCAAATGCATTCTTTCGTGCCTTTATATTCTTCCATGTCCTTATGTCTTTGCACATGTCACTTAATCTACCTAGAAGCCCCTTCTAACTGCCTCTTAACTATTTTTTGCTTTTTTAAAACTCAACCAAAAAACTTTCCCTTTCTTTCCCATCTTCCATTACCTTCCCACTTTCTCTTTATTTCACATCTCCTGTTCCTTCTTAGCATGGTGGCAAGAGGTGTAGAGGCAGCCACTCAGAGTCTTGGGTTTGGATAACCAACCAAGAACTCCACATGATCGGAGGAAGAAAGCTATGTGGAGGTACAGAAATGGCATGCACTTGGCTTTGTCAGGATCTGGGGCACTGTGCAGGGTGGTACAAAGAAGACAGCTTGAGAAGGTGGCTATGGTTGGGAGGCTGGTTGTTCTGAACCAGTAAGTAAATTGATGGAACAAACAAGTAAATAGATGAATGATAATAAGAGCCAATTTTTCACTATTGGAGGGAATCGTTACATAAAATATAAATAGGGGAAAGGCTTGAAATAACCCTTCTCAATTTGAATTTGAAATAGAGGTATCAACATGAACTCATGAGTTTTTCATAATACTTCATAAGTATTCATGTACAGATAGAGATAAAGAAATCATTGTAGATGTGAGTGTTATGCGTATGGATACATGTCCATATGTGTGTGTGTGCATATGTGTGAGTGTCCCAATAACAATGAGCACAACGAGCACCCAGATCCTGGCTTCTAAATGTCACCCTCACGGAGAGGAACGAAAGCTGTATGGAAAAATCACTGAGGCATTGAAAGTATCAGATAAGCCTAGGACATCTTGTTGAGTGAAGAAGTGCCCCCAAAATTATGGGGATCTACCAGAAAGACACAGGAGCTACCTCTAGCCAAATCTGAGACAATATGAATGTCAATATAAATAATGATAGTAAGAGATTGAAATCTATTGAATAAAATGGTAGTAATCCATGAGTCTATACTTGTAGGTATATTGGAAGGAAGGAAAGAAGGAAGGAAGGAAGGAAGGAAGGAAGGAAGGAAGGAAGGAAGGAAGGAAGGAAAGAAAGAAAGAAAGAAGAAAGAAAGAAAGAAAGAAAGAAAGAAGAAAGAAAGAAAGAAAGAAAGAAAGAAAGAAAGAAAGAAAGAAAGAAAGAAAGAAAGAAAGAAAGAAAGAAAGAAAGAAGAAAGGCTCATCATTACAGTTGAATACCAACTAATAAATGTAGAAAGAATGATGGAACTAGAAAATCACCATTGAAAATTAGGTGAATTAGGTTTGATGAGTATGAGGGCATTGGGATAATCTCAGAATATATCTCCAAAACTGCTAATCACTTACCACTTGATATATATTATATATAATAAATAACAATATTATGCCATATAAAAATAATAATTTATCTTACCTACTGTTTTATTAAATAATATACTAATGAGGCAACTGCCCGTATGGTGATTTTATGCCAAAGCCAGCGGTTCTTTCTTTTTCCTGCAGATTGAGCCATTTTTTGTGAGTGTGGCACTTTATGACCTCAGAGGCAGCAGGAAGCTTTCTGCCGATTTTCACGTGGATCTAAATCACACTGCTGTCAGGCAGATGCTCTCAGGGGCCTCTGTGGCTTTGGAAAATGGAAACATTGACGCTGTCTTACCAAGACAATCAGAAGAACCTCACGTCAAGGGATTTCCAGAGGAATGGCTAAAATTTCCAAAGCAGGTTGCACTTTTGTTTATGCTGATGGGACCCAAAGTGCTCGTTTCATTGTTCTCGCCAAAAGATTACAGTTGGTTTCCCAACTAAAAATTCTCTTAATGCTGTCCCTTTAAAAAAAAAAAATGGAATTTTGTAAATGTCTTCAGTATGCTTCCCTAGTTGCTGATTAGCTGTTTTCTTCGCACCTAGGCTATATTTTCTGTAAGCAATCCACATTCTGAAATTGTTTTGGTAGCCAAAATCGAAAAAGTACTGATGGGGAACATTGCAAGTGGTGCTGAACCTTATATTAAAAATCCGGACTCCAACAAGGTAATGCATAATCTTTTCCATAAATAACTTCAGTTGCTTTCAAGATATAAAATCACACTGCCTTAATGAATTATCAAGCTTGGTAGATGTGAGTCTTGAAATATTCACTGGTTAGTGAAATGAATATCCATTGGGAAAATTTTAAAGTATATATTCTTGGTTTATGGTTTTTGGCCAAGCAACTTCTGACTTCTGATAATCTGTTAGTAGAAATAAATGTAAATGTGTATAAAAGTTTATCTCTAAGGATCAAAATATTAGCAATAATGAAAAGTTAGGATGAATCTGACTAAAAGCAAGTGAATACAACTTACTGATGATGAACTAAGTGAAAAAGTAAGATAGATAACTGTATATCAAATTATTAGAACATTTAAGTGAAAACAGAGTAAAGGAAGCACTGAAAGTTCTCCAAATAGTAGGATGACAGGAATTTTTTTCTTCCTTTTTTCTACAATCATATTGTCTTTAATAATCAAATGTTACTATTTTATAGAAAATAAATATTAAAAGTCTGTGTTTTTCACACCAGAGCAATATATTGAGGAAAGACTGCATAAGAGTTGAATTTGAGCATGTGTCAGAGTTTAGGGCACTAAACTCTTTAACATATTCATGAGATCCGGGATTTGGCAAACTATGATGTGCAGTCCAGATCCACCTACTACCTGTTTCTGTAAATAAAGCTTTATTTACACAGTCACACTCAATCATTTACGGATTGCCGATGGCCATTTCTTGCTACAGAGACCAAGAAGCCACAGCAATGACTATGTGGTCCACAAAGCCCAATGTATTTACTGTGTGACCCTCCACAGAACAAGTTTGCCAACCTTTGCCATAACAAATAAGTGTAAGACAGTCTGTGGGTGTAAATTCGAAAACGCTTTCCATTCAGTGTTGAAAGATCTCTCCAACCTGATAAAAAGGAAGAAAAAGTTGCCGTTCCTGGGCAAGGGTATTTTCCATAGCTGAAATTTCCGGAGTGAAAAGAAAGAAAAACATAATCCAGTAGTTTGAACCCAGAGGACATCATTTGGCCCTTTTACGAGACAGAAATCGGCAGGCCAGTAAGGCACACAGATAGCCTTTCTGAGTTTCAGTAAAAGATAATATGGAATAGTATCTATTAGTATTTTACTTGGACCGTTTGGGAAGAGGTGTTCTAAATAATATTTTTATTTTTCTTTCCCTTAGTATGCACAAAAGATACTAAAATCCAACAGGCAGTTCTGCAGCAGGTTGGGGAAATATCGCATGCCGTTTGCATGGGCAGTAAGGTAGGTTGACGTCTGCAACCAGGAGAACAGTCAAACACTTACGAGTCGGCATTGGAAGCTTCCATCTCAACACACTCCGTTACCTGTTATTTCTGATATACCAACACCTAGAAAAATATCAATGTGGTCATCTTCATAAACATTCGGGGCTCCCTGGACACATGTGTTTTCCAAGACAATTCAGCAAGACAGCTTATAAGAGATTCGGGCTATGGCATGTGCACAGTGTGTGCATGACCAGAGATGCTATGGCTTCTTGGTAGGATCAAAGTCATAACTTGTTTATTATGCATATTTGGTCTAATAGACGCTTGATATTGTATCAGTCCTGAGAGTTCAGTGGGTATAACACTCGAATGGCAGCGTTGGGATTTCTTATGCAGCTGCATATCTTCATCTGTGTGGGGCACAGGCCTATGTATGGCTGTCCAGAGGAAGCCATCAAGTCAATCACTTGAGCTCTCTTTGATTTTGACACTGAGTAGCATAGCCTGACTTGTCAGTTCCAGTCCACTCTCTGATGGAAATGCTGAGTTACAGCGCCCCTAAGGATGGAATCACCCACCCGGGCGTATAACCTCTGCATAAAGAATAAGAATTGCTTTTCAGATCTGGCTAAAGATCAGTTACTGTTGTCCTCCTCAATTTCTCTGCATCCGTATGTATGTAAGAATTTCTTAAAAGAGGAAAAGCCTGGCAAAGACATGAGGGGGAAAAAAGGCCAGGAATGTACAAACCAAATTAACTTTAAAAGGTTGGGGCACCTGGGTGGCTCAGTCGGTTAAGCGGCCAACTCTTGGTTTCTGCTCAGGTCATGATCTCGCTCAGAGTCCTGAGATGGAGTCTCACATCAGGCTCCATGAGTGCTGAGTGTGGAGCCTGCTTGGGATTCTCTCTCTCTCTCAAAAATAAATAATTTTTTTAATTTTAAAAATAAAAATAAATAAAAGCAAAAAGGTAATTAGTGCTACAAAGTAAGACAGCCTAGTAAGTATTCCTTTGAATATTGGTAACATTGTCCCAGTGGCAGTAACTTTAAAATCCAGAAGGAAGACAGAGTCTGTTACTTTTTTGCCATTTTTTAGGTCTCCGCATACCCAGGGATGAGCATAACCAGAGTGAATCCACCAGTATTTGCTATTATTTTGAGGTTGTTACTTGAACTTGGGGACAGGTGGGTGCAGGGGAGGGAAAGGAGGAAATACAAGTAGCAGGAAACCAGGACAGAGGCAGCCCTGTAGTAAGGGAGAAAGAGACCAGGCCCAGAAGTTGGACAAACACGGCCCAATTCAGGCCACCACTGATGGATGGTAACCGTACGCCAGCCTCCTCCCAGTTCCCAGGGTCCCAACCACAAAATGAAGCTGATAAGACCTACCTTGTGGGCAGTGGATGTCATCTCAGACACAAACGCACTTGTCATACAGTGGATCACACTATCTTTCTGTGTCTCTCGCCCTGCAGGGACAGCTAATGCCAGAGCATAATGTATGGAACAGATATTATTTAAGAACACTGAACCTTTATGTTGCATTGCATTGTGTTTTATTTCTCCTAAGCTTCCGGAGAAAAGATAACTAGTCATAATTTGCTGGTTAAACTTTTTCATTTCAATACATATTCTCAGTTCCCACAAGAAAACCTGTTGGGGCATGTAAAGACAAGATATCTTTTGGCAGGAAAGAAATATTCCAATATAGCAAACCTACAACAGCGAACACATTTTCTCTTAAAGGGCCCAGCACTGTTGTGAGGTTTTAGAAGGAGGCATTTGAGAGCCAGGGCTGGTTCTGAAATTTCTACTTAGTAGTGAACGTAGGAAAGTGAAAGTTCCAAATGAACTTAGGCAAGTACTCATAGGCTAGCCTTACCCCAGCTTTTTTTTTTTAAATGTACAAAAGAGGAATGATAATATATAATCTACTGTCACAGGGATTAACGAGCACAGATGTGTACTCAGTAAAAGATGGCCATTGTCTGAAATCACTATTCTTATATGATCATTATTAAGTTACCTGGGGAGATCATATTTTCTGCAACAAGTCCACCTTTCTGGTAAATTTGGCACAGCAAAGAATAATGTGGGGGCAAGAAGGAAATTAATTACCCTTTATTGAACAGAGGAGAAGAAGTAACAATTGTACTCTGGCGTTGTCTAGTAAAATATGCTGGAAGAAAGACAGATGAGGTTTCTAGGAAGGCTGACAATATTCGTAACTATCAAAGTAATTACATCCAGGACAGGAAACTCAACAAAACCACAAGCTCATGCTCCATTAATGCCTGATGGGTGGTTTGGTTGTAGGTTGGGAAACAAGAGACACCACCAATGTGTACACATAAATATATGGTTTACCTTTACATAAACATCTCTGACATCTCAAGAAAATAATGGTTAGCAGCATAGTGTGAAAGATTTCATGTTAAACTTCTTAGAATAACGAATCACAAAAATAAGTACAAGGTCTAGCCAAAGAAGATTTTAATTTCCTCCTCACAATATGGAAATAGCTCCAGATAAACTAGTGACCAAATCAGAGGAGGGCTCGTGGTGACTCAAGCCACTGGCTGACATATTCCAATATTCTTTTGATACTGCCGGATGTTTGGTCCCTTTTTTTCATGCTATATTTTCTAGATTGCAGTTTGCCTAATGGTGCAGCTTTGAGCGTACCCCAAAACACTTTGGCTCTTAAAATCTACTGCCACAAAAAAGGGTAGAATTGACAATGTAGCTTATGACCATGTTTTTATCCAAATCCAACAGCCCCACCTGCTGCTTGCTACACACAAAGATGCTCATCACTCTGAACATTGTCTTCTGAAATTAATTTGCTGTGTGTTTTTATGTTGGGCAGCTGTTGTGCCATTTTACAGTAAAAAAAAAAGTTTATTTTTGGAGTAGGTAAAGAGAATACTTTGAGATGGCTTCGTGGGTATTTTACACTCTTTGATTTGGGGAAAAGTCAACCCTTACAAACATATCATGTTGTTAAAGGGAGTTCTTTTCATGCATATGGCTCCCACAAACATATGTGCCGAAATCTATGCCAGGACTCTGATTTCTTTTTTTTTTTTTTTAAGTTTATTTATTTATTTCTGAGAGAGAGAGAGCACAAGTAGGGGAGGGGTAGAAAAAGATGGAGACAGAGTATCTGAAGCAGGATCCAGGCTCTGAGTTGTCAATGCACACCCCAACATGCAGCTTGAACCCATGAGCCAAAGGCAGACCCCCAACCTACTGAGAGCCACCTAGGTGCCCCAACTCTGGTTTCTTTTACACTGTCTTACATGGCATTCTAAATGGATGGGTGCACAACCCTGGATTTTCTTTAAAATTGAGCAAAACTAAACTACAAATTTCATTCTCCCATCTATATATTTACAGAAGGCACACAAGTCTAAAAACGTCCCCAACAAATGATTGTCCAACCTCTGAATGACAAAAACCTCCAGGGCATCCCAGAGTGGCTCCTTCCATCTTTTCATAGCTCTAGTGATTAAATAATCATTTTAAAAAGTTCTTTTAACTGCTTGACAATTGCTTTTGTGTTTTGTCTTACATTCGCTACAAAAATATGCCCCGTTCTTTCTGCGTATCACAGTTATTCATGCTGCTCGTAAATGAGGCTCTCGGGACACCTGAGCTTCTTTTCCTGTAGGCTAAATGCCACATTTTCTTCAGCCATCCCCCAAATGTCATGGTTTTGAGACCCCCATCATATACGGATCGTTGCCCAACTGTGGCAGCTGGAACTGGGCGCAGCATCCTGCCATCCTGAAACCATCTGTGTGAATGAGTCAGTTCTCTGTTCTCTTGCCAGTTAGCATATTTGTTGAGCAAGGACAGTGTGTATGGGGCCTTCTCCATGGTACTGTGCTCTTCATTCTCTTTACAACGTGTCCAGTGTAAGCAAGCTGTTTGCAAGACAGAGCTGTGGATGAAAGCAAAAATGAGTTTTCCAGCTCATGTCTAGTGATACATTTGTAATGCCTGGTTAATTAAAATTTAAAAACCACTACTCAGGCTCAGTTTGACCCCCTCCTGTGTTGGAAATACATCGTATCAGCTTCAACATATCACGCACACAAACAGAAGCCCAGTGATATTTAAATCAATATAATCTTCGAATTAAATATTTTCATTCTGCTTCCCCAGCAGGAAAAATTGCCCCTCACTTACCACTGAACAGAGAAAAATGAGCAGAAATGTGCAGGGAGTCTAAAACTATGAGTCTGGCCCATTTTCTGTATTATTTGACACTACTGCTCTGTGATCAGATATCCATCCAAATGGCCACTTCAGCTCATGTATTGAAATCTTTGGTTAATTTAACGAGTGATAAAATAGTCTATCAAGTTCCTTAAGTTAGAAGAAATAAAACTTCAGCATCTCTCTAAGATTACGGAAAAATCAATTATACACGACTCTAATTTTTTTTTTTTGATAGGCACAGAGTTAATTAATTTTGAAGAAGAAAAGCTAACATTAAGCATGCTATGTATACTTGTTTGTATTGCCTGATGTTACTGTACTATTTGGACAAAAATAACTTATGTGTTTTAACTAAATCGATCTAGTTCCGGGGCGCCGGGGTGGCGTAGTTGGTTAAGCGTCCGACTTTCGCTCGGGTCATGATCTCGCAGTTCATGGGTTCAAGCCCCGCATCGGGCTCTGTGCTGACTGCCAGCTCAGAGCCTGGAGCCTGTTTCAGTCTGTGACTCTCTCTGACCCTCCTCTGCTCACACTGTCTCTCTCTCTCTCCTAGAAATAAATAAAACATTGCTTAAAAAAATAAATCGATCTAGTTCCAATGAAATGGACCAAGGGAGGAAATAAATGGCTCAGAACCATGGTGCTTTCTTTATCTAATTCAAGATTCTGACCCAGCTATTCTTCACTTTATCTTTGTCTGTGTCTTAAAATTTAGGACATGGGCACATTTATCTCCAGGAGAATGTTTCAAGAGTCTGGTCCCCTAGACCCACATGTACAACCTCATCCCTTTTTCACTACTTGTAAATTGGGATGGCATCATCCAGACTGAAGTAGCCCTGGCTTGCCCAGAAATCAATGAAGAAGGACTAACCTGTTCCTCTTCACTCCCCCAATCCTCCAAACTTTTGATATGTTACCAAATCATAGATAAATATAGTTGGAATATGGGTGGACTGCTGCCTGTTTAGAGACTGCGTTGAAAATAAGGAATTAAAGATCACAAACAGGTGTTTAAATGAAACTTTTGTCTAAGAAGTTTTCTTATTTTTTATTTCATATGTTCCTGGAGTTTCTTCTATTACAGATGAGAAATTGAATCATTTGTCATCTTAAAAAGGCAACTCGGTAAACCATATTCCAATACCAACCTGAACAAATACCATTTTCTTTCAGATCAGTATTTAAAGACAACCAGGGAAATGTGGACAGAGACTCAAGATTTTCACCATTGTATAGACAAGAAAGTAGCAAGATTTCAACTGAGGACCTGCTAAAACTAGTGTCAGATTACAGAAGGTAGGGTTTGGGGATACTCTTGAAATTAGTATGTACCAGCCACCTTGCTATTATTGATTTGTGAACTCCACATAAACAATACCTGATTAACCTGATTCTCAAATGTCCAAACTCTCCCAGAGAGTAGATGCTTTACAGATGACTTCACATATACCTAAATGATCCAACAAAAGTAAATTTTCCAGAATTATATGGAAAGGGTGTGAAACATTAAGCCATGTCAGTTAACTGTTATCGCTATGTAACACATCACACCAAAACTTAGTGGCTTGAAAGAACAATACCATTTATTTTCTGCGGGTGTCTAATTTGAACGTGGTTAAGTGAGGAGAGCTTGTGTTTTCTGTACGTGGCATCACTTGGTAGAGTACAGCTGGGGCCAAAGGATGGTATTCCAGACGGCTCATTTAATGACTGGCGAGTTGACATTGGCCGTTGATTGGAAGCTCAGTGGGAGCTGTGGACTAGCGACCATGGTTCTTCTCCCTGGGATCCTCTCCATGAGATACTATGACTTCCTCATGGAATAATAGCTGGCTTCTGAGAGTAAGTGTCCCAAGGGAGAGAAAAGGACCACTGTCACTTTCCTAAGACCAGGGCTCTCAAACTCTCACAGTAGCATTTCCGCCATAGTATACTATCAGGTTGTCACAGAGCATACATTGAAAAAATCAATCATAGACGCCTCTGAATAGGGAGGGTGTTAAGGCACGTTAGAACTGTGGTTTGAAATTCCACAGAGAGATTCATTGCTGTGACTAATGTAATTCATAATCTTTCTGTCCTTTCAATGCTTTTGGAAAACACAGTGAAAGTTAGTGCTAAAAGAAGGAAGAACTTTATAAAACTTACAACATCTTTTAAATGCATCACCATGCCTTCAACATCAGGTGATGATAAGCTCTTTCATGACAAATGACTTCCCTTAAACTGTTAGTCCCCTGACACCCACATCCCTAACAACCCTAAATGGGAACTCTCTACCTCTCCCATCTAAGAATCAACAGTCTCCTGTCAGTTAATTTTGTGTATCCGAAGCAAAAATAATGTATTACTGTGAAAAATAATGTATTACTATGAAACAAACGGACTATACCTTCTGTATCTTCAATAGAGAATATGTTTCTCTTTAACCAGAAGGGAAGTTTTCCCAATGCTCTTTTCTTCTTCTGAGAAAAGAATACAAACTTTAGAAAGCAAAATGAGTTAAAAGTAAACACTCGGATGAGGCCACTTCTTTGTGATCCTGCAAGACTTCTCCTTACATGAAGAGACTCCCCCCTCCTCTTGATTCATCAAACTTCTTAGTCAAAACTCCTACCATAGTCCTTCTGACGGCTACTGAAGCCACTAAGTGGGAGTGAATACTGTTTTACCTCTACCTTTTTTGCCAGTGTATCAAAGTATGAGAAGTTACAGTGCTGAGTAGAACAAAATGGACAAAATGTTTAGGGGTAATCTGATCCAAACAGAAGACTATATTCTTACGAAACGCATGTTGTCCATGTACAGCACAGAAAGTTATCACTCTGGCAGTTAGAAGGCATCTGGAATACACAATGCTATACTGGTAAAACATTAAATTATTTCATAGATGCCTCATACTTTGTAATATTTATTCTCAACAGTGTGCTGATAAATCCTGACCATCTGACCCTCAAGGGGGGAAAACAGATTTGTACTGGTACTGATGGCCAGTTTCTGTGGTGTAAATGGCAGCATTGCTGATTTCAAGCTCCTAACGACACCTCACCAAACATGGGGTTGGGAAGAAATGTGCACACCATAATATAACATTTCTACCAGATTCATGGAAACCTTACCATATAGTAAAATACTTTGTAAGGGATCGATTTTGAGTCCTTATTACCTTGGCGTGTAATATAATTTTTAATGGCAATTTAATACAATTTCTCTTTTAATAAGGGCTGTGTTTAACAACTAGCAGGAAAAATAATTGAAGACTTAACAGGTAGCTCTCACAAGCTGGGAAGAGCTGGCTCTGGCCCACCGCTATAGTTATTCTACCTATTAGGTCTTCTAGAAGGGATAACGCTTGAATTAAACCATGAGAGACTCTTGAATGCTGAGAACAAACTGAGGACTGATGGGTGTGGGGGGGAAGGGGGAGATGGGCATGGAAGAGGGCACTTGTGGGAATGAGCACTGGGTGTTATATGGAATCCAACTTGACAATAAACTATCTGTAAAAAAATAAATAAATAAAAGGAAAAACTTAGTATAATAAAAAAGAAAGAAAGAAACTGTTATCAGCAAATTTTACCTTATTAGGAAGGAAGATAGACTAGAAGGTTTTGGTACAGAGGGAGAAAACTTGAGTGAATGTGGATGCAGGGATACTTGGTGAGAGGATGTCTGCACATATTTACAAAATGGAGGTGGGGAGTGAACAGGAATGGAGAGGGGGGAAGCAGAAGAGCCAAGGGCAGAGAAAGACTCCTTGTCCTCCTTGATAGTTGGTGAAGAGAGAACAAAGAGGCCGTCCATGTAGCAATTATAGCAAAGACCAGCCTTTCCCTCAAGACTTCTACAGTCCTCATGAAAGGAAGTCACTTAAACCAGTTAAAATACTAGTACTTTTTGTTAACAAAAACTATCTGTTTACTCTTGAACTTGTTTGGCCATTTCTGTAAATGTTATCCAAAATAGGTGCAAATAAATCTAAACATTCATCAGAATATCAGTACTTTGAACCCTTACTGATTTCTATTTTTATTTCCAAGACTACATAAGTTTTAGTTTTTCAATACAAAACCAGTTCTATGAAATCATTCACCAGTGTGTTTAGTGTTCTACTGTTTACTCTTATCAGAATTAGAGCTGACTTTTTTCTTGACAACTAGAATAATTCAGTGTGTATGTGTGTGTGTGTGTGTGTGTGTGTGTGTGTGTGTGTGTGTTCCCTGCTTTCACAGGGCTGACAGAATAAGCAAAACGCAGACCATCCCCGGGAGCCTGGATATTGCTGTGGACAACATTCCTTTGGAGCATCCAAGTATGATGCTGTCATGGTTTGCTTATAGAGTTCTGAATAGTTAGTGGTCTTTTGGTTGGTGGGTGGGTCGGTGGGTCGGTGGGATAGTTGGTTGATTACAATAGTTTGGGAGGTTTTTTTTCTCAAAGTTTGGGATAAATGGAATTCGCTATTCTACAGAATTTCAGGGCTTCTTATTTCTCCATTAAGACAGACTGTAAGTCTGATAGGAGGAGAACTATATTTGGTGTAGCTTAATATTTATCTGGTTTAATACCTTGCACCCAGCAAGGTATTAAATTATGTCATTTAATCCTCAAATCCCTGGAGGGCTGCAAATGAGGAATGGCAGGCTTAGATAGGTTGATAAAGCAATAACCCATAAAGGGAGAATTTATATTTATATTCTATCCAGTTCCTCTAACTCAAAATACAGGGCTAGCCCCTCACTACGCTTTGCTGCCAAAGGGTTCCTCTGAGCACCGTGGGGAGCCACCCAAGTGACCATGTAGTAATTATAGCTGGAATATTTTTAGACTCTGTTATTACCCAGAAAGCATGTATCTTCTTCAGAATATGGTCTAAAGTCCCATTTATGTCAGTGAAAATCTGAATTTTAGAAGGAGCTTTTATTAGACTTATAAATAAGAATTTCAGAATTTATTTCTCAAGGGGTGAGCCTGGTTTATTTAGTTTTGTTACTTCTGATTATGCCTTTCAATGACTTTCTCAGTGATGCAAAGAATGAATAAAGGCATCCTAAACTGAGAGAGGATTATTACTTCAGGATAGTTGAATTACCATTAACACTATTGGGTTTTTAATTCTTATAATTTTTCTACAAATCATTTTACTGTGAAATCAAATGAGCATTCTAACATAAGCCATGGCTCCAAATCACTTTTATATTGATTGGTGTGGAAAAGCAGAGAATACACTAAGCCATTTCCTCTACCTGATTTGTGGGATATGTCTTTTATTACCTGTAGAGGCAAAAAATAACAAAAGAGAAAACTAAAATTGTCTCCTTGAAATGACTGCAGAACATTAGAGAAACTTGAACATATAATGAAAATGCCATAATTGATTTTTGAGGAAAAAACCCATAATCTGATTCACAAGCATATTTAGCTAACCATTTTGCTTTCTTGGACACAGGAAAATTCCAGATGGGGTAAAGAAAGGTAGAAGGCCTTCCTGTCTTCCAGTAACCACAGTATCAGCCTCCGAACTATTTAGTGACATAAGTTTTGATTTATAACTTTAAATTATTCTTTTTTTATTTTCCTTAGTCTGTTCCTACAAGGCTAGATTTTTAAAGATTATAAAAACTGGAGAGAAAAATAGAATAATTGCATCAAATAATGCAGAGGGGCTTCAGGCCTATGTTGTGAAATCATTCCATAGGGAAAACTTACTATCAATCCATTAGGTACTACCCATAGGAGACCCATTGGACAAAGTTCTGTATGTCCATATATCAATATCTGTATTATTTTTATAATGTTACAGTAAATGCCAGTGGGTTAATCCTTATAATAGCAGGTTAGCATGCTCAGAGAATCATTAGCTAAAATTTACTTTCTATATAAATCCTAGTTCGAAAAGAAAATAGTTATAAATCCATCCAAAAGATTTACCAGTATTTTGAGACACCAATTTTGATATTAAATAGCTTGGTTATCTATCATCTTTATCTCCCATAAAATGTTCATGCTAGCATAATTTAGCATAAATTCCTTTGCTTGGGGCACTTGGGTGACTCAGTTGGTTAAGCGTGTGAATCTGTTTAGGCTCAGGTCATGGTCTCATGGTTCGTGGGTTCGAGCCCCACATCAGGGTCCATGCTGACAGCATAGAGCCTGCTTGGGATTCTCTGTCTCCTTCCCTCCCCCTCCCCCATCCTCTGTCTCTTGCTCAAAATAAATATTACTTTATAAATATGGAGTTTCTATTTCAACTGGATTCATTTTAAAGTATGTTAAGTATTGTTCACTTTAAACAAGCATATTAAATGACACTCTTATTTTCTGATTTTTAAAGACTGTGTAACATCGTCCTTTATCCCTGTCAAGCCTTTCGATGTGACGGCTCAACCAGAACCCACAGTGGAGGTGGAAGAATTTGTTTATGACTCAACAAAGTACTGCCACCCTTATAGAGTGTACAAAAATCAAATTTACATTTACCCCAAACACCTCAAGTATGATAGCCAGAAATGTTTCAACAAGGTACAGTATATTTCCAAGATATTATTCTCTCTCTGCACCCTATTGAAACCACATGAAGAGAGTTTTTTGAAAGTTCACATACGGATTATCATAGGTCAACATTTTGGAATCAAAATCCATTTGCAGTTGGGGCGCCTGAGTGGCTCAGTTGATTAAGAGTCCGACTTCGGCTCAGGTCATGATCTCACGGTTTGTGGGTTCAAGCCCCGTGTCAGGCTCTGTGCTGACAGTTAGCTCAGATCCTAGAGCCTGCTTCAGATACTATGTCTCCCTCTCTCTCTGACTCTCCCCTGCTCGTGCTGCTTCTCTCTGTCAGAAATAAATAAAACATTAACAAAAACAAAAACAAAATCCATTTGCAGAAAGTACTTCCTAAGGGACAGTGATGACTTTCACCTTGAAAGTATTTCAGGATGCAGTTTTATCACATATTAATAATCCTTTCTAAAATCAACCCACAATTATTTTGTTCTAGACTCCTTTTTTTTCCAGTTTCTTAAGATGCTCTGAAAATAGCTTACCTGACTCCTTTTGATATGAGTTTTTTTCTTCCTTTTAAATAATATCTCCAAATCCTTCTGCTATTTCTGAGCACTATGGATAACGTCACAAGAAAGTGTTAGGTATTATACATTTCTCAGATTTAATTAGAAGCTACTTATTTTAGATGTTTGGATTGTTTTTTTGGTGTTTTTTTTAACAGGAAATTACAATTTCCATTTTCCCGCTCTGTAATTTTAGGCTCGAAACATAACCGTGTGCATTGAATTCAAAAACTCCGATGAAGAAGGTGCCAAGCCAGTGAAGGTGAGCCAAGTCCGCAAGGGGACCCAGGGGGAGGGCGAGCAGGTGCACAGGTTCTTTTTCCCACCAAGGAGCTTTTATCTGAATGTGACTGCAAGAGCAGCAATTTGGGGCACCTCATTCCGTTAAGCATCTGACTTTGGCTCAGGTCGTGATCTCATGGTTTGTTGGTTTGAGCCCAGAGTCTGGCTCTGTGCTGGTGTTGCAGAGCCTGCTTGGGATTCTCTCTCTCCCACTTTCTCTTTCTCTTCCCCACTTAGTCATGCTCTCTCTCTTAAAATAAATAAATAAACTTTAAAAAAAAAAAAAGGGAGGGAGGGAGGAAGAGGAGCAATTCAGTACCTCTGTTTTAAGTTTCCTAAAAATGTACCTGACCTAATAGCCATCATTAACTGGATCTATTGGAAATGCCAGTCTCCTAGCTTTGCTTAGCTTTTCACGATTTGGGAAAAAAGCAAATCATTCTAGTATGAACTAACTGCAAAGATTCCCCTCTAGAAGACTCTGCCCTCTTCAGAGATTAGCCCGCCTCTCAATTCAGCATTCTCAATTTAAAGTGCCACATCCCAGCTGGCCCTCGAGTGGTCTGTAAAGCAGGACCTCTGCATACTGGCCTGGTGGCTGGTGCCGTGGGCTCATGGGATGCCCGTATCCAGGGAAAGAATGTGTAGCCCACCACCGAGGAGCTGGGAAATGGCCCTGGAAAGTAGGTCCCTGCAGTTGATCACATGATTTAATAAGACTCATCAGACTACGCGGTTTGTATGAACTGTGTACTGTGACTGGATGTCATTTTTCGGAGTTCACATTTCACATTTGATGTAGACTGTTTCTTTTAGGGACTTCAAACAGCATAGAGTAACCCATATAAAGAGAGGACAATTATTTTTAGTGGGCCTGTAGCCAGATCTTTTCAGTTTCTATGAGTCAGAAGGAATGAAGCAGGAAAGGACAAAGCTAATTCCTAACTAACCCCCGGCAATTACATAAGATAATCTCTTAAAGCACTCTGTCAGGGACCAATCGCAGTGCTGAGGAGGTCCGTAGCATTATTCAGAAGAAGGATCAATGCAGTGGAGAAAGAGTTCTTGAAAATAGTCTTGAGCCACAGTCAGTATCCGTAGGTTCCAAGTTCACTGGTAACATTAGTTAGCATCAGGAGAGAAAAACTAAGCAAAATGGAATTTTCAAGCAAACGAAAGCAATGGCCAGATGGCAAGCACAGTAGGCTTGCTAGTGCAGTGTTTAAGGGGAAAATTCTAGCAATAGCAGGTGTGTGGGTCTCCTGTCTCACTGCGTTCTAAAGGATCACACAGAGATAAGCAGACTGCGGAAGAGGGACCCTGATCCTTGGGTGAAGGGAACTTTGAAGCCGCATGTCTAGGAAGTATCATATAACGTCCCCTAGCTGGAAGAAAATAGTAATGCAATATGGTGGAGCCCAGAGCCAACCAGCTCCTCACAGCTCCGAATTCTTGGTTGTGAGCTGGGCTGTCAGGGGCTGGGGTCCAGCCAGACCTTACAGTTACTCAGGACTCACTGCCTTGGATTCTACGCCAGAGCTGGGTACCACGTGCCCCGTCAAAAGGCCATCCTGTAGGAAATGAACAAATTAGGTCTTACCTCCTGGTAATCAGAAGTTAGGTAATGAACTGATTTGGGTATTAGGCATTGATATAATGGCTGCATGATGAATTAAAGCCTTCACATTTTCTACAGCAGCACCCGGGTATCATAAATACAGGGCAGCAGGTGAAAGAAGTTCAAGGTTAATGAGATGTCAGCTCAGCCTGGCAAGTTATCACAGAATTCATTTTTGTTCCAGGATTGCTAACTGAAGGTTGTGATTTTGAGTGTGTGTGGGTGTGTGTGTGTGCATGTGCGCGCTCGGGGTTAATTTCAGACACTCATAATTATTCATCTCATAACTTTTTAAACAGTGTATTTATGGGAAACCTGGAGGGCCTCTCTTCACCTCAGCTGCCTACACAGCAGTGCTACACCATTCCCAGAATCCGGACTTCTCTGATGAGGTAAGGGCCGGGCCTCCACAGTCCCCAGCAGCTTCTCACAGGATGAGTGAATGGGTCAGCAAATGCACAAAGGAACACTGTCTTTAGACCACATCTCAGACTAAAGCACACCTTGGCTGTTTACTTTGCTGAGATTTAGAAATGATATTCACTGACAGTTGTCCCAAGAATTATGCTGCAAAGGCAGACATTTCGGCACAGGATTCCCCTTCAGAAACACGATATTCGTATGGTATTGTCCTTTTCAAGTGAGAATATTTTTTTTCTTTTATTTCACTAATCGATATAATCGAGACTGTGTTCGATAGCTTTACCAGGCAGTAGTTGCATTTCATGTCATAATGGAAAAAACATAAGAACAGAGAGAGTGTGAGCTGACACTATCGCTTATGACCTCCGTGAATCTGAGTGACCTTGGATGCTCTCAGCTCTAAATGTGGCATGGAACAGGGTCTGCCCTGGTTGACTCCTTTTTTTAAAAATTTTTTTAATGTTTTATTTATTTCTGAGAGAGAGGGAGAGAGAGAGAGCAGGGGAGGGCCAAAGAGAGAGGGAGACAAAGAATCCAAAGCAGGATCTAGGCTCTGAGCTAGCTATCAGCACAGGGCCTGACGCTGGGCTCAAACCCATGAACTGTGATCTCATGACCTGAGCCAAAGTCAGATGTTTAACCAGCTGAGCCACCCAGGTGCCCCATGCCCTGGCTGACTCCTAAGAGTCTCTCTCTTATTATGTGTCAGGCACTATTCTATCATACTCCATATTTGCATAGTCTCAATCCCCAAAGGGTCCTTCAGAGAAACAGTGCCAGTAGGGGGAGATAGATACGTATAAATGGGTAGGTTTATTATAAGGTATTGGCTCGTGTCATTATAGAGATGAGAAATCTCATGTTGTTCCGTCTACAAGCCTGAGACTTGGAAAAGCCGGTGATACTGTTTGAAGGCCTGAGAGCCAGAGAGCCTATGATGTAGATACCAGTCCAAGTCTGACAACCTGAGGTCATGGGGCACCACGGGCAGAAAAATCAGTGTTCTAGTTCAAGCAGTCAGGCAGAGAGGGAATTCAACCTCCTTCTGCCTTTCTGTGCTATTGGGCCCTCATCAGTGTGGACACCCACACTGGGGATGGCCATCTGCTTCAGCACGTCTTCAAATTCAAAGGTTCCTCTCTTCCAGAACCACCCTCACTCACAGGCACACCCAGAAATGATGTTTCAACAGCTACCTGGGCATTCTGCAGCCCAGTCAAGTTGACATACAATTAACCTTCGCACCTTCCTATTTGATGGATGAGGGCACTGGGGCTCAGAGAACTAACTCTGCCAAGGGCATACCACTAATAAGTGATGATCAAAATTCAAACTAGGCCATGCGACTCCAGGGCCTAAAGCTTTACCACTGTGCTCTCGGACATGTAAAAACACTAATTGAATGACGCCCGGGTGGCTCAGTTGGTTAAGCATCTGACTCTTGATTTTGGCTCAGGTCATGATCTCACAGTTTGTGGGATTGAGCCCCACGACGGGCTCTGGGCCGACAGTGGAGAGCGTGCTTGAGGTTCTCTCCCTCCTTCTTTCTCTGCTCCTCCCCTGCGCATGGTCTCTCTCTCTCAAAATAAATAAATAAACTTTAAAAAATAAACAAATAAAACTAATCAGGCCAGTAAAAGTTACTACACACAGTTTAGTTTGCATTATAAAGAGATTCAGACAAACAGGTTTTGATTAAATTTAATTTCTGACTGCAGAGCAAGGTCTAATGCAGCCTACTGATTCAGTGTCTGGAATTAAAAATATCGCATCTTTTTATGAGTTTCCTATTGCTGCTGTATAGTAAATCCCCACACGTAGTGGCATAAGAAAACCCATGTTCATTACCTTATAGTTCTGGAGGTCATAACTCTGAAATGGGCCCCATAGGGCTGAAATCAAGGTGTCGGCAGGCCCACATTCCTTCTGCAAGTTTTAGGGAAAACTCGTTGGCTCACCTTTTCCAACTTCTAGAAGCTTCTGCAGGCCTTTGCTGGTATCTCTTCTGCAGACATTTCATCCCTCCGACCTCTGCTTCCTTTCTCACACCTCTGAATACGACCTTCCTCCAATAAGGACTTTGTGATTACATTGGGCCAACGTGGTAATCTGGCGTACCTTTCCATTTTAAAAATCCTTAATTTCATCATTTTCAAAAACGCCTTTTAGCGTGTTCACAGATTCTGGAGATCAGAGCAGGGAGATTTTGCCTTCCACACCTTAATCCACATCAATCACTTCAAAACTAATTAAGGAACTTCAGGGAAACCACAGACCCCCTCTTCACCTTATCTCCTTCCTCCACATCCATTTAATGCACTTAAACTTTCTTCCCTATGAATTCAAGACAGTGAAAAAATTTTAAGGTAAAGGGCTATTACCACATTATAGAGTATTTATTATATTGGTTGACCCCTTGGAAAAGCTCGTCTGAAAGATGCATTCTCTGTAGACATATAAGACTTTTTTTAAAGGATGTTTTTACTGTTAACTCTGGCTTTTAATCTCTCTTGTTCTCACGTGCTTCCCGGAATTCTTATAAAAGCCATGAACTTTTCCACAGGAGAACATGTATATAGTGAACAGCCTAGTGAACGAACTCTGCAATGCAGGCCCAACACTAAGGCTGCGTTAATTGAAAAAACTGATAGAATTTCTTTCAAGACATTGTGCTCAATGTAATGTAAATATTTGCAGTATATGTGTGAAGGATGTTGACATTAATAGTTAATTGGAATTCTTGAGAACCTACTACATTCCCATATGCTCTTTGTGTTGGCTTAAAAAAAAAAAAGAAAATGGTACATAGCTGGTATATAGCTGATTAGCATACAGGCATAGAAAGAATGTGTAAGCTTGTAAACCATTCTAATGCGGATGCTCTCAAGTTTTGCCATTCATCAGAATCACCTGGAAGGCTTGTTATGACACAGATCACCGTAACCCACCCCAAATTTTGGGATTCCATGTGTCTGAAGCAGGGCCTGAGAAGTTGCATGATAGTTGTCAGAACAAGGTTTCTAGATGCTGCTGCTGCTGCTATTCAAGGAATACCATTTTCAAAAACAATGTAGTAAATCCTTTCCTGAACAATGTGAAAATATATTACCTCGATAGATAGATGCACAGAGAGTGTCATAAATGAGCTAACAGATCATTTGCATGGCTTTCTATCACCTTATTTCTTGACTATCCTGGGAACTATCTAGTTGCTGATACTGAGGTGAATGTACCTTAACACACACAAGATCCTGGGTGTTCCAGCATTAAATAGTTATCAAAATATATGATTTCTTGTCCTAGAAGAGCTTATTGCTGACTAGACCATACTCCTAGTGAGTCAAAGCCCTGCAACATCTCTCAACTGGATTCCCACATCTGCATCATCCTACTTCCCAAGGCTTTGGGAGAAATTAAATGAAAATGTGGCAGAGGTGTGGAAACTGCAAGGCACCATAAAATATAGAGGGTGTCAAAACATTTCTTTTTAAGAACATGGGATATGCTCCTCATAAAGTACATTTTTTTAATATTTATTTTTGAGAGAGAGAGAGACAGAACTTGAAGGGGCAAGGTGCAGAGAGAGAGGGAGACACAGAATCCAAAGCAGGCTCCAGGCTCAGAACTGTCAGCACAGAGCCCAATGCTGGGCTCGAACTCACAAACTGTGAGATGATGACCTGAGCTGAAGTCAAATGTTTAACTGACTGAGCCGCCCAGGCGCCCCAGTACATTTTTAACATATGTCAACTTTATGTTTTATTTTTATTCAGAAGCATTCTTTACGTAGCCACAGCATGATGTCTTCACAAAACAGCTCATTACTTATTCACCATGGTAACCCATTTCATATATGTTTTTGTTCTGTTTAAAAAGGAATAGATTCTGTGCTGAAGTTGCCTCATTTCCTACTGCCACGTTTCTCAACAATGTACCTATGAATCGCCAGGAGATCTTATGAAAATGCAGATTCTGATTCCACATGTCTGGGGTAGTGTCCAAGGTTGTGCAGTTCTAATGAGCCCCCAATCGATGCTCATTGGCCCATGCACACAATCTGCGAGGCATGGGTTCAGTTCACTAAGTGTATGTGCCTTGATGATAGGTCTTCAATCTGCGCCTCTTTCGTACCCTACAGTTAGTTCGTGTGTGCGTGCATGCGCGTGTTTAATCCCCTCTCCACTAGCATAAATTATCCAATGAGAAACACTAAGCATTCTAAATTATCATCATCACCACAGTAAAGACTAAAAACATCAGCCTCTTAACACACGACCGCTAGCAGGATGGATATTCATTGAGGGTCCCGTCTGTACTTCTACCACTAACTATAAAAAGCCGACCTCAATTTCAATAAAACAATTTTTAAAAGGTCAATGTGCCTATGCTTTGTCTTTCCTTGACCCTGGGTAAATGAGTTTAATCTCAGTCTGGCTATGATCTCTTTCACTGCAGGTGAAAATCGAGCTCCCAACACAACTTCATGAGAAACACCATATTTTGTTTTCTTTTTACCATGTCACTTGTGATATAAATGCCAAAGCTAATGCCAAGAAGAAGGAGACGCTGGAAACATCAGGTACTGACGGGAAGCATTGTCACACAGCTTTCCACAGGGTCTGTGGGACTTGTATTGGAGAGCATTTTACAGCTATGACTTATTACATTTTTAATGAAGTTTCATATTCATAAGTGACACATAACTTTGTGTTTAGTCCTCACCATGAAGATTCGCACTCAGAAGTCTTCTCTTTGTTCTTCCTCTGCACAGTTGGATATGCTTGGCTTCCCCTCATGAAACATGACCAGATTGCTTCTCAAGAGTACAATATCCCAATAGCAACAAGCCTGCCTCCTAATTATTTAAGCATTCAAGATTCTGCAAGTGGAAAGGTATTGAGTGATGTATAATTTAAGAGAAAAAAGAAATACATGAGCTAAATGGCATGCAGTTATCTTCTGTCTGCCATTTAAATTAACCCAAAGGCCATGGTGTATGCATCCATCGGAGTGAGGAGTCAGATCCTTACCATATATCAAGTGTCTTGCTTAGTTTATGGCCAGGAGAAATACTCTATTAGAACGGCCCCTGATAGCACATCCATCTCCCTCCCCAATATTGCCCAATATATTTGCATCTTTTATATCCCATCCCTAGAGTCATAGAAGATTAATGGATCAGGACGACAAATTAACATAAGCTGAATAACCTGTGTATTTTCTTTTCTCCAATTGCAGCAGTGACAGTAACACACTCTTTTTTGCAGCATGGTGGGAGTGACATTAAGTGGGTCGATGGTGGGAAGCCGCTCTTCAGAGTGTCAACATTTGTGGTGTCCACAGTGAATACTCAGGTGAGCACGTTGTCCTGAAATAGAGCATCAGTCCTCACATGTGCAATCATGGGGGGCTCCTGGATTCATTCTGTCACCTGGTGTCAGAAGATAAGGTGATTGAAAACTGCAAAGGCAGAACACCCGCAGCATAATTGTGTGCCTCTCCCAGGAAAGATAGATGCCCCAACACTTCAGCCCAGGTGCCACCATAATGGGAACAAGAATATCAGAGGTGTCTTTGTCAGGATGATGCTCCCACCCCCCGAAGTATGATCTGCTTCCCCAGACAACACTCAAGTGTTAAGAATGGGAAAGGTTATGGGGCGCCTGGGTGGCTTAGTTGGTTAAGCATCCGACTTTCACTTAGGTCATGATCTCGCGGTTCGTGGGTTCGAGCCCCGCGTCGGGCTCTGTGCTGACTGCCAGCTCAGAGCCTGGAGCCTGTTTCAGTCTGTGACTCCCTCTCTCTGACCCTCCCCTGCTCACGCTGTCTCTCTCTCTCCTAGAAATAAATAAAAATATTAAAAAAAAAAAAGAATGGGAAAGGTTAAAATGAAAGACTTTGAACTGCTACCTCAAAACTAAGTCTAATCCCAGGGCCTACCCAGCGCTCTGAATGGGAAGGCCATGACATGGGCAGAATTGCATTTGAGAGCCTCCTCGGCCAAAATTTTGCCTCAGTGACCTTGCACCAGTCACCCCATCCCTGTAGTCAGTATGTCATTGGGAAAATGGTGACAATAAAGTCTACCTAGGGTTTGGGGAAGATTGAAAAGAGGAACCCCGTGTGAAAATATCTCAGGAACTTCAAAATGCTACACAATTGTAATTATGGCCATTGCTAAATTACCACAGACTCACCCCTTCTGTTGCAAGGCCGCTTATTTTACTACAATATAAGGACTTTTATGATTATAAATTATAAAGTACAAATAGATGATCACAAGTACCTTGACTATGTATTTCTCCTTTCTTAAATTTGGTGTGTTACTAATTACTTGGTTGCTAAGAAACATGAAACAATCCGGGTATTACATACATACTGGATCAGAATTTCTCAAGGTAACCTCTGGCTCCTCAAGCCAGATTTAGTTCTCTTCCCCAGTCCTCTGCCCAAACTCTTCAAACCCATCTTATCTCTGATGCCACCTGCCCTGGGCAAGTCCCACAGAATGGCCCTTCCCCACCCAGTCCTGCTTGTCTGTACTTCAGAATACCAAGGTCTCTTTCTCACACTTCCGGCCACTTTCCTTCCAACACCTCAGGTGTCTGTCTGACTCACCACCACTCACCTTTCTCTACTGCCACTTCCACCGCCCACATACTCATTGCCCTGTAGGGGACACATTCCTCTTTCCAGAAGCACAATACTTACCTCAATGGTCAAACATCCAGGCGCTCTCGTGCACCGTGCGCTCCATCTGCCTAGTGTCCCCTTTGACACTCAGTGCTCCTCACCAGGAAGGCAGTCTTTCCTTCTCTTTCTCCCCTCCCCACACTGTCCCGGTCAGTGCCAACCCAGCCTTCAGACCTAGGCTCAAATACCACTTTCTCAGAGAAGCCCCTCCTACTCCCTGACCCCTCAGACATGCTGCGTCATCTTGTCATGCACCCATTTGGCACCCTGCTTTCCTGTGAAGCACTTACCTAACTGTGACCAAGTAGCTATGTGTTCAAATTGTGGTATGGTGCTTGTCTCCCTGGTGGAATGGAAGCGACTGGGTTTTCCTGGCCCCCCACTCTGTCCTCCACACCCGCCAAGGGCCTGACACATAGTCAGCTTTCACTAAGTAATCAGCCGATAGATGAATAAATGAAATGACACTGAAAATATCACACACACACACACACATACACACACACACACACACACACCAGAGATGCCTGTCTAGAATCGACAAATGCCAGGGAAATATCCAGAATGTGTAGCTTCACTAGAATTCTGTGTCTCACTTTCTGACTGTACAACTCTGACCATGGCTCAGAACTTAGAGACTTTCCAAGGCGCCACCTTCTTCAGGAAATAGCATTAAGGGGTATATTGGTTTACTCTGGCTGCCATAACAAAATACCATGGACTGGGCAGCCTAAACCACAGAAACGTATGTTCTCACACTTCTGGAAGCTGGAAGTTCAGTATCAAGGTGTTGGCGAGGTTGGTTTCTTCTGAGGCCTCTCTGCTTGGTGTGTAGGCGGCCATCTGCTTGCCGGGCCCTCTTGTGGTCTTTCGCTCTGCGCCAACACACATCTGGTGCCTGTCGCTGTGTCCAAATATCCTCTTTTACAGAGACATCAATTATATTGGATTCGGTCCACCCCAACTGCCTCATTTTAAAATTTATAATTATCTCTTTAAATTATAATTTATAATTATCTTATCTTTAAATATGGTTACATTATGGGGCTCCTGTGTGACTCAGTCGGTTAAGCGACCGACTTCAGCTCAGGTCATGATCTCACAGTTCATGAATTCCGGGCTCTGTGCTGATATCTGGGAGCCTGGAGCCTGCTTTGGGTTCTGTGTCTCCCTCTCTCTCTGTCCCTCTCCCACTCACATTCTGTCTCTCTCAAAAATAAATAAATATTAAAAAATTTTAATATGGTTACATTCTGAGTTAATGGAAGTTAGGACTTCAATGTACAGATCGTGGGAGAACAGAATTCCTCCATAATGAAGGGTACATTTTTAGCTCATCAGGTTAGTGGGAACTTCCTCATTTTTTATTCGTTCAGACATTTTATGTCTGAAAATGTCCCTCTGCGTTTTAAGAGTACACCTTCTTATGTGTGTTAAGAAATATGTAAGAAAAATACATAGAATTCTGGGGGGAAACCAGGAAGATGAAAGAAGGCAATTTAAAAAAAAGGGGGAGGGTGGCACCTGGGTGGCTCAGTTGGTTAAGCGTCCAACTTCAGCTCAGGTCATGATCCCACGGTTCATGGGTTCGAGCCCTGCATTGACTTTGTGCTGACTGCTCAGAGCCTGGAGCCTTCATCCGATTCTGTGTCTCCGTCCCTCTGCTCCTCGCTATTCTGTCTGTCTGTCTCTCTCTCTGTCTCTTTCTCAAAAATAAATAAAAACATTTAAAAATTAAAACAAATTTTTTTAAAAAAAATATGAAGGGAACAGAGGCAAGGAAAGTGCTTCTCCAGCCACTGTCATGTGGCTGAGAAGGAAAACATACCTGTAAGGAAAAATAAGAGAGGTCCAAGTGGAGCCTTCAGCATGCCAGAATGTCTAGTGAAAACGAAAATGTTCAGTCTCATTCCTTAATAAAGTACCTGCTCATCAACGCATTGGTCCAACAGAAATACTCACCCCCCCTCCCCATCACCAGGATCATTACACAATTTATGTGTCACCAGAAATAAACACTTTCTTTGCTGTTTCAGGATCCCCATGTGAATGCATTTTTCCGACAGTGCCAAAAAAGAGAAAAAGATATGTCTCAGTCACCTACCTCGAATTTCATCCGCTCTTGTAAGGTAAACATGACCTGCAAACCATTTCTGTGTTTCCAGGGCAGAAATGGGCAAAAGGGGCCTTTACGGTTTCCAATGAGTAGCAAAGAGATTATTGTCATTGAAGGTTTTTAGATGCCTTATCAGTTTCAGAGAGTAAATGGTTATTTCTCAATTCCCAGCTTTTGCGTGTGGTTTAAAAACTAGCAGAGGTCAGGTTCTTTCCAAAATAGAAATGATTGAAAAATCAGGATCAATTGATTTTAAATTAAATAATTCTATAAAGTGCCCCTGCCACATCACCCCTGTGCCCGTGTGCCTTGCCAAGTGAAATGAAGAATAAAGCCAGATGAAGGTGAGCTATAGCGTTCGTATTTGAGTTCTACAAAAATCAGCAGAATGTGCTTTAAAATTAATCAGTGCCCTTTTTTTTTCCCTACCAATTTACTATAGAACCTATTGAATGTGGAAAAGATTCACACAATCATGAGTTTTCTGCCTATCATCTTGAATCAGCTCTTCAAGGTGCTGGTACAGAATGAGGAAGATGAAATAAGCACCGCCGTGACCAGGTACCTAGTGCACGGTCTTGGGAGAAGAGAGCGTATAGTCCACGGTTGCACAAAACCTAGTCTAAGAGAGGCTACCTGCTTACACGTGGCTGCATTTCATTTGGACACAGATCTCAGATTTTAAGTATTTACCATTTTTGAGTTCTTGCTTTCAAGTCATTTGTTAGTATCTTTTGGATAAAGTTTTATACCTCTTTTTTTTAATATTTCTTCTGTTTTATAAATAAGCTTTTTTATTTTGAGATGATTATAGACATGTATGCAGTCATAAGAAATAATGCAGAGAGGGGCCACGTTTCCTTTACCCAGTTTACCAATGGCAACATCTTGCAAAACTGTAGCACAATATCACCATATCACCACCAGGATATTGACAATGATGGAATCAGGATAGAGAACAATTTCCATCACCATGGGGATCCCTCATGTTGCCCTTTTATAACCACGATTACTTCCATCACATCGTCACCCCCACCCCTTATCCCTGGTAACTACTAATCTGTCAAATTTTAGATAGGTGGATAGATGATAGATAGGTAGATAGATAGATAGATAGATAGATAGATAGATAGATAGATAGATGATACAAAGGAGAGCTGAGGATTTTTCCAGTTTTTGGTAGATTCTGGGTGAATACAGATTTGATTTTTCAGATTAAGAGCCAATGCAATTGCTGGATCATATGATAATTACATATGTAGCTTTTTTTTAATGTCTATTTATTATGAGAGAGAGAGAGAACACATTGAGGGGAGGAACAGAGAGAGACAGAGACACAGAATCTGAAATAGGCTTCAGGCTCTGAGCTGTCAGCACAGAGTCCAGCATGGAAACTGAACTCATGAACTACAAGATCATGACCTGAGCCAAATTCGCTAGCTTAATCCACAGAGCCAGCCAGGTGGCTGTATACAGCCCCGTCTGTATAGCTTTTAAGAAAATACTGAATTAATTGTTTTTTCTAGAGTAGCTGTACCATTTCGCATTCCCACTATACTTTTTTCTTAATTTTTCTTTAAGTGTTCTCACTTTAAATTTGTCTATGCTACATTCATCCAACATTACTAATCTAATGACTTTAACAATCATAATTTCCTCTCTATAGAGATACTGTTTTAAATTAAAGGATCTTATATTTCTTTGTTCAATTTTTTAAAAATATTAGTCACAGAATTCTGGAAAGAAAAATTGCTGTTAATATTGAAATGTGTCCAGAAGTGTCCTAACTCATAAGCATATTATTAACCTCTTTCAGAATGAGAGTCTTTAGCATGACTTTTTTTTTAATTTTCATATTTAAATGCAAGTTATATAATATACAGTGTAATGTTGGTTTCAGGAGTAGAACCCAGTGATTCATCACTTACATGACACCCAGTGCTCATCCTAACAAGCACCCTCCTTAATGCCCATCCCTCACTTAGCCCATACTCCCACCCAGCTCCCCTCCAGCAGTGCTGTGTGTTCTCTGTATTTAAGATTCTCTTGTGGTTTGCCTCCCTCTCTGTTTTTAGCTTCCTTTTCATTTTTAAAGCAGAGCCTTGAAGCTCTGAAAAGTTAATGCCTAACCATTCCGCAACAGCCAGTTCTGGGCCCAGATTAGAAGTCCCCAACTGTGCCTTCAACTGAGGCTCTTTTCCAGTGTGAATATGTGGGTCTTTGTTGACAAGACTCCTAAATATTTCGGCGGATAGATCTGTTGAAAATCTGAGACATTCTAAAACATTACAGCCATGGAGCAACTGGATGTATGAATGTGAAAAACAATCAGCCCACACCACCGTTGCTACTAGAAACACATCACCAGCTAAGGAGGGAAATAAAAAACGAAACCCTGAATCTTAACCTAATTGCTTTTCACAAAAGCATGTATGGCACCTCTGCGTTGAAAGGAAAGGTCCTCTGAAATGGACTATGATAATTAATTGGAAGTTAAAGGTCTTAAGTTTTAATCAGGTACTAAAACTGAATCCCTTTTCCAAGAAGACACCGTCAGCAAGTACCCAAGCCATAAAAGTCTCCAGTGTGATATTGCCCAGAAGATACTGCTTCTATCTTAGTGTTTAGAGGTTGAGATTTCGAGGTTGGAAATAGTTAACAGGTAACATGAATATTAAGTACCCCATATTGAGGGATGGGAGGGGGAGTCTGAAATTGGTCCATGCGTTCATTCAGTATCTGTTAAATACCCAGTTTATAGAACACACCAGTCACAAGCCAAGTGGTATTTTCCTGCCTTCTCCAGAAAGGCCACTGAATGGTTTTGTTTTTCTAGGGTTCTGACCGACATCGTGGCCAAGTGCCATGAGGAACAGCTAGACCACTCCGTCCAGTCGTACATTAAGGTATGAAATCAACACTCAGACACTGGGCATATCCCCTTGTGCTGTGTGGTTTGTCTCATTTCCTCTCTGCAGTAAGTGGGACGTTTCTCCCTTTAGCTGGATTGGGCTTACCGCAGCAATATCAAGCATTCCCCTTAGCTACTTAGAACTCCATCTCCTCACATTGATAATCCAGATGTGTTGTTTAAATATATAAATAACATGTACATGTGCAAATTAATATTTTCTGAGGAGAAAAAGCAAAGAAAGAGAAGAGAAAATGAAAAACGTTGCCCTTTTGAAGTCAACGTTCTAAACAAATGCAATTCCTGTGTATATCTAAGGACTATTTTACCTGTTGGTTTGTTGAATGCTCTGTGTTTCTTCTGTAACATTTTCTTAGCTCTTTTTATTGTTTTCTCAGGCATTATTTCATTTTCCCAGTTACTGTATATTTGTACCTGCTTCTGGTATGTTAAGTCCTTTATCTTTGGGCATGATCCACTAGCCCATTCCATCAGTGTGGTCTGCTTCCTCCCTTCCTCCAGCCTCCTTCACCAAGTGTTCACTTGGACGTGTTCATATTCTCATTTTCAGACGGCCTGTGACTTAATGCCAGTGAACTTGTGATGATGTTTGCACATTAGAGTCCCTGCCTAAATGTCCTCTTCTTAAATGAAAAGAAAGAATCCATCCAGACATAAATAAGAGTACCTTATATTACTTGATAATGCATGATGGAGCTAAATTTCTATTTTTAGTGCATATGATTAAATTGCTGACACACAGAACTTTTTTAGTTAAAAGAATGTCTTCCATTAATGTATACAAATGGACATATACTTATATATAATTTAGGTGTCTAGAAAGGCGACTAGAGAGGAATTTGGGGTCTTTTGTGTTAGAAACTTGTAAAAAAACAAAAACAAAACTCCTGTGAAATTTCATTCTGGAGTGAATCCCTCTGTGATGCCATCAGTGAGGAATTTGTTCATTGCAGTTTTAGATCTACATATTTTCTACCTGCCAGAAATGTTAGATAATCTTCCCAAATACCTAAGTATGAGCGTGTGCTCTTTCTTAAAATAGTCCATATGCCAAAAATAGTCAGTTAATTGACAGTTATCTACCTATCATATAATTTTACCCCATAAGATCTACATTTCAGTTGTGGAAAGCCAGTTCGACCTACAAATGCTTTTTTAGCTTGTTTTCTGAGACAGAGTCGTAGCATACTTTAAGCAGGTACTGATGAATTTATGTCAACAGAATCATCTACAGAACTTTCATTCTCTCAGTGCTTACCCTGCATTTTCCATTTCAATCTCCAAAGGGGCAAAGAAGAAAACAATTCCCCAGTCCATATTACGCAAAGGCATCTCCATTTCAACCCCAAGTCTTTACCTTGTTCCAATGGAATCATTTAAAATTACATTAAGAAACCCAGGATGTTGTGACTGTTTTTGTGAGAGCCAAGGCAAGTTTCTCATGAAAACCTTAAGTCCGCTCTCAGAATCATTCTGTGATGTTCTTGGAAAGGTATATTGAAATGCATCCTGGTATGGCCTTTATTTTTGACCAGGATGTTTGAAATCTCCTGGTGAGACCATTTGATTTTGTAATATAGGAGACTGCTTATTTAGTTTGATTTGAAGTGGTTGAAATCCAGAAATATACCTAAGTAGAATTTCAAGCTGATAATAATTCCTAAAGATATCTTATAAAAAATACTTTCACATATCTAAAGTGAACATACCCTAATAGTATCAAAGGAATTTTACTCTAGAAAGAACACTAAACTAGCAAGTGGGAAATTAGATTCTAGTCATGGTTAAATAATTAAGTAGAGCATCCAGCCTCTCGGGATTTCGTTGAGCATCCAGCCTCTCGGGACTTCGTTTTTACTCCTGTGAAGTGAGAATGGATGGACCCAATGAACATCCAGTTCTATGACTCTGCGATTGGACCCCCATTGCTGTTCATGGTTGACAGCCTCACCTTGACCAAGGGGTCCCATTTTTTTTATCCCCGGTGAGAAATAATTATTTTTTAACATGCAGATAGATATTAAACCCCATACCTAGGTGTGTAATAAAAACTAATGGGCTGGTACCAATATATGTTTTGATATCTTTGAAAGATGTGATATTCAGTGAAATTTACATATATTCAGAAACAAACTAAACACCATTTCAAGTTCAGTGGTGCTAAATGCTGCTAACTCACCCCATCTACAATGTCCAAAATGCATACATACACCATGTCTTTTTCAAAGATGTGTGTCTATAGCCAATCTAATTAAATGCCATGGATTATAGCAATTCATGACCCTGGCATGTTCCAGCCAATATTTTAAAATAAGAATATCCCAGAGCTAGTTGTAATGCTGTTGGGGCCAAATAACAGGGCATGGGGCTAGGGAGTAGGTAATGATATTACCCTCCCATGAGTGGTAATTTATGAAGGGAAAAAAATCATATTACTCTTGATTGTAGCTAGTTTCAGGCATCTCTTAGCTTTGTCTTTCTCCTCTGGGACGAGCTTGGAGAAGTCAGCCTCCATCGGGACAACTTAGGTGTCAATGAGCTTCATAGTTTAAAGAAATAATTATAGATCCAAATGTGAATGCGCCTCTTCTTTGGGTTTCTTGCCTGCCTTCACGCTTGATTATAGCAAAGGCTGAGCAGTGAATATTATGAAGAAATGACCTTCCTTGAGGCTAACCCAATTCATAAGTAAAATGTTATAATTCCATGGTGAGCATTTTATATTTAAAATATGTGCATAAATTGGTCCTGATAGCCTTAAAGTATATGAAGAAATACTGAAAACTAAAAACCATCGTATGCACTCAGAAGTGCATACAAAAGACAGTCTTTTGGGAGAACAAAAAGAAGTAAGCAACATTTGTTATCTTACTGATGGCCGACATTCATGGACCCTTTGATAGCTGTGTCTGAGCATGACATGCTAGAACCTGGGCGTGTGGGGAGCTCACTTACTGGCCTCTGGAAGGCACCTGCTTCCCCACTTGGCTATTTGAGTGGGTGCTCTACCCTTTCAGGATGAAGAAGTGCTACCATGCCACCTGTTACCAGTGGAAGGAAGGAGAAGGGGAAATGTGCCCTAAGTAGGTGGGTCAAAGCCCTCCTTGTTTCCTTGAACCTGCTAAATTGCTCTCTGACTCTTCCTTTTGATTTCTACACAAAGAGTTTCAAGGAGAGCTTAGGTGAGCCAAGCCCCACCTGTGCAAAGCCCTCACTGGGAACAGTTGTGTGCTCTCTTACCATTGGGCCTGCACATATTTCATGACAAAATATGGCATGAGCAGATAATTTTGAGATACAAGTTATTCATGTAACCTAATTGTTGAAGCTTTGAGGTATTTTTACGTCTTTAACTTTTTTCACTTTTTGGATTTTCTTCAGTTCGTGTTCAAGACCAGGGCATGCAAGGAGAGAACTATCCATGAGGAGCTGGCTAAAAATGTGACTGGTCTTTTGAAATCCAATGACTCCACAACAGTAAAGCATGTCCTCAAGGTACAGAATATAAAGGCAACCCTTTCATTGTTAGCATGAAGGATGGTTTGCTCCCACTCCTGGAAGGCGAAGGGACTCATCAATTTTCATAGGTCATTTCTCTTATAGTTTCTAGACTAAGCATCATATTGAAACTGCCCCACATCAAAACACTAAGCAAAAGAGATCTGTGTCAAAAGAACAGAACTAGAACAGGCCCCAGTTAAGTCTGTTGGCCTAAAGACAAAATGCATGACCATTAAGAATAATCTGAAACACTCAAAAGTGCTAACTGAAGCAAAAACAGTTTGTTGGGTTTTTAGGTACAGTAGGAGGAAATGTACTGACTAAAGAGTTAATGATATATTAGTAAATATACTGACAACAGACAAGCAGCAGACAGAACAACCACTGTTTGACCCTAGAATGTTGAAAAACGCATGCATTTATGGGCACATAAAGCAGAGACGGCCTGGGGCACCTGGGTGGTTCAGTCAGTTGAGCATCCAACTCTTGGTTTGGGGCTCAGGTCATGATCTCACAGCTCATGAGTTCAAGCCCTGCCGTTGGGCTCCACGCTGACAGTACGGAGCCTGCTTGGGATTCTCTCTCCCCCCTTTCTCTGTGCCCCTCCCCTGCTCATGTTCTCTCTCTCTCTCCACCCCCCCAATAAATAAACTTAAAGAAATAAAAGGAAGAGATGGCAAGAAGCTTATAAAGAGATAACTCTAAATTATTCTAGAAGAATGGATTTAGTCCCCAGCTAAATTAATTATCTACCATGAATTGACAGATGGATGATTGATTAGTAAGTAGCTGGAAAGAGAAGGTGGGATCAATAAGCATCAACATGAGTTCCCTAAACTCAAATTATTCTAGCTCAAGCAGTTTGTTTAAATTAGCCTTATGAGTATATTCAGTCTGTTTATGCAACAAAAATGCTCCAAGTGCCCCACCCCCATGGGACAGGCACGAGCCTCCGCATTTGGCAGGCATCAGAGGATAGAATAAAGACCTCTGCTCTTGGGAAGCCTGCATTCTGCTGGGGGATAAAAACAATCAATCACAGACATAATAACCAAATCAATTAAATTGTGTGTTAGAAGGTGAGAAGTGCTATGGGAGAAGAAAATATCGGGCAGGTAAGGAGAATCGGGAACGCTGGGGTTACACAGTGAGGTTTGCAGTTTAAATAGAATGGTGAGGTTAGAGCTCACGGAGAAGGAAATACTTGAGCAAAAAGTGTAAAGGAAGTGGGGGAGCTGGCCACGTGGATGCTTGGAGGATGGTAGAGGTAGAGGGGACACGTGTACATAATGGCAAGGCAGCAGCATGCCTGGGGTGCCAGAGGGATGGCAGAGAGGCCAGTGTGGCTGGACCCAAGTCAGGGAAGAAGAGAGGAGGAGAGGTGGGGGTGGGGAGCAGTGGCTGGCAGGTAGCGTAAGGCCTTGTGGGCTACTGCGAGAGCTTTGGCTTCCACTCAGCAAATGTGAGGGCCATTAGTGGGTTTTGAGGAGGGGAGTGACACGAGCTGACCTGAGTTTAAAGGGGCACCATGATAGCTGTGTAGAGAATCCATTCTAGCAGGGGTGTGGGTGAGGATGGTGTCAGGGTCTTCAGGGCACGTCCTGCCAGAGAAGCAGGGTTCTACGGGGAGAGTCCATGCTCAGTTAAAAGATGAGGTGAAGGGAATTTTGGAGAAATTACGTCTTCAGGAGATTTTGGTGCTGTTGGGCCATGCCTCCCAAAAGGAATGTCAGGAGGATGTCGGGAGATAGGAAGCAGTGGGATGTAGGGATGCAAAAAGGAATATGCGGTGCCTACAGAGAGGACAAGAAGGTGAAGCTTCTGGGGCCTGGGTGGCTTAGTCGGTTAAGTGTCCGACTTTCGTTTAGGTCATGATCTCGCGGTTCGTGGGTTCGAGCCCCGCGTCGGGCTCTGTGCTGACTGCCAGCTCAGAGCCTGGAGCCTCCTTCAGATTCTGTGTCTCCCTCTCTCTCTGACCCTGCCCTGCTCACGCTGTCTCTCTCTCTCTCCTAGAAATAAATAAAACATTTAAAAAGTTAAAAAAATAATTAAAAAAAAAAGTGAAGCTTCTGTTATCAGACAGAAACTGAGATGAAAGGCTTAATTTCATTAGTCCTGGAGCCTCAAGGTAAATAGCAGAGGCAGGCCAGACTGCTAAGGGTTAGGGCACGACAGGTATCGGCTGCCTTAAGCGGCAAATGTAGGGACATTTGGCATAGGGTTAAAAATATCATTTTGGACAAGATGGGGAAAGGGGATTTAACAGTGTGCCTTGTATTAATCATTTCTGACAACATGAGTTCCATCTCCAATATCAAGTTTACTAAGAAATGACCCTTTCGTAAAGCGAGAGCTGCCTTATTAGAACTCAGGCCTCCTTTGTCCCTCAACTCAGTCAGATGTCTAGAGTCAGGACTCTGTACATACATGGACCTCAGGACAGAATACCTTGAATGAAAAAGGCAATTATAGGACAATACACTGAGGTTGATTCCACTTATGTGGAGTTCAGTGGCAGGCAAAACTAAATTTTGCTTCAATGTATAATATTGGTAGTAAAATTATGAAGTAGAGCAAGGGAATAATTAGCACAGAACTCAAAATTGTTATCAGTGGTGGAGAAAAAGGGAGGAGAAAAGAACCAGGAAGGTAGAGTCTTTAAACTGTACATATACAACATACACTTTTTATATCTGGTGTAAGTATGACCCTTAGACCCAAGAAAGGGGGACCCTCATCCTAGGTTATGTTCTGGTCTTCTCCAACTGCACCCCTCCCTGTAGGAAGAGGTGGGAGAGGAGCCAAGACAAATTCCCACTGGAAGCCCCTACCTCCCCTTCTGGACCAAAAGGATCCTCAGGAATCTCCCACCTTAAGGGCTTATTGGTTTATTCTTAAGCCTGCTGAGGGCCCCTTTCCTAAGTCCATCCTTCAGAGGGGAGATCTTGATGCTTGAGGGCAACTATAGACCTAAGGAGGGAATGGTTTGAAGAAGGAGGGAGTTTGTGGATAGCAGTCTCTCATGTAGGCTGGACAGTCACGTGTGTGCAGGTGGCCCATCCAAGTGTGGAAGAGAACCTTGAGCAAGAAGAGGGATTAGTCCAGCGACTTGTTCTCTCTCTGCGCCCACATTCTGGCCCAGCGCTCCAAGTTATTGTGAAGTTCTGTTTGTCGAGTTAGGAGGATCAAACACACTTAATTGAACACTTTGTTAGCTTTACTTCAAACTTTTAGGTATTTAGCAATATGGCTTCCATCTTGACTTTTGCCCTTGGCCCTGGAAATGTTAAGGACAGGCCCACCATGATATATTTTAATATAAAAAGTTTAGTTTTGCATAAGTGAAACAAATACAACACTCCATGAATAAATATTTCATAAGATTGCTATCTAATCAACCACATCGAGGAAACCAATATCTTCTTTTAGTTTAAATATTCTTTGAGATGACAGAGCTGCTGAAATGTGTAACATTTACTTTCACCACTGGAATTTTGATGAAGATCATCCTAACATAATGGAGCATATGTGACTGCTCTGATTCATTTCACTTTAAAGAACACATTTTAAAATAAAGATTTTACAATATTACAGGTTGTAAAGGACAGAATCATTGTTATTTTACTAACACATAATAAATGTCTTATTGTCTTTTCTTTTTCTAACAGCACTCTTGGTTCTTCTTTGCAATTATCCTAAAATCAATGGCACAGCACTTGATTGACACAAATAAAATTCAGGTAAGATCATAGATAATACAATATTACCCAACAATTGTGCTGATGAATACACTCTCATTAGTTCCATTTTTATTTACTTTGTAAACCTTTGCAATTTATGTTAATTGGGTTTTAAGTGGGAGAAATGACTGTGTGCGTCAGTACAGGTCCTTCAGAAGCAGATGCCAGAACAAAATTAGATGTGCAAAAGGTTAAGGAGGACCAGGAAGATCTGACACCTGTGGGAGGAGATGGGGAAGGAAGGAAGGAAGGTTGTCCAGAACGAGCTCTTCAGTGAGAAGTTTTTAGCTGGGCCGATGGGCGTTCTGAGAGCAGCAAACATCCATTAGAAAATCCTGCCTGGGGCAGATGGTTTGGTTCTGGTATTTCTGCAGGCTCAGTTATTAACTTGGAGCAGCCTCGGGAGACCATGGCCTTGGCATGAACACTTAAGTGGATCCCAAAGGTTTAGCAACTATATACATTCTTCCTGGTAGATTTTGTCTTGGAAGAATATCTGAGCTGTGCTGTGGCTGCCACAGTCCACGGTCTCTACCACATATGGCATGTGTTCCTGAACCTGCCCATCTGCAGTTCCCGTGGGCCCCTCTTCCTCAAAGGAAATTTACAAGGAGGAGGCTATCTGTAGTTCCTGTCATGGCAGTATGTCTTGGGGCCCTACATGATTCTTATCATCTCCATCCTCTCCTCATCCATTTTTGACGCCCCTCACCCTCAGCCAGCAACTCTGAAGGTCTTGGTGACTTACCTGTGGTGTGACCCAAGCCATCATTCAGAGTGGTCCAGAGCGGTCTCAGCCTCTGGTCATCATACTCAACACAGAGCATTCATAGTTATAACTGGGTCAGAGGACCAAGAAATGCTCAAGTGGGTTAATCACCTGAGTTCCACACAGATTTCTCTGTATTCCCACAGTAGGTAAGACACTACCCCTCTGCTACCAAGAGAGCAAATCACAATATTGCCTGGGGTGGAGATGGTGGTGAATGGTGATATTGTCTTCATTTACACTCTTGGTCAAGAAGGGGCGGTGTTTGGGGTTTCCATTTGGCCTTTTACCTTAGGAAAGTTCCACAGGCCAAGCATCCAGTGTGAGGTTAGTCTAGATGCCAATTATATGAATATGCCAATAATGTCAGTGGATCCACATTGACAAAATTTTAGTCTGGACCCTTTTATTGATCCCTTTTAAGTTCCCACTCTAACAGGGTGGGTGTGATGATTCTTTTGGCCTTCAGATATCAATATCAACTCAGATCTTGTGTTTAATAGTTCTTGAAATACATATGCATGGGTGTTCTCCTCTCCCTAATGCTGTCACCTCCGTCAATGGCTGTGGGGCCCTTTGTGGAAGGACTGATAGAATTATTACAGTAAACACTTACTGCAGTATTATAGGGGGGCTTTTTGTAGAGACTCTGTCTCCTCTTCAATCAGTGTGTGACACATCTGAAAATTGACTCAGGTCTAGGAACAGAAAAGAATTGTGAGTATTTTTTGGTGCAAACATTGTCATCTTCTGTGATGAGAAGCTACCCTCTTGGCTGATTAATTATTGCCACTGTTGGTTACTATCTGCTTTTCCTACAAGGACCCCACATATTACTAACTAGCTGTACAACTCCCTGAGAGTCAAGCCCCCTTGGCTGCTCTCCAGCTTTCCTATAATCGCAGCCCTCTGACTCCTAGAGGTTAAGTACAATCACCTGGCCTCTGTTATTTGGGTGACCATCATCACCATGACTGTTAGTGAGCCAACACTGTGACAGCCTATCTCACCCACAGACGGGAGACCACTGAACTTCTTAGAGATGTCAGTCCCACCTTCCTGATGGCTTTGGTGTGGATGATGTGACTTCTGGATGTTCCTGTAGAAGTTGATCCTCTAGTGGGTCTTCTGGTCTCAATCTGTCCATTCTTATATGTCCACTTTCCTCTGCCTCTTTATTCTTTCTTCTGTCATCTGCCAAGGATCCTCAAGTATTCTGCTTAGAATGTACCATCTCCAGGATTCTAAGAGCCATCCTGACAATGAAGGGTTGTTCCACTCAAGTCCTGATAATGTGTCGATGGATTTTAAAGTATTCCCCCTTCTTTCTGGCCCCCTTGGGGACCAGAGGAATAAGGGTATTTTCCCTTATTAGGCCCAGCAGGTTCATAGCTGGGTTAAGCTAGGACATCTCACCTGGGAGAAATGTGATCTCTAAATAGAGAGAAGTAGGGCACTTCTACCTGGGCTGAGGGTTCAGGAAAGTGTACAGAGCCACCATTCTCAGGCCACCCACCCAGACACCGCCACCCATGCTTCCAGACCCCAGGTCTCTCCAACTATGGCTTGACCTAAGCATAACAGATCTGCCTTGGCTGGACATTGAATCATCTCCAGAGCTCCTGAACTTAACTCTTAGGTCGTCTATTTGCTTTTCAGCGGTGTCTGCTCTCCCTCTTCCAGAATGAAAACCTCCTGTCTGGAAGGAAGAGAAAATCTCATGTAAAGATAAGAATGATTCATACCTCTCTGTTATTGACCTGTGTTGGGAGTTAGGAAACTTCACCACTCCAGTCCTTGACCCAACACTAACATGGTAGATTAAAAAAGACACATACCATCTCAGAGCCTATTTTCTCACCTGTAAAAAAAAAGAGTTGGACTAAAACCCTTTCATTCCTACCATTATTTATCTGCTCAAGTAGGTGATGCTGATGCCTTTATGAACAGTTAAGAATAAAGGAACTCATCATGGACAACACCCTTGTGTCTAACCATTTATCTTCACTGATTCAGGTGTCTTTTTCATTGTCCACGTCGGGGGCTAACCCCACCCCCCACCCCCGCACTCCAGTTTCCTGTCAGGGGCCTATCACCTTTGAGTATTCTTTTTTTAATTTTTTTAATGTTTATTTATTTTTGAGAGACACGGAGCATGAGCAGGGGAGGGGCAGAGAGAAACACACACATACACAGAGATCTGAAGCAGGCTCCAGGCTCTGAGCTGTCAGCACAGAGCCTGACATGAAGCTTGAACTCATGAGCCATGAGATCATGACCTGAACTGAAGTTGGATTTTTAACTAGCTGAGCCACGGAGACACTCTGCATCACCTTCAAGTTTTCTAACCATCTCCACTCATCACAGTAGAAATGACCTGTTACCATCATTTGACTCAAAAGCATCCACAATACATACCTCTCAAGCTATTTGCATTGTCTTTTTTTTTAAATTGTGAAATGAACGGCTTTACCCACCATTAAGACAGTTTTTGTCATCATGGAGTGTGGGAGATGTAAGGAAGTCAGGAGAGGGGTCTGGTTGAGTGCCCTGAGAAGCAGATAGCACCACTATGTGACTCCTGCAGTCTTGACCAAGGTGAGTTCCTATTTACCAGGAACTGCTGGATGCCTTCTCTGCACTGATCATTAGTAGCAAGAGGTTCATTGTACTGGCTAACCTTTTGTTTCCTAACAGCCTCTTGTTCTTAAAAACTTACCAAAAGCCTGAACTTCAGTCCATGCATTCTGCGCCTGCTCCTGGTGACATACACCATACGATAAGATAGCCCAGATTCTCCAATGTGTTCTGGCTCTTTGGCTTGGGATCAGACTATGCTATTCCTTTGTCCCTGAGACAGAAATCTACAGTTCCTGGTACAGAAACTCTCCTACTTCAATTGAGCCTTTGGGATATACTTCTGGGGAACAATGAAAAACACTACTCACATATTTACCCATCAGAGCTTCCTTGGGTTAAAAGTGGGAGGAGGCCACAAGAAGTTTTCAGAAGAAGACAAAAAGAAGGAGCAACAGAGAGAAGAACAGAGGGAATATCAAAACCCACGGTGTTAACACATGTGTGTGTGAAGAAAATGTTGGTGCTGATATATTTAATGCATCTTAGATATTAACAAAAGGAAATGAGGAAATCTGTAAATCTGCTTTGATTATTTAAAAATAGAATGTGCTTTCATGCAGGTGAATTGTTTACTTTATTTCCCAAGGTAAATGGAGCAGAATGAAAAACTTCCCATGTGATTAAATAACTTATGTTTATTTGTTGTTAATTTCCAAAATAACCATTAAGTATACATAGAGGGGAATCATAATATCCCCAAATATCTATAGAGCAGTGTCCTGGTAAATGGATTTAAAAAGAATCCAGTGTACATAAGCACTTAAGAGCCTGGTCAAAAAAAAGGAAAGAGGAAAGAAAGAGGAAGGAAGGAAGGAAGGAAGGAAGGAAGGAAGGAAGGAAGGAAGGAAGGAAGGAAGGAGAGACAGAGGGAGGGAGGGATGGAGGAAGGAAGGAAAAGCCAGTGGAACCTTGGCTTGTTCCATGTGATCCCTGTAACTTCATCCTCCTTGGCTTTTAATCTTGTAGCATGGAAGCCTGGATGCTGAGAATTTTAGAAATATATATAGTTCAGTCTAATTCTAAATTTTGTGTTTCTATCTATGGTGAAAATGTGAGGTTAATTTTAAAGTCAACTTTTAAAGATGAATCAATCTTGCCTATCTCATGCAAAGGGCTTTGTAAATTCCTGAAGTACAGATAGATGGGAAAACTTAGCTGCCTGAAACGTTCCCCTTCTGTGCGGCAGGTCCATCAGGGCCAGAAGATTCCTGGACCTGAGGAGTGTCTTTAGGAACTCATAGAGTTTAGGTCTATGTGTGTTATGTAAGCTCAGAGCCAAGTCATCTTGTATCTGGTGGCAAGTCTCTTAACTGTGAAGTCCCACTGGCACCTGCTGTGGCATATCCTGGGATTGTGACTTTAGGATGAGCAGCACAAACTTGAAGCTACAAGATGAATAAAGGCTGAGGAGTTGATGGAAAACATGGTGATTATAGCTAATAACAGTGTGTTGTATGATTGAAATTTGCTAATAGAGTAAAACTTAAATGTCATACAAAAAAAAAGATAAAGATGTGAGGTGATGGATATGTTAATTAACTGGATGGAAGGAATTTTTCACAATGTATATGTGTCATATGTGTGTCAAAACGCCGCAGTGCACGCTTTAAATATCTTACAATTTTCTATGTCAGTTACACCTCAATAAAGCTGAAATCCATTTTCAGGAAAGACTAGCTGGGACTTGAGTAGAGGACCTTTCAAACCAACATCTGTATGCATGCATTCATGCATTGATCTCTTATAGTGTTTATTGGTAGAAACCTAGCCTTAAAAAATCAAAGTAATTGATTTTGAGTTATATCGAAAACTATGTGTTAATGGAAATCTAAGCTAATATTTATTGTAGTTATTTTCTAAGAGGGAAGAGAGGGGAGTTAAGATATGAGAGGCCACAGAACATGTTACATTTCTACACTGAAAGTTTGTAATTAATATATAATTTACTTTTTAATGAAAAAGTGAGGGGCACCTGAGTGGTGCAGTGGGTTAAATGTCCGAGCCTTGATCTTGGCTCAAGTCAAGACCTCACAATTTTTGAGTTCAAGCCCCACGTCGGGCTCTGCACTGAGGTTGCAGGGCCTACTTGGGATTCTCTCTCCTTCTCACTGACCCTCCCCCGCTCGTGTTCTCTCTCTCTGTCTCTCTCTTTCTCTCGCTTTCAAAATAAATAAATAAACTTAATGAAAAAAAGTTTAAAGTGAAAAAAATCATTGGCCAAGATAGAAGGATACATTAAATAAAATGATGGAAATCATGATCTTGAAATTAAAAGGGTTTCTATTTTAGAATTGCTTTCAAGTTTTCAAAAGGACTTTTTGTTTCATGATACATACAAAATGAAGGAAATCTTTCAGTTTGTTTTTTTCCAAGCTTAGGATTTCACATGCTGCATTATAAAGAAGTGATCCATTCTTTCCCCAGCTTTCTCGGGCTCAAAGATTTCCTGAATCTTACCAGAATGAATTGGACAATCTTGTAATGGTCCTATGCGATCACGTGATTTGGAAATACAAAGATGCACTTGAAGAAACAAGAAGGGCAAATCAAAGCGTTGCCAGATTTCTTAAGGTACAGTTAAAAAGTTCACAGTTCCATACAAGGCTTCATGATACTGAATGCAAGATTTTCTAAATGGTAATCAACTCACATCTCTATTTATGATGAAGAGTCAAAACTAGCATTATTTGATGAATGCTTTTATCTATACATCTTACTTTTTAATATTTTGTTTCAATTCAGGGTGCCTGGGTGCCTCAGTTATTTGAACATCCAATTCTTCATTTTAGCTCAGGTCATGATCCCAGGGTTCTGGGATCGAGCCTCACTCTGGACTCTGCACTGAGCATGGAGACTGCTTCTCTCCCTCTCCCTCTGCCCCTCTTCCCAGCTCACACGCTCTTCTTTCTCTCTCAAAGTAAAAGAAAAAATTCTTTTAATATTTCTTCCGATTTAGAGTCACAGAACAAAACCCAAGTTTCAATAAAAGTATCCATTTGAGTATTGTCAAACCATAGTATTTCTAAATATTTTTAAAAAGAAAAATAAGATTATTTTAAAGGAAAAGCTGCACTGTGGCAATATTTTCTTGGGCATTTCTGCCCTTGGAGTAATGATATGTATTGCCTTTAGCTCTGAAAATGTCAAATAGCTGCTTTGGGAACTTTGGGTAGTTTGGCAATTTTGTTACCTCCAGGCTCTTTTATACATGATGAAAATATTATGCACCAATCACATTTTAAAAAATGATCAAAGTACTGAGAAACTACTATATATATTTATATACACACACATATATATATAGTATTAAAGTTACTTCTTTGGATTACAGATTGAATTGAGAAGGCAAAAATGCTTAGTCAAAAAAAAAACATAGCTAATGTAGAATAATGGTATATCATTTAACAGATAATACATTCAACTAGAGACATAATGTTTTCCTTCTATTCCTTCTTTTGCCCAACTATTGACTACCTTTTTTTCCTACGCAAAAAACAAACAAACAAAAAAACCCCACAGAAAGCCCCCATACTTTGGGGAACAAATAGACAATATAGAAGAGCTGGGAGGGGTAGAAGGCGAGAGAAAGCTACAGCTATGAATCAGCAAGAGGGTCCCTGTGCTGGACTGGTTCTCTGTCTCGACTGAAGGCAGTGTGGTCACATGAGTCTGCACGTGTTAAAATTACACAGAACTAAATATACCCATCAATGAGTGCATGACAAACTGGTGACACCTGAAGAAAAGTCAGTGGATTGTATCAGTGTCGATTCCCTGGTTGTAGCAGTGTATTACTGCCACCCAAGATGTCACCACTGGAGGGCTCCTGGGGGAGGGGACATGGGATCTCCATGTTATTTCCAACAACTGCAAGGGCCTCTACAGTCATCTCCAAGTAGAGAGAAAATATTAAAGAAACGTATAGATAAAGATAAGCAGCAATATGTGCCTTTAAAGGCAACAATGTTGGAGTTAAGGGATATGGTGGGAGGGGCGCTGCTGTTTTGAGGTGTTTCAGGGACTCAGCAGGCATCTGGACGAAGTGAGGGTGTGAACCATGAACTCGTCTAGGGAAGAACATTATGTGCATGAAGCCAAGTGTGAAGGTCTGAGATAAGAACGCAGCTGATGCACGAGGGGAACAGCAAGACTGGTGTGGCTGGAACAGCCTAGCAAGGAGAGGAGAGCTAGGAAGCTCCAAGACAAGGCTAAGGACCGACTGGGTCCGGTGTGGACTGGATACTGTTCTGGGTAGGTGGGAGGTCAATGAAAGATTTTGAGAAGGGGAATGACACAGTGTGGCCAGCATTTTAAAAGGAGCGCCCTTTAAGGCGTTCCTTGATCAACCCACTTTCTTCGTATCTTTATGGTAGACACCAAAACATACTGGATAAGTGTGAGAATTTATAAATAAATACTAATAATATGAAGCTAAGAGAAGCCATGGAGGTAGTTGTAAAATTAGTCCAAATTAATCTTTGGTGAATTTTAATCCAGTCAAATCTGTTTTTAATATATTAAACATAATTTCAAACTATACACTATATTTGGTCTCTCAGCTTCACTGTTTTTCTTCAATATTTTGCTTTTTATTTTGGTTTTCTCGTGCTTTCAGAAAGAAAAAGGGATGGTCAAGGTTAGGGATGAAGAAGGTCAAGGAGAAAAAATTACTTAAGTTTTCTACCACATTTTGAGACCTATGGGAATAAAGTTTATTACTATGCTAATACTTTATTTGAAGTGCCTGGTAAAGAGGAAATTTGGAAAAAATGATAAATTGTCCAATTTATAAGCAAATTTTAAGAAACATCTGTAGGGGTGCATGGGTGGCTCAGTCAGTCCAACTTTGACTCAGGTCATGATCTCACGGTCCATGAGTTCAAGCCCCTTGTCAGGCTCTGTGCTGACAGCTCAGAGCCTGGAGCCCGCTTCAGATTCTGTGTCTCCCTCTCTCTCTGCTCCTTCTTCAGTCATGCTCTGTCTCTGTCTCTCAAAAATAAATAAACATTAAAACAATTTTTTAAAGAAAGAAACATCTGTAGTGTTCTTCCATAAATTGCAAAGAATGATGGATAAATAAGTCTTTTAAAAAGGGAAAAGACCCTTTCTCTATCTTCCTTGGTTTAAATGCTATGTACTTGTTGAAATAAATATATATTTTCTTTGGAGTTCATGCACAAAAGTTGCTACTTGTACATAAACTAATGCCAAAATTGGGTGCAAGTAAATAATGTTGAAGATTGAAAAGGACAGGATGGAGGAGAAGCTAACGGTGATCCCAGTAGTTTTATGAAATTTGCGGGCAAAATGCATGGATTAACAATAGATGAGCAATGGTCTCTAAGATACATAGATTACATGCACTGCAAATCGAAAGCAATACCTCGCTAAAGTTTGTAAGTGAAAACAGTTTAATATAATATGTTGTACATCATAAAAGTATATTCTGCAACCATTGTTTGCAAATTGTAGTTTTGTTTTTTGTTAATGTTTATTTTTGAGAGAAAGAGAGAGAGCGAGTGCGTATGTGTGTGTGTGTGTATGTGTGTGTGTGTGTGTGTGTGTGTGTGCGCGCACGCATGTGGGAGCAGCACAAGGACAGAGGGAGGCGAACAGAGGGTCCAAAGCAGGCTCTTCACTGTCAGCACAAAACCTGGTGCGGGGCTTGAACTCATGAACCGTGAGATCATGACTTGAGCCAAAGTCAGATGCTCAACTGACTGAGCCATCCAGGTGCCCCTCAAGTTATAGTTTTAATGGCATTTATTTGACAAGGAAAATCTTTTTAGACTTCTTGTTAAGATTATTAGATGAATTTTTTGAACTAGGATAGGAAATAGGAAATGGAGACAGAATGATTTTTTTAACGTAAAATTTAATGTAGTCATTTGGCACAATGCCTATGAACTGATGAACTTTGAGCTTTCAGCTCCTCCACTCCTACTATTGGCATTATAGATCTCGTATAGGAGCGCCTGGGTGGCTCAGTTGGTAGAGCATCTGACTCTTGATTCTGGCTCAGGTCATGATTTCATGGTACGTCATGATGGAACCCCACACTGGGCTCCACACTGAGCATGGAGCCTGTTTGGGATTCTCGCTCTCCCTGTATCTCTGCCCCTCATCCACTTGCTCGTGCTCACATGCGCATTCACCTTCTCTCTCTCAAAATAAATAAATAAATAAATAAATAAATAAATAAATAAATAAATATTTTTTTAAAAATCTCTTACATTCCCAGAAATCTGATGAGTTAGTGTCTCACTTTGGGCTTCAAATGACTTCCGCTTCTTTTGGTTATTAAATGTTACATCAGCAATCAAATACTGTGAATTAGTTGGCATTGGAATTTAACAACTCAACTATAATTGTACCACCATAGTTGTGTCAAAATTGTTTTCCAAGAATGGAGAGAGTAATGTGTCTGGTGTGGGCATATAAAAATGTCCTAGGTGAGTGTCCAGACTTCAGTTCAGGTCACAATCTCACTGTTTGTGGGTCTGAGCCCCTCATTGGGCTCTGTGCTGACAGCTTGGAGCCTTGAGCCTGCTTCAGATTCTGTGTCTCCCTCTCTCTCTCTGCCCCTCCCCTTCTTGTGCACTGTCTCTCTCTCTCTCTCTCTCTCTCTCTCTCAAAAATAAATAACATTAAAAGAAAATTAAAGCAAATAAATACACAAACATTTTTTAAATGTCTAGGTGACAATGCATCCTCCTTTATATCATATCATGGGAAAGAGGTATTTTTGCAACAACTAAGCCAAAACCTGTACATTTCTATGGGTATTCTCTCCTAGAAGTAGATAGGATGCAAATGGATCCATGAATACATATACAGCATTTGTAATTGTTCTCTTTATTGCCAGTCTGAGTCACAAGTCCAGTGAACCTGAGGATGCCCATCTAAGTACTCTTATACGGGCTTAATGTCAAGGTGACAGCAAGGGGAAGGTCCTCATGATTTGTATTTCCCTGCTCAGATGGCCATGTCTTTTTACCCACCTGGATGACAAATGACTTTATTTCGGTTAACCTTGGAAATCATCTAATATAGGAGACAGTTTTAGTTTGATAACAAACTACAGGAGGGATACAGGAGTATCCCAAGGGACACAGGAGTGCTGATGCATAGAGGCACGTGTACCCCAATGTTCATAGCAGCGCTTTCAACAGGAGCCAAATCGTGATAAGAGTCTAAATGTGCATCAACTGACAAATGGATCAAGAAGATGTGGTTTATATATACAGTGGATTACTCCACAGCAATGAGAAAGAATGAAATCTAGCCATTTGTAGCAACATGGATGAAACTGGAGGGTGTTACACTGAGTGACATAAGTGAGGCAGAGAAAGACAGACACCATATGTTTTCACTCATATGTGGATCAGGAGAAACATAACAGAAGACCATGGGGGAGGGGAAGGGGAAAACGTAGTTACAGAGAGGGAGGGAGGCAAACCATAAGAGACTTTTAAATATTGACAACAAACTGAGGGTAGATGGGGGTTGGGGGAGAGATGAAAATGGGTGATGGTCACAGAGGAGGGCACTTGTTGGGATGAGCACTGGGTGTTGTATAAAAACCAACTTGACAATAAACTGTATTAAAATTTTTTTAAAAATAAAGAAACATGTAATATTTCTCCATAAATATCGAAAGAAATGAATAAGTGAGTCTCTTCAAAGGGAAAAGTCATCCTATTTACTCTATTCGACTTAAATGCTCTATGACTTTTAATAAATAAATGTTTTTCATAAAGATCATCTATGTAAAAGTTGCTGTCAGTGGTACCTAAGCTACTTTCAAACATAGGGACAGGAAAGTATCCAAGATCAAAAAGGAAATAGCAGGACCAGTGATTTTGTAGAACATAAAAAATATATATATCAAGGACACTCATCTGGTTTGTTTTGCAATTTGGAATTCCATACTCTTCGCTGAACAAATTATCGACTAAAATTATCATTGTCCTCACAATTGGTGAAATAAAATATTGTTTTTACTAAAATCTATGTTTACACATAATTGAGAATATTTGGCTTTTTTAAATTTTTTTTGATGTTTTACTTATTTTTGAGAGATAGAGACAGAATGAGCAGGGGAGAGGCATAGAGAGAGGGAGACACAGTATCTGAAGACAGGCTCCAGGCTCTGAGCTAGCTGTCAGCACAGAGCCCGAGTTTTGAACCCATGAGATCATGACCTGAGCTGAAGTCAGACACTTAACCGACTGAGCCACCCAGGCACCCCGAGAATATTTGGCTTTTAGTTTACTAAACTAAACCGAGAAAATGTCAGTAGGTTATAAATTATCCTCCATATCAAGACCTGAAGACTTTTTTTTTATTTTTTTATTTTTTTTCCTTACAAATAGTTTATTGTCAAGTTGGTTTACGCATAACACCCAGTACTCATCCCCACAAGTGCCCTTGCCATACCACCCTGAACACGCCAGATCTCGTCTGATCTCGGAAGCTAAGCAGGGTCGGGCCTGGTTAGTACTTGGATGGGAGACTTTTTATTTTAAAGGCCAAATACTAAACATTTTTAACAGGGCGTACGGTCTCTGACGCAGCTACTCAATTTTGCTATTGGAGCATAGTAAATACAGCCATAAGCCATTCACCATAGCCAATATGTAAGTGATTGAGTGGGGCTATGTTCCAATAAAACTTTATTTACAAAAATAGACAGTAAGTCAGTATTGACCCATGGGCTATAGCTTGCCAAAGCCCACTGCAAATTATTTTCTGTTGCTATAAGAAGTTAATATACATTATTTTAAAACAAAAGCAAAGAGAGAGGCCCCTCCAGACCTCAGCAATGGGCAGAAGAGCCTCTGTTCCTCGGGCTAAGCAGACACTGGGGTGGACCAGACACAGGAGACCCATGCTAGGAGAGACACCTGATAAAGCTTGACCTTTGGAAGGGCTCTCTGCAGGCAGAAGGCTGATTCTGATGATCCTGTATCCTAGGAATGACCCGCTTTTCTCTCTCACTGCCCCTTGGAAAGAATGACAATCTTACCACATAGGAGGTCTTTCTTCAATCTCAGGAAATCCCCAAATGCGTTTTCCTTGATCCCCAGGTCAGGCAGCCTTCTCTCCGTCTTCCCCATTCACCGGTGCTGGAGTTTGATCTCCTTCAAAAACTATCAGGTCTGCACTTCAGAATAACCACAGTAGCCCCTGGGAAGTGTCATTTGCCACATTCAGTGACAGGAGTCACTAACCTCTCCTCCGTCGAGTCAAAGAGCCCTGATGTCCTCACCACTGACATCCCCAGGGTTCTTTTTCACCTGCTTTTTTATTGACGTGTTTCTCAAGCCTGCAGTCACACTAGACAGCCTCCTTTTCTCTGTAAGATGCGACCCAAACTCCTTTCCAACAGAAAGAAGACAGCAAGAGGTCTTCACAGGAGAAAACTCCACATTTCTCGGGGTTTGACACGCCTGTGGGGACCCTGATTGGTGCAGAACACCTTGCCTCTTTCCCTGCTGCTTTATATCTTATGAGCCCATGACTATGCTCTGGTGTCTGCCTCTCCTCACTGCCCTACCAGCAGATGGGAGAACACGGGAGCCATTTACATTTTAGTGAATGGAGAATAATTGAAAGACCTTAAATTCAGATTAAAAATGAAAAGATAAATGAGGCAGTATACTGACATAGTAATGAATGAGTAGGTACCTAAAAATCACTCCGAAAAAAAAAAAAGAAAGAAAAGAAAAAAGAAAGAGAAAGGGAAACAAACCAAAAATATCAATGACCTAGCAACTGGTAGAACATGTCTAGAGAAAATAGCTCTTGCTTATGCCCAGATGGATTTCCGTGGGAGACTTCCGACTTGGTATACTACCTATAACAAGATTTTATGTCCAGTCTTCTCTGAGAAAAGAGATTTGTTTGTAAAATTGGGAAGAGATCCAAGAAATGGCAGAACCATTGCAATGGACCTTCTCCCTGGACTCTTTAGACAAGAATGAAGCCCTCCCTACTGAGTGATGCTGCAGCTGAAAGATTCCCCCATGTAGTATGCACTCTCACCTACATTTGGATGGATGGTCTCAAACTCACATGCCCAGCGATGAGCTCCCTGTGCTAATCTGCAGTGGTGCCTGTCCAAGATACGGTATCAGTAAACACGATCTGTACCTCCCACTTCACACTACTGAATGGTTATTTGGCCACTGTTGCTTGGTTCCTGGATACGTGGCCATTGGTCTTTCGGAGAGAGCGTGTTGTGCCCACTTGGAATATCCACGTGTCTCTTCCAAACCTACCTGCTGTTTAAGACCCTCCTTATTACAATTAAGAGAGTTTGACAACAGAGGAAGTGATGGCAACCTCAGGGTCTCTTACCTTCACTCTTCAAATTCAAGCTGCCTTGCCTGGAAAGAAAAGCTACTCTGTCGAAGGAAACCAGAAGTTTATAAAGGCTTTCCCGCTCTATCTCTGACATCCCTATTCTGTACCCGGTGTTGTACCACAAAGGATATTCCTTCACTCTATAAGCCACAGGGTCAAATTACAAAAAAAAAAAAAAAAAAAAAAGGAACAAAATGTAACTAAATGATTAAAGAATAGACAAGTAAAAGCTAAAACCTTCTGTATAGACAGGAAAGCAAAGGGCTATAATACATCACTGCAAAACTCTATGTGCTGTTTTATAAAATTGACAAATAAGGGCTCGTATCTTCCTGGTGTGTGCACTCTCTAGTGTTTTAATTCGTTGCCATATGTGGATGAATGCTCAAATATATTGTCGAGGTTTTTTTAAACATTTATTACACAACAATTTAGTGAAATATCATGTTGCTTCAATATATTTATTCACCTTTCCTAAAATCTTTAATGAGCTTTCAAGTAAAAATATCTGAATTTACAATTTTATGCTTTTCAGCGCTGTTTTACATTTATGGACCGGGGCTTTGTGTTTAAGATGGTTAACAATTACATCAGTATGTTCTCCTCTGGTGATCTCAAGGTAAGAGCCAAGTGCAGGAGGGATTGCTGTCCAAACCATTGCATTATAAATAAGTAAACTAGTCTCCGTGTTTGTCTGCCTAAAACTTTAGCCTCTCCGATCTCCAACTCAAAAAATAATGCCTATCCCAGTGAGAGGCAGCCTTTTAAAATGGTTCATCTGAGTTAGTCCTTTCTTAATGGGGAGGTTGTGGAGTGTAGAGTGTGAAAATGAATGTGTTATGTTTTACTTCTGTTTCCTGTGGGTGGTGAAGGAGGGGTTCTTTTCAGCCACAATTTGTATAACCCAGTTTGCTTGAATGTTTTGGTTTTAGCACTGAAACTCTCACTTTTCTGAAATCGCTCAGTCTGGGGCAAAATAGGACAGTTGACCCCCCCCCCTTCCTAAATAGGGAGGATATGTAGAGAGAGAGGCTAGTAATAGTACTGTCTAGAGAGTAGTGATTCTCAAAGTGTGGTTCCCCTCCCAGTGAGCTAAGAGCTGACTGCGGCAGGTGGAGACCAGAGACTTGTATTTCAGTAAGGCTTTCAGGTAATTCTTGGTTACACTCAAGTTTGAGAACCATTGAGCTATAGTAGGACCTATGCTGAAGGGAAATAAGACTGGAAATGGGTAAGATCATGAAAGCTGTACCAGTTAACGTTCTCTGGACCGCAAGCAACAGAAACTTGTGCCAATTGGAGCAAAGGGGAAGTATTAGAAGGATACTGGGAGCAAATGACATCAGTGAAAGAAAGAGATGGAGAGCCAGACTTGAGAAAGAGCAGGAACTAGGGCTCAAGAGTCATTGCAAAGGATGAACCATGGGGCCAAGCTCTGCGACTGCTTAAAAAATATATTGGGACCATTTTTTTTCTCTTAACAGTCGGCTTAGGATTTACATCCCAGAGAGGAAGTGTGTGACTGACCTGCTTTGGGTCACATGCCTGCCTCTTAAGGAAGGAAGACAGGGCACCTGAATTAATGGCTCCCCAGTAACCTTTGCCCATTAGGAAGAAGGAAAGCCTTCAAGGGGTAATTTCTAGGTACTGGGAAAGAATAACAAATCTAGAGAGGCCAAAAATAAATAATGGTCTTCTCATATCCTTTCATGCCACACTTACGAATCTGAATGTTATTTTTTTGGCAGTAGAGATTTACTTTTAACTAGGGGAGTTACATGATTCTATGCCATTTGGGTTTTGAGAATCCAGTTTCCTCTGTAAATATTTTTGAAAGAATACTCTTTGTTAGTGCCCCAATTATGTATGAAATTTTCAGAATATCCTTTTAGGTATAATTCCAGTAGACCTAAATTATATCTTTTTTTAGAGACAAAACAGAACATACTTATTGAAAAATAATTAACATACAATTGAATTATGCTCCTGTTCACTATGATGCACAAAGGATTAAGCCCAGCACTATTCTTATTTGAAATGCCTGTATTTTAAATTATTAAACACAGTTGCCACAAAATATAATTCTAAAGTAATCTGAGCAAACGGAATATATTTTATTTTGTTAGCTGATATTAGTGAACACAACCCAACTGAGTCTTAAAAATTGATTAGTTAGACTGCATGACAGTGAAAATAGAATATTTATGAATGTGCTAATTGTTTCCTTCTTATGTGATTGTTTCCAACACATGTGTAAAGCTGTCTTAGACCATGTCTGAATCCATTTATTACTGTCCTCATCAAAATATCATTGAGAAGACACGCTTGTTTGCAAGGCAGGAAAGAGGTGGATTTAAATAACTCAGTCCGAGAACAAAGGGCCTACGGAGAGAGTTGGTCTAGTCTTGGATCACATGCCCCATTTTCATCCTTAGTGCTGGTTCCCAAGAGGTGATCGCAGGGAGCTGCCCTATGAGCTGAGTGTGGTTTTAGAGCTCTGTGCATGTGGTGCTGTACAATTCCTTTCAGAATAGACGCATTCTAACAGAAGCTAAAAGAAAGTGGAAAATATCACTGCATAGGATTGGATCTCACAGAAGCTCAGTATAGGTTACAAATGGGATCATTTCCTAAGGAGGCCTTGACAGATCTACAAATATAGGAAGTCCAGGGGCACCTGGGTGGCTCCCTCAGTTAAGCATCTGACTTCGGCTTAGGTCATGATCTGATGGTTCATGGGTTCAAGCCCTACGTGGGGCTCTGTGTTGACAGCTCAGAGCCTGGAACCTGCTTTGGATTCTGTGTCTCCCTCTTTCTCTGCCCCTTCCCCATGAGACATTAAACATAAACATTTTTTTAATTCAAATAAAGGGAGTCCTACTACATTTACCACTTCAGAGGGACAAAAACCTGTCAACTTAGCAAATACCTGGTGGTCACACAAAATTAACTACATCTTCTTTCTAGACATAAGATTCAAGGGCACATTTTTGATTAATCCTCTTAGTATATAATGGTTTTTTTGTTGTTGTTGAGAGAGAGAGAGAGAGAGAGAGACAGCGTGAGCAGGGGAGGGTCAGAGAGAGAGGGAGACACAGAATCCAAAGCAGGCTTCAGGCTCTGAGCTGTCAGCACAGAGCCTGATGTGGGGCTCGAACCCACAAACTGTGAGATCATGACCTGAGCCAAAGTCAGATGCTTAACCAATGAGCCACCCAGATGCCTCAACCCTCATGGTGTATAAATAATAATCATCCAGTTTGCCTTTTTTTTTCAGACCTTATGCCAGTATAAATTTGATTTTCTTCAAGAAGTATGTCAACATGAACACTTCATTCCTTTGTGTCTCCCCATAAGATCAGCAAACATTCCAGGTAATAATTCCCAGAAATTTCATCAGTTCCTCCAAAGTGAACACTCGTATACATTCATTTGTGTTACCTTTGTTTATGTGTTGTTGATTCCCTGTTTCCTGGGTCTTGGTTTTCTCTGAAGCTGTTACATGGGCATTTAGACCATGTAATCAGGTGAAGATGCAGAAGAAGTTGGTGTCATGTGGTAATGAATACAGCACTATATTTCTCAATTTTTGTCTGTTTCCTTTTTCATTAAAAGAGAAAGCCAACGAAATTATAAACTTGGTGAATATAAATCAAAGAATTTTAACCAACAACAATACTTTTCCTATACTGGCTCCAAAAGATAACTGTCCTTTGATCTTGAAAGGCTTAAAATTAAGGGGAAGAGAAGTTATACTTAGTGAGTACAAATTCACTTAAAATGCAATTCCTCAAAATGAGTTTTATACCAAAACACAAACACATACACACACACACACACACACACACAATTTGGTTTAATCTTATACCAAAACACACGCACATACACATACACACAACACAACACACACACACACACACACACAAAACCTGTTGCTTTGAAAAGAAGGAAGTGCACAGGAGGACAACCCTGTAAATATTTGATACCTCTAGGGCACCTGGGTGGCTTAGTCGGTTAAGCGTCCGACTTTCGCTTAGGTCATGATCTCGCGGTTCGTGGGTTCGAGCCCCACGTCGGGCTCTGTGCTGACTGCCAGCTCGGAGCCTGGAGCCTGTTTCGGAGTCTGTATCTCCCTCTCTCTGACCCTCCCCTGCTCACGCTGTCTCTCTCTCCTAGAAATAAATAAAAAAAAATTTAAAAAAAAATATTTGATACCTCTGGATTAGAAAGAGGCAGAGATGGTTATGCAGAAAAGAATGGGGCTCCACATTTCTATACTTACTATAGCATAAGTGGTCCACAGAAAGTATTTTCATTTATCACTTTTATTAATGTATTATATATATACCAACATACATAGATACCAAGATGATCATCACGCATCTAGCCATCAGAAGATAATCAAGTATAAAGATGCAAAGAAAACACTAAAATGATTTCAGAACCTAACATGCTCTGCTTCACTGTCACACTGTCACTCTGCATAAAGATTGAATCGTTACGTTGTACACCTGAAATCAATATAATCACTGGTACCTCAAGAAAGAAAGGAAGCAGGAAAAAAGGGAGGGAGGGAAGAAAGAAAGAGGACCTTACTTCTGAGCAGTGAGTAAATTTTCCACAAAGAACAGTTTTGATATTCGTGGAAAGCAGAATAGAAGATGATAAAGAGCCTCCTTACATGTTTTGTAGCTTCGACTGTATGTATCACACAAAACTAATATTTTGGAGGGAAAATAAAATACATGATCAAGCTTTTAAAAGTTTTGTTTTAATCTTAAATAAAGCTATCACATTATTCCATTCTTTTCTAATTTATGAAGTATATTTAATCTAAATGTCTTCGTAGAAAAAGAGGTAGAAATGTCATTTTGGACGATAACATTTTTAGTCTTTTGTTTTGTATTCCTTTTTATTTTTTTCTAAACTAGCACCAACTTATTGTTGGGTTAGACAGGCTGGTGAAGATACTCAAGGAAAGCACACCTGTTGTATCATTTTGATTCCACTTGCTTTACTATTGGTCTGTAACTCAGGAAAAGACCGGAGAGTCTCTCTGTAGATGTGATTTTCTCAATGGTGAACATAAAAATACGTGTTTCACAGCATGCGCATTTCTGATAGAGAAATAAATGCTTGAGTGAAAGGCTGTGAATTAAAATACCTCTGTTTGTGGCATTCTTTTTTTTCTTTTTTTTTTAAAGATTTTATTATTTTTTTAGTAATCTCTACACCCAATGTGGGGCTCAAGCTTAAAACCCCAAGATCAAGAGTTGCAGATTCTAGTGACTGAGCCAGCCAGGGGCCCCTGTCATTAAGTATTCCTTTTTTTTAATTTGCACCCAAGTTAGTTAGCATATAATGATTTCAGAAGTAGGTTCCTTAATATCTCTTACCCATTTAGCCCATCCCCTCTCCCACAACCCCTCCGCTAACCCTCTGCTTCTCCATATTTAAGAATTTCTTATGTTTTGTTCCCCTCCCTGTTTTTATATTCTTTTTACTTCCCTTCCCCATGGCATTCTTTTTTAAGGAAACAACCAACCTATGGTATTTGTCTTCAAAAATAAAGCTTTATTGAGGAAACTCACTTAAGTTGTAGGATAATATAATGTTTCAGTGTAACTTACCCACAGTTAATGAAATAGAGTGTATGTATGTGTATATCTTAACTTTTTTTGTTTATTTATATTAAATTCAGATCCCTTGACACCTTCAGAATCAATTCAAGAGTTACATGCATCAGGTAAATAATTAGACTTTATTTTATATTATCTAAGCATCAATAAGTACATCATAATCTGATAATATTGATTAGTATAAATACTACAAATCTCCAGTGTCCAGATGCCAAAAATAGCCATAGGTTTCATTTCACACAGTCAGAATAGTCAACAAGCTGAATGAACTGTTCCCTTGTAACAGATAATTAAACGCTTCCCCAACTTGAATTCTTTCCTATTTTATTCTTCAGAATTTGACCTTTTCTTTGAATTTCCCAAATCGTCTGAAATTTTTTTAAGGTACATCCTAAATACAATTGCCTCATAAATGTCATAACATGTTTGTTCAGTGTAACTAGCTTTCGAGATTTCTGTCCATACACCATGGCCTAGTTTTACAGCTAGTTTCTCAAGATTGAGACTGATTATTATGTTTACTTGAATTAGGTTCATAACTTAAAACAGTTCAGGCAAAACTTTTCTCTAGCCTTAGGTTGGCAACTACAAAGTTTTGTTCCACTTCTGGCCCCTCATGAGTACTCACTGTTCTGTGGAGAAATGTTTTTGACCTAACTACAGCCCTGGGCCTCCATCTCCTGAACCTCACATTCCCCACTCCTCCACATCCAGTGGCATCTTCCTGGACCACAAAACTCCTTATGTTTAATCTTCTCTTACTCATTTATGAGATGGAATGTTCCAAAAGTTCATTACATCTCATAGGTAACCCCAAGGAATCACTGACATGACAGCTATATACAGTGCTTAGCCTAGTGTTGGCACTTGGTACATGTTCCGGAAGTGGGTGCTGGTCCTGTTGTTAATGGTTACATCTAGGAAACCCAGTGGTCAATTCTTACTGGAAATTTTAACATTCCAATTTCTCCCTAATTCAGGCTCAAAATTGTGCAGACCACTTTGGTGTTCCTCTCCTTGTCCTTTCACATCCTTCAGCCAACTTGTCCTGGTAATTTTTCTTCTACACCTTGGGTCCTTCTACCCCATCCCAGACACATTTCACTTCTTCTCTCCCTGCCTTGTGGCTGAGACTCTTGTGTTACAGCCTGTCCCCCACATTTCCCCACAAAATAACTCATTTATAGCCTGTCACCCTGTGAACAGATGAATAGGCACAGGTCTGATCAAGCCACTGATCTCAGCGCCATTGGGGACTTACCACTTTCTACAGAATTCAGTGCCAAAGGGTCAAGGATCCTAGGTACCAGCTATAGAATTGGTGCTTTAGCCTCCGCATCATCCAGCCCCACGTGCCCATCAAGTCTCAATCCCCACCCCATCCTTGGCTGCTGTGCTGACTGGTACCCCCCAACACTGTGGGTTTTCAGAAATCGGTGCCATGGAACCTTTGTCCTCCCAACCTCTTATCTTCCACGCACACCCCCCACCACCTCCATTGACTCCTGACCCTCTGCACCTCCCACCGTCAGCAGCTTCAAAGGCCCAAGTCAACATCTTCCTTGCAGTAAAATCTCCTGATTCCTCCACACAGAAAACAAGTTTTTCTCCCTCCTCTCAGCTCCTGTAACACTGTAGACATCTACTCTTCTGGAATTTAACTCTTGACCATCAGTATTATTGGTAGCAGGCTACACACACTGCTTCCTGAATGTCCCTCTCCCTCGTTTCTCATCTCTGTAGCAAGACTGCATTACTGAATCCCTCCCTGGTAGTGAGAGAGGTTGATAGTGGCTGGATAAATCTTTCTCAATTATAGAGTGATCATTTGGTTTTCAATAACATGCCCTCTTTACTCTCCTCACAAAGATATGCCTGAATATTCGGTCACGAACGAATTTTGCCGCAAACACTTCTTAATTGGAATTCTGCTTCGAGAAGTTGGCTTTGCCCTGCAAGAAGACCAAGACATCAGGCACTTAGCGTTAGCTGTCCTAAAAAATCTCATGGCTAAGCATTCATTTGATGATCGATACAGAGAACCCGTGAGTGATTTTCTTTTCTCTCTTCCCTAAACACCATTTAATGGCTCACTGCATTAAATGCATATCAGACCTACAAGTCTATTGATTTTTAGGTGAATCATTTCTCTTGGCTACCTTTCCACCTAGGACAAACAGGCCCAGATAGCGAGTTTATACATGCCCCTCTATGGCATGCTTCTGGACAATATGCCAAGGATTTACCTGAAAGACCTGTATCCTTTCACTGTCAACACATCAAATCAGGTAAGTTAATAGAATATTTCAAATGTGCATTTTAATAAAGTGATCGCCTGTTCTATATTTTTGCCCCAGAGAGTCATTTTCCCCCAACCAGGAGCAAACAGAACACCTCTCGCTAGCTATTTGGAGACATTCACATCAGTCTCATTTGTTCCAGATTGGTCCCCAACGCCTTCCACCTCGTCCATCTGGTCAACATTGTGTTTTCATTGCCCTCCCTTCTCTGTGTCACCTCCCAGTTCTGTCCAGTTAGTACCAGGTTCCTCTGTCACATGCATGGCCCCATCCTCAGTGTACACCACCTCCCCCTGCCACCTTTCCGCATGGGCTTTATGACCACCTGGTGTTAGCAGAGTGCCTCAGTCACACCCCAGGAGTGGCCTGTTTGTCCTCCTTCCTCCACTGAGCCATCATCATGGCTGCACAAAAAGCCACTTGAGACCGGATGCCTGTTTTCACATCCCAGATGAATGAATCCACTGCTGAATACAAGATATAGCCATCTCAAAGTTAGGAGCAGTGCCTCTGGAATGCTCTTTAGAGGAAGACCCTGTGCAAATAATAGCCACAGCAGTTACTAGCAATGTAACCTTAGATAAGTCATCCAGCATCTTTATTTTTTTAATGTTTATTTATTTTTAAGAGAAAGAGTGGGGGGGTGGGGAGGGGAAGACAGAGGATCCGAAGCAGGGTCTATGCTGATAGCCTGATGCGGGGCTGTAACTCACAAACTGTGAGATCATGACCTGAACTGAAGTCAGATGTTCAACTGACTGAGCCACCCAGGCACCCTCTCCCACCTCTTTAAAACTCCACTTTCTTAATTATAGAATCAGATAAAATCCTTCCATTACAGGATTCTAAGGAAGATTAAATTGTCTAGTACAAAACACTAGGCATAGAGAATGGTACATAAAAAGTATTTGGAATTAGTTTCTGGTCATAGTAATATACATAAGATAACTCATGATAATAATGATATATAATCTATAGTATAACCCATTAAAAAAAATCAGTAGCCATTCCAACCATTTAGCTTATATCTAAAAGATAGTTTCCACTACGTTGTAAAGAAAAATCACATAAGGTAAAATGTGACTAAGAGTATGATTGTGACTGTATTCATTTTCACTGCTTGCTTTAGCAGAACTTTGCTGGAATATGAAAGATCAGATCAAATATAATCAAACTGAAAGTGTAACAAAGAAGGTATATGTGGGTTTACAATGTTAAAAACATTGTATGGTGATTCCCACTAATCTCTTCTGTGCTTCAAATACAGGGATCTAGAGATGACCTCAGCTCCAATGGAGGATTTCACAGCCAGTCAGCTATGAAACATGCCAATTCTGTGGATACATCGTTTTCTAAAGATGTTTTAAATTCCATAGCAGGTACTTACGACCTTGCCAAAACACCTGTGTTTAAGTCTCCTTCATGGTTACATTACATATCATTGTGTTTCTTACCCACTCCATCATCTAATGTGCATCATTGCCGTATGTCAAAGTATACTCTATTTATAGAGCTAAAGGGTCTCTTCACATATTTCTTGGGAGCCCATCCAGAGGTTTCCTTTTCTACTTAGCATTCAGTTTCACTCACCTCAAAGAGCAATCTACTCTGATGTTATTAAATTGCTTCATTCTGGAAGCAATCTTCTAGGTTTTCATTGCATACAAGCTTTTAAAATATAATAGCCCCTTCAACTTTGGAATTTCTTTTTAAAAACTATTTTGGAAGTCATCTTAATTGCTTATAAGCTGTCAACACTTGAAAGCTTCCCCCACCCCCATAAGCATCCTTATGAACTTGCATTCAAGCATTTTTCAAAGAGAAACTTTCAAAAGTTGTTTGAGAAACCAAACAACTAGTTTCTTTCTTTATAATGGTCTAAATATTCCTAAATCCTTAAGACTGACATGGTCATCGTGACCATTCTTAAAATGTTGTATGTCTTCAATGACAATTCCAGATTCTGTCATGTCAGCCTTCCCCAACACCACCACCGCCTCAGTGATTGACGTCTTTTTGGGTCATCGTTGTAGCTCTGTTTGTGTGCCCATGACATCTCATTACCATCTGTGTGGTGTGGCTTGTGTTTGCAGCATTTTCATCAATAGCTATTTCTACAGTAAACCATGCTGACTCCAGAGCGTCCTTAGCGAGTCTTGACTCCAACCCAAGCACCAATGAGAAGAGCAGCGAGAAGACGGACAACTGCGAAAAGGTGGGGCTTCTCCCCCCACCCCGTTCCCCAGTACCTGGCGAGCCAGTGCTCCCTGCTAACTCAGTCTTTCTTGGTTCTTCCATTCCTAGATCCCTAGACCCTTGTCTTTGATAGGATCAACCCTTCGATTTGACAAGTTAGACCAAGCAGAAACCCGAAGCCTTCTCATGTGCTTTCTTCACATTATGAAGACAATTTCAGAGGGTAAAGAGAGAGCTCTTGAAAATTGAGATTTTTAAAAATGAAAAACCTTTGAACGTCCAAAAGCCTCATGCTACCTGGTGTTTCTTTTCAGAGACACTGATTGCCTACTGGCAAAGAGCACCCAGCCCCGAGGTGTCTGACTTCTTCAGCATCTTGGAGTAAGTTATAAAGTTGATTTGTTAACCTTTTTTTTGCCTGGAAGCTTCAGAATGGTTCAGTATACCATCCTTCATTCTAAGCACCCATATGTGGAACTATCTATTAATAGCATTTTTCAAGAAACTGTAATCGTTTCTTTTAATGTGCTTATTAAATGAACAGTTTGTATAAATAAAAGGGCATAAATAATTGGAGTGTGGCTTTTTTTTTTCCTTTCTAGTGTTTGTCTTCAAAATTTCAGATACCTAGGAAGACGTAATATAATAAGGTAATAATTTTTAAATTCCAATAGGTTAGTCTGGCCTTTAAAAAATGACATAGATTAATGTATATCAGGTTAGGCTTATAGATATATGTTAGAAATCTCTAAGATGCACATAAGGATTGTAAGGTTGACCTCACAGTAGACATAGAAGTTTGACAATTGCCATATACTCATCAGAGATCTAGGACTAGTTAAAAGCTGTCTAGGGAGAAAAGCACAAAACATACATTTCTAAAAGGAAGCCACATTTCCTGTATTGTGTGAACTAATTTATCCATCATTTGCATGGATGTAATGTAGAAAATATATCCAATGTGAATAAGTCACAGGAATAAAAAGTGCAGCACAGAGAATATAGTCAATGGTTTTGTCGTTTAGAGGCAGATGGTGGCCACACTTGTGGTGACCACAACTTATGTAGACTTGTCAAATCACTATGTTGTACACCTGAAACTAATGTAACATTGTGTGTCAACTATACTTCAATTAAAAAGAAAGAAAGGAAGAATATAGTCCCAGTAAGCTAAAAAGAAAAATTAATCTGTGATAACCGTGTTGACATTGTTTTCTCATGAAAGACCACGAAGCCTCTGACACCTTCGCTAAACCCCCATTTCCCGCTGCCAAAAGAAAGTGTGATTTTATTTATATAGCACGTAAACTATCTCATTGTTCAGTAGTCACATTGCCAGTTGCCGATCTTTATTTATAAATAAGTTGCAAATACTGAACTATGATTAAAACATCTGTTTCCCTTGCAGGAAAATTGCAGCTGCATTTAAATTTGTGCAGTCCACCCAGAACAATGGAACTCTCAAAGGATCTAACCCTTCCTGCCAAACATCAGCTCCCTTGTCACAATGGTAATGTCACATTTGCTTTATATTTGTGATCATATTGTGTGTGTGTGTGTGTGTGTGTGTGTCCGTATGGATGCGCACACATGTGTATACACAGGTGAGCACATACATATGTATATGCATATACTTGAAACCGAATGCAGAAACTCTTCTCTAGCTGCTCTGCTACCTTGTGAAAACCTAAGAGGCAAGGATTATGCCTTATTTATGTGCACTTAGGGCACAATGCCATGCATTAGATGCAGGTTAATAGTACCTTAATTTAATTGAACCCGAAAAGACATAATTCCAATAAATGGCTCACTTAATGTTTGCTAACCTCCTAGTGACAAAGTAAAATGTGAGGCTGTATCTCCCCATTCCGTTCAGTAATTGCAATACGTTAGCAGTGTCCTTAGAGCTAAAATTGTTTTTTATCCATTTATTTTTTTAATGCTTATTTGTTTTCGAGAGAGAGAGAGACAGAATGCAAGTGGGAGAGGGGCACTACTTGTGCAAACACAAGCCACACCACACAGATGGTAATGAGATGTCATGGGCACACAAACAGAGCTACAACAGAGCCACACACAGAATCTGAAGCAGGCTCCAGGCTCCGAGGTGTCAGCACAGAGCCCAATGCGGGCTTAAACCCATGAACCACAAGGTCAGGCGCCTAACCCACTCAGGTGCCAAACCCACTCAGCCACCCGGCGCCCCCAACATTGTTTTCTAAGGATCGCAAGCAGTGAGGGAGCGTGGATGATCCTATAAGCTTGTGTTAGATTTCCTAGTCATTACGCTGATTTGACTGGCATAAAGGACCTGGAGCTGTCCTTCATGAACCTACCCTGTGGGAAAATCTTGCCCTGAAATCTTACTTTAAATCTCCCCTGAGTCTCATAAATAAGAATTCTTTGCTGAAATTTTCTCCAGTTTGATTGCTTCTTCCCAAAGTTACATAATAATATGTAATACAAAAATGACTGTATTTTAGAAAGAATTTTAGAAATAAGAATGTGGCATATGACCAATAAATCATGGAGTAAATTTTGCCTCTCCGTCCATAGGGACTCCTTGAAGTGCCCCCTGTGTGAAAGCAAATGAAATAAAATGTAATAGGTGTGTTTTGCAAATGGTAACAGAATAGAGGACTATAAACAATGACTTTCTACCTTTAAAGACAATAGTAAGGTACCTGAGGTCACTGCAGTTTTGTTGATGTTTAGTGGGTTCAATTTCAGGCTTCTTCCTCAACCATCTAGATAGGTCCTGGCCACTCCTACCCGTCCCCTCCTAAACACCAGGATTTTTCCTCCAGAAGCTCTAGACAAAAATAGACCCAAAACTTGGAAATAAACATCCCCAAAGGTCCAAGCCCTACAGGTCAGAACTTATTTTTTTTGTAGCTTCAGGACTCCCCCCTAACCACTGAAAACTAAAGTTAGGTCTTTTGTGCCCCAATCCATCCAGAGCATTGATGTGGCCAAAACTAAATAAGCCTTGAAAACTTTGACCAAGAGAAAATCAATGCCTCTTCCATAGGCTTGACTCTTCAGGGTATCTCTTATTGCCTGCTTTCTTCAAAATAAACTGTTCCATTATCTTGGCCGAATGATAGCTGAAATGAAAGTCAAGAAAGGGAAGGGTCTTTCCTTTCACATAACACTGGTTCATTCCCCCAGGAGAGTCATTGCCAAGGAGACATTGAATAAAAGCCATTGCAGGCCATTGTCATCATCCTGGGAATGTAGCTGCCCCAGGAACTCCTTAGCTCTCTCCCCTACAAGGATGGAATACCATGGAATTCCCATGGAATCTCATGATTTCATCTAATAATAATGAATATGCTTGTTCAGACTTAAAGTCAGTATCTATTATTCTTCTATTATCCTTTGGTATCGATTATCCTTCTGAATGCTTTTTTGGCTTAAATAAAATTTCTCCAAAAGTAGTCTTAAAAGTCCCTTTTATCATGTCACCTGTTATTAACATTTTAATAAAACATCTGTTTAAAAGTTGTTTGTATCTGACTCAATCTAGAATATTTGAATGAACATTTGTATTTCATATCTCTCGTGCTGTAACCTATTTTCTTAATAATTTTCAGGATGCATACCACGTCCACTCATGAAGGACATAAGCAGCACCGATCACAGACTTTACCTATAATCCGAGGCAAAAATGCACTTTCTAACCCCAAACTCTTGCAGATGTTAGACAATACCATGTCCAGTAAGTACACGAGAAATAATAGGAATGAGATGGTTATCAGCGTTTCTCTAGATGCATGGAAGACATGAAATGCGTTAGAATGCTTCAGAAAAATAAGCAATGTTGATGTGTTACTGAGAGCACTGCTTTTCAGGCTGGCTGTAGCCCAGGGAATTCTTCTTAGAGGAAAAAGATCAGCAGAGAAAGGGATTTTAAAAATTAAGTGTCTTTATAAGAAACGAAAAAGGCAAATCTCTCAGGATAATGTGCTTCATGTAGTTCTTCTGATGTTAGGTGGATTTGCTATTGTGAGGGTTTTGGGGACGTCTGTCAACCAGATTATTCCTGTCTGCTGTTTGGACAGAGGAGAAAGTTGTCCGTGCCCTAGAAACACTAAGTGGGATATATTGAACCCAGTGATACACACATTCCAGCATGTGAATGAGGAGAAAATGAGGCCCAGTGTTTTGTATCATGTACATGTTAGTGGTTACAGACATGAGACCAAAGGCAGATGCCTTCACCTATAAATATATTTAGGGCCTTTAATGGCCATTCATGCACACTGTCCACTAAGACTATACATTTAGTCTATTAAACTGAGAGCATAAAACTTGACCCAGACTCAGTATGAAAGAACTATGACTATGCCAATGCCCAAGTCAAAGAAAAGAAGTAAGAAATAATGGCAGATGGATCATGCTCGTCTATAGTGACGTATGAAAAGGGCCCACACTCTTAGCTTGGGTGGCTACAACAAGATAATAGTCTGGGTAGCTTCAACAATAAACATGTATTTTTTGTAGTTCTGGAGGGTGGGAGGTACAAGATCAAGGTGCCAACAGATCTGATGTCTGGTGAGAACCCTCTTCCTGGTTGCAGATGGCCACCTTCTTCTTGTGTCCTCATATGACAGAGAGAAAGGTGATATTTCTGGTGCCTCTTTTTATAAGAGCACTAACCCATTCATGAGGGCTCCACCCTCACAAACTAATTACCTCTCAAAGCTCCCACCTCCCAATACCATCACATCAGGGGTTAGGGTTTCAACGTAGGAACTTGGGGTAACACAAACATTTAGTCTATAACATCTGCTAAAGGCTCTGTCTTTAGACAGTCTCTAGAGTTTTTGATTCAGCCAATAAGGTAATTAAACAAACAAAAGCACTTTGATTTAATAAATTATCAAAACACCAGAAGGCAGTGAATATGTTATAAGGGAAGAAGGCCCTTTATGGAATCCAAAGAATTTTCTTAGACATCTATGCATGTTCTACTTCATATTTTATAGGCAACCCCAATGAAATAGACGTCATGCACCATGTGGACACAGAGGCCAATATAGCTACCGAGGTGTGCCTGACTATCCTGGACCTGCTATCGCTCTTCACCCAGACTCACCAGGTAGGTGTGATTATAACGTCTTCTGCACATCATAAAACGGGAGGTAGAAAAGTCATGTGAAGTCAAGAACATGTTTTTAAAATATTTTATTGGGGCCCCTGGGTGGCTCAGTCGGTTGAGCATCCGACTTCGGCTCAGGCCATGATCTCGCAGTTCGTGAGTTTGAGCCCCACGTCGGGCTCGGTGCTGACAGCTCAGAGCCTGGAGCCTGCTCCAGATTCTGTGTCTCTCTCTTTCTCTGTCCCCCCCCTTCACAGTCTGTCTCTCTCTCCTTCAAAAATAAATAAACATTAAAAACAATTTTAATATTTTATGAAATCAATTACCCTTACATAAATCAGCCTAAGTGTGAGTGGAAAAAAGTTTCAAAGATGAGACTCAGAGTCCATCAGAAGTTGACTAATGCTCTAATGATATACATAACATACGTATTTCACTGTTGTCAAAAAATAAACATTCTTCCTGTTTCTCCTGCTTAACTCTCAGGCAAAGCAGGCTGAGTAAGAACGTGACTCTACTTTTTCAGTCTCAGGGCGAGAGACAAATGACAGCTAGATCCAGCAGACTAATAATGCTGAGCATTTTTTTTCATGTGCTTATTTGTCATCTATATAACTTTGGTGAAAATAATACCCACATAGTAGTAGAATGACTAAAGTTAAAAAGACTGACCATACCACATTTTGGCCAGGGTATGAAAAAGCTGGAACTCTTATCGGCCAATGGTGGGAATGCAAACACTCTGGAAACCAGAATGGCAATCTAAAAAGTTAAACATGTGTCCATCATGTGACCAGCCATTTCAATACTAAGCACTTAACCGGGAGAAATAAAAGCATTTGGTCACAAAAAACCATGTACACAAATGTTAATGAAAGCCTTATTTTTAATAAACGCTGAAAACAACCCAAATGTACATCAACGGGAGAATGGATTTTAAAAATGGTGGTATATCGGGGCACCTGGGTGGCTCAGTCAGTTAACTGTCCGACTTTGGCTCGGGTCATGATCTCACAATTTGGGAGTTCCAGCCCCACATCGGGCTCTGTGCTGACAGCTCAGAGTCCGGAGCCTGCTTCAGATTCTGTGTGTGTCTCTCTCTCTGCCCCTCTCCAACTCGTGCTCTGTCTTTCTCTCTCTCTCTTAAAGTAAACATTAAAAAATTTTTTTTAAATGGTGATATATCCATACAATAGAATACTGCTTAGTTATGCTCAGCAAAAGAAGCCAAACAAAAAGAATATTTACTGTCTGTTGCCATTTATGTAAAATTTAATAAATTCAAACTATAGAAATTATATGTCAGTTATACCTCAATAAAGATATTTGAAATCTTAGCTCAGTCTAATGAGCTTACAGATGTTCAGGGTTGACGTAGGAACAGTTGGATCCATTGAATAAAGTCTACACCAAACTACACAATGATTATGGCAAAATAAAAATCCCTGCTTTCAGGAGAAATGGAAGCATGGTGGTAGAAAAAAACAAAAACCATGTTGTAATTCTTTATTACTCAGTGCAAATGTCCGTCAAATCTCAGACATCTTTAAGGCCCTACCAGTGCCCAGGAGGGCCTGCCTCTCTGTGACTTCATCTTCTACCTCCCTCCCAAACTCACCCCCACACTCTGCTCAGACTACTCTGTCCTTTTTGTTCTCAACTTTGAACTCATAACGTTTCCAACTCATATCCCTGGTACTCGCTGTTTCTCTCTTCTTAAACAGTCCCTTCGGATCTGCCCCGGCCAATTCCTTCAGCTCACGTGTGAGTTCATCCATTAGAGAGGTCTGGTTGACCACCCTATCGAAAGTAATCCTGTTCCCTTGGGGCGCCTGGGTGGCTTAGTTGGTTAAGCCTCCGACTTTCGCTTAGGTCATGATCTCGCGGTTTGTGGGTTCGAGCCCCGCGTCGGGCTCTGTGCTGACTGCCAGCTCAGAGCCTGGAGCCTGTTTCAGAGTCTGTGACTCCCTCTCTCTCTGACCCTCCCCTGCTCATGCTGTCTCTCTCTCTTTCTTTCCTAGAAATTAAAAAAATATATATATTAAATAAGAAAATAAAATAAAAAAATAAAGTAATCCTGTTCCCAAACCAATTACTCTGTATTATATCACACATCATTATGATCTATTTTCTTATTTAGTGATTTTTTCCAATCACTGTTATGTAAGTTTCACTGGGAACATAGACCTTCTCTTCTTATTCAACACAATCTCCAGTATCCACAGTTGTGCCTACCACATCGTAGGCCCACAATAAATATCTTTTGAAAGAATGCAGGTGCCTTTTAACTCATCCTAAATCACTTCTGTGTTAAATTTCCAGAGACAACTCCAACAATCTGAATGTCAAAATTCCATGATGAAAAGGGTCTTTGACACCTACATGCTCTTTTTCCAAGTTAACCAGTCAGCCACAGCGCTGAAGCATGTGTTTGCCTCCTTGAGGCTGTTTGTATGCAAGGTAAGAGTTCTCCTGGTTCCCGTGGAAGCTCAGAGAAGGATGATAATAAACTGTATTAATCTTCACATCTCTCAGTATGGAGGAAAGAAGGTCCGTGATCTTCCATTTTGGTTTATTTGGTTTTATTAGAGTTTTTTTTTTTTTTGGTTTTAATAAGCCACATGATTCTGGTCTGAAAACAAGTTTACAGCCTTGACAACCTATCTACTTGGATATCTAAAGGGAACAATATTCGCATGTAGCCATCTTTTGGGGAGGGGTGGTCCTCAGTGTTTGTGACACGGAGGATGCACATCGTCAACTCTAATGTCCATTCATGCCAAGTGAAGTTTCCATATTAAAGTAGACACAGTCACCACCTTTCAGGATCCCTGTGGTTTTACAATGTTGGGTGGAGAGAAAACATTTCATAGCTCTCCTTCACTAGTTTTGGGTTGTCATCATTGATGCATGGGATACTCACCAGGTAGAGAATGATTATTTCTAAGAAAAAAAGAGAAATATGAGTATGGACTTAAATAAATACAATTATATCCCTTCCACTTGCAGATGGAAAAAATAGACTAGGTTAAAAAAAAAAAAAAGATGAAGAAGAAGGCAGATTTGGTCTAAGGAATTTTTAAATACAAGCAGAAACACAGCAAAATGAAGGCATGCCCCACCACCACCACCACCACTTAATCAGCCCTTCTATCTCCATAGTTTCCTTCAGCATTCTTTCAAGGGCCTGCAGACCTGTGTGGATCCTTCTGCTATGAAGTCTTAAAATGCTGTAACCACAGGTCACGGTCAACTCAGACAGAAGCATCAGCTCTTCTCTACTTTTTCATGAGGAAGAATTTTGAATTTAACAAGCAGAAGTCAATTGTCCGATCCCACTTACAAGTAAGTGCTGCCAATTTCCATTATTGCTGTTGTCCAAGCCACTCTTCCTTTTTGGCATCAATAAAAGCCTCCAGGCCCCAGGGCAAGAGCTACCAACTCTTCTACCAAGTTCCTCCTTAAAGAGGCTCGGCACAGTCAACTCTGGTTTGGAGGAAGAAGGCAGCTGGGCAGAAATCAACACAGCCCATAATTCCACTTTTACTTCTCTTCTGCCAGGGAACAGAATCAAATAGAATGCAGCACGCAGGAAACCGTGACTATCTCTAGGATGTGAAACCCCACCAGGTTCCAAACACAGAAATGTCTTCTTTTAAGGCCTCCCAAGATTCCTGCAACCTTCTTTAAGTATTTTAAATTATAGGAAACACCCTAGATTAGCCGGCCTTCTGAAAAGTTAATTCATAAAGATGCTATTCTTTGGACCCTCAGGGAGAAATCAATGATGCATTCATCCAATCCAGTGGATTTCTTTAATATTACTATCTCTTAGTTACTACCTTTGGAGTTTCCTTTTTCTCTTCTCTTCTAGCTCATCAAGGCTGTAAGCCAGTTAATCGCCGATGCTGGGATTGGAGGCTCTCGGTTTCAACATTCCCTTGCAATTACCAACAATTTTGCTAATGGAGACAAGCAGATGAAAGTAAGAAATGCTTTATGGACATTTTCAAAGACTTTTGGGAAGACTTTTAAACTGAATCCTTTTGTGAAATATCAAAATGAAAAAAAATACAAATTCTGTATTTTGTGTATTGAGATTTAAATGAAGAGCTTACATTGAGTTTGCTTGTTGAATTGCCAGTAAGCTCCTAAACTGTCTGTCCATCTATCGTCTGTTACTTGGAATTTTCAAGATGTGAGTTGAATGGGATATAACAAGAATACTAACCACAAATATCAAAAAATACAGTGATTCTCTCATAATCCTATTCTTGGTCAAATGTATTTAATCTTTCTTTTAGAAATTTCTGAAAATTTCTCCTTTAATCATAGTACTGAAAAGTCCAGAGATAAGAGCCTGGCATCAGGCGTGGCTGAACCAAGGAATTAAAATAATGTTTTCACATTAATTCAAAAAGATATTGTCCACCCCATGTTCATAACAGCATCATTTACAATAGCCAAGGCATGAGAACAAGCTACATGTCCATCAGTGAATGGATGGATAAAGTAATTATGGTGTATATATTCAATGGAATAACATTCAGTCATAAAATTTGAGGCAATCCTACCATTTGTGACAACCTGGATGGACACAGAAGGCATTGCACTAAGTGAAATAAGACAAAGAAAAACAAGTACTGTATGATCTCGCTGTACAAAAAAAAAAAAAAACCCTGAGCGGCATCTGGGTGGCTCAGTCAGTTAAGCGTCCAGCTTCGGTTCAGGTCTTGATTTCATGATTAGTGAGTTTGAGCCCCACGTTGGGCTCTGTGCTGACAGCTTGGAGCCTGGAGTTTGCTTCTGATTCTGTGTTTCCATCTCTCTCTGCTCCTCCCCTGCTCGCATCCTGTCTGTCTCTCAAAAAACCTGAAAATCATGGGGAAAGAAATCAGACTACTGGTTATCAGAGGTGGGGTGGGGGGGAAGAGATTTGGAGGAAGGTGGTGAAAAGGTACAAACTTCTAATTGTAAGATAGAGAAGTACTAGGTACAACATGAAGACTGTAGCTAACATCGCTTTATACTATACAGAAGAGGTAGTTAAGAGGGGCATCTGGGTGGCTCAGTTGGTTAAGCACCTAATTTTGGCTCAGGTCATGATCTCGTGTTCCATGAGTTCAAGTCCCACATCAGACTCTATGCTGACAGCTCAGAGCCTGGAGCCTGCTTCAGATTCTGTGTCCTCCTCTCTCTCTGCCCCTCCCCTGCTCACGCTCTGTCTGTCTCTCTCAAAAATAAACATTTAAAAAAAGAAGAGGTAGTTAAGAGAAAAAATCCTATGAGTTGTCATCATAAGGGGAATTTTTTTTTCCTTTTTTCTTTTTTTCTTTCTTGTCTCTATATTGCATTGGAAGAAGATGGATGTTAGCTGACACTATATAGTACTCATTTCACAATATATATAAATTAAACCACCATGCTGTACACCTTAAACTTATGTAGTGATGTATGACAGTTACTTCTGAACAAAACTAGAAAAAAATGTTTTTAATAAAAAAGAAACTGTAAAAATCTATGAATAATCATGTTTTCAGATCTCCTTCCCTTACTGCCTCTGTTTTTACCTCTGTCTCTTAGTTCAGTTTTCCTCTTTGTTTACTTCATTTACAAATAGGATGAGCCTACTTTCTCAGAAATTCTGAGGATATTGGAATATCCTATTAGTGGAAGGAGCACCTCATTCAATTGGGTCAGTTAAAGTCCCAAAACTGAACCTTGTCTCATAGGCCCATCCCTAAACCAATCACTGGCTTGAGGGATCAAAGAATATGTGGGCCAGGTCAGTAACATGGGCCACACACTGGTGCCCACGAATAAAGTAGACCCTTTCAAATCATGTGACCCAGAGAGGAGAGCATCTCAAAGAACAATCAGGATGCTATTACTAGACGAAGCTAGGTGCACAGATAAGACAAAGTCTACTTAGAGTTCTTCCACTCAAATGTGTAGTCACAACCACAACACATAACATGCATGTATAAAGAAAGCACATACTTAGGAACAATATAAAGAACAATATCACATCAAACTGTGATACGAAGCCAGAAATAACAGCATAACTTATCTTAGGAATTTGAAACAGATAATGACGCAGCCTTTCTCTTTTCCAAAGAACAGCAACTTCCCAGCAGAGGTGAAAGATCTGACAAAACGTATAAGGACCGTCTTGATGGCCACAGCTCAGATGAAAGAGCATGAGAAGGACCCCGAGATGCTGGTGGATCTCCAGTACAGCCTGGCAAACTCCTATGCAAGCACCCCCGAGCTGCGCAGGACCTGGCTGGAAAGCATGGCCAAGATTCATGCAAGAAACGGAGACTTATCCGAGGTGATTAGCAAAGGCTCAGTCCTTCTCCATTGGCATTGTCTTCTTTCTCAGGACAATTGGATTTTCATTTACAGTAGGTTACCATGTTTTTCCATTCATCTAGATGTGACCGAATTATATATTAGTTGCCTTAAATTTGCACGTAGGATTGAAGAATGCCTGGCTCCATGTAAATGATACCAAATAAAGCCAGAGTTGTTGGTGTCAGCTATGATTGTAGGGTATGCAACGCAGAATGGGATGTGAAAAGCCTAGGACTAAAGAGGAAGGTTGTAAGGGTGTCTGGGAATTGAATTATCTAAGGTAATGTTGTGTGTTTTAAAACTGCTTTCCTGTAATTGGAGTTGGATGGAGAAGCTTGTCATCGTAGTGAGTAATCTCAGGCTGGGCTAATCTGTCCTCACAGGCAGCGAGTCTGAGCTAGTGATGGAAATATTAGCACTCCCAGGAGCCATGTGAGGAGAGTGCACTGTGTGAAGATTATGAATCCATAGCTAACTTTTCCATGTCCGTTTAAACACTGCGTGGCTTTTTATGTAATAATTCACAGCACCCAAGTGGTTTCTGAACATCGAATGGAAAAGTTTTGCCTTATTATCAGAAATACACCCCTTTGGGGAAGAGATTAGATTGTCCAGAAGGGTCCTAAAACCTCAAGTTACGCCTGAAGTTCTTCTAAACGCATGTGAAGGATCCTGGGATAGACACAGAAGCAATCAGAAGCTGCAGTTGGAGGCAGTTTGATGGGACAAGGAGATACCCCAGTTCCCTTGGACTGCCCAGAAAATGGAGAAATCTCTTCATAAAACTTCAAAGAGAAAAGCTAAAGTCAGTCATTTCGACCCCTCAACAGGCCAAGTTCTAGTGCCGACTCGGCAATGCTCAAAGTTTTTCAGGAGATAACTAGAGAAAAATAAAATACTGCCACATATTCTGGCTGGTGGGAGCACACCTTATTTTAGGCCGCACTGTTTAATCAAGTACCACCTTATGAGGTGACCATCTGAAACAGTAGAAATTCAAAGGGGGCCATGATTGGAAATAGAAAAAGTAAGAAGGTAACTTAATTTTATTCTCAGTTTAGATCCTGATACCATAGTGTATAGTTTTAACAAGAATTGTTGATTTTAAAATATATACACACCAGGGGCACCTGGGTGGCTCAGCCAGTTAAGCTTTGACTCTTGTTTTAGGCTCAGGTCATGATCTCATGGTTTCTTGAGTTTGAACCCCACATTGGGCTCTGTGCTGACAGCATGGAATCAGCTTGGGACTCTCTCTCTCCCTCTCTCTCCTTCCTCCACTTGTCTGTTTCTGTCTCTCTCAAAATAAATAAATTTTTTAAAAGTAAAAAAATAAAATACATTATATACATTAGACTTAAATAGTTAGGAAGGAAGGTAATTAATTCTACGGGAAAATTCTTCAGGTCAGCTCATTCACCCACTGGAAGACAACACCCAGATAAACACACAAACAAAACTACCTAAATAGGCATTTATTCTTGATTGGAAACTCTTTGGAAATCAGACTGATTCTTGTTTTTAATTCTGTCATTAAAACCATTCCTCCTTGTATTCTTACATGGAATCCTGACTCACCTAGGAAAATTAGTCCTGATGATAGAAACAGTCAGATCTCTGCTGTGCCTTCCTTGAATACCGTTTTCTTTTTTCTTACAGGCTGCTATGTGTTACATCCATATAGCCGCCCTCATTGCGGAATACCTGAAAAGAAAAGGTAAGTCGACCGTGTGCAGGGAGAAAGGTCCAGAAGTCAACATGTTGAAACTGAAGTTAAAATTAACTTCCTGACTTTAGTATTAATCTCAGTTACGTTTCATTAAGTAACACTAATTGTCACAGATATTTTTAATTATGCTGTACTTATTTAGCTCTCTCATGCTTGTCTCATGTTTATTTTATGTACAAAAAGGCTAACTGGTCAACTCCTTATTTCAAAACGAGAATGTTTTATTGTTTACTGATTACGGTCTCATAAGTTGTATTAACACCAACATGTAGCAATGTCTTAACATCATCTCGCACTACCATAGGTTACTGGAAAATGGAAAAGATTTGCACACCGTCCCTGCTCCCGGAGGATGTCCACCCCTGTGATAGCTACCCATTACTAACAGCTCCTGGTGGAGGAAGTGAGTGTTCTAACTCTCCCACAGAAGCTCCTTTACCCCCACGGAACAGTGCAGAGAAAATCAAGTTGCTACTTAAAGTTTACTTCAATGAAATTCTCAAGTGTATTTTTAGAAGCAAAAGCTATCTCAGACCTTCATATCTCACACTTCAAAAGTCTGAGGCTCCTACCATTCAGAAATCCATCCAGATTTTATGAAATTTAGAACCAGAAAGTCCTCAGCAAATAGAACTGCATCTGATCCAATATTTAGGATTATGAGTTATGGCCATATTTTGCTACCAGTTTGCATATTAGTCTTTCCTTGGGATTTTATTCTAAAGTTGTTTAAAATTGCAAGAGAAATCCATTTGAATCTTGAAATGTCAAAAAAGCTACTTATTGAAAATAAGGAATGCCAAAAATATATATGTAGAAATATATAATGTTACATGTTACATTTCATTTTAAAAAATTTTTTTTTAATGTTTCATTTATTTTTGCGAGAAAGAGAGACAGAGCACTAGCAGGGGAGGGTCAGAGAGAGAGGGAAACACAGGATCTAAAGGTTCCATCTAGGCCCTAAGCTGTCAGCACAGAGCCATACATGGGGCTTGAACTCAAGAACCATGAGATCACGACCTGAGCCGAAGTCGGTGCTTAACCAACTAAGCCACCCAGGTGCCCCTCCATTTTTTAAAAACATTAACTGATTCTGAAAACTTACAACATATAATAATTCCCAGCATTGATATCCTTTAATTAAAAATATTTCATCCTTGGGGCACCTGAGTGGCTCAGTCAGTTGAGTGTCTGACTTCGGCTCAGGTCATAATCTCACAGCTTGTGGGTCCAAGCCCCACATCAGACTCTATGCTGATAGCTCAGAGCCTGCTTTCAGATCCTCTGTCTCTTACTCTCTCTCTCTCTGCCCCCCCCACTTGCACTCTGTCTCTCTCTCTCTCTCTCAAAACTAAAATAAACATTAAAAAAAAATTTTAATTTAAAAAATATTTCATCCTTAGTGTTTGATGAAAGATTTCATAACAATAACTAAAGAATTACTCTTTGCAAAAAAATTTGGCAATATAGTTAATATATTTAAACTGTTTTCTATTGAAAAGGTTTGTTCGAACCCAAAGGTTATGACCTGCAGTCTACTTCATAATACTATCTTAACTTTCAAAATGCACTGAAAATCTCAGTGTATGAAAAACACAAACTAATCTTTAGATTTTAAAATCAAACCAACTAAACAAAAGGTAAATTGGATGTTAGTTACAATATACATAGTTAATTAATCATTTATTTACTTGATTAACATAATTAAACCCTTATTCTTCTAAAAATGCATATATTTTCTAAAGAATCTCAGTGGATTTTGCAAATAAACTGTTTGAACCAAGTTAACAAAGTGAACCATGAGACAGTGAGGTCGCTTCTTTAAGGAGGAAACCTGACCTGGTACCACATCCACAGCTCATGTCCACGGCTCACATCCACGGCTCACGTCCCCAGCTCACGTCCATGCTAAAACTCAGGGATCTTCCAGCTTAGTTCCACATGAACTATTCAACTTCATTTTTATATGCAAGTCATCAAAATCATCACTGTCTTGTCTAACATACTCTTCATCCCCATCTATTTTATATCATACTTAGACACCATACAGAGCTCCATAAAGATTATTTCAAATTCTTTTTTTTTTTTTAATTTATTTCTAGGAGAGAGAGAGAGAGACAGCGTGAGCAGGGGAGGGTCAGAGAGAGAGGGAGTCACAGACTGGAACAGGCTCCAGGCTCCGAGCTGGCAGTCAGCACAGAGCCCGACGCGGGGCTCGAACCCACAAACCACGAGATCATGACCTAAGCGAAAGTCGGACGCTTAACCGACTAAGCCACCCAGGCGCCCCAGATTATTTCAAATTCTAACAGAAAACAAAACTGAAGAAATCTGATAAAACTGGGTGTCAGTCTCACAAATTGTGGGAACTTATATCCCAAAATGCTGTGTGAAACTTTAATATGAAAAAAATTTAAATACCCACTTTTAGACTTAAGGTAATATTGGACTTTAATATACCCACTTAGAAAAGAAATATTTGTTTCGTAAACTCTGAGGAAGGTGATTTTTTTGTGATGCACTAGTATATATTCATATCCATTGGCACGTATCTGAAGTCCTCAGTATACTTTTATGTTTCTAAGTCACAGGGATAAATTATCTCCTCACTACAATGGGGAAAGAATCAGAATATAGGGAAATATGAACAACTCCAGGAAGTACAAATCTAACAATGATCATCATTCTGCAAAAGATGTATCATGACTTTCTCTCCTATATCGGGGATATATATATATATATCCCTGCTCATCAATTTTCATATATTTTAATATATGTTTAATTACAGGAGGAACATTATTAAAAAGTAGGGAAGTAGAATTTTGAATGCAAGGACTAGATTGCAATAATTATTCTAATTATAATTTTTAGCACATTTTGGAGTGATAATTTAGTTACATAGCCAATGAGCTGATATCAAAAACAGAAACATGTCACTAAAGTATCAGCTATAATTTTAAAAGCACTTGCTCCTGGGAATGCCCTGCACTAGGCTCTGTGATGGCAATATCTCAGTTAGATGCCAGTGACAAGTTTTTGAGTTAAATGCTGTCATTGTTGCCTCCTGATTTCAAGTAACAAAACCAAGAGAAGTTATACAGTCTGCTCCAGAGAGCATGGTGAGCTTGTGATGGGGCCAAAGTTCAAGGACCATTCTGACACTCTAAGCTGTGCTCCTAACTACTCAAATTCCCCACTGTAAAGTTCCAATCCCTCCTCTGGGAACATTGTCCATTATCAACTGTTTTAATATATGACCTGTAGAGCCAGATATATATATTTTTTATCTTGGTAGCCATGGTGCTAAGAAAATTTAAAGGAGTTTCTAGATAATGCAAAGGAGTAAAAATCAGCAAGTAATGAGCATTATTTTCATAATGCACTGACCATACCAGCTGTTTGCTCAATATTAGTGTTTCAGTCCTTTCAACTATATTTTGAGATAGATATTAATGTCTTCCATTTGACAAATGGGAGAAATGGCCTCAAAGAGGTTGGCCAAACTAGACCACTGGAACTGTGTCCATCTACAAATTCTGTATTTTGTCCATAATTCCATGCCAGCTTCTAAAAGAAAATGGGTCACCTGGAAAATGATACAAAATTATGAAACAGGATTATTAGTTTCCTTGGAGGGAATATTTATCAATAGTCATAGTTTACCCATCTTGTTGACTGAGTAAGTTTTACTATACTACCATGAAGGAAGGCATTATCTACTCCAAACAGGATTAGGCTCAAATAATAATGTTGCATTTTGCTTGGTCCTCTTAAGGCATGTTCTCTATGGGCTGGCCAGCTTTTCTGAGCATTACACCAAATATTAAAGAAGAAGGAGCAATGAAAGAAGATTCTGGAATGCAAGACACACCGTACAATGAGGTTAGACCAATATAATCTAGTGGACAGTAACTGAGTAAAAAGATTCATTGAATTGTTACATTAAGCTAAATATGGAGGAGAAAAATCTTATTCAGAAATCAAATGAAGTCACTATAGAATATGACTTCTAGGCAAAATGAAATGCAGGCTACGATTAAGCTGAGAATAATAAATATCAGATTGCACTGATAAAGTATAATTTTTGATGAATATTTAAACTAAAATTTACTTCTCTAAAATGGACCCAAATATGTTATATCAGCTCTTCTATAAGAAATAAAATCTCTAGTCCTTTGGTAAATGCGGTATGGAATACTGAAAATTTTGTGAGCTGGTCACAACTTTTTTTTAATGCATTAGGAAGTTTACTTATAAATACCCTTGCACAGAAACGCTCATTAGTTTCTGCTGAAAACCTTCTGATTTGCAAACTGTGGTTATTTTTCATTAATTAAAAGAAGCTTTCTACTGATAAAAACATTGCAACAATTCTGATGAGGAAAATAGAGCTCCTTCATCAAGTAAATAAAATATTTCATAAGCTAATTGTTTACATCTTAATGTTACATCAATTTAAAAAAAGGATATAGAAAGCAAGTTTGGGGGCAGATTTTAATTTAATTTTGTATATGGTCTTCTATTAATTTAGTATACCTTGCAAATAAACAGGAAATGCAACTACATATTTAGATTAACTATTTCAAATAATGCATACGAATCTTTTCTTCAAAGACATTGTTGAAAAGATTCCAACAAATAATCTACTTCCTTTGGGGAGTATGTATTTGATTCAGCTGAACATTTATTAAACCACTCGTATATGTGAGGCATTGAGTTACGTGGGGAGAAGAGATAAATAAGCCATAATTCTGGCTTTCAAAGAGTGTAGAATCTTGAGAAAGGCAAATGTTTTTTAGTCTAAGACTCATCAAGTATAAATCTACACAATTAAAGGGAAATCACTTTGTACATGACAGCGGTTGGAAAGGAGAAGGAGTTTGGACAGCTGTTCAAAGTAGGGTTCTTCAGGGCAGTGGAGAGCTCATGATCAGATCTGCATTTTAGAAAAGAAAGATTCCTGGAGAACAACACAGAGGATGGACTATAGTGCAAAACAGATCACTAGCAGACCACAAGTGGGGGCTGGGGATAAAGGAACAGGGTTTTGATCTAAGGCAGTGACTGTGGAAATGGAAAGAACGAGGCAGACCTGAAGGCATTTCATAGCTTCAAATCAGCAAGGTTGCAGGTCTAAGTCGGTGATGGAAAGAGAAAAATGCAAGACGCAACCATCCCTCCAGGGTGAACGTAAATGCCAATAACAAAAATAGGGAACAGAGCGACCTTACTATGATGGAAATGGACAGTGTAACAGTTTTGAAAAACAAGATTCAGGGAGGAAGCACAGTGATCATCATGTTAAATCTCCTTTTGATTTGGGGAATTGCAGAAAATCCTGGTGGAGCAGCTCTACATGTGTGTGGAGTTTCTTTGGAAGTCCGAGCGGTATGAACTCATCGCTGATGTCAACAAACCCATCATTGCTGTCTTTGAGAAGCAGAGAGACTTCAAAGTATGTCTTCTAAATGCTGGTTAAAATATCCTGCTCTAAATCGGTGAATTACTTACCATTTTCAAAAGTGGAAACTCCCTGTTTTTTATGTCAGCATCATCTTCATGAAACCCTTTGATTTACGGTTTCAGAAATTATCAGATCTCTACTACGACATTCATCGGTCATACCTAAAAGTTGCGGAAGTGGTGAACTCCGAGAAGCGGCTGTTCGGTCGCTACTATCGTGTAGCCTTTTACGGGCAGGTAAGTTTATCAGAAGCTCCGTGGCCTCTGAAGTCTGTCCAACAACCAAACTTTGTCTTTCATTCTCCATGAGACGTCTGATTCCATGTGCCGGGGGATTAAGAGGATATGGGTGTGTCTGGCATATCTGAGTGCTTTTCTGGATATTCAAGTCGTATGTTTGTCCACAAGAATGTGCTCAGCTGGGAAACAAATGTGCAGAGAAATCCATAGGCTGTAATACAGATCGAGTTGAAACCAGTGATTTCTAACTTCTCAGAGAAAGAGGACGCTTAGTTTTCAGCACCGTCTTCTTCCCAGGTAACCCCAAAATATCTAATTATGGTTTCACGTCCTGCATTAAAGTGAAATTAAATTGAACGTGTTTCAAACAATGAAATTCATAACAATCTGGGACTAAAGTATTCCCACAGCCTCTGCCATGTCAAAACCTTTGGCTTCACAATTGTGCATTTTCTCTTCTCTTCCTTTTAAACTATCACTGCCTCTAGGTAGAATGCCATATGTCATTTTGTTCCCTGTATTGCAGGTCAGTATATCTTTGCCAGTTGACCACATTAGCAATGAACCAGATTAAAAATATTAGCGAGCCATAGAATTAGCTGGAAAATTAAGTGGACATATTCTATATTAATTACGAATATCTCTGAGCAGTGCTTTAGGTGGAGCAAACCCAGACACCATCTCATTTCTTTTCAAGAAGACTTACAACAACGCAATTATATTTCAGCAGGCATCACTATGCCATGACTATGACTTGTGTGTATGAACATTCCATTCTTTTTTTTAAATGTTTATTTATTTTGGAGCGCAGGGGCAGAGAAAGAGGGAGACACAGAATCAGAAGCAGGCTCCAGGCTCTGAGCTATCTGCACAAAGCCCAATGTGGGGCCCGAACTCACAGACCATGAGATCATGATGTGAGACGTGAGCCAAAGTTGGACACTTAACCAACTTAGCCACCCAGGAGTCCGAATATTCCATTATTTTCACAATTGGAATGACTCTCTGCCCTCTCATTTCCTTCCCTCCCCTCACAGAAGACAGTGTGGCCTATACTTTCTTTTTCTCCTTGCAATCGTTTAAGGCTGCAGCTGAAGAAGTCAAGTCCAACCTGATCATTCTAGATCATTTCCCATTGAAATCTTTTGAAAAAAAAAAAAACATTTATTTTCCTCTAATCACCAATGGCAGCTTGAAGCTAACTTCTAAATTAATAAAGATAAGCTTCTCTCTACCTAGAAAAAACAATGTCACCATTTAGCCACTTACCGTAAACAGATTAATCAAACTCAGATTTTCCTCCTGATGCATGTCGGCACCAGGAGTGCAAATATAGACAAAAATGGTAGAGACAGTCTATGGATAGAGACTAAATGTAGACGTGTTGAGGGCCCCAGGAAAGAATCGGAACTATTTGAAGTGACAGTGTATATTGCAGGGAGAAAGTGTAGGAATCCACAGGAGAGAAGGAGAAAGATAAGGGGATGGCATCTTGAACATCATGGAGAAAATAAACAATCTTTGACCTTGGTGAAACATTAGCAAGAAAAATGGCAGAACACCCCATCAAGGAGGGAATGTGGGCAGTGAGGGGTTACAGGAGAAAGACAGGATTCCCAGGGCAGCAGAGAAGTGAAGCATAAGATGTGCACTCAGCTAACCAAGGTTCAAATCTACCAGGCAGTACCTCCAATGAAAAAGTAGTAAGCTGCCATTAAGGGTCTGGTCCTGAAAACCAGACTGGCCAACTGATGGCTTCTCCAACCAGTATCTAATATAGGCATGCTAAACACGTAGCAATAAGACATGCTCCTTTCCTACCAGATTTTAATGCAGATGTTTACTCTTTTCTTCTTTTGGTCTTGATTGTTCCAGGCTGTGGTAAGTTTTCTCTCTCTCTCTCCATTTGCATGCTCTAATAATCCTCACACTTCCCTCCGTATGGTTTTACTGAACCTTAACTTTTTTTGTGCAAATCAACATTGGTGCAATGGTGAGATAATCGTGCTTCCATTCATTTTGGAGTCCTCCTGCATTTCCCAAACTAAATTGTGTTTATTCCAGTTACCTGAATTACAAAAATGTATCATTTATTTTACCTGTAGGTTATCATTCTGCACAAAGGTAGATGTAGGTTAAAAACCTACATAAGCTCACGTACACTCTTGCGCATGTGCAGATAAATACGAGCACCATGTGGTTGTGGTGTGTGCAAAGTAGGCTTAGTATTGGAGATTGTCTGCTCATCTCGGACCACTGTGAGTTACAGCTGATTAAAAAGGGCATGGTGGTCACAAGTTTAGAAGTTGGAGCAGTGGGCATTGATGGGCACCTTCCCAGGCTCCTGGATGGCCCTTCCTCCTTTCCATAGGAGTATTGTGGAGAAACAGGGCTCCCTTTGGTGGTGAACTCTGACCATTCGCAGAGGTGATGGTCTTAGTGCCCAACACAAAAGATGACCAGCAGACTAAATCTCTACCCAGTAGGGCAGATTAATTCTCTTGAGATGTGAAAATAAGTGATGTAAGAAATTTTGGAAAGCCAGCAGAGACAGAAATATCATGCCATCACCTAGAGCTGTGTGACACAGAAGAACTTTCTCGTTATGTGAACCATGTGAATGTGCCTATATCCAGTTCTTTTGTAGCTACAAAAATGATTCAACATAATTATTGCCGATTAAGCTGGAAAGACAAATTCTTTCATTAGCCACACATCGTCTGCCCGGTACATACTTTTTTGTAATTCTTTAAGCCCTCCCCACGGCCATACCAGTATTTTCTACCTTCATTCATAAAAATTGGGGTCATGGGTCCTTAACTCACCTACTAAAAGAATACTTGAAAACCCTTGTACTAAATAGACTGAGGGGGGTAGTGGGGAAGGACTGGAGAGGGCTCTTTTCAAATGACCTAACTTTGTTCTTTTTGCAGATTCCTCAATAACGTGTGCTGATTGGGCACTTGGCTCTTTTTTTTCTTTTTCTTTTTTCTTTTTCTCAGTTGTCTTTTATTAAAAATTCCAACCTAAGCTTAAAAGCATTTTGTAAAATCTGTAGACCTGGGTACATGCCTAAGCGTAGTCCTTTCTAAGCTCAAACCCCAGCCACTTTTGATCAAAACCCAATGGGGGTCATCTTGATACACAGCAATTTAGGGCCTTGGTCATCACTGTTCAAATGAAATTCAAATACCTGTCCCAGGCCACCAAATGGAGAGTGTGAACTATTGTATTGAACAGGAGTGGACAGTGCACATCACTTCACCCTTGATGATAAAGAAATACTAACTAGATTTGAACATTTCCCTGAATGGTTGCAGAATGAAGGCTCTAAAGATCTAAGATAAAGTCTTAACTACTAGATTAGCATAATCCCCATAGTCAGAAATAATTTCTTTTCCATGACGGTGCTTTATGTCCCTGTGAAATTCATCTTTTAATATCCAAATTGGCATGTCTTGCAATCGTGTTACGAAGATTATCGGAATAAAATATGCAATAGCCTCCAGAAGGCCTTTGGGTGAATATTTTAGGGTCCCCTGTGGGTCACGTGCTATCACACGGTATTGGCTAGAGTAGTTATTATGTCTGCAATGAGCCAGACAATAGAAGACAAGTTGGAAACTTCTTTTTTTAGTGGCTGGGGCCTTACAAAGGCAAGTCTTGCGTAACATGGATTTTCAAATGCAACACCTGGCATCATTGACTATGGAAATTTTACACAGAGCAGCCTATATAAAGCCCCTTCCAAAGTGTCCCTGATGTATTCATTTCCAGACTAATGAAACAGCAGTAGTGATCAAACATCAACTGTAATCAATGAAATACTTAGGCGCCGATATTTAGCATGAAAGCAAGCAAATGAAACCCCTGGCGTAACTTAGAATATCAGATGCTCTTGGAATGAATAAATGAAAGGCTTGTGGAATGTTTATTCATTGGCCAGAAGATACATATTTCCGGGTTCTTGATCATGCCTACCTGGGTGTAGATGTATCTCAGAAACTTGATAGAAAAGAGATTAAGAGGAGGAGGGAAGGTACAAGCATAGTTTGAAAAACAACCTTCTTCATGCTGGTATGTCCTACACCCTTCTGGCTCCCCATGTATATGAAAGTCAGTGATATAAAATATATTTTAATACACATAATTTGTATGTAAAATATATATAGAGAGAGGTCTTTAACATATATATTATGTATTTAAAATAGAGAGAGAGGAGTTTGTATTTCTATGAAAATGTCTCTCTGCACTCTTGTAGCTTCTCTTAATATTTAGCCTTTTACTAATACTTTCTGACCCATATTTACACACAAGGTTCCTCTTTGAATACATTCATTTGTCTGTGAACTTCAAAATACTTAAGTATAAAAGCAAGGGCTCTTATATCTGACATCCCGATAAGGATTCAGGGGCTTTGCAGATTCTTAAGAGTCTTCAGACACATCTAAGAAAGAGTCAAGGAGTCCATTTTAGTTATCAGTTCCACTGAAGTATATCTGTATCATGAGCTGTTGCCTGCACATTTCATAACTCATGTATGTTAGTTACTGCACTGACTCGGAGTCCTTGTTTAACTAGGATATGTGCTGTTTCCTAACAACGACTGATCAGAACGTGGGTCACATTGCACAGTAAGTGACATTTAGAAAGTCAAACTCGCAAGGGAAATGCAGAGATCACACTTCCCATTGCCATGAAATGCAGGTCACTCGTTAGCTTGGGGAGAAAGCAAAAGAGAAACTACCCCTGGGTTCTCCCCACCTGTGTCCCTATTTATAAATCATTTATCTCATAGAGCTGTCACCACCTGTGTCCCTATTTATAAATCATGTCTCTCATAGAGCAGAAATTGAAAACTTCCTTAAGACAGTGTCCTGTGGCTCAGTGGGCTGTGCTATGATAGTGTCTCTGGGTGAAAGGTAAGCACACGTTCCCAGTATTTTCAGAGCTGCCATTGATTTGACTCCAAAAGCTCTTCCATGATCCCCAGAAGACGGCAGATTAAATGTTTAATTCTGCTACTCCAGCTCCTTTCTACTTATTTTAAAAATAGTCCCAACAGATTTATATTTCCAGGCTAAATAAGAAATCATCACAATTTCTCTCTGATCGATCACTTAACAAAATATTGAAATCAGCATCAATAGACCTTTTATAGTAAAGAAAATGGTAGTTTCCGTGCAGAGCAGCTGAAGATAATGTATTTTTAAGCACACCAAACTCAGGTTGTTTCCCTGTGTGCTACTAGGGCTCAAATTGCTCTCAGGATGCAGAATACTTTTCTTTATTATTGCTGTCCTCATCAGAGCTAACATACACCAAGGGCCTTTTGTGTACCAGGCACTGGTCTTGGGACCTCTCACTAGATTTCTGAGTATCTAGTATTTCCCATCCTCCAGATCAAGGAGCACGGATGAAAGAAAGTCACAGGTCATGACCAAGACCACAGCCAACGGTCAGAGCAATGGCAATAAAATCCTGCTTCCCACCCCTCCTTTTCTGCTAATCCCAGATTCAGAAATTTCTTAGCGGAAAAATTCACAGTGAAAATGTCTCTTTGTGCTAGTTTTCACAGCGTGGTGAGAAAATCTTTTCCTGGAACCTGAAGACATTTTTCTTATTGAAAAGGAAGTTGTAAATGGGGCGGTGGCGATTGCCCTGTGGGGGTTCTGGTTGATGGCCTCAGAAGTCCTATTTCTCTGATGTGTCAGTCTGTCAATTTTAGCCACTAACTTCTGACCTTGAATCAGACACATCTGCACAAAGACAGGACAGAAAAATCATGGCAGGCTGGAAGTCATGTGGGAATGGCTCCAGACCTCATACCCCGACCGAGTCTTAAGAAATGACAGTGAACGACTTTTTGTGATTTCAGTGCTCTAAGTCACTTTTTTTTTTTTTTTTTTTTTTAGCAGTTTGGCGTCAGGGAACTCATATATTGAACGGTGTTTGGTCTTGACAATTCTTTAAAAAAAATTGTTCAATGAAAACATCTTTATTAGAATCCGTGGACTCTTTTCCAATTATACCTGGTACAAATATACCTCGTTAAGATGTACGCCCTCTAAGAACGATTTCATTCATCTGCTTATTCATTCAACGCAGGTAGAGTGAAATTCCCCTAAAGACCAGGCTCTGCGTTGCACACTGAACATGCACTGTTGAACAAGTCACTTCTCTGCCTTTGTTTTTTGTTTTGTTTTGTTTTGTTTTGTTTTTATGTTTTATTTATTTCTAGAGGAGAGAGGAGACAGCGTGAGCAGGGGAGGGCCAGAGAGAGAGGGAGTCACAGACTGAAACAGGCTCCAGGCTCCCAGCTGGCAGTCAGCACAGAGCCCGACGCGGGGCTCGAACCCACGAACCGCGAGATCATGACCTAAGCGAAAGTCGGACGCTTAACCGACTAAGCCACCCAGGCGCCCCATCACTTCTCTGCCTTTGAAAAGCGGGAAGTCAGTTCTGGAAATGCACAAGGAACCAGGCAGTTACCTGCTTGACAAGAATTTTGCTGATGAACGTGCATTGTTCATCGTCTTCAGCTACAGCCCACTTCTGAAACAAAGCGTCCTGTTACCCTGGTCAGACTTTCTTGGCAGAAAGTGCTTTGCAAGTCTAAAGCACCATATAGTTGTGTGTTTTGACCATTATTCTTAGATCACCTCACATTAGCCAAAACTACAGCATTAGAACACGTTCTGCATGCTTTTAAGATACAATGATTTTTTTTTAGTCAGAAATGATAAAAACAGAAAAAGTACAGCTAAGATTCTTTCTGACCTCCAGATCTTCACCTGGCCCTCAAAAGCCATCTTCATGAGGTAGACTCTGCAGTCAGAAGAAACCATACGTGCTCGGATTCTTAACTCCCGACATAATCTAGCATTCTGAGGCCACATGCATTCCACAGAAAAGAACATGCTGCATCTCTTCAAAGAGAAGGCATTAGGGAGATTGTCTCACTTAGTTATCCTCAGATAATAGAATCTTACCTTGCCCCTGGTTCAAACCGGACTAATAAAATTAATCGAGGCTAAAATCTACTTGCTCCTCTGGTGTAAAAATGATGGCATGGTTACTGTTTTCAATCCCCGGTTTTAGCGTTGAAAGATTGTAAAAGATCTATTAGCAGAGTAAGTGGAATAATGAAATTGCATATGCTTGCAGCGGGCCTCTGAAGACATATTACAGTTATTTTTAAAATAGCAGTACTTGGGAGCATACCATATGTCATTCCTGTTATGACAACGATCCAGAGAATTATGGCTTCGCATCTGACATGATGGGTTGGTGCATATCAACTCATACTTCTAGATACCTTTACATGACGTAGTTTCCTCTGCTAGTACCAAAGACGTGAAGAAGACATTAAAAAGTCCAAAAATTCCTCCAGACTCTGTGTTCTCCCCCAGGCTGCCACATGAGGGCGATCTTCTCCCAAAATACATGCCAGCAGGTGTAACCATGGATTTCCACAAACAGAAAGAATACGTGTAAGATTATCTCAGGAGGATCTTTGGCCTGGCGAGGAGTGTTTCATGATTGACTGGTGCTAGCATGATATTTTGTTTCCTTTATGTTAATTTTTCTTTCACTTTTATAGGGTGCTAATCAATGGCTTGGATGACATCCAAAAGACTGGATGTATTATTTAAGTAAATAGCTTTCGTTTTGCTTGTGATTTGCAACTCGAGTTCCCTAATAAAATTTGTGGTTCATTGTGCATTTCCCATAGGGCTTTTTTGAAGAAGAAGAAGGTAAAGAGTATATTTATAAAGAGCCGAAGCTGACGGGCCTCTCGGAGATTTCTCAAAGACTGCTCAAGCTCTATGCGGATAAATTTGGTGCAGACAATGTGAAAATAATCCAGGATTCCAACAAGGTAAAGGAAAATCAGTATCCATGCACATAGGAAGAACGGAGTTATTTTTTAATTTTTTAACTGTATTTAAGCTTTCCTTTTCTGCCTGACTGCAAAGTAATCTACCTCAACTATATTGGAGGTTTTACCTGTGTATTTATTGGCTGGTCGATTGGTGATTTTTTTTTCTCAAAAACGCTATTCGTGTTTATTTGGGTAACTTTTAGGTAACCTTAGAAACAATTTACTAAATTCTTCTGCCATAGGTTGCTTGCATTTGAATAGCAATCTTAGGGTTAAAGTGATTGAGGGGCGCCTGGGTGGCTTAGTCGGTTAAGCGTCCAACTTTCGCTTGGGTCATGATCTCACGGTTCGTGGGTTCGAGCCCCGCGTCGGGCTCTGTGCTGACTGCCAGCTCAGAGCCTGGAGCCTGTTTCAGTCTGTGACTCCCTCTCTCTCTGACCCTCCCCTGCTCACGCTGTCTCTCTCTCTCCTAAACATAAATAAAACATTAAAAAAATAAAATAAAAAAATAAAAAAGAATTAAAAAATAAAGTGATTGGGCCTAGTGGTGGAGTCAGAGGAAACAGAAAAATATTTTTCCAGTCACAGAGGTCTTCTGGTGTCACACCAATTTTGACATCTGTCCTCTGTGACAGTACATTTGCTGATTACATTTGTATTAACCTGGGAACATCCGTTGCACCTCCTCATGGCTCTGCCAAGCAAATGCTACCAGCCTCTGCTTAGATTACTCAGAATCTTCTAGTAAACTTTCATTCATCTAGCCAACTTTTATTAAGCACCTACTCCAGGTCAGGCCCAGAACCAGGAGCTGGGGCACACAGAGTCTCACGGTTCACAGGGGGCTAAGAAGAGGCAGACATAGGGGCACCTGGGTGGCTCAATCAGTTAGGCATCTGACTTCGACTCAGGTCATGATCTCACGGTTCGTGAGTTCAAGCCCAGCGTCGGGCTCTGTGCTGACAGCTCAGAGCCTGGAACCTGCTTCGAATTCTGTGACTCCCTCTCTGTCCCTCCCCTGCTCATGTGCTCTCCTTCTCTCTCTAAAAAATAAATAAACATTATAAAGGAAGAACAAGAAGAGGCAGATAACATGGTTAATTAAATAGACTCCAAGGGAGTTCCCCAGGAAACAGGTCCAAATCACATGGAGAGAGTTCAGGGCTTCCTGAACAGCTCATTCGTGGCTGGGCAGTGCTTTACGGAGGAGGGCTATCTGATCTGGGAATTGCAGAGTGAGAAGGCGTTTGCTGGAAGCAGAGGGCATTCTGAGAAGCCCAGCACAGGCGATGCCAGGGATGAATGAGAAGAGGAGGTGTGTTTGCAGAATGACAGGCCTCTGCAACACAGGTAGGATAGAAAAGTATAATAGCAGAAGGACACATCTCAAAAAGTCAGTTTGTGCCCAAGGGTGGAGGCCACTATTGGGCCACCAAAGAAAAGGTCTTTTTTTCTCCCATCCTCTTTTAGGCAGCTGGTATTCGGAGGGATCGGGCATAAGACCGATTTCTGGGTCTGGGCAGAAATTGTCACGGTGTACCCATCGTTCTCTCCCTTAGCTTGAAAGGTACAATCCCTTACCCCTTAAAGATGGAAAGAGCTAGAATCACCCTCATGGTGGCACTCCCAAATAGGAAACATAGAGAGAGTTCCTAGTGAGATGAGAAAAATGCCCAATTTGGTGTCAGACAGCTGGAGTCTCGTGATGGCACCTCTCATCAGCTGGTGATCCATCTTGGAGAAACTAGCTAACCACTCTGAATCTCCTTTTTTTTTTAATCTGTAAAGTAGATACAGTTATACTTATCTTACAGTATAATTTTAGAAACATTATAAATAAGTTCATGAGCTTTCTCAGATTTCTGGAATCAGATAGGCAGTGAGTAGGTAAACAGATGGAGAAAGCTGGAGGAAGCTTAAAAATCCTTCCAGAAATCTTTAGAACAGAGGCTGAGACTCATCTCTTCCAACCTTGAAAATTCCCTGGCTTTTCTTGGGACACCCCCCATTCCCCCACCCAGCCTGTCTTCCTTCCTATTTCTAAAGCTTATTCACCAAAGCAGAATTACTAAAGAAATTATATAGGATGATTAATTGCAGAAAAGAGAAGGTTTTAGAGAAACTGAAAATAAATATATTTGCAATCATGAGACAGGCTAATCAGTTAATCCACTAATCAGACAAAGAACCTCCTTCTACATTATAAGCCCAGAGCCCACAGCCTGGTCTAGGTACATGGCTGACTCATAGAGGGAAAAAGAGATATATTTCTACTCTTAAGAAGCTTGTTTTCTAGGGACACCTGGGTGGCTCAGCCGGTTGAGCATTTAGCTTAGTCTAAGGTCATGATCTCTTGGTTCATTAGTTTGAGCCCAGTGTCAGGCTCGCTGCTGCCAGCGCAGAGCCGGCTTCAGGTCCTCTGCCTTCCCATCTCTGACCCTCCCCCACTGCAGCTGTCTCTCTCAAAAATAAATAAACATTAAAAAAAAAAAAAAAGCTTGTGTTTTAGACAAAGATCAGGACATTCACCACAGAAGAGAAAGCAAAGAGGGACGCCTGGGTGGCTCAGTCGGTTAAGCGACTGACTTCGGCTCAGGTCATGATCTCACAGAATGTGAGTTCAAGCCCCGCGTCGGGCTCTGTGCTGACAGCTCAGAGCCTGGGGCCTGCTTCAGATTCTGTGTCTCCCTCTCTCTCTGCCCCTTTCCCACTCACGCTCTGTCTCTCTTCTCTCTCTCTCAAAAATAAATATTTAAAAAAAAAGAAAACAGACAAGAAAGGATTATGTGAAACGCCATAGCCAAGTGCTTATGTTTGGAAGAATCTCACTACTGAGAAGTTCGGCTCCAGCCCTACCTCTGCCACCATCGAGCTGCTTGACCACAGTCCAGCCAGTTGCTCTTTCTGTAGTTCCAGGGCCACCCAACCTCTGAATGGCTACGATTGCCCACTCTTCCCCCAAGGGGACCAGGTCAGGCCCTCGGATGCCAGCTGAGAGAGTGCAGGGCTCCCCCCGCTTTGCGGAGCACCCGTGGCTCACCGCTGTCTCTTTCTCCGTCATGCGTTCGTTCACCCAGGTAAACCCCAAGGATCTGGACCCCAAATATGCCTACATCCAGGTGACGTATGTCACACCATTCTTTGAGGAAAAGGAGATAGAGGACCGGAAGACGGACTTCGAAATGCACCACAACATCAACCGCTTCGTCTTTGAGACGCCCTTCACGCTGTCCGGCAAGAAGCACGGCGGGGTGGAGGAGCAGTGCAAGCGGAGGACAGTCCTGACCAGTAAGTGCGGCCCTCGTTCCCGGGTGGGGGGCTGGCTGCAGGCTGGCAGACAAGTACCCAAAAGGTGCTAAATTAGGAATGCTGGCCGGGCAGAGCCAATGCGGCCTCCCTTGGGAAGCCAACCAGAAGAGAAGCCATCCACACAGTCACCTCATCCGCCTCTTCCCTGGAGACGTCTTGGTAAAGGTCATGGTGCCAGAGTCCTGGGAAAGGCGCTCTGGACTTAGCTCTCCTCTCTCCCTGAGCCCACCCCCAGTTACTTGGGGGTTAGCAGCTCTCAGAATTGTGTGCTTTTGAGGCAAGGTTCTAAGCCGTTCTGGATCTCAAGTTCCTCATGTGTAATGACCTCCCACATCCCCGCCAGCGCTGTCTAGATCTAGTCTATGAGGGGGTGATCCTCTCACTTACTGAGAAAACATTCCATTAGTGCTTACTAGGTGCTGGGCTCTGTTCTGGGAACTGAAACAAAACATGATCCTTGCCCTCACCGCTCACAGTCTGGTAGGAGAAAAGTGAAGCAAGACACTCAGGTGAGCAGAACATGAGAAAGAAAATGAGAATACGCAGGAGGGGCTCCTCAGGCAGGCTGAGGAGAAAGGCGCACTAGGGTATTCTGGAAGAATCTCGAGAGATGAACAGCCTTGGAGAGCGCAAGTGATACACGAATAGCAGTGTCATCTAGATTTTAGGACACGTTCATCTTCAGGAAACATTTTCAGAACTTTTATCATAAAACATTAGAACAAAGCGATGATAACATGTGCTATTTGGTATAGATATAAGCATCCGTTAGTGTAGTTTAGTGTCGCTTTTATTTGAATTATAAGTTGCGAGGGAAACTGTAATCTTTTCGGTGTTTGGAGACTGTGAAGGCCTTGATCCAGCCCATAAAATGAGGATGTGTTGGCTAGCCAAGTGTGGAAGAGCGAGCCAGGCAACAGTTCGGCTCAGATCATGATCTTGAAGTGCCTGGGTTCGAGCCCTGCATCACACTCTATGCTGACAGCTCAGAACCTGGAGCCTGCTTCAGACTCTGTGTCTCTGTCTCTCTCTGCCCCTCCCCCACTTGCACTGTGTGTGTGTATGTGTGTGTGTGTGTGTGTGTGTGTGTGAAAAATAATTACATCCTCTGGCATTGCTTTTGTGCAGCGAGTCACTTGTTCCCCTACGTGAAGAAGAGAATACAAGTCATAAGCCAGTCGAGCACAGAACTGAATCCTATCGAAGTGGCGATTGATGAGATGTCCAAGAAAGTTTCTGAGCTGAATCAGCTGTGCACGATGGACGAGGTGGACATGATCAGACTGCAGCTCAAAGTTCAAGGAAGTGTCAGCGTAAAGGTAGGCATTGTCTGGAGCAGAGATGCATAAGGCCAATGGCACCTGATACCAAACACCCTAGACATTTTTTACAAAGGGTGTAAAAGACATGTTTCTGTTCGTGATACCATCCTGCAACTTTTTCTGAGTCTTTAAAACTTTGTTTCAGTGTAAGGTGCATGTTGATGGTGCCAAACACAAGGACATGAACCTTTTTTTTAAGTTTAGCTGAAATATAATTTCTTCTTCCTCAATCCTCCTTCCCCGTCTTCTCCAGATAAACTCTGTTCTATATCCGAAAATCTAATGAATGAATGAATAAATGAATAACAAATGTGGCCATCTCATATAAATATCTGTTAGTAAGAGCCTTACGAAAGTGTTCAAAAACAAATCCTTTAAAAGTGTGTATACGTTCACAAGATGTGTGTCGGTATTTATCTGACTGTCAGCGGCCTGATAAGAAGCAGATGGCTACTCACTGTGGGTGATTAAAGAAAAGAGAGCAAACAGACTATTTGCAGAAGTATAAGCAGTATTTAGGAAAACAACAAGGTGGGCCCAGGAAATACCAAGACCGAGGGTCTGTTACTCCCTAGATCTGAAGATTGAGAGGAGACAAGAGAGAGTTGAAGCAGAGAGAGAGCTGGGAGAGCCAGCTGCTGATGGAAGCTACCTCTGACCACATAGACTGGCTGGGACTAGGGAGATTCAGGTGAGGCGCTCGCCTTGGGCACAAAGTGCCAGCAGACATCAAAAACCTCAGTACCCAAGGTTAAATAATATTTATTCAGTATTTTTTAAATAAAAAATAATTCCAACAGTTTCTACCGAATGAAGAGTTAAAATTTTATACCAGGGCAGGCCCGTAGCAATGCCCTGTGGATCCCAAGGCAAAAAGGAAAAATTGGTGATGCTGACCCTGACATTGACCTGCTTGCCTCTTCCCTGCCTACCTTTTCTCCATGTCCCCCATGGCTGACTCAAAATAGTAACAATAATTTTTTTAAGCCAAAAGGCAAAAGAACCATTGCTATGCTCCAAACGGGATGGGTTCTTTCAGCATAGAGCTGTGTCAAGGAAAGTGGACATTGGATTGAGGGAAGCAGAGGGAACATCCAGAATGTTTGCTCCTCCTGCCATTCTGGGAACACCTGGCAGACATAGGCATCTGAAGACAGCTCAAATACAGTATTAGCCTCCTTCTGCTATGACCTTATGCCCTCCAAGCCCCACAGTCACATTAAAAGACTATAAGCACTAAAGGACATGGACTCTTTCACGAATGGGTGCCTACTTATATGTGTGAGCATGAATAGGACCTAGCATTGTGCATTCATTCAGCAAATCTGATAAATGCTTCCTCTGGCCAGAATCTAGGCCAGACTGTTGAGTGGAACCCAGTAAAAGAGTAACCCGCAGGGTGGTGTGTGCTTAACTAGCACCACGGAATGTCCGCTCTCCATAGTGAAGTGTTGACTTTAATGTGAATAGAAAATATATATATAAGTAGTGCATCACACATTTGATTTCACAGATATTAAATTTAAAGTTAAGTAAATAAAAATGAGTCTCGTCTTCAAAGATTTTAAGACCATAACAGTGCAAGCAGCGTATGGATGTGATAAATATAGGAAGCAATGGCCTAGTGACGGTGTGAGAAGGGTAGTGTGAGGTACTGCACGCGGACACATCCTTCAGTAACTTACTGACTTCCGAGCTGGGGGACAACAGAGAAGACAGGTGACAAATGAGTAGATGTGAGAAGATGTGGGTGCTGTGTGATTGGTGCTACCCCTTCCAGCTGTGGAGAAGGCTCCGCCCAAGAGGAAGAAGAGATCGTCTTCAGACTTTTCTCTTCTCACCCCCAGGTTAATGCTGGCCCGATGGCCTATGCACGAGCCTTTCTTGAAGAAACCAATGCGAAGAGATACCCTGACAACCAAGTAAAACTTTTGAAGGAGATATTCAGGTGAGCTTTTCGTTGTTGGAATGTTCTGAAGCTCCTTCAGCCAGGAGCCACCTGACCAACCCTCTTCAAGGTTGCAGAGCCTCTCTGTGGCCTGACATTGGGTTGCCGTTCTCTGGGGCTGGCTGCTCATTCCCTTATTGCTGTCCCTAAAGGCAATTCGCAGATGCATGTGGGCAGGCCCTGGATGTGAACGAGCGCCTCATCAAGGAGGATCAGCTGGAGTACCAGGAAGAGCTGAGGTCCCATTACAAGGACATGCTCAGCGAACTCTCCACAATCATGAATGAGCAGGTAAGACTTTCCGGGAGGTGGCCCAAGATGCCGGTTCATGGAGAGTGCCCATTTTATACCCAGTGCCCGGAGGCCTCTTTTCTTACCTGAACGCCATGGTGTTGAGTTGCTGGTGCCTCCATGTACAACACCCTTTGCCTCTCAAAGCAGAGATCGGGTTGGGGAAAACCCTATTTATAAAAAAGAAGATCATTTCCAAAGTTTTCAGATATGTTTATCCAAACCATGGAAGCTATTGGTTTTCTAGAAGAGTTGGAACCTCTTAGACAGTAAGGAACACAGGGTGACATTCCACCAGGTTTGCTCCTATCACCCCGGATGTAGGACCTCACAAGTCCCAGGCTGTGATACGGAGTTCTATAGTTCTGCCCCCAGGGTCTCTGTACCTAACTCAGGAAAAACAGCCGGATGAGGGGTTTTAAGGTAGAGACAGCCTCTGCAGAGGCTGGGCCTCCTGAAGATGTGCAGAACTGGGTAAAACTCAGTCCTTTACCCCACCAGCAAGTCATTCATGATTTCTGGCCTGCAGCCAGCATGTGCTCTAAAGCTGTGCACAAAATCTGGATATTCATTCATCATGGTACTTTGCAGGGGCAGATAATCAAGTGGTCCAAAGCCATATTCTTTGGCTTCTTAGCATTCATCAACTCTCTTACTGGACCTGGACATCTTATTACCCATGGTCCCCTCGAGAAGTTAGATGTGCTTTTTACCGAATAATTGAGGGGTGCCTGGGTAGCTCAGTCGGTTGAATGTCCCACTTCGGCTCAGGTCATGATCTCGTGGTTCATGGGTTCAAGCCCCACGTCGGGCTCTGTGCTGATGGCTAGCTCAGAGCCTGGAGACTGCTTCAGATTCTGTATCTCCCTCTCTCTGACCCTCCCCTGCTCACACTGTATCTCTCTCTCTCAAAAATAAATAAAACATTAAAAATAATGATAATAATTTAGTGCGTCGGACAATCTGAATAATTTCCTGATAGTGCCTCATGCATAGCAGCCACTCATTAAAAATTTGTTTCCCTTCGTCTCTTTAAATGGCCTAGCACTATCCACACTATTCACAAAACATGAAATGTATCACATGAATGTTTTCTTCTAAGTGCATTTCCCATAAGTTCTTTTTTCTTCTTTCCCATCTCCTTTTACCCACATTTTAATTATTTTAATGTTTATATAATTTTGAGAGAGAGATAGAATGCAAGCAGGGGAGAGGCAGAGAGACAAGGAGATTAATAATCTGAAGCAGGCTCCAGGCTCCACACCATCAACACAGAGCCCAAAATGGGGCTCAGACTCACAAGCCATGAGATCATGGCCTGAGCCAAAGTCGGGTGCTTAACTAACCGAGCCACCCAGGATCCTCTCCTTTTACCCACATTTTAAACTCTCCAGAGTAGCTAGAAAAGACATCAGTTAATTGACTTATGTTGGAGATCATTTATCTTCCGATAGGATTCCTCAATGAGGGATTATTATTAGTGGTTTCAGATTATCAGGAGGTGATGGGAATCAATAACTCAAGAGAGATGCCTCAATTGCATGGATTAATCATAAATCTGCGAGTGAAACAAAAAGGACAAGCAATGGATCTTAAAGTGGAAAAGGGGATGAAGAAATGCTTGTTTGCAACTATAATTGCATCTGACTTTGAAACTTCCAGCAAAAAATGCTTTTCTTTTTTTTTCCTGGCAGCTCTGTCGCGGTCCGTGTCTGTACAGCTTCTGTTCCTCTGTGTCTAGTATTTCCCTCAGTACTATAAGCAAAAGTGGTATGTTTTTCTTTCCTTATGTCTATACCATCCTTCGTGGCCTTCTGATCTGCCTATCTCTTCCTAATTGTTCATATCCCCCAGACATCTCCATGGTGGCTAGGGTCCTCTAAGCATTTAATTAGAACAACTTTATTTACATCTCAAGATAGGTTTATGTGAGGTGGGGTGGGGGGGGAGCTTACCGATTAAAATTAACAATTTAGCTTTTTTTAAGTGTATTTTATGTATTTATTTTGAGAGAGAGAGAGAACACATGCTCACAGGGGAAGGGTAGAGAGAGAAAGAACAAGAGAGAATCCCAAGCCATGGAGCCCAATTCAGGGCTTGAACTCAAGAACCATGAGATCATGACCTAAGCCCATGACTTGAGTCAAAATCAAGAGTGGGACTTAACCGACTGAGCCACCCAGGTGCCCCAGCAACTTAGCTTTTAAAAAGAAATTCATACTCTACCAGTTTAGAAAATATATTTGATTGAGCTCATTTTGTATCTAAAACAAAGATTCAATATACCTCAAATTGCAACAAAAGTAAAATAAAACAAACAAAAGAAACAAATACAAGAACCAAGTGATTAAGAAGAGAGAAAAATAATTTTTTTCCCAGGAAACCTTTGCTAAAAGAAGCAAAATTTGACTTTGTGCTTCCTGGAAACTGATACAAAGAAAAGAAATGGATGGATTACACAGATCTTATCATTCAGTAAAATAGATGATTTGTCCACAGGAGAGGTAAACTTTCTCCCAATCCTGGAAACTTATTACATCAGTATTTATATATGGGACAATATCTACAATATGTATCATGTAACATGTACATGGCATCTTCAAAAAAATTTTCCTTATAAATTATACAGGCATTCTACATTTCCACCTTAGATTAAAATTAGAACAAAGTATTAACTTCTAGCTCTGAGAATCTAGAGGAAGAAGTAGTTAATTAAAATTATCAATCATAAGCATCAATTATCCATAGTGAAACATAAGTTATCTAGAGCAAAATAAGCTGTTTTTCTGATAAGTATTGATATGTGTTATTTGTTGGTTGTGATGAAAAATACCCTGAAATCAGAAATAGACAGCCTGTGATAAAGAGCTATAAATTCCATGGTATTTTTAAAAATGGGTATTTATCTCAGTTCAGATTCACAATAACCAAAAAAAAAAAGATTTGCTTCTTTTCTCCATTTTCCTTAATGAAAAGGCATCTGGCCATAATGATTGGGTGGATCACTGTAGTGGAGGGAAGAGTAGTCAAATTTTAGAATAATCCTGTAATGCGTGAACGAACCATAATCTGTAATGCATGAATACATTCACATACTTTTAAACTCACAACATGTTCTAGAAAAAGTTACGTATGTAATTACAGGGAAGAGAGAAAGTCTACCATTGAACTTTTAAAAATAGAAATAGTGGGGCATTCACTTTCAAATGTCCCCTCTCTGAGAGCTTTCCGACTATTCTTCCTTTCTGATTTTATACTCTATTAAACTTTTGCCTTCTGCTCAATAAATAAATAAATAGACTTAAAATGTATACAGAATTTTAGAAAAATAGAAACAGAATTATTCGGGATGCCTGGATGGCTCAGTCGGTTAAGAGTCCGACTCCAGCTCAGGTCATGATCTCACAGTTTGTGGGTTCAAGCCCCTCATCAGGCTCTGTGCTGACAGTGCAGAGCCTGGAGCCTACTTCTGATTCTGTGTCTCCCTCTTCCTCTGCCCCTCCCCTGCTCATGCTCTATCTCTCTCTCTCAAAAATAAAAAATAAAACATTTAAAAAAATCTTTTTAAAAAGAAAGGAATAGAACTAATTATGCAGTTCATTCCTAAAGGGTACAGAAAAATCTTAGCTAACAGGGTATCCTAAAGCCACCTACTTAGTGAAAGAAATGTCCATGTAAAGAAAGAGATGGAAAGGGATAAAGAGGATACTGGTGTGTAAAATGAAGATGTGGAGATAAAGCAGTTTAACTCACTAAACAACAGGCAGACAATGACGACCTTTACAGGCGGCCAAGATGCCACACTATTTTATGAGTATCCAAAACTGTCAAAGCCTCCTGCGATGGAGGTGTAAGAGATACATGTAAGTAACTGGATGAAACATAAATATAAGATGCTCATTTGGAGTCTGCTTCAGCGCTGAGGATGAGAGCATAGTGAAGTCAGCAGTGGGAATGGATCTCAAATATAAAATACAGAGAGAGGAACACATTTACTCTGTTATAGTGCCAAGTAGGCAAGATGCAAAGTCTATTGCTCTGGGCATTTCAGATCCTCTATGCACGCATTATTTCCCAAATTAGTGGAGCAGAAATTGCGGTGTTGATCATAAGAATTTGTTGGCAGTATAGGATACCCAGATGCTTGGCCTTGTGCAGACAGAACTGTTAATCTGTCTTGAAAGAGGGTTAGAGCTAAACCACAGTAATGTGTGAAGCGAGTGGAAAAATCTTCATAACTAGAAATTTGAAATATTCATGAAGTCTCTTCTTTACAGAGATACATCTTAGAGATGCCTTTGGGGGGGGCATCTTACTGTTGTCATTATACTCACATATCATTATTTGATCTGACAGGAGAGTATTATTTGGCACATTAATAATATTTTCAAAGAAAAATCAGGTCAACGTATATCTTTTCTAACATTATATTTCCATGAATGCAAATATTTAAATGACCTTTCAGATGTTTCCCTTTTGTGGCATATGACGATATGAATTATAAACTTTTAGAATAAAACAAAATTCCGAAATTACTCAGATACGATCATAAAGTCGTTCATTTATAAAGTTATATGTGATAGCTGAAGAGTATTGTGAAGCTATTTTAAATCTTGCCAAAATGCTTACGGCATGGGCTTGGGGGAAAAAAAATTCTTCAGAATCCCTCCAATAGGTACATTTCCAAAAGTTTGCAGAATCCTTGTGGGGAAGAAAAAGATGCCTGTCCTGGGTTTTAATTTTGTGTTTGTTGCTATTAACATGAACCTCTCTCTTTTCGTTCTGTTTTGTCCTGTTGTCTTTTGTGAAGATTATGTGCAGGGAAGACCCGTCAAAGCGCGGAGCAGAGCGAACCTGCCCACGAGTAATTAGCAGGCCGGCCCTGTCTCTGCCCACTGTCTCCATCTCGGCCAGTGAAGAAGCTTGAGGGGAGGTCTGTGCACCAGACACACCTCAAAGGGACCCTTCTGAATTTGCAGCTCATCTCGGGGAAGAGAAAGACTTAATTTATTTGAAGTTTTTACAGTGTTAATTTTTTTTTTTACCTCGCTAGCTTGAGAATTTCGCCAGCCTCTGGTTTTGCACATTTCTTATGATTTTTTTTTCCTTTGAGCAGCTTTGATCAAGCCAAGCCGAATATTTGCCGTAAAAATTCCAATGAACGTGTAGCTCAAAAGCAAACCCTAAGTTTGCTGTCACTTACAGTATGTTCAATACCAAGTCCTGGTACGCATATTTTAAAGGTCAAAGTGAATGTTTTTGTAACATTTAAGCATATTTCAAATGTAAATAGAAGATTGTAAAATATATGGTTTTTACCAAATTTAAAAGAGCCTTTTTAGTTAATACTTATGACAGTGCTAAAATTATATGAATAACATTTCAGATACCATTATATTAAAATATTTGTGTAGGTGTACAAAAATGTTGATAAATACTAATCTTTAAAGTTTGTGAAGTTCCTTTATTTGTAATATATGTGCTCTCAAAAGCAATGGGATGTGAAATTATGTATTTTGTTGTTAATAGAAATAAAAAATACAGTTACTTTGCACTTGGTTTCTTCCTGAAGAGTGGACGCATTGCTCCTAAATGTGGTTCACTAGACGGTACATCTGCTGACGCAATCTTACACGCACTACTTATGGGGCCTTTTCAAGAAGTCAGGAAAAGAACTCAACCTTCAGCCAGGCAGTACCTACAAAGATCAATTAGATGGGTCAGGGGTGTCCAAATTTAGGTTAGTAGAATGCTTGGGGAAGAAAGAATGAATCAGAATCTTGAAGGTTGTGGTATTTAATAGGACTCTTCACAAAGATTCCATCTCTACACTCTATAAACTTGTGGGATTGCACATTCCTGCCTCTTTTGAAGTTGGACTTGACCATGAGACTTGCTTTTGAAATGTGAGCAGAAGTGACACGTGTGTCATTTTCAGGCAGATACTAAAAAGCCAGTGAGTGGTTCCACCCAGTCCTTTCACCAAAGCTGTCACATGGAGATGAAGCCTCTGTCACCCTGAGTCCCCAAGTAACCACAGTGGGCATGCACACACACACACACACACACACACACACGTACACGTACACAACATTCCCCACTAACCTTGTCGAACATAGAGACATAGAGTCTAAGTAAGAAATACATCTGGTTATATTAAGGTCCTCATGATCTCGTGATTCAGGGCCTGTTTGTTATGGCAGCATAATGAGCTCATCCTGGCTGATCTGTGTTTTCGACAGAGTTGTGACTGATGTTCAGCTAACACACCCTGCCTCCTCCCCCAGCCACCCCTCTCCCCCAGTGGACACTGGCAGCAGTGAGACAGAACAAAGTTTTATTTTAGAGAAAGAGAGCCCATGAGCTGGGGAGAGGGGTGGAAGGAGAGAGAGAAAGAGAGAGAGAGAAATTTAGGCTTCACACTCATCATGGAACCTGGCCCAGGGCTCAGTCTCACAACCCTGGGATCATGACCTGAGTCAAAATCAAGAGTCAGAGGTTCAACCAACTGAGCCATCCAGGTGCCCCTCTTCCTTCTTTAGACCAGATGCATGGAACTGGCTTCTCAGACTGAAGCCAACACACACATCTTATCTATTGCACATGGTGTCTTCAGTTTTTTTTATTAGATATCAACATGTAAATATTTGGACACATCTAAAATTCCAGCTTCTTGGTATCTGTTAAAAATTCAGGCTCTCTGACAATGATGAATTCACATTCTTACATGACAACAATCAGTTAAAATGGAGGCACTGTTGATCCCATTACATGTGCTTTCCAGCTTGCCAGAGTCCTAATTGGCACCAGGCCCTAATTGACTTAGACCAGATCAGCCCCCCTTATTTATATTTCCTGCCTAGACTGTAGAGGCATGTGCAGATCCCTATTCAAACTTTTTATAGGCAAGTATAGTGATCACTAGATGTGGACAGCAGATCATCTGGTTTAGAATCAAACAGGACGCATGTTAAAATGCATATTTCTGGAGGCGCCTGGGTGGCTCAGACGATTGAATGTCTGACTTCGGCTCAGGTCATGATCTCACAGTTCGTGAGTTCGAGCCCCGCGTCGGGCTCTGTGCTGACTGCTAGCTCAGAGCCTGGAGCCTGTTTCGGATTCTGTGTCTCCCTCTCTCTCTGACCCTCCCCTGCTCATGCTGTCTCTCTCTCTGTCTCTCAAAAATAAATAAAACATTTAAAAAATGCACATTTCTGGGTTCTATCAAACCTCCTGAAATAGAAACCCTAGGAACCATCCCCAGCTCTATGCAACTCTTAGGCACAACAGGGTATAAAAATTCCACTGAGTACTCTAATTAACTACCTCTAAAAATGTCCTTTGCAGAAGACTATGCCTTGTAAACCAGAGACCTGATTTTCAGTTGCCAAGACACTGAATTCTTATTTTATATTTTTCATCTTTATATAACCTTTCTCAAAACAATCTACAGTATTTTATTCAAATTAATAACTCCTCAAGATAAACTCAGTAAAAAAAAAATGGTAGTAAATTTCACAGTTCTACAAATGGAAAGAATAAAAATAAGACAAGTGGCATCATTTTCCTTATTTACCCTGGAAAGTATCCAACATAGAATACGTGGAACTAGTGTTTGGGTTCAGTCCTGGCTCGGTACACCATCCATTCATCACCCCACCCAGTATCTACTTATCTTTCCATTCGCATTTTTAAAAAATTTTAAGGGTGCCTGGGTGGCTCGGTAGGTTAAGCGTCTGACTTCGGCTCAGGTCATGATCTCACAGTTCATGAGTTTGAGCCCTGCATAGGGCTCTGTGTTGACAGCTTAGAGCCTGGAGCCTGTTTCAGATGCTGTATCTCCCTGTCCCTTTGACCCTCCCCTGCTCACACTATTTATTTTTGAGAGACAGAAAGAGAGGGAGCATGAGCAGGGGAGGGGCAGAGAGAGAGAGGGAGACACAGATTTTGAAGCAGGCTCCAGGCTCTGAGTTGTCAGCACAGAGCCCAACGCGAGGCTCTAATCCATCAAACTGTGAGATCCTGACCTGAATTGAAGTCGGACCCTCAACCGACTGAGGTACCCACGAGCCCCTCCATTCTCATTTTAAAGTGCAAAATGTACAACCTATAAAAAAATTAACGTGTGCCCACATTTTGGTGACAATTATCTTACAAACAAGTGTCCATTATCCAAAGTCTCCCAGTATGGACCTACTGTAACTGTGTTCTCATTCATTTAAACACCAATATGAATGGACCCATCAGCCTGTTTCCTTCAAAATGACATACAGCTTTCTGAAAAATGGAGAGCATGTTACAGGGAAGTATCAGCTTGCACAATCCTGAACGTTGCTTTGAAAGATTTTACCATATTTGCAGAATGATTTTTCATCTTATACTATAGTTGAACTCCAGAAGGAGAGATAGATAGATGATAGATAGATAGATAGATACATAGATACATAGATACATAGATACATAGATAGATACATAGATAGATACATAGATGATAGATTTATGTATAGATAGATATGTACTCTTTGAGCAATACTCTTATTAGCAATTAGGAAATGAAACAAATTTGAGAGCAAATGTAACAAATGATCCCAAATAACACTTTAAAGTTACTCATAACAAGTGGCCCCCATATCCTCTACTCCAACATTTGTATCAGTGAAAAGTTATATATTTTAAAGACAGCTATCATATTATATGCTGATATGTGATATTTTGTTCAGAAAATGATAAAGAACAGGCATGGCTAATGTCAAAGATTCTCTCCAGGAAGCCCCTTGCCCCTTTCTAGTTTCTTGTCCTGCCTGTTTGCTTATATGTACCCTTAACTTAGAGCCACCATGTTCTGCTCCCTTAGAAACAAAAAACAAAAAACAAAACCTATCTTATGCCTCCTTCTGACTGAAAGATCCCTTTTCCTTTTCTCTAACCACACAAATCCAACCCAGAGACCCCAGGACCATGTGACCTCATACCTGTAGTTCTTGCTGTGATGCCACACCAGCTCCATCCTTTAGGACTGAGACACCCATTATGCCAGTCGCTGGTACCCCTGCTAGCTAAGGGCTCTTAACTGAGTCCCCCTGGCCCAAGGTCACATCACTCACCCAGAGGAAGCTTACCCTCAACGATTGGTTGATGGTGGAAACTGCAAAGGCCAGGCTTCATGGCCCCAGTTCAGGACAACTAGGAAAGGCCATCTCAGCTTTGATGTTAGCCACCACCTCACTGAGAGGCCATCTGGAAATACATCACAGTTCAGCTCCTCTCCATGCCCAACCATCTTCTGAAGGGGATTCCCAAGAGGTGCTGATTAATTCCCAATACGTTTCTTACATTGACATCTCCACGTAGACTCTTTTTCTTTGGGAATGGCTCAAGTCAGTAGCTTTCCAGGAGCTCTGTTAATGACCCTTGTTCACCTGAATTTCACATTCTGTGTCCTTCATTGGCCATATTGCCTTTAATCACCCATTTTCCTTTCCTTAATTATGTTTTCATTTCATGTGTCCATGTGTTCTTTCCAACCATGTCATGCGTTCCTTGAAGGCATATTGTGTCTTAATCTTCCTTCTGAGCTTGGCATTCAGATTGCTGAGCTGCACTTCAGAGTTCTGGAGCCAAGTTCTCAAACTTCTGTCGGGATGGATGAGTTCCAGAAAAAATGCTAGGGCAGGGGACGGGAAACACAGGGAGAAAGAGCAGACTGTGGGAAGATGGTTTTGAGGCCAGGAGTCATTGTAGGAAGGAGTCTCCTCGAATCTCTCTCTCTCTCTCTCTCTTTTTAATGTTTATTTATTTTTGAGAGAGAGAGACAGAGTGTGTGAGTTGGGGAGGACAAAGAGAGAAGAACACACAGAACTCGAAGCATGTCTAGCTCCATACTATCAGCACAGAGCCGACATAGGACTCGAACTCACAAACTGTGAGATCATGACCTGAGCCAAAGTCGGATGCTTAACTGACTGAGCCACCCAGGTACCCCTGAAATCTTTTTCTAAGAGCATGTTTTTTGAAAATATCAGAGTTTACTGCTTTCTTGTTTCTTTTCAGTTTTCCATTTTGCTACTGAAATGTTTGACACTAGATACATTTATGTATAGGAACAAATTTAGGCAGAACTATTAATGATATGATATTTTGATTTGGGAACTTCCCAGCTTCTCTTTGTCCCCAGTTCCCTATGCCCTCCCCATCACTCAGTCACCTGGCTTGCCTGACTGTGGTCCCTACTCTGGCCCTTCACCCAGCCTTATCTTCCTTAGGCATAGAGTCCACACCTTCCCCGTCGGTGCTTGGAATTTAATAGTTCCAATTCAACTGCCAATTCCAAGCAAAGTTAGGTTGTTGCCTAGGATGCTGGATTGGGGAGGATTATACAAGGCCACCTCTACTCCCAGAAGGTATGAGCAACCAGTAGTGTTCTGGGCACAGAAGCCAAGAATGGCAGCCTACCTGTTATGTCTTTGCCTTCTGTTCATGAACCGTCTGCAAAGGCTAACATCAAGTTATCGCAAACTATAATTATAGGAGAGAGTACTTTCCTGGGAAAATTAGTATCCTCCAACAACAATCTTTAACCCAAGGAAGTGAATTTCTAATTGCTGGAATTGTTGGTCTTCAGATATTCTGCCCCTAGAGCTCTTTCTTCCTCAACCCACACCCCTCTCCACCATCTCACTGCATAGGCAGTCATCTCCTCCATCGAGGCTAAACTAGTCCCTAAAAATATTCAGTAAAATCAGATCTAGGTGAAGTAGTAAATGAATTACAAACAATCATACCTACTAATTATCTGAAGTTTCAACTAGGTATGTCCTTGGGCCAATCACTAAAGCTCTCTAAGAGAGGGACGCGATCACCACTGACCAATTTAAGAGAATTAAGTGAATAAAAGAGATGGGTGGACACTTTGTAGAGTGTTGTGCATCTATGTCATCTGTTAGTTGCTAATTGAGCATTTTCAGTTATCAGTCTTACCAACTCACTCTATATTCCCATACCATCGCATTGCAATCAGTATCTGATTCCCCTGATTCTCAAATAACATTCAAGGTCTGATGGGTACTGGGAGAGCCAACTGTGGATAATGAGGGCCAATAAAGAAGCTTGAAAACATGAAAAAGTCTTTCTCATAAAATACTGAATTTTTAAGAGGGGGGGAAAAGGACTTAAAGACATCATAAGAGTGGACATTGGAAAGTCCCCTTGGCATGTCCTTTGCAGCCTCACCCTGGTTATGGCCTGAGAATAAAGAGAATATATATGATCTACTTAGAGAGCACAGTCTTATCCTGGCCAGTAACACATTTGCCTGAAATGGGACATGATAAGTGTAGATTTACACATGGGCACAGGAGAGGAGCTGTGATGAACAGGGGGCAGATAAGCAGATACACAAGTCTGGGATCAGAACCTGGGTGATTAGGTGTTATGAGTGAATTACAGAGATGAGAAAATATCAACCAAAGGAAGAAATTCCCGTGAAAGCTCTAAACTCCTTTGCCTTCCCCTTGCCTCTTGATATTCCTGTAGGGAATACATGTGCTTGGGGATGGGAAGTAAGAGAAGAATAATTTGGTAGAGTGATCATAAATCACAAATCTCAAGAGAAATGCTATAGGGAGCACATAAAGTTGATCTTACAGGAATAAGGAGTGAAAGATAGATCAAAACATGTCCAAATGAGGTTCATGAAGGTCACTTGGAGAAGGTGATTAAGCCTGAGTAATTGAGCAAAGGTTTACAAAGAATAGCTTTAAATAACACTAATGTCAAGGCTTCTCCAGAGGAATCTGCTTGCAATTCTCTTACATCATTAATATTGCACTATAAAGTCATTGTTTCTTGGATATATTCCTAATGAATAAAGGATATTTGCTTTTGAGGTGGACAACTTCCCACGTGTTTCATCAAGAGCAAATACAACTATAACTACTAAATCCAGTTTTCAAGTTATAAGTAAGATAATGTAAGGCCACAAGTCTAAACGTCTAAACTAAACTGACTCCATGACAGGCTTTAAGTTTCCCCTCTAAACTAAAAGGCCTGAGTTTTAGCTTCCCCGAAACTATCAGGTAGTTACGTATTACCCAAGGCAGGAGAAACCACCCTTGCAACACCCAATCAGGAAAGGCCAGTGACCACCCTCCACACTGTTAAGGGAGAGGCCTGGAGATAGAAACTATAGATAGGACCTTGTTACGTAATGTTAAAGTTAACCCGTTAGTCGTCGAGTAAGACCCTAGGCTCGCTCTGTGATTGGTTAAATTTAAAGGTACTCCAAGTGTTGTAATTGGATCCCGCCAAAAGTAACGAATACTCTAGACAATGTGTGTGGTCAAACCCGCTGTCAATGATGTTGTATAATTATGATTGGATCACTGTTCCCATGTCACAACTTCTGTAACTCCCGCGTCACAAACCCCATAAAAACCCTACTCTGCCCTTGTTCGCGGCTCTCAGCATGGATCCATTGCGTTGGTGAGGTCTGGGAGCCTGAGCTTAAGCCGTAATAAAGCCCTTTGCCTTTGCATAGGTGACTCGTGACTCGGACTCCTTGGTGGTCTTTGAATTTTGGGGAGATTGCGATCTGGGCATAACAATAATGAATGGCATTAGCAGGGTATTTTATTGAACAGAATGGCTCACTGACCGAGGAAGTCTGCTTCACAATATTTGCATGGAGGTTAGTAACTCTCTTTGGATTTCTAAAGGAATCACCTACTACAATGTTATTTTTCCCTTCAGATGAGAAATTTTATTTATTTTGGGGGTGGGGATGTGTAATTTTACAAAAATAAATAAAAATAATATTAAAAAAATAATAGTAAAGTTCTAGAAATCAATTTAAATCCATTTTTTTAAAAGTACAAAAAATTTTTACTTCTTAGCAAAGATCAAGCAAACTAGAAATCTAGCCAGAAAGGCTCTAGACTGTTCTTTGAAAATATTTCCTAGCAGTGACCCAAGGCCATGGCAGAGCCCTTTCACCACCTCGGCTCGAAACTACTGCCTTGGATCCAGAGAGTTAAATGGCCCATCACATTCATTGGAGTAGTTTTCAATGTTCAGCCTCTCCCTTCTGAACAGCTGAGCAAAACAGACACTGACTCCCTTAGGTGTATTGGTTATTCCTAAGCTAGAGAAGCCAGAAAGAGTGTGGCCCCTCACTCTGCCTTTATCATTTAGAAGAGCTGAAAATAGGATTCCTTTCTAGAAAGAAATGGTTCCCATTAAGACTTTAAGTTGCAGGGGCACTTGGGTGGTTCAGTCAGTTAAGCACCTGACTTCAGCTCAGGTCATGAGTTTGAGCCCCACATTGGGCTCTGTGATGACAGCTAAGAGCCTGGAGCCTGCTTCCAATTCTGTGTCTCCCTCTCTCTCGGCCCCTTCCCTGCTTACACTCTGTCTATCTTTCTCAAAAATCATTAACATCAAAGAAATTTTTTTAAATAAAGATTGTAGGTTGCAAATCATGATGCAAATTAATCTGTACCTTTAAGGGATCCTGGTTCAGATACCACAGATAGTTATATTTTTACTGCTGGAAAACGTTGAGAACAAAACAATAACAGGCTTATAAAACCATCACTCACTGCTTCCTATAGCATAACTCAGGTGTGTAACTATGCTAACAAGAGTCAGTGACTCTGTTAAAAGAAGCAGGGATTTCCCCCCATCTTTCTTTCCTATCTTATTGCTGGTCCTGCTTGGAATGAGTCAGAGCCCCAAGAGGGGGTGAGTAGATGCCACTCCCCAGAAATGGGGATTTCCTAACATCATATGTTTGGCAAGAAGGAAATGAGACTGAGATGTTTAAAACAAAATGCATGAAACACAAATGAGTCTAGCTCAGCAAAGCAAGCCAGTACTTCCCTGATGCCCAGGCAGATATCACCAACCCTCTGGAGTCTGAGGTTTTCCACTTGCAAAAGCTCCCACAAGATGAGGCATCTGTTTGTTTCTGGGAGGTATCATGGCCACATTATTTTATACCTCTCAAAATAACTTCCATTTGGCATGACGCATAAGTACATCATTAAAAGTTGAATTTTCAAGTCAAGCTGTCAGTAAGATCACAGGATGCCTTAATTTGAAGAACAGGTTGTAATATGTTGGTTAGTATCCATTGTTTCAGTCTCATCAAATGTGCAGCTCTTCCACTCTGAGAAAGAGTGCCTTTGGCAAAAATGCAGGGCCCTTGGAGAACTGTGTGGCTGCGACCAGTTCCCTCTTCTAGAAGCCATAGAAATAGCTCCTGGTTGGAGTCACTGAAAATTTCTCCACCCTTTCACCTCAGAAATAGGCGTCAGTGCAGTGTTCATCTTCAGTGAAAACCGTGCTTTGCTTTCTAATTCATCTGATGCCTTTATTGGAATTAGCAACTTCTTAGATGATCTATTTATTATATCAGATGATGTGTCCTTTTAAATCTGAATGCTAGCATATTCTCCTTTTGAAAATTAAGAACTAACCTTCTTCTTGTCAGAATTCCTCGTTTCTATTTTCTGTACTGATACCTTAACATTTGAATATGCAATTAAAATCAAATCTGAAAGACTTCGTATAGCAGCCCATTGCCATAGGTCAACAACAAATACCTTCTCCGGGTCTTATGCAGCTAAGGTGTTGTATGGTTCAGAGTAAGGAAAAAGAATTCCATAAAAGGAGACAGAAAATAAATAGTTGCATCAAGTATGAAGACAAAGCTGGCATCTGGTGTGCCTCTGTAGTCCAGAGTCCTAGCGAGGTGCCTGGCATAGAAAAGGGTCTCAAAAAGGGAGCCCAGGTGGCTCAGTTAAGCTTCCAACTCTTGGTTTCAGCTCAGGTCATGATCCCATGGTTCATGAGTTCGAGCCCTGCATTGGGCTCCATGCTGATGGCACAGAGCCTGCTTATGATTCTCTTTCTCTCTCTCTGCCTCTCCCCTGCTCATTCTCTCACTCTCTCAAAATAAATAAATAAACTTAAAAAAAATTTTAAGGTGTCTCAATCAACACTTGTAAGCATAGGTGAATGAATGAATCAATCAATCAATCAATCAATCAATCAAACAAAGAAGCTATGAAGTTAGACTTCCTTGAGCAATTTCATGCCGACTCTACTCTCCCTACTCATACCACTGAAGGTGGAATGTATTAAGTCTGAATGTCATTGTGGTTCTTAGCCTGTCCCTTGGAGAAGATATAAAACCCCAGCTCCACCACTAATTTCTTGTGTGATGTTGAGTGAGCGTCCATACTGAGCCTCAGTCTCATCATCTGTAAAATGGCAATGATGAATACACCAATTTCATGTATCTGTAAGCTATAATTTCTTTTGAGAAAAAGAGAACTTAAAAATTAATTTAAGCCTGCATCGTTGTTACTAGCATTATTATGGAATTTCTGACAAATGTACTCCCATGAAGACAGAGTTCTTTCTTGGTCACCTATGGTATTTAACTACTTAACTTTTATCTAATCCTTTGAGGTATGACCAGGTGAAATGTTATAGGACACTGAAAGTCTTTGGCTGAAGACAAATTCTTTGGCAGTAAACTCAACTTTAAATCAAAATTCTAGACTACCACTGCACTTAGAAAAATTGGCAAATAAGCATTTCAAGACACAACTTCAATATAATATTTATTGAAATGCTCCTCATCTCAAGGATTAATGAAAATCTATAAACAGTAAGATAACTATTAAAACCATAGTTCATGGCTGTGGACTTAAGGACTTTAAGTTGCAAGAAATAGCTTCAGAACAACAGAAGTATTGGTTTACCTACCAGAAAAGTTCAATGGTTGATCTGATTTCTAAGATGGCTACGTCTTTAGGATTCCAATTCCTTTCAGCTTTAAGTTCTTACTTTCTTTTTATCAACCTATGCTGAGGCATAGGTTGCATTCCTATACGGCTGCAAACAAATCCAAGACTACAGTTTACCAGCTTAAAAACCAAGTGGAGAGAAAGTATAGCTCCAGATATGATATGTTAGATTACCATTTAGTAAATATTCATGATCTCCCCTTTGTCTTTAATGAATGCTTTTGATATTTTCAGTGGCCATGTGATTTGCTTTAACTGATAGAATATTAATAGATGTGACTGACATGGGTTAGAACTGCAATTAGGTCACCCAGTGGGACCCAAACTCTTGCATTTTGCCTTTTATTATTAAAGGACTCTGTTTCGAGTTGAGAAGCCATTGGAACAGGGAGGATGAAAGACACATGAAGCAGAGCTGGACTGAATCTCCAGCTTGGAGCCAAGTCCAGCCAAACAGACTCACATAGTCAAATACAAGACAGTTATCACAACCATCAGTTGTGTAAAGAAGAAATAAATACATATTGTCACATGCAACTAAGACCTGGATAGTTATTCACATGCATTTATGAGGCACCAGCTAAATGATGCATGTGAAATTCCAAGAAAATTCTCAGGATTTAATCTCATTAGATCAGATCAGTGGTTCTCAAAGTATGGTCGTCAGCCTCTCCCAGGAGCAGCACCAGCAATTGCTGGGAATGTACTTAAAATGCATAGGTCACATCCCAGTCCTACAGAATTATAAACTCTGAGGGAGGGGACCAGCCATTTTTGTTTTCACAAGCACTCCAAGTGATTCAGATTCACCATAAAGTTTGAAAACCGACTCACCTAGATCATATGTCCCTCCTTAAACCAATTGTAGTGCATAAATCAGCAGGCCTGGAGCTGGGCTGTGGGTGGTCGTAACCCCAGAATTATCTCCAACTCATGGGACAGGGCCTGAGAATGTGCATTTCTAACCAGTTCCCAGGTGATTCTGATGCTGCTGGTTTAACACATTTGAAGGATATCCATTCAAGGCCAAGAGTGCAACCAGAGTGGCTCATTGGGAAATCAACATTCTATTAACAAAAGAAGAAAACAAAGAAGGATCCCAGGCAGGGAACAACTATAAATCACAGCTGCATTTTTATGAAAACAAGAGTTCTTAAGGAAGAGATCAGACAACCTCCAATATTCTCCAACAATTCTGCAAGGACAGGGAAATCTGGAGCCAAAAAACGGAATCTCATCTGTTCATGAAGTTGATTGAGACATAAACTGATTTTTTTTGTCTCTTCCATTTTGCTGAAATTCAATACAGATCTGAGAAATCAAATAAAAGACAGCAGTTTTTGCTACAGAAAGTCATGTATCATTTCAAATGTGATGTGAGTTGTCACACAAATCTTTCCTAGTATAATTCACTGAAGATAAATATAGTGTTTAAGGAGACGGTGTCTACAGATCAAACAATTCAGTCATTTTGATCCATTCTAGTGAAACCAAGTTTCAAGCCTATAGTTTTGAGTAATCCAAGATACAAAATAAAGTCATACACCCTAGTTATGGTTGCTATTTTTAATTCATTCTTAAAATCTGGAAATCAAAGAATTTTGGAACTCAAAGGACCTTAGAGATCATCTAACCCACATACTCCCAAACACCAGTGGCCACATCTCACCCAGAAATGTGCTTGATTTGTCCTACACAGCAGTGTTTTCCTTTTATTAAAATTGTTGCCACATTATTGATGCAACAACTGTGGAAAATAGTGTAGAGTTTTCTCAAAAACATAAAAGGAGAATTACCATATGATCCAGTAATTCCACCACTGAATATTTACCCAAAGAAAATAAAAACACTAATTTGAAAAGGTATATGCACTTTTATGTTTACTGCAGCATTATTAATAATACCCAAGATATGGAAGCAATCCAAGTATTCATCCATAGATGAATGGATAAAGAAGACATGATATATATATACATATATATATATATATATATATATATATATCCCATACATACATATGTATGATGGAATATTATTCATCAAGACTAAGACCTTATGACTTCACTCATATGTAGAATTTGAGAAACAAAACAAGTGAATGAAGGAAGAAAGATTAAAAGAAAAAATAGGCTCCTAACTGTGGAGAACAAACTAGTCATTGCTAGAGGGGAGGTGGGGGGAAGGGATGGGTGAAATAGATAAAGATTAAAAATACACTTACTTAAACAACAAAAAAATTGCCATATTTAAAAATTTTCAACTTTTCTTGACAAGTTGGGAGATCTAACAATACACAATGTGGCAACAAGTCATTGTCCCTTCATGCCACTGTGCTTTGGAGCTGAGTCCTGGCTTCCTCCTTTTGAAGGAGCATGTATTCCTACTCTCTAGTGCGGCGCAGTCTCTGCTGTTTACAACCAGCCTGCCTCACTCATTTTACAAGGCCTGCCTGGGTCCGGTAGGTTCGTTGATTTGCCATCTCTCACCTAGACAGACTCCGTTGTTTTTCTGCCATGAGAACTCTGAGGTTCGTGGTGATGACAAACTTTAATTAATGTTATCTCTTTAGTGACAGACCAAGTTTACATCATCAGTTTTTCACAATTTTAGAAAGCAGTTTCTCTTACAGACACGTATTCACCATAGAAAATGGGATTGCAAAAGTTCACAGTCAAATTCTGCTCAGTAAACCTGGAGAGAGGTGGCTTATTTCAGTATATGACTAATTTCAGAAACCTATAGAGAAACACATCCGTGAACAATGTGAGAAATGATAGGCCACAACAAATGAAGTTTAACATTGTTACATGAATCGTAACATGAAATGAATCTTATTTGCATTTTGTACCCCCAAATCTTTTCAACTCTTTCGGTGAAAGAGTGATATTTTTCCATTAAGAAGTCATCTTTTACACTTCACACCCATTAGGATGACTACTATTAAAGGGAAAAACAAAAACAGAAAGTAACAGGTGTTAACAAAGATGTGGAGAAATTGGAATCCTTGAACACTCTCAATAGGAATGAAAAATGGTGCAGTTGCCATAGAAAACAGTATGGCGGTCCCTCAAAAAATTAAAAATAAAATTACCAATATTATCCAGCTATGTCACTTTTCCACTTCTCAGTATGTATCCAAAAGAATTGCAAACAGAATTGCAGAGAGGTATTTGCACACCCACAGTCATAGCAGCACTATTCACAACAGCCAAGAGGTGAAAGCCACCCAAATGACTATCAACAAAAATGAATAGGGATTTTTGGTAATGTGCTATATGTATATATGACAGAAAATTATCCAGCCTTAAATAGAAAGGCAATCTGACACGTGCTACAACATGAATGAGGCTTCAGGACGCTATGCTAAGTGAAATAAGCCAGTCACAGAAAGACAAACACTGTGTGATTCCACTTTTATGACGTATCTAGGATAGTCAAACTCATAGGAACAGAAAGTAGAATGGTGATTGCCAGGGAATATGGGATTGGGAAATGGGAAAAGATTGTTTCGTGCATACAGAGATTCAGCTTTACAAGATAAAAAATTCTGGAGCTTGGTTACACAACAATGTGAATGTACTTCACATTACTGAATTGTACACTTATAAAATGGTTAAAATGGTAAATTCCATGTTATGCATTTTTTACCACAGGAAAATAATGTTTTCAAAAAGGAATTTTTTAGTCAAATCTTCTAGGTCTTTTAGGATCTGGTATAATTATTTCAAAGGTTAAAATGGTGGGAATCCAAAGATGAAATAGAAAGATGTGTCTCATCCTGCAGACACAGACTGAACTGATACCTCTTGGGGTAAATTAGAATTTTTAGATTAGAATTATATCTCATTCTGAAAAGTACAACAATTTTTTTCATTTAATGTTTCAAACTGACTCTAAAAAAAACAAGATAAAAAGGTGAGAACTTGGACTGATACAATTAACAAAAGTCAAATATAGACAAAGTAGGAAATAGTTTACAACATTTAATCCACCCTTACTTTGGGATTAATAGTCTACTTTGGGGTTTCTTGGCATGGATTAATTACTCCTATTCGTTAATCCTAGAGATCTTGGAATTAACAACAAGGACCCTATTAGCTACTCATATTGTCATATTGTCAGTCACTGGGGAAAGCAAAGTCAGTGTCGGTGTCCCATCAGGCAATCTTGGTGCAAACCACCCTCTGATAATTTTGTGATTGTTGATCTACTTTTGTATGTTGAATATGGGTATCTGTAAGCTGCCGATGTGCATATCATTTTGTCTCACTAACTTTCCACACTTTGTCAGTGTCTCTAAAGATGGTCAAAGAAACAACCACCCTGCCAAACACTCAAAAGGCTACTCAATAAGGCTGAGTTTGGTTCACTCGAGAAGCTTCATTTGGCTCTGTTACGTAGAGCTTCTCTTCTCTATGGATACTATTGAACTGTAAATAGTAGATGTTCAAGCCTATGAAATGGAAACTGGAATCTATCCAGGAAACAGATTAGTCAGTGCTCCAGGGCTAGGCCAGTCCTAAAATACAAACTAGAGACTCATCTGAAAAATCATAAAAGAGCCACAGTCGTCTGTGTCTTGAAGCTTAGCCTTTCCGACAAGACAAGCATTATCATGATGTAATGATGCTCTCATAAATGCCGTGAGTGTAGGGGAGGGGACATGGTGAGAAAGGAAGGAGAAACAATGAGAGTAGTCTGCTCTCAACAAGTTTATGTCTTAGCCAAGGAAATAAATACTATTTATATGATTCCAGAAAATGCATGACCTTGTATAATCACGTGTCCAAAATGTGTGATGTCAGCTACATTTATTAAAAAGAATTCAGAGAAGGAAAAGATCCAGGCAATCTAGAGGGTTGAGAAGGATTTCTTGAACTTCATGCAGTTCTAAAGGGACCTCGAAAATAAGATGTAATATGAACACAAAAATATTTGGAGAACAGACCACTCACATGCTGTTACTTCAATTCCTCATCTTCTACACCTCCTATATTTCCTCTGGCACACATCTATCCATCTTTCCATCTCATTTTTAAAATGTATTTTAGGATAAACTGCTAATATCAGTTTTAACACCCCTACAAATTTCAGCATCGATATCATTAACTAGAGTCTAAGATTTGTTCATAGGTTTGGGGATGAAGTTTACACAAAGTGAAATGCATAAATCTTTACTGTACTGTTTGATGTGTTTTTGACAAATGTTTGGTCCTATGTAAAGTAACCCCTCTTTCAAGGCATATAACATCATTAGCACTCCAGAAAGTTCTCTCATGTTTCTTCTCTGTCAGTACTCATTCTCTGACTCCCTTGAGGTAACCACTGTTACAATCTTTTTTATCCACAAATTAGTTTTGATGATTGTACGACATCATATAAATGGAATCATACGTTATCTTTTGGGTAAGTCTTCTTTTATTTAGCACAATGTTTTTGAGATTCACTCAGGTTTTTGCATAAATCAATAGTTTATTCTTTTTTAGTGCTGGACAGTATTCTGCTACAGTGATATACCATAATTTGTTTACCTATTTTCCTATTAATAATCACCCAGGCTATTTATATTTGAGGTTATTATGAGTAAAGTTACTATAAACACTTGCATACGCATTTTTTATTTCTGTTATGTAAGCACCCAGGAATGGAATTGCTGGGTCAAATAGTAAACGTACATTGTGTTTTATAAAAATTGCCAGACCTTTATTCAGTTGACTTCCATTTTATACCCCCACCAACGATATATGAGGACGGTTCTACCTGTTCCACAGCCTCACCAACATTTGCGATTATCAATCTTTTTATGATTAGATCCCGGGGCCCAAAATAAGAAGGTAAAAATAACTTTACAGCAATTCCAGGACCTCGTTATTACAATTGAAAGTAGACTAAGAGTAAAACTGCATGATGGGTTGTAGCAAAGTCTTCATGGCTTTAACATTTTTAAATTAAGTTTTCCTCTACCATACCCCATGAACGCCCATTAAAATTATGTTTCTTTGGGCAAGCTGGGGAAGGATGTCCTAGAAATATTCAGTCCCATAATTTATATCTCTTTGCTTCAAAATAAAAGCTGCTAGAGAAACTTTTGCAAAGGACCATTACAGAAATTGCATCTCATCAGGCAATAGTTGGGGTGTGGGGGGACAAAACTGAGATTCAGTCCTTAGGGAACATTACGTTTTATATTTGCCCATATTTCATGAAATCATTCTCAAGGTTGTAAAAATTCAGGAAAATGAAGAAACATGCAAGCCAACTAACTTTTCATTCCATCTTTCTGTTGAAAAAGAAAAAAGGGAGCATATGAAAAAATCATTATTATGTTCTGTGTAAATAGCAATTTTATATCCTAGTTAAATGCAGTAAGAAATTCTTTTAAAATGCTGAAGCAACCTGGAAGAAATGGGTCCATTTTCCATGTTTCCTGGTGATTTTTCTAAGAAAACTTTTTAAGCTTAGGTATTTTTCTCTAATTATAGTGTGGTACCTATAATTTTATGGGCACCCAGATTTGGGGAACAGTGAGATTGCCCCATCCCAGGCATTTCCCTGGGAGATTCTGATTCAGTACGGATGCTATAAGGCCTCAGAACTCATCTGTTTTGTTTTCAAACCAGTTTCCCCCCAGATTGGTTCTCAGGCCCCTCCCAAGCTTATGCTTTCTCTCTTAAAAATAAATAAACTTTCAAAAAAAGAAAAAGTATTTAAATGCTCAGTCATACTGTTGAAAAATTCACAATAACTAAAATTTTCATGTGATTATTTTCATAATCTCAATATTAGATCAAAGCAACCCATCTACCAATCTGAAGAAGAATATGAAATTTTACATTTCTATATCAAGTTGTTCTTGCTTTTAGGCATTTCCATAATTCTGGTTATTGATGACATTAATCTGAATGCCAAGTTCTTCCCAACCTCTTTACTAGTTAACACAAACAGTACTTAGTAGAAAAAGAAAGCTGAGTTGAATTATGTTTTTTTATTCCACAGCTTCTTCTTGTTTGATATTTATATTTCTATTATGCTTTTTTAAAATTTTTTTAAATGTTTATTTATTTTCGAGAGAGAGAGAGAGACAGAGACAGAGCATGAGCTGAGGAAGGCAGAGAGAGAGGGAGACACAGAATCCAAAGCAGGTTCCAGGTTCCCAGCTGTCAGCACAGAGCCCAACACAGGGCTCAAACCCATGAACCGTGAGATCATGACCTGAGCCAAAGTCAGATACTTAACTGACTGGGCCATCCAGTGCCCCATATATTTCTATTATGCTTTTGATAAGTCATATGACCACAGTGCTCACCACAAATAAACATCCAAAGCTGAACCCCTTTAGCCACAAATATAGAATTATAATGTATAAAGTAGGAATTAATAAAGACCTTGCTACTTCTGTTGATCGTTTGCAATCATGACTGTAAATCTTCTCATTTGATAAGCACGCACACCTAGACACCAGTGGCATAAACATCTGCGCCAGTAAGAGTAATAATCATTTACATCATCTGAAAACTTAGTGTGTTCTCCGCCCTGCTCTAAACACTCATTGACACCTCACGGCCACCTTTTGGTAGGATTATTACTGTGCCCATCTTATGGCAGAAGAAACTGAGCCAAGAAAGGCAAACATCACACACGTTTTATCAAAAATATAAACCCCTGCACTCGACTCCAAGTGGACACGTTTGTCCACCACTAATTCAGCCTCAGGAGGGTTTCAATGACCTAGTTTCCTGTAGAAACAAAACTGAACAGGAGGCATTCGAGAGAAAGTGTTGCAAGGTTAATGTGGTAAAGAAAGAGCTGTTTCAAATCCATTTTTATTAAACTGGGGAAAAGGAAAATTGTGAAGTTAGAGGTAACCTAGAAACTAAGAATTATACATTTGTATATTAATTTTGAGTAAATAGGTTGATACAGCTGGTCCCCCCCGTCTGAATGGCAAGGTTTTTTTTTTTTTAATTTAAATAAATCTGATGGCTTTTATGTACACTTTTTTATTAAGATGGAATTCATATGCCATCAAATCCACCACACAAGCTGCAGTATAAAGGAATCTTAAAAACACTATCCTAAGTGACACAAATGCCACATATTTTATGATTCCATTTATATGAAGTGTACAGAATCCAGTGACAAAAAAATAGATTAATAATTGCCAAGGGCAGGAAGGGAGGCTGAAATAGGGAGTGACTGCTGATGAGTGAAGGGCTTCTTTCTGGAACGATGAGAATACTCTAGGATAAAACAGTGATGGTGGCTGAAATGTAATGTAACAAAGATGGCTTATAAATGACAAGGGTCTGCACAAATCTGAAAGAGAACCAAAAGGATCATTGGCCATTCTTTGTTAGAAAAGAACAGTACCTTCAATCTCTTAATCCTTTTATGGAAAACAGGTAAACATTCAATAGTCCATGAACCTAAAGAAAGATAGGAAAGTAAGCTATAGGGAAGTATGAATGTGTGGGGCTCTTCTTGATGGTTAGAAAACAACACATGAAAAAAGTTTGAATCCACAATCTCTTTGCATTTATAATGACAGCTAAATGTGTCTCAGTACTTAATTGCCCTCTGCATGTATTTTAAAAACCTGAAGAAATAAATAGAAGCCCAAAAAGAGACCCTATTTCTGTGTCACTTCATTACCATCCAACGTCTCCAAACCATTGCTATTTTTTTTTAAAAAAGCTGTTTTAATGTTTATTTATTTTTGAGAGAGAGACAGAGCACTAGCAGGGAAAAGGCAGAGAGTGAGGGAGACACAGAATCCGAAACAGGCTCCAGGCTCTGAGCTGTCAGGACAGAGCCTGATGTGGGACTCAAACTTGCAAGCCGTGAGATCATGACCTGAACCGAAGTTGGACGCTTAACCAATTGAGCCACCTAGCCCTGCCCCCAAAACCATTGCCATTTAGATTCATTTTACTTGAGTTACATAAAAGAAGCAAATTGAAAAAGCCAGGGTAATACTTTCCTGCCACCAACATACACACAAAAAAGAATAGAGGACCACAAAATGTTAACTTCAAAAAAACTTTTGATTGACTGTTTAATTCAAAATAAATAGAAAAAAAAACAGTAATGGCAACACAAACACAAAAGCTTCAATGAAAACAAAATTAAAAGATACTAGTATCCTTTCGTTCTGAAACCTTTTTTTAAGCCCACCTCTACATTGTCATTCTCTATAGTAATATACCAAAAATTACAATGAAGCCAGGTCTCTGAAAAAGGCTAACATGTTTTCCTGCTTCAATCCCAAGAGCATGGAGCTGGAGACAGCCTCAACATTGCATCAGTGGGTGAATGGCTATCTAAAAAAAAAGAAACAGAGAGCCATTTACTTAATTATAAGCACCTCCAGAGACCAAGAATTTGAATAGAACCCAAACAAGAAGAAACTGTTAAATATTTGACAGAAAATATTTTTCATATTTTCATATTTTCAAAATCACAGATGTAATCCGACTATATTTTTAGTATTTTTAAATTTTTTAATGTTTTTTACTTTTGAGAGAGAGGAAGAGAGCAGGGGAGGGGCAGAGACGAAGACACAGAATCCAAAGCAGGCTCCAGACTCTGAGCTGTCAACACAGAGCCTGACACGAGACTTGGACTCACAGTCGGTGAGATCATGATCTGAGCTGAAGTAGGATGCTTAACCGACTGAGTCACCCAGGCACCCCTATATTTTTTATTATTAATTTCAACCTATATGTTTCTACAATCATTGAACTAAATCTGACATAAAAGCCATTGAACCAAATACAGATCTCTTGTAAAAAGTAGACCGGAAGTGAAGTAAAATTCCATCCTTTTCACTGAATTGTAATTCTGGCAAGATCAAAAGAGAAGTCGCCCCTCCCCATCATTGTATGTCAAAGAGCAATTCTGCTGTGTGAACTCATTTTCGTGGGCTGGCATATGATCTGCTGTCATAATAGGAGGTATGCCTCAGGCCACTGTGATAGCAGTGGAGTTGGGAATAGAATGTGTCATAGGATCCCTATTTCAAGACCTTTCAACCCAGCCAGACTGCATAAAACCACACACCAATGACTTCACAGAGATTCCATCCAGAGTTAAATAGTCAAATAGTTTGTGTTCAATCCAAAGTATGATCCATGCTTACCGAAGAATCAGCCACAGGGCCCATTTGTAAGGACACGAGCCATTTAAAAATAAATAAATAAATAAATAAACTTAATGAGCAGGCATTCTTAGTTCACTGTCTCTTGGCAAAGTACCTTCTATTTATTTTTCTTAATATATTCAGACAAAATTAGTATTCATTCCTTCCTTTACGAAATACGCCCTGATAGTATAAGGAACAAAGAATGCCCTTTGTTCGAGTACAATGGCAGTAGGGAGAAGAGCATGGTTTATTTTGAATGTCTCTAATATAAACTAATAAGAGAACAAAAATGTTCATTTATTCCCCCTCATTGGACTAAAACCTTCCCATCAAATCACACATGCATCACAAAACTCAGTGAGACATTTCATTTTTGTATAAATCCAATGATGTCTTGCCGCTTAAAATAATCAGACACAGTAAATAATATGTCTCGAAAATAAGATTGTTTTTTTCTAGCACAAAATGCAGTCACTCAGAAAGCAAGACCCTTCCGAACAGGGCAAAACAAGATCATTGCTGACAAACTTAGGACTGAACATTCTTTTACTAAAATATCATGGGTAGAAGAAATTCCTTATATGACATCACATGTTAATGGATTACAAACATATATTCTCACAAATCATCCTGTCTCTTCACAATTATTACCCGTTACTTAGTATCTGCTCTAATCTGTTCCCCATCCAAAGCCCAAAAGACTTTTTAAAACTTAAAGACTGGGGGCACCTGGGTGGCTCAGTCGGTTGAGCATCCGGCTTCGGCTCAGGTCATGATCTCGCGGTTCATGGGTTCGAGCCCCGCATCGGGCTCTTTGCTGACAGCTCGGAGCCTGAAGCCTGCTTCAGATTCTGTGTCTCCTTCTCTCTCTGACCCTCCCGTGCTCACGCTGTCTCTCTCTCTCTCTCTCAGAAATAAATAAAACATTAAAAAATTTTTTAAGGGGCGCCTGGGTGGCTTAGTCGGTTAAGCGTCCGACTTTCGCTTAGGTCATGATCTCGCGGTTCGTGGGTTCGAGCCCCGCGTCGGGCTCTGTGCTGACTGCCAGCTCAGAGCCTGGAGCCTGTTTCAGTCTGTGACTCCCTCTCTCTCTGACCCTCCCCTGCTCACGCTGTCTCTCTCTCCTAGAAATAAATAAAACATTAAAAAATTTAAAAAAAAAAATTTTTTTTTAAATAAAACTTAAAAGACTCAAAATGGAAGCCAAAGTCCTCCACGTGGACCGCAAGGGCTTTCATAACCAGCGGAGCTGTTTTGTAGGGTGCTCATGTCCTCATCCTTTCTGCTGTGACATGTCTCCCCTGACCATCCCCCTTAAGGAGTCTCCTAAGTGGCTTCTTCCTAATACTAATTACTACCACTACTAACCATGATACTATTATAATGTATGTTTTTATTATTTTGTTTATTTATTTGTTTGTTTATTTATTTGAGAAACAGAACTTTCAAGCAGGGCAGAGGGGAGGGAAGGGAAAGAATGAGGTGGGGGGAGGGAGAATCTCAAGCAGGCCCCACACTCAGCTCCAAGCCAGATGCAGGACTCAATCCCTGGGATCATGACTTGAGCTGAGATCAACCCACTAAACCACCCACGTGCCCCTTGTGTATTTACTTAGTTGGCTCTCTCATTCAGGCATGAAACCTGTCTGTCTCCATGCACATGATCATACATTAGATAGGTAGATGCTTTAAAAATATGCCCAACATGTACATGAACGGACAAATGAATACATGAATGAATTGCTTCAGACTCTCAAAAGGAATCAACCACACACGCACACAAAGCATCGCAGCTTGTGACAAAAATACCTTTCCAAGCTACCGCACCATTGAGTTAAGAACTTCAAATATGTTGTTTGCTTTATGCTAATCTACAAGGTATCCTGTCAGCCTGGGATTGAGAGCACTGAATAACCAAGGATAAATGATGCACTCGCCCCCGCCCCCACCCCACCATACACACACCACCATCACCACGTGGAAAGCAAAAACTGCCTCAGCAGCTACAAAAGCCAGGGTAATATTTACTGGCACTCGTGACTTGCCTTGACTGGATCCTTCCATTTGGCCAACTAATGAGAAAAGAGAGAAAGAAAGAATGAGTAAGGAGGTTTTGGAGAACAGGCTGTTTCAGAGGTCAGGCCTGGAAGGAGCATAATTACTTCCCATATTCCGCTGGCCAGGACTTAGTCACATGGTTTTACCTAACTGCAGGGGAAGCTGGGAAATGTAGTTTAGCCATGAGCCAAGAAGGAAAAATAGATTTGGTAAACACATGTAAATAAAAATGAATTTAAGACATAAATTTTCCTCTGAAGATTGGTATAGTCAATCCCACAAAGTTGCTATTCATATTTAATACTCTTAATTTCATTTTAATTCCCTTATTAAGACATAACTGACATAACTATTTTTCATTTCTTTGGGGGTAGGAGTAGAGAACTCTCCTTTTGTTAATTAAAAAAAATTTTTTTAATGTTTATTTATTTTTGAGAGAGACAGAGTGCAAACAGGGGAGGGGCAGAGAAAGAGGGAGACACAGAATCCAAAGCAGGCTCCAGGGTCTCAGCTGTCAGCGCAGAGCCTGACGTGGGGCTTGAACCCACGAACTGTGAGAACATGACCTGAGCTAAAGTCAGACACTCAACCAACTGAGCCACCCAGGTGCCCCTCCTTTTGTTATATTTACTACCTTCAAAGACTATGCCTTATCATTTCTGCTATCTTATTTTTAATTTGCAAAGTTTCTTTATTTTTCTAAATGTTCTGTTTTTATATATATTTTGTTTTTGTTTCATGAATATTATTCTTCACATATTTTCCAGGAATATTAATTATAGTTAATTGTCTGAATTTTCTTCTCCTCCCTACCCTTGTCTCTGTTTCCTACAAGCATCTTTATTCTGTTTGTTTGTTTGTTTGTGCCTCTTTCTTTCATGCTAGGTAATTCCCTTGATTATCTGTTATTTTTTCACTATTCATTCATACTCAAAGTGACAAGCTGCCATAAATTCAGTGTATGTGTGATGGCAAGGGGGTGAAGGGAAGAAAAAGAAAGGTGCCTTTCCATGGGTGGAACCATCAATTGATAATATCTATATTATATTATAATATAATACAATGAACTGGTCAATGTCCCAGGTACCAGAGAAAATTAACTAAGAGTTACAAGTCTTTTTTGATTAAAAAAAAAAAAAGTTTCAGCATTTTTACCATTTGATAGCAATTGCTCACTTACTCCTCCATCTTCAGTGTAGCATTCACACTTTGAACTTGGTGTGCCCAAGTTCAGAGTCCCTTCGGTTCATTCTTACTCAAGAATAAATCTCTAGTGTTATGCTAATACCTGGGAAGTAGCCTGGATATGTGGGGCCAGGAGGGCATCTAGGAACCCAGCTGCTGAAATCATTCTCCTTGTTTCGAGCCTTCTGATAGCTACACATTTATAGGTACCTGACGCTTCAAATCCTTAGGTTTTGCATGTGGATTCATCTGTGTCAAGGATTCTACTCAGGCTCCCATGCCCCCTGTCTCTGGTTGGCCAGGTCAGTTACTACTTTTCTCTCTGATTTCTAGCTTCAGGAAACTGCCGTTGGCTCTTCTCTCTTTGTCTTTGTGGAGCCATGCTTCGTTTCCCTTCTCTTTAACGGAGCTGTGGGCAGGAGCGGAGATAAACACACATATTCAATCTGCTGTGTTGCATTGGAAAACCTGGCATAGCACATTCTTGTCTTCTGTTGTTAGATTCTCTGTGTCATTTTAAGTTTTTCCATCATACTCAACATTGAGCTAGATTGCAACATTCTACACACAAAGCCCAGTGTTTGTGAAATTCATCCATCTCTCACAAATTCATCTTCGTGAAATTCATCCATCCATAGTTATGGCAACACTGATATGGTTAGATGCATTCTTTTTAGGTTATTTTCTATTTTCTATTAACCAGCAAGTGGGGTTTTGAGTGGTGGTATAAATTTTTAACTCTAGAGATTTAGAAGATTATCCATCCTATTTCTCTTTGTCTAGTGTTGCCTTTACAGTCTCAACATGCTTATCAAAATCTATGTTCTCTATAGTTACATGAAATAAGTCAATATATTAAATGTATCCAGATATGCCTCCTTTTTAAAAATACATCTTGTGCAACACTCAAGAAAACATTCCATTTTTCAGCAATATATGTCAGATATATTTCCTTCAGGTATATTTTCTTTTCTTGTTTTTATAACCCTTGTTATTGCTCTATTAGTTATTTATCACTACATAACAAACCACCTCAAAACTTCAAGGCTTGGAGTGCCTGGGTGACTCAGTCGGTTGAGCATCCAGTCTTGATTTCAGTTCAGATCAGTTCAGATCAGTTTAGTGTCATGGGGTTAAACTCAGCATGGGCTCCATGTTCAACATGGAGCTTGCTTGGGATTCTCTCTCTCCCTCTCCCTCTGCCCCTCCCCTGCTCACGTGTACACAGGTGCGCACTCTGTTTCTCTGTCTCAAACAACAACAACAACAGACAACCTTCAAGGCTTAAAACAACATTTCTTTATTTCTCACAATTCTGTGGATTAGCTGGGTGGTTCTTCCACTGGTCTTCCCTGAGGTCACTCACACAGATGCTTTTGGGTGGCCACGCCTGGGTTCAACTAGAACACTCTCTCCACCTGGGCTTCTTCATCCCTCACATGGGAGCCTCAATGCAGCATTCTGAAGGGCAGAAATGGAAACTTCAGGGGCTTCTAAAGTCTGAATGAAGTCACACATCATCTCCATCATTTTCTGTTTGTCAAAGCAAGTGACAAGAACAATCTAGATTCAAGAATAGAAAAAAGAGACTCCATACTTTAATGGGAGGAACTGCAAAGGATTTGTGAATATATTTAACCTACCACAGCTGCTCTTTACTTCTTTGGGAGTTCTTACTGGACAGATGTGAGACTCCGGGGTCAATTCCCAATGTCTCCAAACCATTCTCTCATTGGCCTAGAAGATGCGTTTGATTCACCTCATCTTTTGGCAAAAACCTAAGAATGTACTAGAGTAGTTAACATTCATTATCCACTCCTTATAAACAACATGGACTGTAGCCAGAGCTTTTGGAAGGGTTAGGTGCCAGGGAATGAGAATTGGTGGATGATGATGGCCCAAAAGGTATTAAACACTTCCAAATACCTAAGAGAACAGTGAACTAAAGATTCTCATGCCTGGCAAACTACAATTCTGGCATTTCTGTGAGCAGCTCTATGTTTTGGTAGGCCTTAGAGAACTGAGAATTTGTTACCTCCTTTTGGGAGCATCAATATTCTTCTTTGTGCAGCCACCTCAATAAATTTCCACATGCTTATTTTTCTAATTATATCTTTCTATTGTGTCATCTGGTCTCTTCCCATTAACCACATCATTATGTTGTTGTAACAACCACAAACCTTTCAATACATACAAAATAGTTTTGTAATTGACTTGAAGTTCTTTCTGCTTGTTCTCTTTCATTTCACAGATGGGTTCTAGTAACAAAATAAAATAATTTTGCTATGGTTTCAACTTAGATAATTTAATCAGACAGATTATTAATGGAAAGATTAGATCAAACCTCCAAAAGATTTGCACACTCCCAAATGATCCAGATTTTACCAGCTTCTAATTAATTGTATGACCTTGGACTTGTTTGCATGTCCTAGTTTAGTGGCTAGCATAGAAGAAGGAATTGAGTAAATGTCTTTTGATAAAATGTAAAATTAAAATTTATGTTCATATGCCATCCTTTTAATCATAGTTACCCCCATTTGAGGACCTTCTATGAGAAAGACACTCTCTAAGATTCCATACATATACATTCCATTAATCCCTCCAGAAACACATGATTTAACATTTATCAGAAACTACTATGTGCCAAGCACTCTTGTAGGTTATAAAGGTACAGCAAAGACCAAAAGAGACCAAGGGCCTCCATTCATGATGCCTTGTATTCTGGTGGGAGAGATATACGTGCATAAAGAAATAAAAGAATATAATGTCAAGTGGGTATGTCATAGGAAGAAACACGAGATAAGGTGGGGAGATAGGATGTGACAATGGCAGCTCTCTTAAGATTCTGAAAGCCTCTCTGAGGAGATGATCGTTGAACAGAACAGTGAATGAAGTGACTCTGGGGCGCTGGGACCTGAAATTATAGGTCTCCATGATACAGAAGTGGCTCGGATATTCAACAATGCATCCAGGATCCTTGTTTTAATCAGCTCTGTCTGTCATAACAAAATATCACAGGCTGGGATGCTTCCACAGCAGAAATCCATTTTCTCACAGTTCTGGAGGCTGGAACTCCATGATCAAGGTGCCTGCAAATTGTGTTTCTGGTGAGAGCTCTTTCCCTGGCTTTTAGATAGCCTCAAATGGTCTTTCTATGTGTGCATGGAGACATAGAGACGAGACAGAGACAGAGAGAATGAGAGACAGCATGCTCTCTAGTGTTTCATCTTATAAAGATTAATCCTATCAGATCAGAGCCCATCCGTATGACTGTAATCAGTTACTTCCTTAAAGGCTCCATCTCCTGATAGAGCTACACTGAAGGGTTAGGGCTTCAACATGTAGATTTTGAAGGAACACAAATCTTCAGCCCATAGCAGTCCTACATGTAGAAAGTGACAGAGATGGAATTGTAACTCAGGGCCACTTAGCAGCAACGCTCACACACTATCCATCATGTCACAAGCCAGCCCTCCATAAGACAAGATTGCTTTCAGGACAAAGTAGGGCAATGAATGGGAAAACGCTCTATAAATATTCACGCACTACACAGTGTAAAATGGTATTACTACCTTCAGGAATGTTGCTGTTTCTCATAACACAAACATCTTTTAAAGCAGTGTAGTTTCATTTTAGTGGGACTCACTGTGTGGTAACTGTAATGAAATAGCAGCTGAAAAATCAACACAGCAATAGATGAATGAAGAACATGGAATATGAAGTGTCCAAACAGAGCAACCCTGATATAATTAATTATGTTTTTTTAAATTTCACAATGCTGACTGACAACCAAAAGTCATTACAATGTTGGATTCTTCCTTCTCTATTTTTTCTCCCCCATTTCAAACATAATTCTCTGTACTCCTGTCCAAGGTGCTGGGTAATGAGAAGCATAATGAAAATACTCGAAGGAGTCTAGATCAACAAAGCAGCTTCCATCTTTCATTAAAGAGCATGTTAATAAGCAAAAGTTTGGCATCACAAAGGCTGTTGAAGCAATGACCTCTCGGGACTGGTAGCAGACACAGAATGACAAGGTGACACTCCCCTCTTTGGTGCTTCTATTTGCAGAAACTGGTCCTAGAGGAAAGCTTTGTAATATTCTACAATATGAGCCAATAGAATGTGACCCTTTTGGGAGAAAGAAGGAAAGTCTTTTCAAAAGAAAGGAGGCCCTGATGCAGACATTTTAGCCTGTTTAATGCTATTAAAATAAATGAGGTCAAAGTAGAAACATCATGCTATGCAAGACTCTAAGTGAAATTGGAAATTTTTCAAAGTCCCAGCTCATTAATAATTAATAGTGGCCAAGGTTCAGCAAAGCCATGAAACACAGATTTCTCTTCGTCTGTAAAATAGGATAGGCAATATAAAACCAGACACATTTCTGGCAAATTGGCCTCCCAAAGCAGATGTGTTTCTAAATGGGTCACTTTTTTTATTATTTGCATAATAATAATGCAATTATTATTATTATAAAGAGAGAGCTTGAAAATACAAGCACACAGGCACACAGAGATGGCCGAGGTGGAGAATCCCTGTCTAGAGAAATAAAGTTCTCTTGAAAATTAAAACACACAAACACACACACACACACACACACACAGTGAAAATATGGAGTCCGTCAGAGAATTTTCAAGAGCCAGTGGGAGAGATTTCTTTCTTTATTGTGTGATCTTCCCATAGGAGTCTGAGGGAGTCAAAGAAGTGAGGGAAGAGGAGGAAAGCTGGATGGATCAGGAGACAGAACTGTCTGCATGTGGGCCAGCCTGACCCGCGCTGAGGAGTCCTTCTGGGTGTGGTAATTTTGCACTTTTCAGAGATTCCTTTAGTGAGATTTTAGGTGTTCTGCCTTGAGGGTGTACAGACACACACACACACACACACACACACACACACACACACATCACATTGCCCAATGTAAGCAACGTACTCAAGAACAGGATTGTTAAAGGATCTCCCAGGACGGCGGATGTGTTCTGCATCTCCACTGTCCAAGGCAGCAGCCACCAACCCTATGCAGCTACTGATCCCCATCTCAAGGTTCTTGATTATATCAGCAAAGACCCTTTCTCCAAACATCCAGGGATTGAGATGTAGACATTTATTTGGGGGAACCACCATTCAATCCATTCCAGAAACCACACTGGCATGAAGCCTATGGAAGGACCCACTGAGACTTCCCTCAGGAGAAGGGAATGCTCCTTTTGTGGGGAGCATTGTTGCCTGGCGTCCCCTGCTCATGCCAATGCAGATCGATCGATCTGCGTTGGCATGCATTGTTTCAACCTCATTCCCCTGGGCAGCCCTGGTCAATGTTGAGCCCAGCAGAGGAGTGACCAATGATGGGGAGTCTTCCCCAACACAGGATTTCTCTAACGGAGAACTTTTGCTTGGGGGCCCCATGCTGGCTTGGCCAAGATTTTATCAACATTGTGCAGTCTGACACTCTTCTTACTCATCCCTTCCTTCCCTCTCTCCTCAACTCTCTCTGTCGATTTCTGCCGCCACCTCCCCTTTACACTTCACAGCATTTCCCTAAGAACTCTCCTACCTCTATAATCCTGCTTGTCTTGACATATGCTTCTGGGAAAAGCAAGACTGGCTCAGTCAAGTACTGGAGATGCTGTGAGCACTAGTTAAGCCCAGCTCCTGTCTTCATGAAGCTGAAAATATAGGGATAGAAGCAGATAGACAAGGAATAATTTTTTCTTACTATGTTGACAAAAGCTACCAGGGAAATGTATGCAGTTCCTTTAGAGGATAGGCCGTGGTATCCTAAGCTGGTCAGAGGGTTCAGAGTAGGCATCTTCAAGGAAGGGATACTCAAGCTGGGACCAGAAGAATAAACAGGGGTTTTCAGGAGAAGATGCAGAAGGGAGTTTTCAAGCCAAAACCAGCAAGGTGTGTAAACACCATAAGAGAGGAGGACCTTTAGACATCTAAGAAAGGCCTGTATGGTGAGAAGGTGGTGAGGAAGGGAAAGAAGACATGAAGATGAACAGGAAGGGGTAAGCAGGGGCCCTGCTTATTTTTACTCCCAACAGCAGGCCTGTGAAGAGAACTTAAGTCACCACAAATTATGAGCAGGATAAATGGTGATAAAATCATATCTTAGTGAAATCTAGGAAACCAAAGATTATAAAGACCATCTGAGCGTGACCAGAGAAAAGAGCCAAGGGCACTAGAAGTGACTGAACCAAGGTCATACTGCCAAAAAGCAGTGAAGCCAGAACTCAAACACAGAAAGCGTGCTTTAAGAGGTACTGTCTTTTTCTTTTTCTTTTTCTTTTTTTTAATGTTTTATTTATTTCTAGGAGAGAGAGACAGCATGAGCAGGGGAGGGTCAGAGAAAGAGGGAGACACAGAATCCGAAACAGGCTCCAGGCTCTGAGCTGGCAGTCAGCACAGAGCCCGACGCGGGGCTCGAACCCATGAACCGCGAGATCATGACCTGAGCGAAAGTGGGACGCTTAACCGACTAAGCCACCCGGGCGCCCTGGTACTGTCCTTTTCTATCTGTGCTACATAAAGGCAATTTTATTAAGCCATCTGATGACAGAGGTAAAGGAAGAAAAGGAAGTAAAGGCGAAAAGAATTGCAAATAGAGAATAAAGTAGAAGTAAGTCCAAATATATCAATAATAATAATTAAGTGCTGGGTGGCTCAGTCAGTTAAGCATCAGACTTGGGTTCAGGTCATGATCTTACGGTTGGTGAGTTCGAGCCCCATGTTGGGCTCTGTGCTGAGAGCTCAGAGCCTGGAGCCTGTTTCAGATTCTAGGTCTCCCTCTCTCTGCCCTCCATCCTGTGCTCTCTCTCTCTCACTCTCTCTCTCTCTCTCTCAAAAATAAACAGTTAAACATTTTTAATAATAATAATAAAGTGTAAATGGGTCTTACAGATTGATTATTTGGAAAAAATAATCCAAAGTCCATACAGAAACCCAGAGAGCCCACCTGCTCTGTCTCCCCTTTACCCCCCTGATTCCTTCTAGCACTTTCTCCCATTACCCCTTCCGATCAAATCGCGCTCGCCTCTGTGACACGCTGCTCTGCTTTAAAATTAATTTAAATTCAAACTCTCTCTGCCCTCACCTGGCATTCCTTTGTGCTCCTCCTGCTTTATTTTTCTCCACAGCCGGATCCCTTCTAATGCCCTTTATATTTTTGCCTATTTATTGTGTCACTTTGCTGTCTTCCTGACTAGAATCTAAATTCCACGAAGGTAAGGCGTTCGTTCTGTCTTATTTTCTTGTAAACGTCTACTGCTTTGCACAGGGCTTGGTGCATGGTAACAGGTAAATAAACATTTCTTGAATCAGTGCATGTGATGATAACAATAGAAATAACAAAATATTTAGAGCTCCATGACAATGAAGGTATTCTATAGTAAAAGAATTGTGAGACTCCTGTGGATGAAATTCAGAAACCCCGTGCAAGCACTTAAAAGTAGATGGGAAAAAATGTCATAAAAAAGGAAAGATGTCGATTCTCCCCAGGTGACACTTAAGTTACAAGAGAGATTTTCAGAAAGTAAGAATATCTCGGCTCAGCAGAAAAGAATAACTTGCTTATGGCTGCATAGCTATTAAGTGCCAAAGCTTGCATCAGACCGGACCCTCCTTCCCTCCTCTCCTTTGCTTTCCCATCCCCCGTCACCACCTCATCTCCAAAGACCTCTCCCTGCCAGTCTGACAGTGGATGGCAAAAAGAACAACCAGCAATCTCCCATTTTAAAATTTGATGTTCTGGGGCTCCTGGGTGGCTCAGTCAGTTAAGCATCCGACTTCAGTTCAGGTCATGATCTCACAGTCGTGGGTTTGAGCCCCACATTGGGTTCTGTGCTGACAGCTCAGAGCCTGGAGCCTATTTCAGATTCTGTGTCTCCCTATCTCTCTGTCCCTCCCCCACCCTTGTCTCTCTGTCTCAAAAGTAAATAAAACCAAAAAAAATTTTTTTAAACAAATAAGATTTGATGTTCTTCAGCTCACACTTGTTGAAAACCGACCCATTTCAAAGCACTTATTGTAAAGCCATTTTACTATTCACAGTTATCCATGGAGATGACTGTCCTTAGGTTCCATTTACAGGTAAAGATAGAGGCTCAGAAAAAAGAAAAGGAATGGCTTGGTCTTACAGTGAAAGTTCACACAGCCAGATCCTTACAGGATATTTTGCCTGGAGGTTTAACCTTGGTGCTCAGTAGCTCGGTAAATGTTCATTAAAGCAAGTTGATTGTGAAAAGTGACATTACTTTTCTGGTCCTTAGTTTAACGTGGGAAAAAGGAAGGACTCTGCTTCCTGGAAGACACACAATGGAAACCAAGAGAATCAATTCATTCCCTCTCATTTTTTTTAAGGGATCTGGGGGTCTTCATGGTATATTTAAAAGTTGAGGGACACCTGGGTGGCTCAGTCGGTTGAGTATTCGACTTCAACTCAGGTCATGATTTCACAGTTCATGGGTTTGAGCCCCACATAAGATTCTGTGCTGACAGCTTACATAGAACCTGGAGACTGTCTTCAGATTCTGTGTGTGTGTGTGTCTCTCTCTCTGCCCCTTCCCCGCTCGCACTCTGTCTCTCTCTGTCTCTCAAAAATAAATAAATGTAAAAAATTTTAAAAATAAAAGATTGAATTATTTGCCTGTCTTTAAAAATGTGGAGATCTAGGGCGCCCGGGTGACTCAGTGGGTTAAGCGTCCAACTTCGCCTCAGGTCATGATCTCACTGTTGTGAATTCAAGCCCGGTGTCTGATCCTGTGCTGACAGCTCAGAGCCTGGAGCCTGCTTTGGATTCTGTGCCTCTCTCTCTCTCTCTCTCTGCCCCTTCCCCGCTCGCACTCTCTGTCTCTGTCTCTTAGAAGTAAACGTTAAAAAAAAAATAAAATAAAAAACATATGGAGATTGGGGCTCCTGAGTGGCTCAGTGGGTTAAGCGTCTGACTTTGGCTCAGGTCATGATCTCACAGTTTGTGGGCTCTCTGCTGTCAGCACGGAGAGTGCTTCAGATCCTGTATCCCTCTTTCTCTGCCCCTCACCGGCTCACTCTCTCTCTCTATTTCTCAAAAATAAATGAACATTAAAAACAATTTGGGAGATCTTATATAAAATCTGGATTCCCAGCTCTTTTATGGAAAGTCTAAAGAACTAAAGCACTCCATTCCTTCATGGCAATAAGTGTCTGGAGGTGAGTGGCTGCTGAACTCAGCACTCTCATTCATGTTTTCTACTTGCCTTTCTGTTGAAGACAGTTGATTTCTAATTTCTGCAATGCCCATACTTTCTGCATAAGATTTAATAATAAGTTAGTGACAGATCAGAAGCTAGGACCTCAGGACCCATGATTTTGCCTTGTCCCTTATATCAGTGTGAATTCTTCACACACCTGTCAGTCCTAAGGAGGCCTTGAAATTCTTATGCTCATTAGAAATGCATCATAGGTCACCAGTCACCTATCAGATGATGGCCATTCCTACCCCTACCTGTCTCCAGGAAAGTTTCTTCATGCTCACAAAGCCAGCTAAGGCAAGATCATTTCCACCTACCGCACAGGGAGGCAGCCGATCTCTTTCATGTGAGTTGACCCGCAGCACCCTTAAACATCCCTCTCACAGACTTATCAGCATTTCATAACCGCCGTGCCCATCAAAAACTTGTCATCTCCTCCTCCCTTTCCACACGACTACTCTGCCACTGTGTGGTACTCAAATGTCAAAACAACAGCAAGATGGCAAACTGTCAAATCTGCTCTCGAGTCCGGCCTCGTTGTAGCACCAGATGCTTCTGGTCACTTGGGAAATCACTCCGACAATAGCTACATATCAAGTTCAAGGTCAAAGTGAAGTCTCAGCAGATCCTGCAAAAGTGGAATTTCTCAGCAGCTGTTTAAATAATTTATAACAGCAGGATGTATGCCTGCCTGAAAAATGAGACATAAGATGTCATGTAAGTGACATTTTCCTATTATGTCTTAGGGGGCAATCGGGTACCTCCATGCGGGACATGTGGACGGTGGTGATGCAGTTACAATCCCTGAGTTCTAATCTGACCTTGCCCATCCTCTGTCAAGGAGTAGAACTGAAGCTTCTGACAGATAAGGAAGCCACGGTCAGCCTTACACACCAGATTCTAGCAAGGCACGATCGTATGTCCCAAAAAGGGACATGCTGCGTCATCGTTTGAGGAGGATAGAAGGAAGGTACGCATGCCAACTCTCTGTTGCCTGGAAAGCAGACAGCCTAGTGCAGCTCCTTTCTTAAATTTTGCCCTTAGATGTGGGAAAACCCAAAGATCGACTGCATTCCTCCCCAGCAGACTCATGCTGAAGGCTGGAGGAGAGTGGCTTATTAGCTGATGCGGAAGATGAGAATTAGCTACGTGGTTACCTAGGGGTAAACCACGGGGACAGCGGAGAGCAGAGTCCTGAGGCCGGAATGTGTCGGGAGTGTTTATGAACTGAGAAGGCCATGTGAGTAGGGCAGAGTGGAGTGTTGGAGCAATAGGAATGGCAGATGAAAGGGCGGAGTCAAAGACCGTACACTGTGACACCCTGGCCGTCACTATGGGAACTTGCCTTTTACTCCCACTGCACTGGAGGGAGGCTCCTGTGGACTGACTGATACTCATGTGCATTTAAGGCTGTTGAGAACAATTTGGGTGTGCTAATCCACTTTTTCAAAAGTCAGTTTCATGAAATCTGAAAACACAGTTAAGTATTTCCAATGAAAATTTAGTGTCTGAATTACAACGGGCTGTAAGTATAAAATGCACCCTGGATTTTAAAGGCTTAGCAAGAGAAAAACCACATAAACTATCTTACTAGCTATTTTAATATCTATTTACATATTGAAACGGTAATATTCTGGTTCTAGTGTGTTAAATAAAACATATTAGAATTAACTTAATCTGTTTCTTTTACTTCTTAAAAGTGGCTATTAGGAAACTTGTAATTGCTCTCAGGGACCATCTTATGATGTAATTTATCAAGTCTGCTGCAGGCGAACCTACAATAGATTTAAGGTTGGACCCACAGATCTGCGTTTTAAGCAAGTACTCCCAGGTGATACTGAAGGGTCTGAAGACTCTGGCTGTCTTCCTGAAATAGGGTCCAGAGTCTTGATTTCGCTAGATCAAGAAAAACACCTAAATCCCCATCAAGGAGTCGTGGTGGCAGTGGCCATGGCCCTTCTACACACCAACAATCATCGGCTCTGCCATCCTTTAAACTGTATTCCCAAGCCAGTTTATTGCCTGCATTATTACTTGAAAGTAAATCACAAATAATTATAGAACCATCAGTCCTAGTGTTTATATAAAAATTTGCTAATTCTAAATAGTTTCTGGGACACCTGGATGGCTCAGTTGGTTGAGTGTCCAACTCTTGATTTTGGCTCAGGTCGGGTTCCGTGCTGAGCATCAAGTCTGCTTAAGATTCTTTCTCTTCTTGTGTCCCCTCCCCTGATTGCATGCTCTCTCTTTCTCTAAAAAAGAAAAAAGCTTTAAATAGCTTTCACTCATATATCAAATTTTAAAATGACTATGACAGCTATTAAAGACTAAAACCAGTTTGGTGTGGGAAAATTCCAGGTCTCACAACCATTTGATTTAATCACCATTTGATTTAATCAAAATAAACCATTTTTAGTCCCAAGAAAATGTGATGTCATTTTATTACATTTCTTTCATATTATCTATTTTTATTTTCATTACTTAATGTTTCATTTCAGACATCTTTCATGTATGTACATTTTTAAAAATTCAGATAACATACAGGGATAAATTAAAAATCATCCAAAATCTTAACATACAGAGATGAGAATTATTTTCTTTTTGGAGTGTTTCCAATCCATTTTACACAGTTTTGATATATTACCTTTTCACCCAACATTTTCAGGTTCAGAACACTATTGTTTTATTGCTATTCCACATATTATTTATTTATTCTTCTTTTTTGAACATTTAGATATTTCCAGGGTTTTGCCATTAAAATAATTACAGTAAGCATCCTTTTATAAAACTCTTTTAATGTAATCACTTTCTCAGCTAGAGTTTGGAAGGTAGAATTTATTTATTTATTTTTAAATGTTTTTTATTTATTTCTAGGAGAGAGAGAGACAGCGTGAGCAGGGAAGGGTCAGAGAGGGAGTCACAGACTGAAACAGGCTCCAGGCTTTTAGCTGGCAGTCAGCACAGAGCCCGACGCGGGGCTCGAACCCACGAACCGGGAGATCATGACCTAAGCGAAAGTCGGACGCTTAACCGACTAAGCCACCCAGGCGCCCCTAGAAGGTAGAATTTAAAGGTCTACAGTTAAAAGCTTTCTAAATATCCTTAATATCGTTAAATTGCTTTCAAAAAAACTTATCAATCAATAAGTATTATGGATTGATAAGTGTCAATAAACAACTAATAATAGTTTTGCATTAATTTTATTCATTCTTCAAAATCTTTGCTAAGCTTGTTGGGACCCTCCAAAAAAAAGTATTTCATTGTTTTAATTTGCAAAATTATTAGTGATATTGGGCTTTTTTCACTTTTTTGCCATTTGTATTTCTTCTAGAGATTGCCTGTAACTTCCTGTCTGTAAATTCACCAATATTTGTTGTTTTCACTTTTATGGCTTCATGCTATATTGAAAATTTTAGTATGGCAATGACCTAACATATAATCTTTATTTTCACATACTTCAAAACTTTTGTCACCAGATGGCCTTCAGAATGGTTCCATCAATCTCTCTCTCTCTTTTTTTTTTAAGTCTGATAGAGATTTTGATTGGGCTTCCATTAAATCTGTAAATGAGAAATAAAATAAGACATCCTTGTAAAAAAAAAAAAGTATTTATTTATTTATTTATCATCAGAGAGAGAGAATCCCCAGAAGGCTCCATACTGTTAGCACAGAGCCTGATGAAGGGTTTGATCTCACAAACCATGAGATCATGACCTGAGCTGAAATCACAAGCTGGACACTTAACGGACTGAGCCACCCCGGCGTCCTAGGACTTCTTTAAAATACACAGGCCTCTCAGGGCTTTTGGGTGGCTCAGCTGGCTAAGCTTCCAACTTCAGCTCAAGTTGTGATCTTGCAATTCATGAGTTTGAGCCCTGCGTCAAGCTCTGTGCGGTCAGCACAGAATCTACTTCAAATCTTCTCTCTCCCTCTCTCTGTGTCCCTCCTCTGCTTGCACTCTCTTTCTCAAAAGTAAAACTTAAAAAGAAAAAGTTATACTTTTAAAAAAGTTGTTTAAATATATATATGTACATATATATTATATTATATATATACATAATATAATATAATATATATATGCAGTCCTCTCACCAGGAGCATAATCTCCATTTTCTTAAGTTTCCTATCTTAGTAAAATACTAGATTTTCTTCATTATAAAACTTACAAACTTTTTTCTTTTTTTCTTTTTTTAATGTTTTTATTTATTTCTAGGAGAGAGAGAGAGAGAGACAGCATGAGCAGGGGAGGGTCAAAGAAAGAGGGAGTCACAGACTGAAACAGGCTCCAGGCTCTGAGCTGGCAGTCAGCACAGAGCCCGACGCGTGCTCGAACCCACAAACCGCAAGATCATGACCTAAGCAAAAGTCGGACGCTTAACCGACTAAGCCACCCAGGCGCCCCACAAACTTTTTAAAAGATAATTGCTGAGGTTTTTATATATGGGGACCTATCATCAGCAGAATACTTATCTTTTTCTATATAGTTATTAATAGTAATTTGGAAAATGACTGATTTTTAAGTGTTTCTTTTGCAACATAAGGGTCAATTGCAAAATAAATATTTTAGTTATTTTTCTTGAGCTTTGTAGATCTATAATCAAATTGTCTATAAATAATGATAACTGTCTTGTCATTTCCAAGAGTTACACAAGTTATTTATATTTCCTGCTTTGTTGCACTAGATGCAATTTCACAAATGATTTTTACTGCCTACTTTGTGGCATATTTTTTTTAAAAAAGCACTTGACAGAAGCTAGGGCAGAGTACCCTAGGCAATTCAGATCCTTCAGGAGAATGTATTTAGGCCTGACATCCTAATTCAAGAGTCTTCTTAACAAATGGGAATGTGTTTGAAAGAAAGTGTCCATGGCAGGCTTAAGGCCCTAGTTCCCACATTAGACGAGAAACAGTTGAAGGAATGGGAATGTTCATCCTGGAGTATAGACACTCGTTAGAACATGATGGAACAAAAATTTTCATTAAAACAAGGATTGGAAGTATTACATAAGTTTCTCAAAGAAACGAGTGAGAAACAAACTACAGAGAGGTCAATTTTTGGTCCTTGTAAATGATTTTTTTTTTTCAAATTTTTTAACATTTGTTTCTGAGAGAGATAGAGAGACAGAGTATGAGCAGGGGATGGGGCAGAGAGGGAGTGGAACGTAGAATCCAAAGCAGATTCCAGGCCACAAGCTGTCAGCACAAAGCCCAACACAGGGCTTGAACTCACGAACCATTAGATCCTGACCTGAGCCAAAGTTGGACGCCTAAGCGACTGGGCCACCCAGGCATCCTGATCCTTGTAATTAATATTAATTAAAAAGTAACTAGTAGAAAGGGGGAACTCTACAGAGGAAATAGTCAAGTATAGGGTCAATAATCCATTACACAGATGCTTTGGAACATCTGAAAGGTGGTTTGACTGACAACCTTTAAAATCCAAATTCTGGAGGTGACTGGGTGGCTGTCAGGTAAGCATCTGACTCTTGGTTTTGGTTCAGGTCATGATCTCTTTGTTCATGAGCTTGAGCCCCGTGTGGGACTCTGTGCTGATGGCCCTGATCCCGCTTGAGATTCCTTCTCTGTCCTTCCCTCTCTGTCCCTTCTCCCAGGCACATATGTGAGCCCTCGCTCTCTCTTTCTCTCTCTCAAAATAAAAAAATAAACTCTCAAAAAACTTTAAAAATAATAAAAAATAAAAATAAATAAAATCCAAATCCTATATTTCCACAACGCACTTCGACAGCCTCTAGAATGCCTGGCACAGAAATGTTTACTGAAATTCATTTAAATACAAATAGAAGTAGTATAAACAGCATCATTATTTTTAGACTGATGGTTTTAATAATCACATCCTAACATTTAAATTTATATATATAGGCACCTGGGTGGCTTAGTCCTTTGAAGTCTGACTTCAGCCCAGGTCATGATCTCACGGTTTGTGGGTTCGAGCCCCGCGTTGGACTCTGTGCTGACAGCTCGGAGCCTGGAGCCTGCTTCGGATTCTGTGTCTCCCTCTCTCTCACTGCCCCTCCTCCACTCATGCTCTGTCTCTCTCTTTCTCTCAAAAATGAATAAACATCAAAAAATATTTTGATATATATATGTATATGCATATATGTATATATACACACAAATGTGCATGCATAAAAAAAGAGTAAGACTTTCCTTGCAGCCTTGGGTCAATCAACAAATATTTATTAAGAAATCCAAAAAATCCATATATACAGAAAACAGAAGGAAATGAATGCTCAGGGAAAACTATTATCATACACCATTTTCTACATTTTCTATGTCCTTTGACCCTACTGCAAAAGTGCATACATGATTAAACATTAATTGAATTTCCAAATAGATGCTATTTGGAATATATGCTACTTAAGATTCATACTTTTCACTCCCAACAAAGAAACCCCTTCAGGAAATAGGTAATGAAAGCTTTTAATTGTCACATGTCCTTCTCATTCAAGATTCATGTTCAACCTGTATCTTCTTACATTCCCAAAATATCCCTGGGCAACATTTGCCCAAGCAAACACTCTACAATCAAATGAGAGCAAAAATGCTTACAAGATAGAACCCTGCTGAAAAGTGATTGTATGGTCCTTGATCTTATCTTGAGGAATTTAAGTATAATTATCTTTTATTATAATCTTTTATATTATATCACTGCAATAATATGTCCCATATGGTTACTGTCACTCTTAATCAACAGTTGTCAAAATTAGTAACTTACCCCAAAAGTATAGAATTATGACATATTTTCTAGAAAAGACCAAGTGTAATTTTTATGTGCCAGTTTTAATGTACTCATGACAGTGATTCTATTAAAGAATTTTATTTCAGAAGGGGTCACAGAAAACTGAGTGGCTGGTAGGATGGTGAGTTCATGACAGAAACAAAAACTCTATTCCTCCCGGAAATTTTTGGAATTCTCTCTTCTTTTCAAACACAAAGCAATATTCTAGAACTGTGGACTGATATGAAATGAAAGATACAAAGAAAAGCCCTGTTCTGAAAAACAAAACCCAGAATGAATAAGTCATGGAAATCCTTTACCTCCCTGACAGTCTAACTCCCCAGGCGCTGAAAGATGGCATAGAGCAGAGTGACATCTATTGTTCAGGACCAACCAGTCCCACTACGTAGATGGCACATTTGGTTCATGAGCAAAAGACGACCTGTCTTCCCAGAGGAGCAAATCCGAGTGACTTGAGAAGAGGCAAATGGAAGCTAATAGCCAGTTCATAAGAATCATCCAGGAAATGCGGGCAGAGATAAACAAACTGAAGAAAGAGAATCAGTTCCTCCGGATGAAGCTGACTTCACGTAGTCTGAGAACCTCCGGTGGCCATTGCAGAGAATCAGGAGATGAAAGGGAAGAGGAAGTCACAGACCCTGGTGACCTTGGAAAAGCATCTGAAGAAGTTCCAGCAACCCTTTTCGGTAGTGTTTCCACCGATGCAGCACCCGCTGGGCTCAAACATCAAGGTACCGAGTGACCTTAGCTCTTCTGGGCTGTGCCCACCTTTGCAAAGATCTCCTAAATATCAGGTTTATCGCACCTCTCCTATAACTGCATAAGTTGGTATTTATAGTGGTGAGTCCCATTCTTTTTCTCCTGGTAGATTAGCTTTAAGTCCCCGGGCGAAAATAATCTCTAGCATCTTCAAGCAGCATATTTTTAGCCACATCAAAACTATTTCCAGATATTCCTGGAAAGAAAAGAATGGTGGGTTTGTGAAAACCGATCACCTTAAAAACAATGTGTTTTTTTCCTTCTTGACCTCAAGCATTTAAATGCCACATAATAGAACACTGAGTGGGTAGGTCAAATGGCATACTCGCTTATTAAGTTACAATATTGTCCCATAGTTAAGCGTATGGCTATTACAGTCAGACAAATATGGCTGCCAATGATTTGTCGTTCATTATCCACTTGACTCAGAGATACTTACTAGAAATCTTTAACCTCTGTTTTCTACATTTGGAAGTGTGATAGTGCCTGCCGCACATGGTTGTAGTACCTGTCTCACTGCGATAATAGACTGACTAATTAGTGTAGCACCTGCAGACATACAACAAATGGCAGATAGTGTTTCTTAGCCGTGTTTTACAAAGAACTTTACTGCCTTGTAGGAATGTATGTTGCACAAAATTCAACCTACTCTAGAGGTTGAAGGCTTCAAGACTCAGGACGGTGTCTAATATATTCTAAAAATCAAGTCTGTCATGTTTTATGGGGAAGAATTTTGACTGCAAAGACCACACATAAAGTCAGAAATTGGCAGAGCGAAAAATACGTTCTACATTTAAATTGTCAGTGGTTGTCCACATACAACATATTAAATAAAATTGATGTACATAATTAAATACTCAAATTTCATATCATCTGTCAAAGGCTTCAGGCAATGCCATTTGAGGTTCTAAACAGCTTGGCAAGAAAACATGTTATATTTACCAGCTGGTTTCCTCATTTAGCGAAGTCTCCCTCGAGCATGGGGCCCTACATTTCAAAGTTGGGAACAGATCCCAATCGGGATTTTTACCCTTTTTGTCAAGAGCAACTCTGAATCTGAGTAGTTCTTTCTTCTGGCTATTTAATAAAGCTAAAGATAAGGAGGTTAGACTTCCTCCTCGTTTAAAAAAAGAAAAAGAAAGAAAGAAAGACACATCCTTACCCCCAATTTTCTCCACCTCTGCAATCTTGAACATTTTGTACGAAATGGCTCTGTCTTGGTAAGGGTCTGTCTTGGATACTGTCGGATGTGTAACAGCGTTTCTGGCTTCTAAATACTAGATGCCAGTGGTATCTGCCTCTCACACCCATCATGACTATCTAAATTGTCTTCAGACATTCCAAATGTTGCTTGAAGGACAAAGTTTCCTCCAGTTGAAAACCACTGCCTTGTTCCAAAGGTAGACGACACTCCAAATCTATTTTCTATGATGTTTATCCCAATGAAAAAGTAAGTGGAGTTTTAGTATCTCTTGTGGCCCTTCTGCAAGTATTACACCATTCAGAGAACAAAGAGCATTACCCTTTAACCTCTCAGGGCCTGAATGACATCAGGGTTAGGGGAGATTAGACTATTATTAAGAGCTGAATGCACAGGGGCTCCTGGATGGCTCAGTCAGTAAGCATCCAACTCTTGATTTCAGCTCAGGTCATGATCTCAAGATTCATGAGTTTGAGTCTCATGTTGGGCTCCACGGTGACAGAGTGGAGCCTCCTTGGGAATCTCTCTCTCCCTTTCTCTCTGCCCCTCCCCCGCTCATGGTCTCTCATTCTCCCTCTCAAAATAAGTAAATAAACATTTTATAAAAAAACAAGAGACCTAAATACACAATTGATGGCATATTTCTTCTGCATATGGATGGTAACTTCCATTAAGAATGTTAACATAGGGGCGCACGGTGGCTTAGTCGGTTGAGCGTCCGACTTTCGCTCAGGTCATGATCTCACGGTTCGTGGGTTCGAGCCCGGGTCGGGCTCTGTGCTGACTGCCAGCTCAGAGCCTGGAGCCTGTTTCAGTCTGTGACTCCCTCTCTCTCTCTGACCCTCCCCTGCTCACGCTGTCTCTCTCTCTCTCTCCTATAAATAAATAAAAACATTTAAAAAAAAATCTTTAAAAAAAAAAAAAGAATGTTAACATTAAGGGGCGCCTGAGTGGCTCAGTCAGTTTAAGCATCTGACTTGACTTGGGCTCAGGTCAGGTAATGATCTCACGGTTTGTGGGGTCGAGCCTTGCGTTGTGCTCTGTGCTGACAGCTCGGAGCCTGGAGCCTGCTTTGGATTCTGTGTCTCCCTCTCTCTCTCTGTCCCTCCCTGCTTCACACTCTCTCGTGCACACACACACACACACACACACACACACACACACACACAAAATAAATAAATAAACATTTTAAAAAATAATTAAAGGGGGGCCTGGGTGGCTTAGTCGGTTAAGCGTCCGACTTTCACTTAGGTCATGATCTCGCGGTTCGTGGGTTCGAGCCCCACATCGGGCTCTGTGCTGACTGCCAGCTCAGAGCCTGGAGCCTGTTTCAGAGTCTGTGACTCTCTCCCTCTCTCTGACCCTCCCCTGCTCACACTGTCTCTCTCTCTCTCTCCTAGAAATAAATAAAACATTTTAAAAATAATAATAATTAAAAAAGAAAGAATGTTAGCATTAAGTTTAAGAAGAACTGGTGAAAATATCTGATGGAACTTGGGGAACTATTGTCAGTTGTATCAGTAAAACACGGAAAGAAATATGATTTAAAATTGTTCTTGGAAGCCCAGTTGAAGACGTACTTGACATGCACTTATCTGTGTCTTCTGTGTAACACACTATTATGGAAGTAAGTGACATTAAGGAAGAAGAACATTGGCCTGAGCATGAGGACACTGGGTGTCAATCCCAGTTTTGTAATAGTTGATCCACACTGAGTAGGACACATAAAATTCCTGGCCTTAAAATCCTCATGTAAAAAGTAATGGATTAGACAAGATGCCTTCCAAGGTCTATTCCAACTGTAAAATTTTGTGATCTTATCAATGTAACATGCTTTTATGACCACTTGCCTCATTTGTAAGATGGAAATAGTGATAAAATCTATCTCATGTGGCTGTTGAGAGCATGAATGAGATAGCACAAGTAAGACTCATGGGGTGAGCTACTTGGGAATAGTTGTCTTGATATCATTCAATATGCCAAAAGAATATTGTTTGACTTCAACATAAGTTTTTTATCAGCAGTTTTAATAAGCCATTGTAAAATCCACTGAAATTCATACTTGAAACTGAATCATAGACATTTGCTACTCAAGAGCAACTTTTAAGATAAATACTTGTTTCACAAGTAAGGATATAAAACTCAGAGGTTAAGCAACCTACTCAATCCTCCTTAGAAAACAGGATAATATTAACCTATTCTTTGAGCTGCACCTGAGTGACTCAGTCAGTTAAGCATCCGACTGTTGGTTCTGGCTCAGGTAATGATCTCATGGTTTGTGAGTTCTAGACCCACATCTTGGGATTCTCTCTCTCCCTGTCTCTGTCCTTCCAAACCCCCTCCCAATAAAGAAAGAAAGAAAGAAAGAAAGAAAGAAAGAAAGAAAGAAAGAAAGAAAGAAAGAAAGAAAGAAATTTTCAACTATTATCGGTGTTTGAGAAGGAACAATATGAAATCAGAAACGTGAGTCTCACTTTAAGAAAGGGAACAATTAAAGAGGACTTGGAAGACAATCACTTGGAGCTAGAAGTTCCTCTGTTGATTCTGGGACATGTGTAGTGAGACAAAATGAGATTTTATGAGTGGAGAAGTCAGCTTCCCTCAGGACACAGAGCTAGCTACACTGCAGCCCAGGGACACAGCTGCTGGGGTTTATTTATTTACTTATTTAATATTATTTTTATATGTAAATATATATATATATAATTATATTCTGTAATGAGAATGCAGAGCATCTGCTCAGAACGAATCTTTGTTGGGTACATTCTTATGGAGGCATCTATACTAGCGGATAAGCATTCGGTGGGTAAAAATCTAACCAGCACTTTCAGGGATGTCTCCCTGGCCCTCCGGCCCTGTGCAATGCATCTTGGGACTATCAGGGAAGAAGCATTTTGTTGCAAGGAAGATAAAAGGAGCAGCTCTTTCCAGAGATCCCCCAGCATGGCTGGACCTCCCATTCTCTGCAACGTGCTCCTATCCTTTGCTGCCAAATCCAGTGCATTTGGCAGCGATCTCTGAAATTGTGCTAATGACCCCATGATGCTGTGTTGAATAGCATTCCCCATTTACTGATAACAAACCAAAGGACACCGACTGTCTGTGGCCCAGAGAGATGAACAAAGAACTGATTTGCTAATCGGTCAAGCTGGAGTATAGGTCTCAAATAAGAATAAACTTCTCTTTGCCATTCTCAGCATAATTTCCTTGCTGGGACTTCCTACCATTCAGTACAAAGAGACCACTTTGTAATTGTTTCAAACGGACACTTTTATGATTGTCAATAGTCATAAACTTATTTTTAGACAAGCATAGAAGTTACATATCATGGCCAAAGAAATGTTTAAAGATAATTTACAAATAGTATTTGCATGCAGTTTATCATTTCAGATAGATTTGAACTTAAACCACCTCCTCGTACCTCCAACTCTAGTCTAAAAGTTCGTCTTCTGCTCTTTCAACTATAAAAATTTAGGGACATCTCGACTTGTTCAATGGCCATAATAATTTGCTGTCTGTGACCTGTATATGTGGGCAATAAATTTAAGTAAGATATAATTGTGCATCTAGCACTCTTAAGACCCAAACACGAATTCAGGCCTTTCTTTTTTTTTAGTTTATGTATTTAGTTTGAGAGGGGGAGGGAGAGGTATGGAGAGAGAGGGAGAGAGGGAATCCCAGATTCTGGACTGTCAGCACAGAGTCCATCGTGGCATTCAGGCTCATGAACCCTGAGATCATGACCTGAGCCAAAATCAAGAGTCGGACACTTAACCAACAGAGCCACCCAGGAGCCCCAATGCAGATCTTTCTTAAACATCCATACTACTTAATGCCAGAGCTATGACAAGAAAGAGTAATGATTCGACAGACGTTCTGTAAGTGCTCCAGAAAATGAACACCACCCCATGAGGTCCCGGGTCTCCCCCCTCTAGGTAATAACTGGAGGTCTGGTCAGCATTAGTACAATATAACTGTGATCCAGACACACTAACCTCCCCAAAGTAAAGCTCTTTTAATCAAAGTGCCTGAGTTACAAGAAATGTAAAGATGAAACAGAAGACTTCATCAGATCAAGAGAAAAGCTTATTGGAAGACACTCATGGACAGAAATGAAATTGAGGGGTGCCTGGGTGGCTAAGTCAAAGTCAGTTAAACATTCGACTTTGGCTCAAGTCAAGATCTCCTGGTTCGTGAGTTTGAGCCCCACATTGGGCTGTCTGCTGTCAGCACAGAGCCCACTTTGGATCCTCTGTCTCCCTCTCTGCCCCTCACCCATTAGCACTCTCTCTTAAAACTTAAAAAATTTTTAAAAAAAGAAATGGAATTGAAATTCCTCAGACACTAAGGCCATACATTTCTCTGTCTCTCTCAGGAGAACTCCAGTTTCCCATGTAAGGCATCTGTGCTTCTTTCCACGTGCCTGCTGGGTTTCTACCTCTCAATCAGCAGGCTCCTCAGAATGATTACCCCAACTAGAGTCAAGATCATGGATCTTGGGCCAGTTAGCAGCAGCCAGCCCAGCTATTTGTGGCCATCCAGGGGCTGAGGTCCATGATGAACAGGTTCTTCTACAATCTAGGAGAGAGGACACCGTCCAGAGTTGGCATTCCAGAATATCCATGTTCTTCCCATTTTAGAGTCTTGTTTTATTATTTCTATATGTTCAGATATCTATTCTGATGCTGCATCTTTTCCAACCACGCTATGTATACAACTTCCAGACCCCCTCCCTCATCTGTCTCTATCCCCTTGCCTCCATCAGCCTAACCTGATTTCCTGGATCTATCACTACCCAAATTCTATCATATATGGTTTGTGTATCATCTGTCTGCATACAAGAAGGTAAGCTCTATGCAGGAAAGAATTTTGTGTTGGCCACTACCATATCCCCATCTCTGTCTCTTAAAAAAGCGCCTGGCGTGTGGCTGGCACTCAATTATTTGTAAAACAAGTCAGTGAATAGATGTAGTTTCTCTGAAAAAAAAAACAAAGTAATCAAAAGCAATAGTTTTGTTTCATTAGCATTCATGGAGTACTATTAATAGAATTTGCCATTTGTGGGCATCATCAAAGGTAAAATTTTCATGAACTTATATTTTGTGTCTCCCGTCCAGGCAACGTCATGATTGTTAGACGCTATTCTATTTCTTCACCAGCTCATTCATTTGCTGCACATGACCCCTGGAAAGCTGGGGAAAGACACCCAAAGAATGGAATTCTAGAAGCTCAGGGAAAAGACAAACCACTGGCATGGTCTTCAGTTAAGAAGCAAGACAGTGAAGAAAAGATATCTGCAGGAGATTATTTGACCAACAATAGTTCCAACAATGGAGCTTTTCCTGAGCATGTTTTTGGTAATGTCACCAGGTAATGTACACTCTGCCTGGAGCTGGGATACAGGCAACTGCTCTGATGGGTACTGAGATATTCTCTTAGATAAGCAAGGTCTTATCTAGTGGAGGAAACAAAACCAAATAGGCTCTTAGGTCAAAGTAATTTCCATCTTATGCACGTCCATTTAGGGAATCCAAAGAAATAAAATTTTTTGAGATCAAATGGTGCTCTAATAGCTACCTCTATTAGCAGGACACTTAACCAATCTTTAATGACTCATCGAGCATTAATGACCATACTTGGAGCTGGGCACTGGTGATACAAGATTCAGCCAAAGTGAAATGTTGTGTTTGAAACTCTCATTCAGTGACAAAGACACACAAGTAAACTGATCACTTTGATAAAGTGCTTCTCAAGGAAAAGACTCACTATAGGAACTGAACACAGAATTCCTCTGAGAGAGAATGGTTCTTATAGAAGAGTGACTCAGTAGGTTGTGGGGCATATAAAAATGGCATAATTCAAAAGGGCCAAGAGACAAAGAGAAAAGTAACTTGTTCTGCGAAGTATGTGAGTTGGTGTTTAGAGAGTTATGCACAGCCTGAGAAAAGGAGACATCTGAGAAAACATTTGAGACATAGGTGGGGAGTCTTTAAGAGAAAGATCAGGCAGTGCCCCCAGTAGTGGGGATAGCCCTGGGCTCTTTCAGAACAAAATTGTCTATCGAGTCTAACTTACCTATTCAACAAGGCTAGAGCATGACCTCTCCTCCCCAAACTCTGCACCCTTGCTTTCCAATTCCCACTGAGGCCCTGACTCTTCAGGGAGAGTCTCCACACATTTGTCTCCTTCGAGTAGAAAAAGGGGCCAGGGTTATCATGGGGAAGAGAAAATGGAACAAATGTGGTTGTGGAGAGAATAAGGGAGTCATCGAATTCAGCAGTGGGAGGAAATAAAAGTGAGAAACACCCAGGGATAGGCCAGCAGTGATTGTCATAGGTATCAGAAAGAAAGCTGGACCCCTCACAGGATGTGAGACACAAAGGCTGAGTCAGTTTTATTTGAATTTTACCAGACAGGATGAAAATTGTGTTTCACTTATAGAAAGTTCTATTATAGGATCAGTGAGAGTAGCCTGAGTCATGGAAGACAGCTGCATGGAGCCAGGCAAAGAAAAATGGAAAGACTGTCCCAGGTAGTGCAGAAAAGATAAGAAGATAGAAGAAAGCACGACTGTGGGGAAAACAAATGTGGTGAAGTGAATGAGGGTGAAGAAGGGAGCAAGACCCAGCATAAGGAGCCTTCTGCACAAGGCTCATTGAGTGCATGTGCATATCCAGTTGTATAAAGGCACTACGTGTTCATAAGAAGATCACAAATTACAAAATATAAATGTGATATTCAAAGTATAAAAGTATAAATAGGAAAATCTTCCATAACCTCACTGTCCAAAGCTAGTAAAAAAAAAAAAGTCTTTATGAAAAGTTTTAAAATGCAAAAATATTCAGAAATGAATGTTACAAATACCCCTGTTTTCAACTGCAAGATTGCTGCCATACTTTCTACAGATATATGTATATATAAAAAATATATATTACTAGTAAAGACAAGGATCCAGGGGCGCCTGGGTGGCTCAGTCGGTTGTGTCTGACTTCAGCTCAGGTCATGGTCTCATGGTCCATGGGTTTGGACCCCACATCGGGCTCTGTGCTGACAGCTAGCTCCAAGCCTGGAGGCTGCTTCAGATTCTGTGTCTCCCTCTCTTTCTACCCCTTCCCACTCATGCTCTGTCTCTTTCTGTCTCAAAAATGAATAAACATTTAAAAGCAAGAAGTGTACACAGTTGTATATAGTTATATAAAAGTACTAAATGTTCATTGTAAAAATTAATGTGTCCTTTGCTTTAAAAAATTGTTTATGTACACATATACATATCTATGTATTTGTATAATATACATATATCCAGTTATATAAAGGCACTAAATGTTCATTATAAAAAGAAAAGCACAAATTACAAAATATAAATGCAATATTCAAAGTAAAAAAGTATAAAAAGGAAAATCTTCGATAGCCTCACTGTCCAAATAACCACCATTTAGATTTTGATGTACATATATCTTTCCAGGCTGTGTCTACAGGCTTTGAAATTGTGCAGTGCACATATCACGATGTTTTATTTTTTTTACTTAAACAATTACATTCTCAGAGACCTATAATGCTGAGAAATACAATATTATTAACTTTTCCATTTCCATTCATATTATTTTCTGTGATCATTTAGGAGCATAGCCAACGTTTATAACGTATTATTTTTCTGAAGCAAAATGTTTTCCCAATTCCAAGTTGCGGAGGAACAAGCTATTTAGAATACAATCCATTAGTAATTTAGAATCTACTTTAATGGGGAAGACAGAGCCAATTGCAGGTTTGTGTTAAAACAAGAAAGTCAGTAATGACTTAAAATCAACAGCTGTGTTGGCATAAAATCCAGAAAATCCAGAAAACTGTTGAGAAGAACAAAGCACGTATTTTTTTTTGTTAGAGTGTCTCTTTATTTTGTCTTTAACTTCCTTGGTGATTAACTAGTAAAGTAATATGTCATTACATTAGCCATCTAATTTTTTTGTAAATTCATTTACTTTCCAATAGCTCTCAAAGAATTTTACAAAGATTTATCAAGAGCCAATTTGTTTGAATCAGGTTTTGAAGCAATCAGGCATTGTACCTAATTTGCTTGTGAGGTTTTTCCATTATTATACCAAGGAAGTGTTTTACAGGATAATGCCAATGTCAATATTTCCAAAAACAAATGCTCTCCAAAAAACCAGAGATAGAATGTTATTTTTTCTTTAGTTTTCATAGAAATTAGAAACCTAGAAATCGAATCTTCTCTTGCATTTAAGAAAAAAAATCTCAAGCAGGCAGCTGTGTGGCTCAGTGGATTGAGCCTCCGACTCTTGATTTCAGCTCAAGTCATGATTTCACAGTTTGCCAGATCAAGCCCTATGTCAGGCTCCACACACAGCACAGAACCTGCTTGGGATTCTCCCTCTCTCTCTCTGCCCCTCCCCTGCTCACATTCTCTAAATAAATAAATAAATAAATAAACTTCAAAAAAATCTTAGGCTATTGAAAAGATTAGGGGAAAGGGTCCATATAGAGCATAGCATAAAACACAGAAATGCTAAATCACTATGTTGTACACCTGCAGCTAACCTAACACTGTATGTCAATTATACTCAAAATAAAATTTTTAAATAAAAATTAATCAACTATTAATTTAATTAGAAATGCTGTATTATTCATTTTATTGATAGGAGAAACCAGACACATTTATGTAAAAATATATAGTTGACTCTTAAACTGTGCTGGTCTACTTATATGTAAATTTTTTTATAAGCACAGTATAGTACTTAAGTGTACTTTCTCTTCCTTATGATTTTCCTTTTTTAAATATTTATTAGTTTATTTATTTATTTTGAGAGAGAGAGAGCAAGCAGGGGAGGGGCAGAGAGAAAGGGAGAGAGAATCCCAAGCAGGCTCTGTACCATCAACACATGGAATCTGACGCAGGGCTCGAACCCACAAACCCTGAGATCATGACCTAAGCTGAAATCAAGAGCCAATCACCCAACCAACTGAGCCACCCCGGCACCTCTTCCTTATGATCTTCTTAATAACCTTTTTTCTCTAGTTTACTTTATTGTACCAACATGGTATATAGGGCATACAACATACAAAATACGTGTTAATCGGCTGTTTACATTGTTGGTAAGCCTCCCAGTCAACAGGAGGCTAGTAATAGTTAAGTTTCGGGGAGTCAAAGTTCTATGTGAATTTTTCACTGCCCCGGGGGTTGGGTGCCCCTTATCCCTGCGTTGTTTTGAGTGTCAACTCTATCCTTTCTTTTTCTTATAGCAAAATGGTTAAGAAGTCCGCCTCTGGAATCAGCTGGCTAAAATCTCAACTCCATCATTGGCCTTGAAAGAGTTATTTGTGTTTTATTTTTATTTTTATTTTTTTTTTACAAATAGTTTATTGTCAAATTAGTTTCCACATAACACCCAGTGCTCATCCCCACAAGTGTCCTCCTCCATGCCCACCCCTCCTCCCCCCCCATCCACCAGTCCTCAGTTTTTGTCAGCATTCAAGAGTCTCTCATGGTTTGCCTCTCTCCCTTTCCCCCACCTTTTCCGCCCTTCTTCTCCCCCTTGGTCCTCCGTCAAGTTCCTCCTAATCCTCCTATACGTGCACATATGATATTTGTCCTTCTCTGCCTGACTTATTTCGCTCAGCATAACACCCTCAAGGTCCATCCATGTTGCTACACATGGCCAGATTTCATTGTTTCTCATTGCCATGTAGTATTCCATGGTATAGATAAACCACATCTTCTTGATCCATTCATCTGTTGATGGACACTTAGGCTCTTTCCAGGTTTTAGCTATTGTGGAGAGTGCTGCTATGAACATTGGGGTACATGTGCTCCTATGCATTAACATTTCTGTATCCCTTGGGTAAATTCCTAGCAGTGCTATTGCTGGGTCATAGGGGAGTTCTATTGTTAGTTTCCTTAGGAACCTCCACACTGTTTTCCAGAGGGGCTGTACCAGTTTACATTCCCACCAACAGTGTAGGAGGGTGCCCGTTTCTCCACATCCTCGCCAGCATCTAGTGTTCTCTGATTGGCTCATTTTAGCCACTCTGACTGGCGTGAGGTGGTATCTCAGTGTGCAGGAAAGAATATTCGATGGAAAAAAGACAGCCTTTTTAACAGATGGTGTTGGGAGAACTGGACAGCAACATGCAGAAGAATGAAACTAGATCATTTTCTCACACCATGCACAAGAGTTATTTGTGTTTTATACCATAGTTTATGTTTTCTTAAAAAAGGAGTCATAACAACAGTTACCATGTAGTTTTTGTGAAGAATAAATGAAATAGTCAAGTGAGTGCCTATAAATGGCAGAGCAGTTATTATTTTATTGATCCCAACATATGGAACCAGTAGCCTTCCTCCCAAGGGAGGGAGCAGATGTGTTCCCCTGGACGCAAGCCACTAAGTGCCATTCAGTGAGCTGATGGCTTTATCTAATACAAAGAATGAGACAGAGACAGAGAGAGGACAAATTTGGAAAAAAGGCAATAATTTTAAACCCCGTTCTTTCAACTTCTTCTTGAAAGCAGTATATCCTAGTTTATCTGTCTAAGCCCTCAGATGACACAAGTCATCCCTCTTCTCTCTGTTTTACTGTTCAGGTGTAACAGATATTCTGTTACTCACAGTCAATGATTTCAGGTTTATCTGGATTATAAAACAATTGCCTCAAATTTCTGCTTCATTTCAGCTGAAGAGCTTCAATGTGAGAGACCCTTTACCTAGGACAATATAATACTCTTTAAAGATCAAGTGAATAATCTTTCCTTGATAGTTTTAAATCTTAGATTTATCAGCACTTTTCATTGGGCTTAATCAAAAGGCCAATTCCAATGGAGTTTTTTTGCATTATTGTGAAACTAAATAAAAAATATTATTATATGTTTTAAATGAGATTGTAGGAGCACCTGGGTGGCTCAGTCCTTTAAACGTCTGACTTCAGATCAGGTCATGATCTCACGGTTCATTGGTTCGAGCCCTGCAGTCGGGCTCTGTGCTGACAGCTAGCTCAGAGCCTGGAGCCTGCTTCTGATTCTGTGTCTCCCTCTCCCTCTGACTCTCCCCTACCATGCTGTCTGTCTCTCTCTCAAAAGAAAAAAATAATAAAAAACTTTTTTAATTTTTAAATGAGATTGTAATGCTTTAGGCAGTATTTGGTGGCCTAGAAAAAGTAGTAATTGGCTTATATAAAGGATCAGTAAAAAGGGTTATGTATATTCTCCTTCTGCTTCCTTTAGGGACAAGATGAAGACAGTCAGTTTCCTGTTACCCATGGATGTGTCTTCATATTCCAAAAATTCAAGTTCTTTGAAATGCTCACAAAATCAGACCACAAACAAACTAAGTACCATTGCAGAATAAGATGTGTAAGATGATGAAATTTAAGAAACAGCTGATTCCCAAGAGGTGGGAACACTGAGACTTCATTGGGTCAGAATTCTCCCCTACAAAGATCTCTGGAAAGATGCCCAGTAACACACACAAAATGCTTGGCATCAGGTCAAGGGACTTGTCCATGGACTTGGCCAAGAAATGGAAGCGATTACTTGATGTCGTTGTTGAATACTAACAGTGATGGCTGTACAGTGACTATTGTAGTCTTTCTATGCAGCATGTGAGCAATTAAATGTAATTAAATTAAATTGCATGGTGGTGTTCAGTATCCGCTGTATGCCATCAGAAAAGGCTGCTGTTTACATTATTAAGTGTCACTTTCCAGATGAAACTATAACAAATCCAGAAAAAGAAGCCCTGTTTTTGATTAATAGTATAGAAGCAATAGTGATTATCCTTATACTTAATTGTGTGTTGATATTTTAGTGATACTAGCTCATCTGGTCTTTTAATATCCTGTGTCATAGGCGTGAAAACACAAACACAGCAGACTCTCATAGCATACCTGGTGGGCTCAGAGCATCCATGGGCTGGCTAATGACAAAGCCACTAAAGCTGGTTGGAAGGAGAGAAAAAAAGTTCAGCTGATCATCACTTAGGGGCTGGAATTCCCAGAACTCCCTCAGCTCCTGAACTTCTTTTCAGGAGAACATCTCCCCCTCCTGGTTCACAACAATCACGTTCTAATACCAATACCCTTTTTAAGCGACTATATTATATTAAAATATTCAGAGCATTAAAATGCAGATTCCTAGGCCTCACCCCAGTACCAATACTCTTTTTAAGTAAATATCTTATATTAAAATATGCAGACTGTTAAACTTGAGTTTCCGTGGTCCCACCTCCAACCATTTGAATTTGTTGTAGAGGTAAGGGGACAGACAGGGAGGAAACCAGAAATTCACATTTTAAACAAGCTTTGTCAGCTGATTTCTGCGAGGCTGCTATGCTTAGAATTTGCTATTGTAAATACTAAGAAGCACAGTCCAGGTCTTCCAAATCTGGTGCCAAGCTGAAGTGGAAGCAGTGAAGCGAGGAAAGGATAAGAACAGTCCAATCCACAATCCACTTTAATAGTCACAGACAGGCTCACAGAAGGGAGATGGATGGGTCCACAAATACCCTAAGGTAAAAGCCACATAATAGATCAAATGCTTCTTTTATTTATGACATTCATTTAAGATTAACAATATTCTCAACATTCTAACAGATGTACAATAGGGCAAGCTTACAACCAGAGGGGAAAGATACAAATAAGATGTAAAAACACATTTCACCTGGGAGTAAAGACACACACCCAGTAGATAATTAAGATAGTATCCTATGAGATTCCTGGCATTTTAAGTTTATGCACAATTATATTTTCTGCCTATTTATAAAATAAAGACTTTTGTGTTAGCATCAGTTAAAAGAAATGTTTACCAATCAGCAAAACGAAAAGCAACCAATGGAATAGGAGAAGATATTTGCAAATAACATATCAGATAAAGGGTTACTATCCAAAATCTATAAAGAACTTATCAAACTCAACCCCAAAAGACAAATAATCCAGTGAAGAAATGGGCAAAAGACATGAATAAACACTTCTCCAAAGAAGACATCCAGATGGCCAACAGACACATGAAAAAATGTTCAACATCACTCATCATCAGGGAAATACAAATCAAAACCACAATGAGATACGACCTCACACCTGTCAGAATGGCTAACATTAACAACTCAGGCAATAACAGATGTTGGCAAGGATGCAGAGAAAGAGGATCTCTTTTGCACTGTTGGTGGGAATGCAAACTGGTGCAGTCACTCTGGAAAACAGTATGGAGGTTCCTCAAAAAATTAAAAATAGAACTACCCTACAACCCAGCAATTTCACTACTAGATATTTATCCAAGAGATATAGGTGTGCTGTTTTGAAGGGGCACATGCACCCACATACTTATAGAAGCACTATCAACAATGGACAAAGAGTCCAAGCCTCCATCTATGGATGAATGGATGGAAAGAGGCAAAATGTCCATCAATGGATGAATGGATAAATATTATGTGACATATAGATATAGATACACACACACACACACACACACACACACACAATGGAGTATTACTGGAGTATTACTTGGCAATCAAAAAGAATGAAATCTTGCCATTTGCAACTACATGGAAAGGAACTTTTCATTATGCTAAGTGAAATTAGTCAATCAGAGAAAGACGAATAGCATATGACTTCACTCATACGAGGACTTTAAGACACAAAACAGATTAACATAATAGAAGAGAAGCAAAAATAATATAAAAACAGGGAGGGGGGCAAAACATAAGAGACTCTTAAATATGGAAAACAAACAGAGGGTTACTGGAGGGGTTGTGGGAGGGGGGATGAGCTAAATGGGTAAGGGCATTAAGGAATCTCTCCTGAAATCATTGTTGCACTTATGCTAACTAACTTGGATGTAAATTTAACAAATAAAAATAAATTTAACAAAATAGAAAAAAGAGAGGTGTTTACCAAACAGGAAAAAAATAGATTAAAAATTTTAAATTAAAAAAAAAAGGCAATAAATGACAATCTAAATTGCAGTGTCATTACTGGCAATATTACAATGACAAATTATCCCCAATGCCAAGCTCAATGTGATTGGCATTTCATTGGTATGTGATTGGCATTTCATACATGTTCTGTGAATTGAACTGAATTAGCAATTACATGGCTCTAACACTGCCCAGTAAAAAACGCAGCACCACCAAATGTTAAACTTTGATATTAAATTGTTTATATTGTGATTTCTCTGACTCACTGTACTGTTTGATAGTAAATTTTCTGGGAATATTTTTAAATATAATGAACTATGAAGAACATGAAATGTATCTTAATCATGTTATGATTGACCAATTATATTTGTCTTCTTCTTTGCCCCAAACTTCTGTAAGTCAGGAACTCAAATGCATACTAGGGACTATTAGTAACAGAAATGACCAGGGGCTCTGGAGAACAGGTGCATGTATGCCTCATCCAAAGAGAGTTGCAGTTCACATTTGGGTTCAAGATGGCGAGGTAAGAAGACTCTGAACTCCCCTCCTCCGTGGAACACACCAAATTACACTTATTAATAGAACAATTCCTCCTGAAGAAGAATGAGCCCTGACTAAACAGCTACTGAACATCCAAAGACAGAGAGAACAGCAAGAGAACAGGGAGACAGATGGAGACACTGTTAACAAAGGGAACCCCCAACCCAAGGCTGTGAAGAGCTATGGGGAGGGATAGTAGTGAGGCCCTGGGAATAGATCCTCTGTTCTTGAGTACAGGAAAACAAAACAAAACAAAACAAACATGGTTTAAAAGAGGAGCTAGCAAGTAAAGGAAGCAACACTAGAACGGCCAAGCAGTGGAGGAGCTTCTGGAAAGCTCTCCAGGTCAGAGGGACTGGAGAACAACATACTTTATATTCTTGCTTCACCTTAAAAACCTAGACTGAAGCAAGATCTGTGCATCATAACGGGCGAGTCTCAGTGAGCTCATGACCTCCGAGAGCCCAGGGCCTTCAAACCTACAGCAGCCGCTCTGCGCAGGGGTACAGAAAACTAGCTATGGTTTTGTAGGGAGGTTGTGTTTTTCTTATTTTTCTTTTACTAGTTTATCCTGTTTTATATACTTTTTAAAATTTATGTTCTTTTGTTTTTATTCTTTTCTTTTTGGTTTTGTTCTTGTTCCTTTTTTCTTTCTCCTTTGTTTCTTCTCCTTTTTCCTTTTCTTGTTTCTCTTTCTTTTATTATTTTTCTTTCTTTTTTCACTTCTTTTTCCTTTTATTATTTTTCATCACTCTTTCTATAAAATGCCATCATTTAAAAGAGTAACTACAGCCACAGTTTCAGCCATCCAGCAAAAGCCACCAAGCACACACAGGATCAACATATACAAGACCTCTCCTTAAACTTCAGGTGAAGTAACCATTTCACCTAATCCCTAAAAATTCACAGAAAGTCAAGCAAAATAGGAAGAAAGAGAAATGTGCTCCAAAAGAAAGAATGGAAAATACTTCAGTAAAAAAATTAAATGAAACAGAGATGTTATATGCCTGATAAAAAATTTAAAGTAATGATCACAATGATACTGACCAAGCTGGGGGAAAGGATGGAATAACTCAGTAAGATCCTCAATAAAGAGAAAAAAAATATTAAAAAGAACCAATGAGAGCCAAATAATACAGTATCTGATATTTTAAAACACACTAGAGGGAATCAGCAGTATATAACAAAATGAAGAACATATCAGCAATCTAGAAGACAGGGTGATGAAAAGCACATAAGTTTAACAGCAAATAGAGAAAATAATTTTTTTAAATGAGGACGGATTAAGAGATTTTTTATTTTTTTATTTTAATGTTATTTATATTTTGAGAGCGAAGACAGAATGTGAATGGGGGAGGGGCAGAGAAAGAGGGAGACACGGGAGATCTCTTGAACAACATCAAATGAATAAACATTTGCATTATAGAGGCCCCAAAAGAAGAAAAGAGAGAAAAAGACATAGGAAACTTGTTTGAAGAAATAATAACTGCTAACTTCCCTAACCTAAGGAGGAAAATAGACATCCAGTCCCAAGAAGCACAGAGAGTTCCAAACAAGATGGACCCAAACAAGACTGCACCACTACATATAATAATTAAAATGTCGGTTAAAGATAAAGAAAGAATCCTAAAAGCAGCAAGAGAGAAAAAAGTGACCTACAAGGGAAAACCTATAATACTATCAGCTGATTTTTCACTAGAAACTTTGCAAACCAGAAGGGAGTAGCATGATATGTTCAAAGTGCTAAAAGGAAAAAGCCGACAATCAAGAATACTCTATCCAGCAAGGTTATCATTCAGATTTGAAGGAGAGATAGAGTTTTCTAGACAAAAAAAAAGATAAAGAGTGCCGGAGGCCGCGCCGGCTCCGACAGGTCCAGGGGTCCCTGAAGGATGGACGGTGTCGGCGAAAGAGAATGAGAGAGCCCCGAGATCCTTTCTGATCACCAGGCAGGCATCTCTGTCCTGTCGGTTTTGGTGTCTTTATTTAAAGGTTCAACAACCATATGAGGTCAGAGAAAAGGAATTTCTTACAATGAGAGGTCTTTTGTGATATCAATTACAGAATTATCCCAGTCATGGTGAATTTACAACCAAGAAAATAACAGGATGCTCTTAATGAAAGACAGGATAACATATAGGTTAGGTTGTATATAGATACGCTAGGAGTCATTCTGTCTGGCTCTCAAGAGGATGAATGATTCTGAATTGGTTAGTTAGTGGAAACTACCAAGGGGGCTCTATATGTATCAGTCTTTGCATCTGGGTTTATGTTTTAATTAACTCTTATCTATCCTCATCCCAGCTGCCAGTGTAAGAGGGGATGTCTGTGGAATGTAGGCCCTGAGGAAGGGACTGCCATACATCACCAATTAGTAAGTTATGTTCGGTACTTGTCTGTACCTTAACTATAAATTAGGCTCTTCTGATATGGGACCAGGCTCAATAGTAACTCTTGTGTTCTTAACCCCCTTTATTATCTAAGTCTTGGATCTGCAAGGCCCATAGGAAGAGCCTTTTGATAATCGCCCATAGAGCTTTCATCTAAAGTCTCTTTTGTAAAGGCAGGAATATGCTTTTCCTTATGAGGTATCTGTGTTCAGAATATGGGTCTGATATGGAATATTGGGAGGCCTAGTCAATACCAGCAGGCTTATATCCAACATGAGCTAATGGTAGCAGAAGGAGATACCAGTTTTCATTTCTCATGGGAGGAGCTGCAAACATTGTCACTTCCTTGCAGTGATTGCCATCCAGAGAGGCCGGCACGGCTCCCGGCAAAAGAGGTTTATCACTATTAACCCAGCCTTACAAGAAATGTGAAAAAAGACTATTCTAAGTGGAATAGCCATAATTAGACATAAGAAAAATATGAATAAAAAGATGCAAAATACAGCAACATATACATAAAGTGTGGAGAAGAAGTAAGAAGGGAAGTGAAGGGGAAAAGAAAAAAAACTCTGTTATTCTGTTTTTCCTTTTGTTTCAGAATGGGTTTGAAATTAAATGACCATCAAATTAATAGGGACTGCTATTTACTTAAAATATTATATATGAACCTCATGATAACCATAAACCCAAAGTTTATGATACATACACAAAGAATAAAGAGAAAAATCCAAACAAAACACAAAAGGTACTCTTTTGTCACAGATAAAGAGAACAAGAGGAGACTAAAAAACAAAGAAGAAGTATAAAAAAACAAGAAAACAAAACTTTTAAATGGCAATAAATACAGGACGCCTCGATGGCACAGTCAGTTAAGCATTTGACTCTTGATTTTGGTTCAGGTCATGATCTCAGATTCATGAGATCAAGCCCCACATTGGGCTCCCAGTTGAGCACAGAACCTGATTAATATTCATTCTCTCCCATGGCAATAAGTACATATTATCAATAATTACTTTAAATGCAAAAGGATATAGAGTGGCAGAATACATTAAACAACAAGACCCATCAGGATGCCTAGGTGGCTCAGTCAGTTAAGCATCTGACCTGGATTTTGGCTCAGGTCATGATCTCATGGTCATGGCATTGAGTCCCATGCCGTTGACTCCCACTCAGCGTGGAGCCTGCTTAGAATTTTCTCTCCCTCTCTCTCCCCCTGTCCCACTATCTCTCTTTCTCTCAAAAATAAAACTCACACAAACAAAACAACAACAACAACAAAAAAGACCCTATAAGAGACTCACCTCAAGCGCAAAGACGCATACAAATAAAAAGTGAAAGGATGGAAAAACATCCACCGCCATGCAAATGGAAGCCAAAAAGACAGAAACAAAAAACAAGAAATACGGGGTAACAATACTTGTATCAGGAAAAATAGATTTCAACACAAAGACTGTAATAAGAGACAAAGAAAGACATACTTAATGATAAAGGGATCAATATAATAAGAAGATATCACAATTTTAAATATCTATGAACCCAAAACTGAAGCACTGAAATACATAAAGTAAATATTAATAAACATAAAGAGAAAAGTGGATGGTAATACAATAATACTAGGGGACTTTACCACTCCACTTACATTAATGAATAGATCATCCATACAAAAAAATCAATAAACAATGTCTGAATTACACATTGGACCAGATGGACACAATAGATATATATAGAACATTCCATCCTAAAACAACACAAAACACTTTCTTTTCAAGTGCACATGGAACATTCTCTAGAAAAGATCACATATTAGATCATAAAACAAGCCTCAATAAATTTAAGAAGGTGAAACATACTATGCATCTTTTCTGACCATAAGGGTATAAAACTAGAAATATATTACACACACACACAGCATCAAAAACAACAAAAACTGGAAGAAAATGTAGACTAAACATGATACTAAACAGCCAATGGATCAATGAAATAATCAAAGAGGAAATTAAAAACTACATGGGGAAAAATGAAAATGAAAACACAATGTTTCAAAATCTCTGAGACATGGTAAAAACAATTCTATGAAGGAAGTATATAGCAATACAGGCCTAAACCAAGAAGAAAAAAATCAAATGAACAACCTAACCTTATTCCTAAAGGAACTAAAAAGAAGAACAAACAAAACAAAGGTGAGTAGAAGAAAGAAAATAAAGATCATAGGAGAAATAAATGATGTAGAGGCTGAAAGAGCAATAGAAAAAAAATCAATGAAACCAAGAGCTGGATCTTTGAAAAGTTAAAATTTCAAACCCTTAGCCAGACTCATTAAGAAAAAGGAGAAAGGACCCAATTAATAAATAAAATAAGAAATGAGAGAGAAGTAACAACTAATACCACAGAAATACAAAGGACTACAAGAGAATATTATGAAAAAGTATATGCCAACAAACTGGACAACATAGAAGAAATGGATAAATTATGAGAAACAGTCAATCTTCCAAAACTGAACCAAACAAAATAAAGACTTTGAACAGATCAATTACAAGTAACCAAATTGAATTGGTAATCAAAAAATACCAAAAAATAAAACTCCAGAACTAAATGTATTTACAAGTGAATTCCATCAGACATTTAAAGAATAGTTAATGCGTATTCTCAAAATATTTTAAAGAAAAAACAGAAAAGAAAGTAAAGCTTACAAAAACATTCTATAAGTCCAGATTTACTCTGATACCAAAACCAGAAAAAGTATCACAAAAAAAGAAAACTGCAGGTAAATATCCCTAATGAAGACAGATGCAAAAATCCTTAACAAAACATTAGCAAACCTCATACAACACATTAGAAAAATCACTTACCATGATCAAGTGGTATTTATTCCTAGGATGCAAGGAGGGTTCAATATTCACAAATTAATCAGTGTCATACACCCCATTAAAAAACAAAAGATAAAAACCATATGAACAGGACCCCTGGGTGGCTCAGTCAGTTAAGTGGCCAACTTCAGCTCAAGTCATGATCTTGCAGTTTGTGGGTTCAAGCCTCACATCAGGCCCTGTGCTGACAGCTTAGAGCCTGGGGCCTGCTTCAGATTCTGTCTCCCTCTCTCTGTCTGCCCCTCCCCTGCTCAACCTCTGTCTCTCTCTTTTTCAAAAATAAATAAAACATTTAAAAAAATTTTGAATCATATGATCATCCCAAAAGATGGAGAAAAAGCATTTGACAAAGATAAGATTCAACAACCATTTATAATAAGAACTCTCAAAAAAGCAGAGTTAGAGGAAGCATACCTCAGCATAATAAAGGCTGTATATGAAAAACCCACAGCTAACATCATCAGCAGCTGTAAAAGACCAAGAGCTTTTCTTCTAAGGTCAGGAACAAGACAGGGAGCTCCATCCTTACCACTTTTATTCAACATCATCCTGGAAGTCCTAGACACAGAAATTGGACAAGAAAAAGAAATAAGAGGCAACCCTATTGGTAAAGAAGTTGATCTGTCACTATTTGCAGACAACATGATACTGTACATAGAAAATCCTAAATTTTACACCAAAAACTGCTGTAAGTAATAAATTTAGGAAAGTGACAGGATACAAAAATTAATACCCAGAAATCAGAAACATTTCTATACACTAATAATAAAGTCACAGAAAGAGAAATTATTTTAAAAAGATACCATTTACAATTGCACCAAAAAGGATAAAATACCTAGGAGTAATCTTAACCAAAGAGGTAAAAGACCTGTACTGTGAAAACTATAGAACACAGATGAAAGAAATTGAGATGACACAAACAAATGGAAAGATATTCCATGCTCATGTACTGGAGAATTCATATTGTCATAATGTTCATACTACCCAAAACAATCTACAGATTCAGTGCAAATCCCCATCAAAATACCAACAGCATTTTCACAAACTGGAACCAATAATATTAAAATTTGTACGAAACCACAGAAGACCTCAAAAGCAGCCAAAGCCATCCTGAGAAAGAACAAAGCCAGAAGTATCACAATTCTAGATTTCAAGATACACGACAAAGCTATATTAATCAAAACAGTATTGTATTGGCACAAAAAGAGACACAGAGATCAATAGAACAGGATAGAGACCCCAGAAATAAGCCCACATTTGTATAGTCAATTCATATATGACAAAGGAGGCAAGAATATACAATAGGGAAAAGACAGTCTTTTCAATAAATGGTGCTGGCTGGGAAAACTGGATAGCTACATGTAAAAGAATGAAAATGGACTAATTTCTAACAGCAAGCATAAAAGTAAACTCAAAATCAGTTGAAGACCTATATGTCTGAAACCATAAAAATCCTAGAAGAGAATACAAGCAGTAATTTTTCTGATATCAGCCATAGCAACATTTTTCTAGATATATCTCCTAAAGCAAGGGAAACAAAAGTACACAACCAGTGGGCCTATTTCAGAATAAAAAGCTTATGCACAACAAAAGCAACTATCAACCAAACAAAAAGAGAACCTATTGAATGGGAGACGATGTATCCATTGAGGGGTTAGTATCCAAAATATATGAAGAAGTCATATAAGTCAATGCCAAAAAAACAAACAATCCAAATAAAAACTGGGCAGAGAACCTGAATAGACATTTTTCCAAAGAAGACATACTGATGGCCAGCAGACACATGACAGGGTGCTCAACATCATTCATCATCAGGGAAATGCAAATCATAACCACAATCAGATATTACGTCAGACCTGTTAGAATAGCTAAAATCAAGAAGACAGGAAACAAGTGCTGGTGAGTATGTGGAGAAGAAGGAACTGTTATAATTTAAATTGGTGCAGCCCTTGTGAAAATCACTATGGAGTTTCCTCAAAAAATTAAAAATAGAAATGTCACATGATACAATAATTCCACTATTGGATATTTACCCAGGGACCACAAAAATACTAACTCAAAAATATATATGCACACATGTTTATTGCAGCATTAGTTACAATAGTCACAACATAAAAGCAAACTAAGTGCTTATCAATAGATGAACACATGAGGGAAATGTTGTATATATGCACAATGGAGTATCACACAGCCATAAAGAAGGTTGAGATCATGCCCTTGAAGACCGTATAGATTGGACCTAGAGGGTATTGTGCTAAGTGAAATAAATCAGACTGAGAAAGACAAATACCATATGATCCCACTCATAAATGGAATCTTTAAAAAAAAGAATAAACAACAACAACAGAACGCAGAATTAGAACTATAAATGCAGAGAACAAACTGACAGTGGCCAGAGGGGGAGGGGTGGGGGGTTGGGCAAAAAGGATAAAAGGAAGAGGGAGATAGAGGCCTCCATTTACGGAATGTGTAAGTCACAGGAATAAAAGGCACAGCATAATGAATACAGTCAATGACACTGGAAGAGCAACATACTGGAGTAGATGGTAGCTACACTGTGGTGAACACAGCATAATGTATAAACTTGTCAAATCACTAAGTTATACACCTGAGACCAATGTAACACTGTGTATTAACAATATTCACATTTTCAAAAAATGCTTACAAAAAAAAAAAAGCCTAAGGGAGCTTCAGCCACTGCCTTTCATGATGCTCTGTGGGAAAGCAGACACTGCATTGCCACACGGTCTGTATTCCAGAGATGTTAAAAATCTGGACTTTCGGGGCACCTGGGTGGCTCAGTCGGTTAAGCATCCGACTTCAGCTCAGGTCATGATCTCACGGTTCATGGGTTCGAGCTCCAGGTCGGGCTCTGTGCTGACAGCCAGCTCAGGGCCTGGAGCCTGTTTCAGATTCTGTATCTCCCTCTCTCTCTGACCCTCACCTGCTCACACTGTCTCTCTCTCTCAGAAATAAATAAAACATTTTTAAAAATTTACAAAAAATCTGGACTTTTATTGCAAGATCTCCTGGTTCATAAATACTGGCAATACATTCCAGTTTTAAAACATTATGGAAACCAAGCACAACATGTCTTGGGACCATCTAGAGTACCACATTTCAACTTTTCTCTTAAAAATCAATTTCTTTTTTTCATTTTTTAATGTTTATTTATTTTTGAAAGAGAGACAGACCAAGCACAAGTGGGGGTGGGGCAGAGAGAGAGAGGGAGACACAGAATCCAAAGCAAGCTCCAGGCTCCAAGCTGTCAACACAGAGCCCAATGTGGGGCTCGAACACACAAACTAAGCTCGTGACCTGAGCCGAAGTCGGACACCTGGCCGACTGAGATACCCAGGTGCCCTTTAAAAATCAATTTCTTAAATGTAGGGATTCAAAACAGGAAAGTGGACAAGCAAGGTGAAAAAAGAGAGAGGGGGCGGGGGGAAGAGAGAGAGAGAGACAAACCAAGAAACAAACTCATAACTATAAAGAACAAACTGATGGTGAGCAGAGGGGAGGTGGGTGGTCAGGGCAGGGGTAGGGAGAACAGGTGATGGGGATTAAGGAGGGCACTTGTGATGAGCACCGGCTGATGTATGAAGTGTTGTGTCACTATATTGTACACCTGAAACCAACAGAACCCTCTAAGTTAACTATACTAAAGTTAAATTAAAGCTTAATAAGCAAAAGAAATCAAGAAAGTGGATCTAGAATCGCTTCTCAGCCTTTTGGCTAAGATCAAGTGAAGAAAGTGGATCTAGAGTGCTACAATTTGGAAAATAGAAAAGGAAAAAGAAGTTTACAGTTGGGAAAAGAAGATACGATGGTATAAGTAAGGTCTACTTCGATGAAAAGGCCATAGTTCTGCATCATCACAAAACTGTAGCCAAGCCTGGGTGGCTGAGTCAGGTTGAGCACCCAGTTCTTGATTTTGGCTCAGATGGTAATCTCATGGTTCACAAGATCAAGCCCCACACTGAGCCCCATGTCAGGTTCCGTGCTCATGATGCAGAGCTTGCTTAGGATTCTCTCTCCTTCTCTCGCTGCTCCCCTGCTGCTCTCTCTCTCTTGCTTTCTTTCTCTCAAAATAAACATTTTTTAAAAACAAAAAGTAAACAAAAACAAAATAAAAAATGTAGCATACTCCAGAGTCAGTACATACTCGTTCACAGAACCAAAACATAATGCATAAGCTGCGTTTTGTTTTAAAACTTTTTCATTGTATATTTTTGCTTATTTCACATATTTTACTTATATAGAACTTTCGGGGGTGGGGAATAAGAATATAAGCAAAAAAAAAATCTGGTTGACTTTTCTTCCTTCTGGTGAGGAAAGAAGCTTGTGAAATCACAGGATCATAGAATTTTCTGGCAAAATTGTGGTTCCAGGGCATAACTCCCAAGAGTAAGTATAGCTCAGCAAAGTCACTCCACCAGTTTGAAGCAACGATTTGAAACAAAGCTTGACCGGAACCCATGTCTGCTGACTCGTCCTGTAAGAGTTCTGTGCTGCCCCGCTGAATTTGTTGACGCATTCTCGACAAGCAAAGATGATCTCAGTGAGCTCAATGTCTAGGGCATCCAAAGATCACATGAGACTGTATCTACGGATATGTTGTAGAAGGCACTAAACAGTACAAGACAGTATTACTTTGTTCCATTCAAACACACACTTCCGGCATATGCCTAATTTTAAATCAAGGTGTTGTATTGATGAAGATTTACCTGTGAAATTTCTAGCTTTTGTGTTTTCTAGCTTTTAATTTTCTCTCCATCAAGTTGATGAGTCATGGGCTAATAGGTGGACCACAAGACCCTTCCCTAGCATTCAGAGTCATTCACCCTAACCTGTAGGAAGAGGAAGAACAAGAGAAAGAGCAAGAAGAAAAAACCTGCCCCATGATGGATTGTTCATGGTCACCCACACTGCCAACAATGGCGCAAATTAATAACTGAGTGAGAAAAGCCAAAAGTTAACAACTATATTAATCTATTATCAAAGTACACCAACGTCTGCCAGAAGTAGTGGCTTCCATAAATATGGTCTCCTGCAAACTTCTTTTAACAAGTCAGCATATTGAGGGGTACCCAGGTGGCTCACTGAGTTAAGTGTCTGATTTCAGCTCAGGTCATTATCTCAGGGATCGTGGGTTCTAGCCCCGCGTCTGGCTCTGTGCTGACAGCTCAGATCCTGGAGCCTGTTTCAGATTCTGTGTCTCCCTCTCTCTGACCCCTCCCCACTTGCAGTCTGTTGCTCTCTCTTTCTCTATAAAAATAAATAAATAAATAAGTAAACATTAAAAATTTTTAAGAATAAATAAACATGTTGAAACAGAAGAAGACTTAAAACAATGTTTTCAGAATCGAATGGAAAGCCCTGGCAATTTTTCTAGCACCTCAGTTCTGTCTACTCCCAATTTCTTGAGCTGTGTCTCCTTCCTAAGCCATGAATCTAGAATATGTTTAGTCAGAAATATAGCTGTGTGCAGGGACAGCGTGAAACATGGAGTTCATTTTATTCCTTGACCCAAATTCTAGTATACCCTCTAGAAGACAGATCTTAGAAATCTCAAAGAGGTATGACCAATGAGCTTGACATTTTTGCCATCAAAATAAAAAACAAAATACAACAGTACCTGCTGATGGTGGAAAATGCCATCGATACAACTTAAACAGTCTGGGAGAGGAGTATGTGGCTATAGTAGTCAACAAATAATGTTCAGTGATAGTCATTCCTTAAGAGACTGAGTTCTGCCACCTGCTGCAACACTTAATTTTTAAATATTGATGCAAGAAAATATCCATTCATTCCAGCTGTGTTTGAGATAGCATGTGCATAGTTGGAGAATACTCTTTCTCATACAGGAATGCATAAAAAGACTTGTTGTAGCTTTCGTTCTTCTCTGATTTCTGCCTTTATCATTAGTGCCAAGAGGCAGTCAAAATATTTCATGACTACTATAATCTACTCACAATTAGTTTTGAACAGCTGAGAGAGAAAGACTGAATGTATCCAATCTCATACATACACACTTAATAGTCTGACATGATTAAAACTACATTGAAAGGTGAACACAATTCACCCTGAACTGAGACAGAGATTAAACGTGCTCCCGACTAGGTTGTACTAAAAGATAATTCTCTGTAGCACTCAGGTTTTCATTCTGGAAAAAGCTTCTCATTTTTCTTTTTCTTTTCACTACGGTTTCTCCGACTGTAGTCACTTCAAAATTCTTACACTTGAGATGTCTGAATCTGAGGACCAACTAGCAGCCTATTCTTAATGGTTAAAAAAAAATCATTCTGCCCTCTGGTCAATACCAATTTACGAAGACCATATATATATACGGTTTTCTTTATTTCATTTTTTAAAATTTTTTAATGTTTATTTATTACCAAGAGACAGAGAGAGACAGAGCATGAGCAAGGAAGGGGCAGAGAGAAAGAAAGACACAGAATCCGAAGCAGGCTCCAGGCTCTGAGCTATCAGCAGAGCCCGATGTGGGGCTCAAACCCACAAACAGTGAGATCATGACCTGAGCCAAAGTCAGATGCTTAACTGACTGAGCCACTCAGGCGCCCCTATACCCATCTTTGTTAAAAGTGTTCCAGGAAATACAACACCCTCTTCTTTAAGGAACACAATTATCAATCATAATTTCATTCATGCATGAAAATTGTCCCCAATTCCATCCGGCATTGATTCCTAAGCCCATTCCCCTCTCCTTCTTTCCCCCTTAGCTTTGAGGATTTTTTAATTCACACTGGGTTACTTCAGACCAGGAACTCACTTCTGATGGAAAGAGAAGGGTACAAGCAAGATTTTCCAAGTAGGAGAAAACTTCACTCTCTAAAACACTCAGAAGATTCTTGATTTTGAAATACCATGTTGTCCAACAAATCCCATTCTTTAAAACAAGGAAAACATTTAGCATCGAAAAACAGGAGAGTGGAAAAATAGCTCAGAAGTAAATACAGTAAAACCTTAGATGGCGAGTAACTTGTTCTGCGAGTGACCCACAAGATGAGCAAACATTTCTAATGAATTTTAACTTGATAAATGAGCTGTGTCTTGCAGTACAAGTAGCAGGTGATGCCAAACGTCACATGATCACAAGTGAGCCAATGGTTCTTGAAATTCGCTTTGATGTATGAGTGCTTTGGCTGACAAGCATGTTTCTGGAACGAATTATGCTCGCAAACCAAGGTTTTGCTATAAATAACGCTTTGGCCCACTTGCCACACTATTCAGCACACTAGAAAAAGTGATTTGCTAAATGGCTCATGGTCACACATAACAGTTAAATGGGTGTCCAAGAAGTCAGCCAGTCACTCCCTCCCTACTATATTATCTCATCTATTATGTGGGTGATTTTATATAGTACGCAATAACCATGGCCTTTTTCATCACTGCCATTGCCTTTGGTGATGGTCCATAGAGTGTATGGAAAACCGTTATCACATCATACACAAGACCCTTCCTCTCTTAAAACAGAAACTCCCTCTGTCATCAAAGCTGTCCTTAACCAGCCCATTCAAGTGTTCCTCCCAAATGTTTACTTCCTTCCCCCTTCAAACGTTTTACATTTCTAGAGCTGCTCGGAAGCTATCTCAGTTGCAAGAATCTAGCATTGATAGGAGCCCCTCCAGAGACCATTCCAAGAAAAGCCAGCTCTCAGAAAACTGGTGCTCTGAAATTAGAAAGTGCCTCGGTCTTCCCAGCCTTCTCTCCCCAGTCCCTGAAATTTCACGCCAAGAAACAGTTCTCAGTCCTGGCTGCAAAATAAAATAAACCGGGAAGCACTGAAAGCCCCACTGGGGAGGCTGCCCCTGAACCAATTACGCCAACACCGCTGGGGATACAGCTGGGCATGTGTATTCTTTACAGCCACCCCACACACACACAATTCTAGTGCACAAGCAAGGTTGAGAACCACAGATGTGAAGGCAAGTGGTTGCTAGGACCTACCCTGCTTGTCATAGGCCTTGAAGAAGGAAGTGCACCAGCCTTGAGATCAGACAGCCCTGAGCTCTAGCTCTTGCACATCCATATGATCTTAGGCAAAGTCCCTGGGCCTCTTGAAACTTCAGTTCCCTCCTCTGTAAAAGTAGAGATTTACTGACCTTGTCTGGCCGGTGAAGATTCAATGAGCTAAATTATGCAAGGCACTACAGTACCTAGCACGCAATAAGCACTCACAGGTAACAGTCATTGCAACAATGGCAGTCATAGGTACATGGCATGGCCTTTGCCTGCGTGGAAAAGTTAGACAGAGGTTCATTGCCACTCCCTGCCCTGCACAGGGAAGTAGTGGCAGGCCACACCTAGAAACCACAGCTCCCAGGTCATGGGCCAGTACCTTTTCCATTGCACTTCACTTCTGTCCTTGATGAACTCTGCCCTTCTGTCTCTGTTCTGTGGCTGCAACGGATTTATGCACTAAGACTGAACAGGATCCCGACGTTCTCACCCATAAGAAATGCCATGGTTTTTGAAATCTTCGTTGTGTATGCATCCTTTTGTGTGTGTGTGTGTGTGTGTGTGTGTGTGTGTGTGTGTGTGTGTTTACTTTGCTTTTATTTTATTTTTTTTATTTTTTTAAAGTTTATGTTAAGTTTATTTTTAAAATTTGTTTTGGCTTTTTTGTTTGTTTGTTTGTTTGTTTGTTTTTAAAATTGTGCATGTATCCTTAAAGAGTTCCTTTCTTGTTTGAATACTGGAGATACTTCACAAGGTTTTCATGAACTCTGAGTGATTTCTCATCAGTTGCGTTCCTTCCACGAGGGACCTCCCCCCCACCTCGCCCCACCCAGGGATGGTATACAGAGCTGCTGAGCTGAGCTGCAGAGGAGCCTTGATGAAGTTACAACCACCCTGGTGAAGATTTTCAATCAAGTTTCTACAATGACGACTATGTATGTGTCGGTGAACCATGCCATCATTCCCCTGCTCAGCAGGACCTCAGAACAAAATGGGGTATAATTAACTCAATAAGTGCCTAAATGAAATAGGTCAATGAAATCTATTCGTGGAGCAACGATCACTGTGGGAAAGTATCAGTTAGAGGCAAATAGGTACATTTTGGTTGTTTTCAAAAGAAGTCTGCATTCAGAGCTTTCAAAAGAAGATTATGAGCTTTTAAGGCAATGGGTGCTTCCACAGCTACTCACTGACAAGCACTTGGACTGAATTAAATTTTGTTTGGTATCCTCTGACACTCTGCACGATCCTTTATTAACTGTCTCTCTAAATATTCACTAATGCACATCTCAACAATGCTTCACTGGGGACAGATTACCCTGAATGCCAACTCTCTTCCTCATCAAACATGACAGGAGCATTCAGAGATTTGAAGGTCACTTACCTATTTGACATATCTTGGGATCCACACAATTCCTTGCCACGTTTCTTTCAGCTCTCCTGATTTGAAAGTCAATACAAAAAACAGTGGACACACAGGTCGAAAACTATTCTGCTGGTATGAGAAGAAGTTCATTACTACTGAAAAATAGACACATAGATCATTCTCCCTTCTCCACTGGAGAGGGATGTTTGGAACCAAAACAGCCATCTTGTCACCATGCAGAGATCAGCCTGAAGTCAAAGCTAAAACCACATTGAGGATGTCAAAGAGAAATTTTTGGAAGAATTTAAGACCTTTGATGGGGAACCTGGGTGGTTTAGTGTGTTGAGTGTCCGATTTTGGCTCAGGTCATGATCTTGTGATTCATGGGTTCGAGCCCCTCGTCAGGCTCTGTCTGTGCTGACAGCTCAGAGCCTTGAGCCTGCTTCGGATTCTGTATCTCCTTCTATCTCTCTGTGCCTCCCCAACTCGTTCTATGTCTTTCTTGCCCACTCTTAAAAATAAATAAACATTTTAAAACAATTTTTAATAAAAAAAAAGAATTAAGGACTTTGTCATTATGCTGCTAAACTCAGCAATGCCTGAAACCAACCTATTTCCTACCATCACTCTGGGAAATCCTTATTAGTTGCCTATTGTTGCCATAGCAAATTACCCCAAACTGAGTGGCTTAAAACTGCACAAATGTAATGAGCACTAGGTGTTATATGGAAACCAATTTGACAATAAACTGTTTGTAAAAAAAATAAAATAAATAAATAAATTTTTTAACAAACTGCACAAATGTGACAATTCTGGAGGTCAGATGTCTTAAAAGGGTTCTCTTGCCTCTGGAGGCTCAAGGGGAATATCCACGCCCTTGCCTTTTCTAGTTTCTGCCGCCTTCCTTGGCACGTGACCTCTAGCTCTCTTTGCGGCCAGCAGAGGAGCATATTCAAAAAATTTTTTCTTTTTTTTTTAATGTTTTATTTATTTTAGAGAGAGAGAGAGACAGCGTGAGCAGGGGAGGGTCAGAGAGAGAGGGAGTCACAGACTGAAACAGGCTCCAGGCTCTGAGCTGGCAGTCAGCACAGAGCCCGACGCGGGGCTCGAACCCACGAACTGCGAGATCATGACCTAAGCGAAAGTCGGACGCTTAACCGACTAAGCCACCCAGGCGCCCCAAGAGGAGCATATTCAATTCTGTCTTTCTCCCTCTCTCCCACTTCCTTCCTCCCTCTGTCCTTCCCTCCCTCCTGTACCTCTATCATCACATTGCCTTCTCTGACTCTGACTCTCCTGCCTCCCTCCTTCCCTTTAAGACCCCTGTGATTATTTTGCCCTCCCATCCAAACACTCCAGGATAATTTTTCCATCTCATAGCTGTAACCTCATCTCACTGGTGAAGTCCCTTTGCCATCTACTATAACATATCCAAAGGTTCAGGGATTAGGACATGGCCATCTAGAGGAAGAGGGGCATTGTTCAGCTAACCACAGACCCCAAGGAAAGGCAGACTTCTTCTGACTATACTGTCACAGAGGACAAGAGGGTTGGCATTGCCCCGGGGTAAAACTATGAATGTATATTCTTATCCCTTCCATGTGAATGAAAATTGTCTCTCATCCTCTTTTCCAACTGGGTTCCAAAAGAATGTGTTTGCCAAATCAGTGGTCATATACCAAGAATCTGAGGTTGTATCAATCTGTTCTAGCAAAGGTATCTTTTCTTGCTTGCTCAACTTTTGTTGGGGCATGTACTGGTGCTACAATGAGAAGCACCAACCTGGCACCCTTTTTCCTTAAGGGTGGCACTAAGCTCTCTTGGACCCTTTGATACAGTACTGTTTTTCTGTACTCTCTTGTCCAGGGATAGGAAAATAGTTTCAGAGGCTTCTGCTTGAATTTCCCCACTCTACAAAGATCTTCCTCCACAAGTCAAGCACTCAATGTGAGGGTATAGTTAAAGGAAAGAAGAAAGGAATATGTGAGCCTTCTTTTTGAAAGAGGAAAACAAAATACAGACCCTTTGTGAGAAATGACTGTTTACATAATATATAGAAATGTCTCAAGGGAAAAGAATCAATCTCAGTAGAACTATTCTTTTTAATACTAGAAAAGACAGTTCATATATAAAAAAGTAGAACATAAACAATTTTTGGAGAAAAAAAATGTTCAGGGAAGTTTATCACAACAAAGAAAACAATAGCTATTTTACTAAATGCAAGTATAAGAAGAAAAGGGGGCAAGTATAAGTCTGGGGTATAGGAAGATGAAAAATCACCTTTTTCCTCTAATTTTATTTATCATGTTTTTTTATGTGTTCTGTTATTCTCCAGATCAAATAAAGCACTTGAGTTTTTATTGTCTAAAGTGTATCTTGACTCTCTCCTGTTGATGAATGATAGCATGCATTACCTATCCACCATGTATACAATGAGAGTTATCTCAGAAAGGAAACAGAATGAGGAAAGAAATTCACTCAGTATTTTCAACCCTATCTGCCCCCAGAATCCTGGGAGAACTTTTAGGAAATATATTATGTGGGGGGAGGGAATCCTGAAAACAAGGAAGCACCCAAAGTACCCAAGTGATGCCCTGAGTCCATATGTTTTCCTCCCCAACCCGGTCTTTTCATTGTAGCCCTGGTTCCTCTACAGATCAAGGTCAGTTACCCTGCTATGATATGGACTCTTCGTAGCTGCTGACCACTAGACAAAAGGAGCTCCAAGTCCCAGGCAACAGCAATGGCTTTTAATTCAATGGAACCCTTACTGCATTGCCTGGAAAGAGAGCGTCCCACTTTGAGGATCAGGGACTCTAACGCTACACAGCCCAGAGGTGCAGGGATACCAAGCACCCTCATCACACATCAACCTGGCTGCCACAGTAACACCCCTTATGCCGCAGGGAAGTGGCTCTCTGAAGACCCAAGTTCAGAGAGTGGCTCCTCCACAGGTCACATGAGCCTCTCTTGCTGGGAGAGACTGAAGAGGGAGCTTAGTGGCATGAACTATGGCCCCAGGCGCCTGCCCTCTCCTCCACTATCCATTCTAAAACCCTCGCTCTAGGGTATCACCTCTTGGTGGTTTACCTGGTGGTATGACCCAGTCCCTCAATCCTGAAGGTTCTCTGGCTCTGATAACATACCCTGCTCAGCCCAGGAGAACCACACTAGGTATCCCCGTGGCACAGGTGAGGGAGGTGTAGGAAACAGCCTACACCCAAAATGCCCACCCATCACTGTTCTTGCAAGTAAGCTCCTCTGATCTCCTTCAGCAATATTGTCTGTCCCACTGTTGGGCACTGTTTTTACTTTCCTGGTGACAGGAATCATCTTTATATCATTATTATTACTTTGAAGCTTCTACTTCAACTAGCGTAGTGTCTTACATATAGCAGATGTTCAGTAAATAGTTTTTTTAAGTTTGTTTATTTATTTATTTATTTATTTATTTATTTATTTTGAGAGAGAGAGAGAGAGAAAGAGAAAGAGAGAGAGAGTAGGGAAGGGGCAGAGAGAGGAGGAGAGAGAGAATCCCAAGCAGGCTCCATAGTGTCAGTGCAGTGCCCTTCAAGAGGCTCGATCTCACGAACCATGAGATCATGACCTGAGCCAAAATCAAGAGTATAATGCTTAACCAACTGAGCCACCCAGGTACCCCTAGTAAATAGTTTTTGATTGACAAATTCACAGTATGTAATCTAATGATATTTTACAATCTATGAGTTCTTCAAGTGATTTATTGATTGATCATATTTATAATAAAACAACGTGCATATTTTTGTTTCTAGCATAAACAAAAACCATTTGGTTACTTATAAATTACATATCACCTTTTTTGAAAACATTCAAATCTGAACGAGAACTGTGTGGAGGCTCCTCAAAAACTAAAATTAGAACTATAATGCAGCAATTGCACTATTGGATATTTACCAATAGGATACAAAAATACAGATTTGAAGGGGTACCCCGATGCTTATAGCAGCATTACCATCAATAGCCAAACTATGGGGAGAGCCCAAATGTCCACTAACTGATGAATGGATAAAGAAGATGTGGTGTATATATATAATGGAATATTACTCAGCCATCAAAAAGAATGAAATCTTGCCATTTGCAATGACATGGATGGAGCTAGAATGTATTATGCCAAGTGAAATAAGTCAGAGAAAGACAAGTACCATATGATTTCACTCATATGTGGCATTTCAGAAACAAAACAGATGAACACATGGGAAGAGGGGGAGGGCAAATAGAGAAGAGAAGAAAACAAACCACTAAAGACTCTTAATGATAAAGAACAAACTATGGGTTGACAGAGGGAGGTGGCTGGGGGCTGGGCTAGATGGGTGAAGGACATTTAGGAGGGCACATGATGTGATGAGCACTGAGTGTTATATGTAAGTGATGATTCACTGAATTCTACTCCTGAAACTAATATTGCACTAACTAAATATTAAATTTTTAAAAATGAAGAAAAATAAATAAATAAATATAATAAAGTCTAAAGAAAAGACAGAAGACCAAACCAAACAAACAAAAACTTGAATGAGTTGTAGGATGCGATGATACTCAACAGTGTGTGAACATGTGTAGGAGTGAATTTGACTATGAAAGAATATTAGAGAAATAGTTGAAAATCAGGGTGTAGGCTTCAAGGTCGCTGGCCCCACTGTTGAAGTCAGAAACTCCGTAACTGTTCACCAGCCTTCTTACCCATGCCCACCACAATGTACTGTGCTGTGTGTTTCCATGCCTTGTTCCAAAACCATCAGAGATATGGGCTGTTTGGTCATTTGTCTGTCCCTACTGCCTTCTGTTATTTGCTCAATATGTGTGGCATGAATGAGTGGATTAATGGTTGAAATAGTGACAGGTATCACTTGACATGTGAAATGAGCCCCACATTCAGCACTACAGGGGAGGATGATGGTGATTAGATCTAGTTTTTGACATATTGTCAGATGTGAGGAACGTCTTTTCTCTGAGGCTCCAGTTCCTCACCTGTTAAATAATACTGAAGGGGAGAAAAGCTGTTCTGAGCAAGAAAAAATATATGTAAAGATCTCAGATCAATGATGATTTCCCACATGTGGCATTTGCTTTTATTCTGTGGGTAATTTAAATGTTTTTAAGCTCAAGATTATTGTTGGAAACGTATGCAAGATCTATTTGGAACACACACATGCAAAGAAAGGAAATTTAGTCTCTTCTCTACACAATATTTATATATATTCAGGGTTTCAGGTTAGGAAAAGGTTACTGTTCTTAAAGTTCTTCTAAGGCTAATGTGTCTGATCTCCTTGTAAATGCTATAAATGCTCTGTACTGACCATGGGGCCTATGTAGGATTCTCTCTGTCTTCCTCTGCCCCTCGTTCCCACTCACATACTCTCTCTCAAAAAAACTAAAAATTAAAAATTATAAAAATGGTCCTACCATTATAATGCGTCCAGAGAACCCCGTACCAATACTGGGAAAATTCCCAGACTCCTCAACCCAGTAGCTATACATCTAGGAATTTATCCTGAGGAAACAATCAAAACAATGCAAAAAATATTCAAAGACACTCATCATGATGTTATTCTAAAAAGCAAAACATAGCTTTTATGTCTAAAAATTGAGGATTGCTTTAATGAATTGAGGGGCAGAATGGATTTTAGAGTTTTTGCAGAATATTTCATGACATGAGAATATATGCATAATATATTAAATGTTACAAACTGGGATGCCTAGGTGGCTCACTCGGTTAAGCATCTGACTTTGGCTCAGGTCATGATATTGTGGTTCTTGAGTTCAGCCCCCATGTCAGGCTCTATGCTGACAGCCCAGAGCCTGGAGCCTGCTTCAGATTCTGTGTCTCCCTCTCCCTGCCCCTCCCCTGCCTGAGCTCTCTCTCTCTCTCTCTCAAAAATATATAAGCATTTTTAAAAAACACACAAAAGAGAACATATAATCCCATTTTGTTATTTTTAAAAAATATATGAAGAAACATCACAAAGGATAACTAAACTCCAAAGTGCTCATGTCTGAGTGGTAGAATTATGAGCAAATTATTTTCTTCTTCACCCTTTTATTTTCCAAATTTTCTATAGTGAAATTTTATGATCTGAGAAATGTTATTGATTACACAAAAGAAACAACTTATACCTTACGTCATCATGCTGACTGGGTAAGCTGGTAGCATCATCTTTGTACATGATTAGCGGCATTGTTGAAACATTCTAGAACCTCGCATTTCTGGCATGGTTGTTTCTCTTTTCACTGTGGTATCACCCTTCTCTTGGTACAAAAAAGATGATATATAGTTTTACTATATCTACATATATGTATACATAATAAAAGCAAAACATAAATAAAAACATTGGCTTTTAATAAACATCGAAATAATATATATTGGAAATTACTTCAAGATGTACAATATAAAGTTAATGGTCAAATCAAGTGTCTGTGTTCTGAAGATGAGGAAAAACCTTTTTTTTAGTTTATTTATATATTTTTGAGAGAGAGAACGTGTGCTCACATGAACAAGAGAGGGGAAGAATGAGAGGGAGAGAGAAAATCCCAAGCAGGCTCTGTGTTGTCAGCACAGAGACTGACACAGCACTCAATCCCACAAATCAAGAGATCGTGACCTAAGCAGAAATCAAACATCAGCGCTTAGCTAACTGAGCCACCAGGCACCCCAGGAACAACTTTTTAGATGCTCATGCCAGTCTGTTTCTCTCTGAACAACTGGAAAAAGAATTCAGTTCCATGTCCATGAAGTCAATAAATGAGGCTTCCCCCAAATGTCGCTTTAACTAAACTGTTTCCAACAATCCATCAAAACTGCCGAACATTCCTTCACACAGAGACAGAATGAGTTGGTTTTCTAGCCACAAGACTTCTCTGCAGCATGACACTATCAATCAGTTGGAACCTGGCCTGGGAAGAATGGAATTCTACACTAGCTGAGAAAGTGATACTTTTATTTATGGTTATCACCCATGTGATGCTGATAATACGGAATTTGTTCCTACTATATTGATTTTTTTTAACATGAGTTTCTTATATATTGCTACTGTCATCTCCTTTCCTCAGCTCCATTCATATTTATTAAATAGAAGGCAGCGAAATGATTGGAATTCAGATTGTGGCAATCCCTCCACCTAGTATCACCTCAAATTTCTTGTCTGTCAAAGAGAGCATCGGATAGATAGATTTGAGAGACTTGCCACCACTGTCATCCGATGATTCTATGACCTTTGACACAGCTTGTAATGTATGTTAGGTAAGAAACAGACCTGAGCAAAAATGGAATCGCTCATAAGAAATTTTGCTACAAACCCAAAGGAATCTTATCAGACGGTCAGCACACACCTGATGTGTCTTTTTGTCTCTATGTTAGTTGATGTGTTTTGTCACTGGGAATTTCTCAAGGATATCAGTGGTCTCATTGGGCTAAAATTAAAGTATCGGCAAGGTTGTATTCCTTTCTGGAGACTTTAGGGGAAAATATATTTTCTTGCCCATTCTTGCTTCTGGATGCCACACACATTCCTAAGCTCCTGGTCCCTTCCCTCTGTCTTCAGGGCCGGGAGGAGGAGGGGCTGAAGTCTTTCTCACATTGTATCATTCTGACCTCCAATTCTGTCTCCTTCTTCTGCTTTTAAGAATGTTTGTGTTTGGGGGCACCTGGGTGGCTCAGTTGGTTAAGCACCGACTTTGGCTCAGGGCATGATCTCATGATTTGTGAGTTCAGGGCCCACATCCGTCTCTGTGCTGACAGCTCAGAGCCTGGAACCTGCTTCGGATTCTGTGTCTCCCTGTCTCTCTCTGCTCCTCCCCCACTCAAGCTCTGTCTCTCTCTCTCTCAACAATAAATAAATACTTAATTTTTTTTTAAAAAAGAATGTTTGTGTTTTCAGTGTGAAGGCAGGGTCTGCAAATGCTTTCAATCCATGGACTAGTAGGAAAAGGCCTATATTTGGACTCTCCCGCTCACTCCTTATAAAAACAAACCCCAAACACGTGAAAAATTGTGCAGAACCTGAATGCCCAACTTTTGGAAGAAGGTCGAGATACTTAGGTTATAACACTATCATGACAACAATGACAATCAGTATAAGTTTTCATGAAGAATTTCTGATAACATGGTGAAATACTTGTGATATAACATTGATATGTTCTCGATAATGTCCAAAAGACATGAATAAGAGTCAAAATGTAAAAGTGTTTTCCATTGAATCATGGATTGAATTTTTTTCTTTATCTTGTTTTATGGTATTTTCTAGAATTCCCACAACTTCATACATTATCTTTATACACAGAAATGAAAATTATTCAATAAAAAATTTTGCTTTTACTTAAAAAAAGAATTATTATAATTTCATTGCACCCACTCAGAAAACCCAGAGTATTTTAAAGGTTTATGAAGCAGTTCATTAAGATTTAGGACAGAAGTCAACAGAATCCAAAGTACTAAAAGGTAATTCATAGCTCACTAGTTAGTCTCACATAAACAATCAGTCCAATTTAGCAGTAAATCAACTATCCAAGCTTATGCTTTGATTTTGCTGAAGGACATGTGCAAAATCTACATAAAATATAAAACAAAGTTCACAAAAATGTTATGCAGCCTAAGAATCAATTCATCTGCTTGTCTCGTGCCCCTTAAACTAACTCACCTGAGAGACTGTTAACTGTTATTTGATGATATGAATCATTTAATTTGCATCTAATGTTGACTCTTAACTGGATAAACAAGCCAAGAGCTAAATCACTATCTCAGTCTTGAAGGTTTTTATTTTAAGTTTCCTACTTAAATTTGCAATTGATTGAAAAGTTCTTGAAACTGAAATGTTTGTGGGGCGCCTGGGTGGCTTAGTCGGTTAAGCGTCCGACTTTCGCTTAGGTCATGATCTCGCGGTTCGTGGGTTCGAGCCCCGCGTCGGGCTCTGTGCTGACTGCCAGCTCAGAGCCTGGAGCCTGTTTCAGTCTGTGACTCCCTCTCTCTCTGACCCTCCCCTGCTCACGCTGTCTCTCTCTCTCTCCTAGAAATAAATAAAAAACGTTAAAAATTTAAAAAAAAAAAAAGAAACTGAAAAAAAATTTTTTTTAATGCACACACATTAGCCGATGATAAAATAATGAAAATAGGTGCAAAAGAATGGTGTCTGCCTCATTTTGGCTATTGCTTTGTTCTCCTTTAAAAAATATATATTCACAACAGATGCTTGCTATTTAAATGAAAATATTTGCGTAAATACTCTACCATACTGTCTCAGTTACATTTGCACTATTTTGCCAACACGTATTGTCACATTCGCTGGAGGAGAAAGAACTCAGTAGATTAAGTAAGAAAATAGCACAAAATGAAAAGCCATACCTCTGGCTCTGTGCCAGGCTAATCCTACTTACCTGTGCACCTGCTGCTCTGTGAGAGACCTGGGCCATCTTGATTCTAGCATACCCCCTAAGCCTGGATATCATGCCAAATACCTTTCCCAGAAGCAGTATTGCTTCTGCACTGATTGTAAACAATATTATACATGAAAATTGGAGTTGTCCAGGTAACAAGGATATTCATGTATCCGCTTGCCAAGTGACTTCTCACCATGGGTACCTTGAAAATGCCTTTCCGGAGGCTCCTCGGTGGCTTGATCAGTAAGCATCCCACTCTTGATTTCAGTTCAGGTCATGAATCTCACAGCTCATGAGTTCAAGCCCCGAGTCAGACTCTGTGCTGACAGTGAGGAGCCTGCCAAGGATTCTCTCTCTTTTCTTCTCTCTGCCCCTCCCCTGCTTGCTCACTCACTTTCTCTTTCTCTCTCTCTCAAAATAAATAAGCTTGAGGAAAAAAAAAACTTTTAAAAAATGCCTTTCTCTCTTAGAAGTCTCAGGGAAATGGGACTTTCATAGGCATGAGATTTAACCCCTAAAGGTAAAAATCCAGGCACCAATATTGATAGGCAGTTGCTCACATAAGACAAGTCACTCTCTCAAAGTTATATTGCCACCAAGTGATAGAGGACAAACTTTACCTTGGGTAGCCTGACTCCCATGGGATTAACCATTACTCATACCATTCACTGTGTTGTTCTGTGGCCTCTTAAGCCAGAGAGATCATGGTCCCGTGTGCATACACCCGAAAATAAGTCTACCTCTATTGTCCATGATTGGGCTGGTCAGTAAGGAAGAACACAGTGTTCTCTGTGCTTCATGATATCTTGAGATGCCATAGAGAGTCCAACTGCAGACTGACTCCAGCTCAAAGGATCTCAAAGAGTCGCATATGTCCTCAGAATTTCCAAGCCACATGTAGGTAAACCAGCCAGTGAGGCAGCTCCAGGGGCGTCCCACATCCATTAGGATGATCCAGGAAATAGAAACAAAATCTCACTTAAAAAACACACTGGATTTCCCCCAGGGTAAGCCCACTCAGGGAAACATCCTAGATGCTGAGCACCAACATCTCAAAAAGATGAGGGCCAACATCTTTTCATACTGGACAGACTTTAAGAAGGGTGGAATAAGAGAAGAGAGATGGTCATCCTCCATAGCTTCTCTCGCTTTCCAAACTGAGTGGCAGTGTACAGATAAAGTTACCAAGACTATTCAAACTTCCCTGTAGAAATATGACTTTCAAGTTCCCGAAGATATAATATAGCTTTATATCAACAGTGATTTGCCTCTATGACAGAATGGCATTCAAGGACGTATGGTTGCCACCTAGCCCTTCCAGAAAGTCTATTCATTTCTTCAGGCAATTTTTTAAATGTTTATTTATTTTTGACAGAAAGAGAGCAGATGAGATCTGGGGAAGAGCAGAGAGAGAGGGAGACAGAGGATCTCAAGCAGGCTCTGCACTGAGAACAGAGAGCCCCATGTGGGGCTTGAACTCACAAACCGTGAGATCATGACCTGATCCAAATCAGATGCTTAATTGACTGAGCCACCAAGGTGCCCCTTTACAAACAATCTTAATTTAACACCTCCTAGGGGGGAAGTAGTCTGTCAGTGATGAGGTTACTGCAGTGAAATGTATAGGCTGGTCCTTGAAGGGATAACACTTACATTATAGTTGGGGAAGTAGACAAAGAAATTATACCAGACAGGCAAGCAATGAAAAAAATTACATAAGGGGTGCCTGGCTGGCCCAGGTTGTTAAGCATCCAAGTCTTGATTTCAGTTCAGGTCATCTCATGGTTGGGGGGGAGTGGGGAGTAGGTTAAGCTGTCAGCACAGAACCTGCTTGGGATTCTCTCTCTCCCTCCCCCTATTCATGCTTGCTCACTCTCTTAAAATAAACAAATAAGTAAACATTTTAAAATATTATAAAATTAATACTTATTCAGTAAGCAAATCCACTGAGTGCTGAATAGAGAACATCTTTTAGGAAGTAAAGTCGAAGAATGAGATAGAGGCAGCTTTTGAAGAAATGGGAGGAGAGCATCCAGGAAGAGGAAAGACTACTTACATTCCTAGTGCAAAATCAAAGGTACCATTTTCCACTATGACTGTCCCAAGGTCTTCCATGAAGGAAGAATGAATCGTAGGCAAAATGGTACTTGATATGACCTTTCTGAGATCTCAGTCCATAACTTTCATATATACAACGTGACTCCATGAGAAAGACGGTTCAGTATAGTGTGAAGACCTGAATATCTTCAAAATCCAGCCTCTGGCCTTCACTCTGCCCTTCTCAGGGCATGCCCTAGTTAACTGGGCCTCCAATCGCTTAACCAGTCTGGGCTTCTATAAACTGGAAGCGTTGGATTATAAAGTCCCTTTCATCATTCACATAGGTTATAATTAACTGGCAATTGCAAGCTTGTACCATCCCTTAATCTTTTTTTATTCTATCACATAAAACATGTTTTATTATATAGTTTTATTGCACATTATTGGCTTTTAAGAGCTTACCCTTGTGGGTTTTCAAATGGATACAATAGGGCACCATTCCAAATGGTCCTTCACCCCAACCATCTCAACTAAGAAAATGATTTTTCCATAAATGGCCTACCTTACACTTGCCCAGTATAATTTGTCCTATAGTGAGTGAGTTGACCTCCCATTTCCCATATCTTTAATTCCATCTGGCATTTTCTGTCTCCAGTTCTGTTCATGCCTGCTCAGAATGTCTCCTTGAGAATCTTTTTTATATCACATTCGTTTCTCTCCATGTAGACTGTACTACCTGTTACTAGCAAGCTCCAGGGAAGTTGATTCCAAACCTGGCCAAACAGCACTCTACATGGATACAAGGGTTTCTCTGAAAACTTTAGAGGCAGTTTCCACTAAGATGTTCTAATTCTCATTGAATGACTCAAGCATACCAAAACAGGGCAAACTTTTGTCCTCAATAAAAAAAAAAAAGCAAATGTTATCATTCTCTTTATATTAAGTCAAAAATAAGTCAAATTCAGCTGTAGTGTTAGAAGTCAGGTAGTGTTAGAGTAATTACTTCTGGGGAGGTAGACAGGGTAGTGATTGGGAAGGGGCATAAATTGGGCTTCTGGGTACCAGTAATGTTCCAGTGTTTGACCCGAGGGGTATTTACTGGCATATCTGCTTTGATAACTCACTTGTGATTTTTATACTGTCTTGTATGTGTTGTATTTTAATTTAAATTTCATTCATAAAGAAGCCAAAACTGCTCCCCATACTTTACTATTTTTAGTATATGTGCTGCTGAAGCCAGCACTCCCCATACTTTACTTAGCATCACATCCTAGGTAGGTGATTTAGGGGTTGCGGGTGCAGCCTCTGGAGCTCTGGGCTCGCTTATTTTATTGCAACACGCCTTTCCTTGTCTGTACATTGCACCTGCCATGTTGTTCCGAGCACAGGAAGAGTTACCATCCACTGAGCCCTTAAACACAGAGCCCCTTTGATCACATTTCCTCAGTCTGCTCAGTGACCAAAGTCCACAGTTCATCAAGGGTGACAGGTGGACATTAGCTCCGGCTCCTCTCTAAGTGGTGATGCCTCGTACCAACTTTTCCAGAGTAACTGGGAGGAGATTTGTCAGAGTTGATCCTGTCGTGATGCACACCGCCAGCATCATCCTGGCCTCCTGGGTGCTTCCGATGCTTGCCTGCACGGCCATCGCTGTGGCTCATGTGGCCCTGAAGTTTCCAGTTCACCCTCAGTCTGGACGGCATGTCCTTTGGCAGCCCAGACAAAAGAGAGTGAGGGAAGTATTTAAATATTATTTCCCATGGGGCACCTTGCGGCTCAGTTAGTTGAGGGTCCGACTCTTGTTCAGGGAGCCTGCTTGGGATTCTGTGTCTCCCTTTCTCTCTGCCCTCTCTCATTCATGCTCTCACTCTTTCAAAAATGAATAAATAAACATTTAAAAAATATTATTTCTCATGTATACAAGAGATGACTGGAGTCATTAGCACATTTTAAGAGTGAAACCTTTGGCATCAGGTCAAAGCCTGAGGTGTCCTGAGGGCCCAGACTCGGTCTATCTGGACCTGTGATCCCCGAACCAGGTAAAGGCCACCTTAGCAAATGTCACCAGTATTCACCCAGTCACTAAAGCTCAAAGATTACAGGTCATTTGGGACACCCTGCCCCTGACCCTTACACATCCAGCTATCAACAAGTGCTATCAACGGTATGTCCAAATTGGCCTTCTCTTACCTGGACTCCTTCCTACCTGGTCTGCTAATTCTATCCCCACCTCTTCCTGTCCCTTTATATGCAGCAGCTAAAAACCATCTTCTAAACTAGAAAAGCTTCTAGGGGCCCCTGGGTGCCTCAGCCAGTTACACATCCAACTCTTGATTTCAGCTCAGGTCATGATCTCATGGTTTGTGAGACTGAGCCCTGCGTCAGGCTCTGCATGGACAGTGAAGAGCCTTTCTGGGATTCTCTCTCTCCTCTTCTCTGCCCCTCTCCTGCTCATGCTCCCCCTCAACCTAAGTAAATACATACTTTAAAAAATATTTAAAACAAAAAATCTTCTAAACCTCTCAAATGGCTTCTCATTACACTTTGAAGGGAGGGAGGAAGCCCCAAATCCCTTTGTCTACAAAGTCTCGTGTGTGATATTCCTTCTGTCTGCTCTCAGCACTCTGAGCCCCGTATTTTACACGTAAGGAAAGTGAGGCACAAGAAGGTTAAGAAACTCGCTGCTGGGGCTACAGGGCTAGTGAGTGACAGAGGCTGGATTGGAACAGACTCCAGCCAGCAAGTGTCATCCTCACACCAACAGTCCCAAGGTTTTCCTGGACCATCATCTTCACTCACTTATTGTGCAGCTCATTAATTCTGACCCTTTGGATCACAGTCAATTCTGTGATTGAATCGACACAAAACAGCCGGGTGTGCCCTGGCTCTCACCATTATTCTTAGCCCTCTCTTTGTTTACTTTGCAATGTTTATACTAATGCATAATCATTTGGTCCCTTTACTTGTTTTTCTCCACCATCCCCCATTAGTACCTGGGCCCCACAAGGACAGGCACCATATCCACCATGTTCTTCCCCCATTTCTCTGGTTCTTGGGACAGTGTAGTCTTCAACAAAGACAAGATGGATGAAAGGTGTGTGACTTCCACACGGGATGATTGGGACTCCCTAAAAGGGAGCACAGTATTTCACCTACTGGTTTTTAATACCCTCTCAGGTCTTAATGGAAAAATCTTTAAATTATGAGTGATATTTTTTCATTCTAATTTTATAAATCTTTTCAAGTGTGCATTCATTCAAAACACTCAGCAAAACAAAGCTCCAGGTCCTCATGAAACTTGCATTCTGATGAAGAGTCAGACAACAGACATCAGACAATAAAGGAGTAAAATACAAAGCACATTGACAGACGCTACAGAAAAAGAAGAAACAGAGTGTGCAGTAGAGGATGCTCCCTTGGTGGCCCTTGAGGCTCCTTATCCACTCGCATTCATGTCTTCATATAGGAAGGCCCTTCCCCATCACCTCAAGCCTGGGCCATGTGACTCACTTTGGCCAAGGATGATGCAAACAGAGGTTTGGTTAAGTGCTTGCACAGTGGGGCTTAACTGCTTGGAATGGTCCTGCTTGGAAGCCAGTAGCCACTAGGCTGCACACTCACAGTTGTGAAGCTTGAGCTACACAACTGAACCACGAGACACCACATAGCTCTGGAGAGGAAGAGGCCATCTTGGACGCTGAAGCCCTGGCCAAGATCCCAGTTGAATTCATTTGCAGTCAGATCACAAAAGTGGACCAGAGCCCCAACCTCTGGTGACCGAAGTCCTACAGCCTAAGTGAACGGGATAACCTCTCAGGACTCCTGCTTTCTCCTTCACAGGACTTCTGAAGCAGGTGACCCCTAGAATCCCTCTCAATTCCAACTTTCTAACATTTTAGATACATGTTTAAAAAGGAAAAGAGGGGCACCTGGGTGGCTCAGTCGGTTAAGCACCTGACTTCGGCTCAGGTCATAATCTCATGGTTCATGGGTTTGAGCCCCCCGTCGGGCTCTATGCTGACAGCCAGCTCAGAGCCTGGAGCCTGTTTCAGATTCTGTGTCTCTCTCTTTGACCCTCCCCTGCTCATGCTGTCTCTATATCTCTCTCAAAAATGAATAAAACATTAAAATAGATGATGATAGATAGATGATAGATAGATGATAGATAGATAGATAGATAGATAGATAGATAGATAGATAGATGATTGATAGATAGATAGATAAATGATAGATAGATGATAGATAGATAGATAGATAGATAGATAGATAGATAGATAGATAGATAGATAGATATAGATAAAAAAGGAAAGGAAACATGCAGAATGTATTGGTTTCATAATGGAGATATGTAATGATCAAATAATCCAATTTATTTCCATATGCTATTGTGATATATAGTATTTCTGCTTTTCTTTTGAAAGACAAGATGAGCTTTCGAGTCATAATAAATAACATCTGTTCCTTTTGCCCTGTTCTTTCTTCTTCTTTACCTGTTTACAATTTCCACAGCAACTTCAGTGTTGAAAAAGTAAACAAACACAAGATCCCTATGCTAATGCCTGGAGAAAGAGGAAAGAAATGTGACTAGAAAAGTAAAACTCTCCACATTTAAAACAAATTTTTACAAAAATGTGTCAGTGTCCACACTGGGTCAGTTTCTCCTCCCTTAGGCTGGAAACACAAAGTTCCTTTGTTTCCTCCATTAAGGAGTTAAAATGGATTCTCTCTCTCTCCCTCTCTCTCTCCCTCCCTCTCTCTCTCCCTCTCTCTCTCTCCTCTCTCTCTCTCTCTCTCTCTCTCTCTCCATTCTTCTCTCTTCTTTCCCTGTATCTTTCTTCTCCTCTTCTCCCTTCCCCCTCTCTCCCTTCCCCATCTCTCCGTCTCTCTCTCTCTCTCTCTCTCTCTCTCCGTCTCTCTCCCCCCTCCTCCATTTTCTTCCTTCCCTGTATCTCTCTCTTCTCCTCCTCTCCCTTCCCTCTCTCTCTCCCTTCCCTGTCTCTCTTTCTCTCTCTCTCTCATTGAGGTATATCTGACACTTGACATTATATCGGTCTCAGGTGTACAACAAAATGATTTGATATTTGTATACACCACAAAATGATCACCACAATACCATCTGTTGCCATCTGTTACCATACAACATTATAAAGATTTTTTTCTCCTGATAAAAATGTTTCAGATTTACTCTCTTAGCAACTTTCAAATATGCAATACAATATCATTGACTGCAGTCAGCATGATATATATTACATCCCCATGACTTATTCATTTTATAACTGAAAGTTTGTATCTCTTGACCCCTTTCACCCATCCCCCACCCCCACCTCTGGTAACCACCAATCCTTTCACTGTATCTATCAGTTTTGTTTTTGCTTATTCATTTGTTCTGTTTTTTTAGATTCCACATATGAGTGAAGTCATATGGTATTTGTCTTTCTCTGCCTGATTTATCTCACTTAGCATAATGTCCTCAAGGTCCATTCATGTTGTCACAAAAGGCAGGAATTTGTTCTTTTTATGGCTAAAACTTCATTGTGTATCTATACCACATCCTCTTTATCCATTTATCCATTGATGGACACTTAGGTTGTTTCCTATTATCAATAATGTTGCAATGAACAGAGAGGTACCACATATTTTCTTAACAGCACAAGTCCTCTTTACCATTTGCCTTCTGAAATGAAATCATATTGGGTTGAAGATATTTGAAAACCTTATAGTTTTTCCTCCATTAGCTCCCAGGAAGGGGGTTGAATTTCACCAGAATCAACATGGGATGACAAGGAAAAGCTCAAGAGAACGAGGCTGAAGGAAAAGGGAGAAAGCAAAAATCATTGTTCAAGGAGAGAATGTATCATCATAAATCAAACAAACCAAGGCCACTACAGTTCTTGTCCAAATTCCTTTTGAACTTGACATGCTATGAGAATCTGATGGTAAGACATATGATGGAAGTGAGACTTGAGAAGTGTGTCCAGGGTAAGTCATTCAGGGAATACAGGGGAATACTCCTCAGAGACTGGATGAGAAATGAGAAAGGCAGAGTTCTGTGAAAGGTAAAGAAATGCCAGATCCCCAAGGTATCTGGATAGAAAAGGAAAAGCAAATATTTTTGTCTGCTCTCAGGTACCTGTGGGTAAGAAGGAGAATGGAGAAGAGACAGGAGCATTCAAGATGATGTCAAAGTCAACAAATGACTGAATAATAAACCATCCCAAAATTGTGTGGCTTACACAGCAGGAATGTATAATTTTTCAGAATGCTGCGAGATGTCTGAGTGGTTCTTCTGAACTCTTGCACGTTCTGTACTTGGCTGAAGGGCTATCTAGGCTAGAAGGTCCAAGATGGCTTCACTCAAATGCCAGGCGGTTGGTGTAGTCATCTACTAGGGCCCTTATTTTCCCTCCCTGTGGTCTCTCGTCCTCCAGCACGAGAGAACTTCTTCCCTAGCTGGTGGTCTCTGGGCAGTATTCCAAGGAACACGAAGAAGCTACATTTTAGACATCTGAACTCAAGCTATGTCTCTTCTGCCATTCTGTTGGTCAAGGCAAGTCACAAGGCCAGCCAAAAATCAAGGGGGAGGGCAAGTTGATCCCACCTCCTGACAGGAACTGCAAAATCTGGAGGTAAGGTTTTCCCCATTTACCATGGAACCTACCATTTCAGCCCTCTGCTTTGTCATAATCAGAAATTATCTTCAAACTCCACTAGACTGCTGAATGATAGTTAACTGTACGCTACCCAGTAGAACTCTCAGTGATTCCAAGTTTGAGAGGAGGCAGCCTGCAAATGGCTGGATGATGAGGTGAACATTAACGAGGTCATGGTAAAGTTGGGGCTGAAACTTACAATGAATGTCACAAGAACTTGCAATGATTTCTGAGAAGCTATGTCTAAATCTGTGAACACTGCCTCATTTAAAATGGGGACATTGAGGGGTGGCTGGGTGACTCAGTCAGTAAAGCGTCCAACTTTGGCTCAAGTCATGATCTCATGATTCCTGAATTCAAACCCCATCTCAGGCTCTGTGTTGACAGCCCAGAGCCTGGGGCCTGCTTCAGATTTTGTGTTTCTCTCTCTCTCTCTCTGCCCCTACCCTATTTACACACTCTATCTCTCAAAAATGTATAAATGTTAAAAAAAAAATTTTAAGTCTGTAACTATGCATGGTGATGAATGTTAACTAGACTTATTGTGGTGCTCATTTTGTAGTATATACAAATATCAAATTATTATATTGTGCACCTGAAACTAATATACTGTTGTATGTCCATCATACCTCAATAAGAAATTAAAATAATATAAAATCAATTTGTCAAAAAGAATGTAATAAAACTAGTTCTTGCTATTATAATCCTATCTTTCAATGAAATTGTTTTTCTAGAAGTGATATTGGCTGTGATGAGTCTCTCCTACTTCAATAAGTGAACTCTTCAGAACTTGAACCAAAAAACACAGACTCGGGATTATAATACCATGTTTACTTTTGTGAGCAAGTCTAAATCCCTCCCTTTATAAAATGAATACAAAGAGCTGTCTGCTGTTTAAGTTCCTTTCAAATGCATAATGCTATTTGGTTGGGCTTTACCAGGTTGTATTTGTTTTGCCTTTAAGCAAAATGAGCTCCACATATGTTTCCAAAGCTTGATGCCATGTTGTTTATAAAGTGCCCTCGAGGAAGAATCCTGTGCAATGTCTCTCATCCCAAATCAGTACAAACCATATGCCCTCTCTGATTATTGCTTTCTTAAGTATAGAGAAGCAGGAAAATATTAATGAATTAATAATGATTTCCAATTGTTCCTTGGATCCAAATCTTTCGAGAAACCAGTTGGATGATTTTGTTTAATTAATTCAATCATGTAGGTCACTGGATAGCTCTAAATATATGGAAAAGGGGACAGATTGGAGAAAAGTATCACTAATCTAGTGCTTTTATCTAGGAAAGGTCTGATCTTAGATCAGTACTTCTTTTTCTTTTTTAATATTTTATTTATTTTTGAGAGAGAGAGCACAAGCATGGGAGGGTCAGAGAGAGAGGGAGACACAGAATCTGAAGCAGGCTCCAGGCTCTGAGCTTTTAGCACAGAGCCCAACATGGGGCTGGAACTCATGAACCACGAGAACATGACCTGAGCCAAAGTTGGACACTTAACCAAGTGAGCCACCCAGGCACCCCTTAGATCATTATTTCTCAATTCTAGTGTGCATAAGAGTCACCTGAAGAGTGTTAAAATACAGATTCCTGGGGCCCACCATAGAGATTCTAATCCAGTAGACTATGGGTAGAGCCTACAAATATATACTTCCAACAATTTCTCAGGTGAAGCTGATCCTTCTAGTACATAGACCACAGTTTGAGTAAAATTGTCCTACTCTACATCACGTATGAAGATTCTGCAAAAGAAAACGCACCTTTCGTCTTTCACCTTCACTTAAAGGTGATACACAGATACTATGCACCCTCTCCTTCTGATACAATTACCTATAAATCCTCATTTACTTGCTCTACGAAGGAACCTAGTTACTGCTAAAAGTAGATTCTACTGAGATTTGAATTTTGTTGGTGTTGTTCCAAATAGACCTTTCACACAGTTCTAGCAACAGTCTTCGGAATTAAAATACCCAAACTACCCAAAAACTAATGGCAACCTATGAGGCTAGCATTGTGGTAGGTTGTTTAAAGACCAGAAATTCCTGCTATCCCACACCGATTCTCCTACCCAGTCTATTTCCCCACTTCCTGAACTTGAGCTGGCCTTGTGACTTCCTTTAACCAATGGAATTTGCTGAAAGCGACCCTAGTAAAGTCTCAGCACCTGAAGTGCAAAACGCCTTGCAGTTTCACATTTGGCTTTTTGGAAAACTCTCCTGAAATTGCCATATGAAGCATCTCAGTGCGAGGGAGAGGGACCACAGAGGAGAACCCAAGCACCACACCCCACAGCCAGCACCAGCTGCCAGGCTTGTGAGTGAGGCCATCTTGGACTTTGAACCCAGATCCTCTCCAGCTAAATGCCACTGCATGAATGAGCCCAGGCAAAACCAACAGAGGACTTGCCCAGCCAACCCTTAGAAACTGAAAAAATAACAACTCATTATTTTTCAAGCCTCTAAGTGTCAGGGTGTTTGTTTTTTTAAAGCAGCAATAAGAAACTGATACAGCCAGCCTGCATGTGTCAGTGAATCTAGGTAAGGAAGGGTCCTGAGAATCTATAGAATAGAAATGATAATATAACAGCACCTTATAGTCTGTAACGCCTGCAACTATATGGCAGAGTCTACATCAATCAGTAATGTTGTGATTCATTGGCCCACCTTCCTTCTTCTCTATGCCAAGAGAAAGTGCATTCATCTCAAAAAAAAAAAAAATACCACCAATTATTCGACATCTGATGGAGTGAAAAACAGTGTAATCAAACACATAACCCTCTACTTTTCCAGGTTTACCTTAAACCTAGGCAATCTGTGAAAACTTCCTTAGAAGTACAGTACATGATGGTGTGCCACAGAGAAGAGGAATCTCTCACCATGCAGTTAGGCATGGCACTGTGGTAAAACAGAAGCAAATCTTTCTAGATCACAATCATTGATAACTTGCACTGACTCTTTTAAGAGAAATGAGTAGCATTTCTATCAAGGTAATATCTTCCTCTATATCTCTTGAACAAATGACCAGAACAAAGATACCTTATAATAATAGCTTGCGCTTTTAGAACTCTTAATAATTCTTTAACATTCCTTTTTAAGGCACTTGGTTTGAACTTGGGGTGTAAGAGAATCCACATTGTATGGTCCTCATGGTCCTCACTTAGAAAACAAAGCAAACTGAATCTTAAATCCCAGTAAAAACTTGCCCAACATTTCATTGATAACCAAATCAATATCTCTCGCTACTTAAATCACCCTGAGTTCAATAGATCATAGTGAGGAGGTGGGAGGACTTTAATTTCGGAAGCAAAATAAGTAATAAGGTTGTTGGATGTTTTGCCCCATTTCCCCAGCTTCATATTCAGTGAGTCTGGGGTAAAACCCTGAATCTTCACTTTTAACAAGCATCACAAGTGGCCCTTTGTCCAGCTTTTGGAAAACACTGAAGGAATTTAAAAACACAGTATTAGAACAACCTAGATCCAGATCGTGCTCTGCCTCTCACTGGCTGTTTGGGCAAGTTTACATCTCCGAACCTCAGAATTTTCATCTGTAAAATGGGAATCATAATGTACTGACTTAGTTTGTTAGGACTGTTGTAACAAAGCACCCCAGACTGGGAATATGTTGTCCCACATTTCTGGGGGCTGCAAGTCCATGATCAAGGCGTCTGGAGGGTTGGTTCCTTCCGAGGGCTGTGAGGGAAGAGTCCATTCCGTGCCTGTCTTCTAGCTTCCGGTGTTTTGCTGGCAACGTTTGACATTCCTTGGTTTATAGATCTCTGCCTTCCTCTTCATCTCCCTACATGGGCGTCTGTATCTAAATCTCCCCTTTTTATAAGCACACCAGTCACATTGCATTAGAGACCCACCCTGCTGTAGTATGATCTCATCTCAACTAATGACGACTATTCCCAAACAAGACCACAATCTCAGGTTCTGGAGATTGTTAGGACTTCAACACAGGAAACTTTGAATGACATAAATATCCATCCTTCAAGATTGCACAAATTTTAAGGAGGAAAATCTGGGTAATGTATTTAGCACACCGTCTGGCATTTATAAGCCCTAATAAATGATAGCCATTAACTATTATTATATTCCGTTGTCGCCCACGACACAGGGAGTGTGTGTCTCCTTTCTACTTTCCCTTTGGGTTGTGACATATAAATATCATTTTAAAAAGAGAATTGGCCTTTTCAAAATGCTACTATATGCTGGAGAGAGAAATGATCTGATATATCGTCTACATTTTACGGAGTATAAGAAATAGAACAATTATGCAAATCCTACTAATGCAGTCGGGGTCTGGAAGTTGCAAGGTAACAAGGCAACTGCCTTGGCACTTCCCTCTGCTGTAGAAGACAATCACTTTTTTTAAATGCTGCATTTAATTATATTACTCATGCTGCAGGGTACTAAGCCTTTGCTAATCTTTCGCCTTTTGTACAAGCATTTTGCGATTGTTTCCAGGTTTTATTTACTCATTTGTACCTTAACTAATAGAATTGTTGAATCTCTTGGAAATTAAAAGTAATTTAAAGACTTCATTGTTCAACTTAATTAAATTCCCCATGTCCTCCCGTAACGTGGTGCTCCTTAGAAAGAAAAGACCCGCTATTAAAAAGTAAGTCGATTCGTGTGAAAGCAATTCGCAGAGTAACGGTGTCTGCTCTCATTATCTCCCAGCAAATTATCCGCTCGGCAGATTATCTGCTGAAAATGAAGCTCTTATCCAAGAGAGTAAGTGAGAGGTAAGTTTCTTGTCCTGCCATTAACTCTCTGATAACTTTTTGCAAAAGTCTGAAAGCTCTCAAAACGTAACATGTCTTGGCAGAGACAGATAACTGTGTAAAGCACCCAAGTTTGTCAAGAAGTTATGGAAACATCCAGTGAGGGTCATTGGCATACAGTCAGAGTCCGACCTTATGCAAGGCTCAAAGAGACACTCCCAAACTCCTTCAAAATCACGCTGGAGTCAATATCCGGTAAAACAAGGAAAATTGAGTATGATTTATCTCCTAGTCCCTTAGTCATAGGCCTGAGAAAGATAATTTATCATTTTACCTCGCCTTTGTAAAAGCCTTATCATTTTTAATGTTTATTCAAGGGATTAAATTTGATCCTGTAGAGCCAACTAAGTCACATTTTATTGTCCCCTCTTCCAAAAAAACAGATTCGAAAGCCCATTAGATTTTACCATCTGGTGGGTGACATCCATTGTTTTATCCTGGACAACACCCAGCCCTACTCCAAAAGTCAGCACCCGGCCCTCCTTCGGGGAACTATCTCTTCCCCAACTCCTGTGGATAGGAGATATCCAGCACAGATAGGGCTCACAGCCCCTGAACTGTGATGTCTTTTGAAATGATTTCCACTGCCGTGTCACAGGATGACTTCATAAAATGTTAGCAGATACCCAATGTAAGCCTGCTCAGAGAAACCATGTGACTTTGGAAATCACCTCATCTCCCTCCCTTTGTTCCTTAACAGTCCGGCTCTGGTTCCCAGAAGCTGACCTTGAGACAAGGATTCACGTGCAAGGAATTGATTGAGGAAGTGTGGGATGCGGTAAGAGAAAGGAGGAAGCCCCACCTCCCCATCTGGGAGGCGGACTCTCCCAGGCAGAGTCCAGAGACAGTGGGGGGTCACCATGACATGGCTGGCTTGCTCTGGTGGGTCAGTTGCACCTCAGGGTGGTTCCCATTTGAAGCAAGGAGTTAGGACTTCCATACTCCTGCACCTGTCTGTTACCTGTGCAGCCCCCAGAGACTAGAAATTCTGTGCACAGGCAAAGGCATCCAATAGGCCAAGGGCAGACCTCTGAAAGAGTCATAGGCTGCTGGCGAACAAGCACAGTGACAAAGAAGGGGATTCAAAAACCAGTAAAAAGGAAGATATAAATGTTGGGACAGATCCCCAATATGATCTATTACATTTACACGCTTTTCCCCTACCGGTGACTTCAGGCAAGTTTTTATAAATACATACTTAAAATAATAGGGAGAAAAAAACTACTACCTAGGCTTTTCAATCATTGTTTTTAATTTTCTGCAGTTTAATATCCAGTATTCGTCAGTGAGAAAAAAGTCTACCTTCCAAACTTAACCACAGAAAATGACCACTGAGAGCTGGGGTTCAGAAACTCTATAGAATCATGGAAAAAAGCCAGATCCTTCTAGTCCCAGCTCCTCTGTCAAGGAACTTGGACAAACTATTTAAAGTCCTTCAGACCCCTTGGTTTTGATTCACAAAATGCTTTGGTAGCCTTAGAAGACCCAAACCTAATTTATAAACAAAGAATATTTTTATGTCTTATTCTACCTCCACCTTCTATCCCTTTGCAGATTTGCAAAAGCATGTATTTTCCACCATCATAATACATTGTACAGTCATCATGTATCAAAAAATATGAGCACATTTTACACCTATCACTATGCCTCACAATGGTCAGAAGGTAAGATGCATAAAGATGCATACAGAGCTTCCTGAACTTATGATGGGGTTAGGTCTAGATAAACCCATTGCAGGTTGAGAACATAAAAAGTGAAAAATACCTTTTTTTTCACTTTTAATTTTATTGTGAATATTTTCAAATATACACAAAGATAGAATGGACTCTCGTGTATTTGGTAAAAGTGAAAAATGCCTCTAATATACCTAAACTGCCAAACATCTTAGCTTTGCCCAGCATACCTAACATGCTCAGAACACTTACATTAGCCTACAGTTTGGCAACACCCTGGAACAGAAAGCCTATTTTATAATAAAGTGTTGAATATCCCGTGTCAGTTACTGAGCAAGGATTGAAAGTGAAAAACAGGCTGGTGGTTTGGGTATAGAAGGGTTCTAAGTGTATCAGTTGTTGACCCCGTGGTCACGTTGCCAGAGCCACATATCAAAGATCGAAATTCAAAACTTAAATTACACTTTCTACTGAAAGTGTTCACACCATTGTGAAGCTGAAAAATTGTAAATCTGACCATCGTAAGTCATGGACTGTCTATATATGTGTATATTTATTCATATACATATTTATCTTCTGGGAAGAGGAGGAAAGCACTAAAGTTATACAACAGCCACTTTATATCCTTTTGTATCTACTGTCCGTGGTGTCTATTTATCAGTTCTTAAAATTACCCAGGTTCAATGAATTTTTGCTTACTGACTTACTTATTTCACTTTCAAGGGATAAAATTTGAAAGACTGGCTGCACCCTTGGGGCACCTAGGTAGCTTAATCGGTTAAGCGTCCAACTTCAGCTCAGGTCATGGTCTCACAGTTCCTGGGTTTAAGTCTTGCATCGGGCTCTGTGCTGACAGCTCAGAGCCTGGAGCCTGCTTCCGATTCTGTGTCTCCCTCTCTTTCTGCCCCTCCCCCGCTCTTGCTTTGTCCCTCCCTCTCTCTCTCTCAAAACTAAATAAACATTTAAAAAAAAAAAAAACCGACTGGCTGCATCCTTGATTTACCAAAAACTTTTTTCTGTGTATGTTCATCCACTGAAATCATTCCTAAGAGATCTTTCTTTAAACATGTTACAGAGCCTATGAATTGTTTTGCTCTCTAGTTATAAACATCTGAAAATATGAGGTGGCTGATAAGAAATGCTAACAGATTCCTGGGAGTGCCTCTGACCACATCAGTGACCCTTTTCCTCTCCTCACTCAAGAACACATCCTTTGCACTTTAGGTAGAAGCCAGCTTTCACTCATTATACTGCAGAAAGAGCCAGGCCCAACCATGGGGGTTGGGTTAGAAGACTGAGGAGAGAGGAACTCATAGGCCGTCTTTTGAAGAGCTTTTCTCTTGATAAATCTTGCCTGAATGCAAAGAAGCAAGGAGACATTGTTGATCTCTGACTTTTAAAAGTGGACAAGGGACGAAAGACGTTTGCAGGGGTGTCGGGAAGGCATCAAATTAGAGTCGCATCCTCCTTTCGCCAAACAGTTAAGCCTTAGTACTAATGGAATCCTGAAGTTAAGGTCAGAGTCCCCCGTTGCCAACAGAAATGAACTCTTGATTGGAAAACAAACAGTTCGGTATCAACTGGCCATCTTTTCTAAAACTGACAGAGGATTTTAAGGGGATTCTTTCACAGAGAAAAGAAAATTATGTAACTCCCCAAATACTAGCACAATCGTTCTCTTTGTTACTTTTTCTCTTGCCTATACTCTCACAGTCCGTTATGACAATAGCATAGTAGTATTAAAAGACAAATGTGCTGTCACAAGACTTCAGTCTCAGGGCAGTCCTCTCTTACTGGAATAAAAAAAAGTTTTAATATAAACGTTGGTACGCTGGGGCGCCCGGGTGGCTTAGTCGGTTAAGCGTCCGACTTTCGCTCAGGTCACGATCTTGCGGTTCGTGGGATCGAGCCCCGCGTCGGGCTCTGTGCTGACTGCCAGCTCAGAGCCTGGAGCCTGTTTCAGTCTGTGACTCCCTCTCTCTCTGACCCTCCCCTGCTCACGCTGTCTCTCTCTCTCTCCTAGAAATAAATAAAACATTTGAAAAAAAAAAAAAGATTCTCTCTCTCTCCCTCTCTCTCTCTCTCCCCTAGAAAAAAAGAAAAGAAAAGAAAAGAAAACATTCATGCCAACTCTCCTCACTTCCACGCAAAAGTCGAAGGTTTCCAGACTTCTTGATTCCTTTAGCCCCCATTAATCACTCCTTCTTAACCTTCTCCCCTCACCCCACTGGCCCTGAGCAAACACCGACAAGCTCTTAAGCACTCAGGAGAAATTTAAAATGCTTTTTGTCTTTTCTCTGTTTTGCCTAAAATAAAATAGAATTATATATACTTATCTAGCTATATATATCTCACACGTTGCTGGCCAGAGCCAAATGTCACTGGGTTTATGTGTGTTTTCTTGATCCAGCCCATGGAGTGACTACCAACATCTGAAGAGCTGGCCTGAGCACAGTGCTGGATTGATTGACCCCTATTGACATGTCTGCATTCATTCCATAGACCCTGGGGACACTGCAATGTGCTCCCTGAGCTCAGAACTGTCAGATTACCTTTGTGAGCATTCTTTGAGACACAGCCAAGAGAAAATGATTTCCCAGCCTAATCACAGTAGGATGCAAATCTCAGGGGGAAAAATGCAGCTGGTCGGTGGCTCAGTCGGTTAAGCGTCTGACTCTTGGTTTCAGCTCAGGTCATGATCTCACGGTTCCTGAGTTCAAGCCCCATGTTGCGCTCTGTGCAGACAGTGCAGAGCCTGCTTGGGATTCTCTCTGTCTCTCTCTGTCTCTCTCTCTCAAAAAATAAATAAACTATAAAAAAAAATCAGCTGGTTGACAACTGGATTCGATTCCAGAAGCAGGGAACTCAAACTTGATCAGACCAGGGTATGACCCTAGTCTTCACTGTGACATAAAGGTCTTTGCAACATACAGCATTTCTAGACTGGTGCAGATGTTGCTGTCCACTGTGACAGAATGCACTTCATTGTCATTACTGATTTCAGAACCTTATGTTTCTTCTATGGGTAGAGCCTATATAATAGCATAAAAGGTATTTTTTAAGATTGGAGATTGTACATTTATGATACCATCACTTTTATCTTAAACCATTATTTGGTTGGCCAAGAAATGTTACATATGCTACACAGGTTAGTTGAGTGGTCTTAGAGGAAAAAATAGTGCAATGTGTTACACGAAGGATACTCTGTGTGTGTGTGTGTGTTTGTGTGTGTGTGTGTGTGTGTGTGTATTTACTTGTTAGGCTCAACTTATCACACAATGTGTCCCAATCCTTCTGTAAATACTAAATCTATAACTATTGTCCTTTCATTTCTAAAAGACACATCACAACACAAACCATTACAGTTTTCATAACTTCAAATCCTAAGTGATTTCATCACAAAAAACAAAACAAAACAAAACAATGTATACAAATTTCAGGTTAATAATCATTCCATTCAATACTCTTTAAGATCAACAGAGGCCATTTCAGGTCATTTTAGAATGTTCCTTCATTTACACAGCCTTACAAGGGACATGATGAAAGGAAAATATTTGTCCACATGTTAATTAAGTTGCGATGATATTTAGTTCCCTAAAACTATACACAGTTTAGATCCTTGATGCAAAAAGTACTTCTCTGTGCATCTTGTTACATTTAAGTCAGTGATTATCTATTTCTGTGTTTAGCCACAGAAGAGTTTCTTTTCCTCCTGGTTATCTACATCTGTACCCTGAGCTTTAAGAGCTGTATCTTTCAGGATGCCAGGGTGACTCCGTTGGTTAAGCACCTGACTCTTGGTTTCAGCTCAGGTCATTATCTCATAGTTTGTGAATTTGAACCCAGCATCAGGTTCTGTGCTGAAAATGGGATTCTCTCTCTTCCTTTCTCTCTGCCTCTTCTCTACTCCTGCTGGCTCTCTCTCTCTCTCTCTCTCTCAAAAGTAAATAAATAAACTTAAAAAAAAAGAGCTATATCTTTCAAGTCAACTTTACATCCTGCTTTAGAGCCTCAGAGTTGTACTACAATTGATGCTCTAACTCTTGTTTACTGATTTTATGCCTGACTTCAAAAATTTATGGTCTGGAAAGAGCTGCCAGCTAAGATCCAATCAGCTTTCAGCTCACCTTCAATGAAGAATCAAAAAACTATTCTGAAACACAGCATCTTAAAAGAAAGGTGATTTTATTTGCCTTTTCTTGAATGCAATTCTCTAAACATACCGATGGTAAATAGCAGAGAAGTCAGTGACCTTAACTACAAAGCTACATTACTTATCTATTCCCCAGTTGTTAAGGATTCACATATATAAAAAGATTAAATGGCTTCAACATTTGATCACCAGCTTGCCTGCTGGATGTAAATTGCACTGCTCTGAAAATGACTTTCCAGGGCTGAAAACTTATGAATATGGAAATGAATGCATTGGACCATTAGGGACCCAAGTGAACCGATTCAAGCATCTTCGGTGAGTTCCATCTTCAGAATGAAGTAAACTTCAAATAAAAATATCCTGCTTCCATTTGGAGTCCAGTTTTACCTCTGTTCAAGCATTCATAAATATATTTTATTAATTACTATTGTAATTGTATTTTCAAAAAGATTTCTC